>CP142454.1:57110000-58310000 GCA_038049695.1 Cinnamomum chago | reverse complement strand
AGCTCCAGTTCGGTTTCAACACCAGCTCGGTCAGCTCCAGTTTGGTTTCAAATCCATCTCAGACAGCTCCAGCTCGGATAGCTCCAGTTCGGTTTCAACACCAGCTCGGTCAGCTCCAGTTCGGTTTCAACACCAACTCAGACAGCTCCAGCTCGGTCAGCTCCAGCTCGAACAGCTCCAGCTCGAACAGCTCCAGCTTGGTTAGCACCGGCTCGGCGGCACGATCCCCTTCCATCAGCCTCGCTGCAACTATCAGCAGTTTGGCGACTTCGCCACATTGATGAGATCGCCTTCGGGTCGGTTCCTACACCACCCAGGCGTGAAGCCTTTATGGCAAATGATTAGATCGCCTTGGGTCGGATACGGGCCACCCGGGCGTGAAGCCTTTATGGCCAATGATGAGATCGCCTAGGGTCGGCTACGGGCCACCCGGGCGTGAATCCTTTATGGCCAATGATGAGATCTTCTCGGGTCGGCCACGGGCCACCCGGGCGTGAAGCCTTCAAGGCCACTGATGAGATCGCCATCGGGTCGGTTCCTACACCACCCGGGCGTGAAGCCTTACGGCCATTGATGAGATCGCCTTCGGGTCGGTTCCTACACCACCCGGGCGTGAAGCCTTACGGCCTCTGAATCGCCTTAGGGTCGGTATCTCTACCACCACCAAGACGTGAAAGCTCCAGCTCGGTCAGCTCCAGCTCGGTTTCAACACCAGCACGGACAGCTCCAGCTCGGATAGTTCCAACTCGGACAGCTCCAGCTCGGTCAGCACCGGCTCGGAGGCACGATCCTCTACTGTCATCCTCGGCGGCACGGTCCGCAACCATCAGCCTCGGATAGCTCCAGTTCGGTTTCAACACCAACTCGGACAGCTCCAGCTCGGTCAGCTCCAGTTCGGATAGCTCCAGTTGAGTTTCAACACCAGCTCGGACAACTCCAGCTCGGACAGCTCCAGTTCGGTTTCAACACCAACTCGGACAGCTTTAGCTCGGATAGCTCCAGCTCGGTTTCAACACCAGCTCGGACAGCTCCAGCATGGGTAGCTCCAGTTCGGTTTCGACACCAGCTCGGACAGCTTAAGCTCGGATAGCTCCAGTTCGGTTTTAACACCAGCTCGGACAGCTCCAGCTCGGATAACACCAGTTCGGTTTCAACACCAACTCGGACAGCTCCAGCCGGGTCAGCTCCAGGTCGGATAGCTCCAGTTCGGTTTCAACACCAACTCGGACAGGTCCAGCTCGGACAGCTCCAGTTCGGTTTCAACACCAGCTCGGTCAGCTCCAGTTTGGTTTCATCCCCAACTCGGACTGCTCCAGCTCGGATAGCTCCAGTTCGGTTTCAACACCGGCTCGGTCAGCTCCAGTTCGGATTCAACACCAACTCGGACAGCTCCAGCTTGGTCAGCTCCAGCTCGGACAGCTCCAGCTCGGATAGCTCTAGCTTGGTCAGCACCGGCTCGGCGGCACGATCCCCTACCATCAACCTCGCTGCAACTATCAGCAGTTCGGCGACTTCGCCACACTGATGAGATGGCCTTCGGGTTGGTTCCTACACCACCCAGGCGTGAAGCCTTTATGGCCAATGATGAGATCGCCTAGGGTCGGCTACGGGCCACTCGGGCGTGAAGCCTTTACGACCAATGATGAGATCGCCTTGGGTCGGCTACAAGCCACCTGGGCGTGAAGCCTTTATGGCCAATGATGAGATCGGCTCGGGTCGGCCACAGGCCACCCGGGCGTGAAGCCTTTACGGCCACTGATGAGATCACCTTCGGGTCGGTTATTACACCACCCGGGCGTGAAGCCTTACGACCACTGAAGAGATCGCCTTCGGGTCGGTTCCTACACCACCCGGGCGTGAAGCCTTACGGCCACTGAATCGCCTTAGGGTCGGTATCTTTACCACCACCAAGGCGTGAAAGCTCTAGCTCAGTCAGCTCCAGCTCGGTTTCAACACCAGCTCGGACAGCTCCTGCTCGGATAGTTCCAGCTCGGACAGCTCCAGCTCGGTCAGCACTGGCTCGGAGGCACGATCCTCTACCGTCATCCTCGGCGGCACGGTCCGCTATCATCAGCCTCACTAGCAGCACCAGTTCGCTCAACAGTTTTAGCTCCAGTTCAGATAGCTCCAGTTCGGTTTCAACACTAACTAGGACAGCTCCAGCTCGGATAGCTCCAGTTCGGTTTCAACACCAACTCGGAAGGCTCCAGCTCGGATAGCTCCAGCTCGGTTTCAACACCAGCTCAGACAGGTCCAGTTCGGATAGCTCCAGTTCGGTTTCAACACCAACACGGACAGCTCTAGCTCGGACAGCTCCAGTTCTGTTTCAACACCAGCTCGGTCAGCTCCAGTTCGGTTTCAACACCAACTCGGACACCTCCAGCTCGGATAGCTCCAGTTCGGTTTCAACACCAGCTCGGTCAGCTCCAGTTCGGATTCAACACCAACTCGGACAGCTCCAGCTCGGACAACTCCAGCTCGGATAGCTCCAGCTTGGACAGCATCGGCTCGCTGGTACGATCCCCTACCATCGGCCACGCTGCAACTATCAGCATTTCGGCGACTTCGCCACACTGATGAGATGGCCTTCGCGTCGGTTCCTACACCACCCAGGCGTGAAGCCTTTATTGCCAATGATGAGATCACCTCGGGTCGGCTATAGGCCACCCATACGTGAAGCCTTTACGACCAATGATGTGATCGCCTCGGGTCTGCTACGGGCCACCCGGGAGTGAAGCCTTTTTGGCCAATGATGAGATCGCCTCGGGGTTGACCACGGGCCACCCGAGCGTGAAGCGTTTACGGCCACTGATGAGATCGCCTTCAGGTCGGTTCCTACACCGCCCGGGCGTGTAGCCTTACGGCCACTGAATCGCCTTAGGGTCGGTATCTCTACCACCACCAAGGCGTGAAAGCTCCAGCTCGGTCAGCTCCAGCTCGGTTTCAACACCAGCTCGGACTGCTCTAGCTCGGATACTTGCAGCTCGGACAGCTCCAGCTCGATCAGCACCGGCTCGGATGCACGACCTCTACTGTCATCCTCGGCGACACGGTCCGCAACCATCGGCCTCGCTACCAGCACAAGTTCGCTCAACAGTTTTAGCTGGGTGGCATGACCAGCAATTTCATTCAGAACAATCGCACGTCGCCAGCCGACACCAAGATCTAATATGCGCTCCAAAGTATTCAGAAAGCCCTCTAATCTTAGCTTCCGACTTCAAAGAGTTAGGACTCAAGAAGTCAGAAGCTGGGGGGTTTTTTGTGGGGATAATTTCCCAATACCAAAACCGTGCTCAGCTCCGGTAACAGTACCAGTTCGGCACCTCGGCTCAACCCATCTCGCCCTAATTAGGGTTCCGGAGTCAGAATCGCGAACAGAACCACATTCTGGAAAGGAAACGGCGAGATCTTCATTATCAATTCCTTTGTAATGGACTTTTGGTTTTTAGGCCTAATTCCATCGTTTACGCCTCGAAAAAGGCACTTCGGCTAGACAGGCACCTCGGCCAGACAGCTCATCTCGGCCTAGTAGTCCACCTCGGCCAGACAGCTCCACCTCGGCCAGATAGTCCACCTCGGCCAGACTCTTCGACTTCAGCCAGACGACTCCATCTCGGCCCAGTACTTCACCTCGACCAAGTTCTCCATCTAGGCAGCAGTGTCAGATGACAAGACAGTCACGCTGTGGTACGAACTGACAGACAGGATGAGCGCCGAACGGTCACATCCACCAGAGATCGAGGTATGGGCAGATGGGACATCTACTTTTCACCCACCTCCACTAAGGAAGCTTCCAGTTGAGCTTCTCCCTACATATACAGGCAAGAGGTAAACTCAACGAAAGGTATGTCGTGGAGGCTCACACACAGTGCAGGGAGGTTCAGACACAGGGACCTCCCTTACTCTGAGCCCTCTCTTCTTCTCCACCTCACTTCACCCTTTGTTCAGTGGCAGCACTAACTCAGGCGTCGGAGGGCCTTGCGCCGCCAATAACCAGGGTCCCTGACCGTTGCTTCTCCTCTCTTTTCGAGGTTCCAGGCGTCTGATCCTTGTCCCAAGCTTCCAACAGCTCCATATCATCTGAGACCCTCCCTGAAGTGGATAGCTCTATCCAAATGTTTGGATAAGTCCTCAAAGGCACCCCCTACTCCTGCGAGTGATATTTTTTGCTCTTACAATTGGCGCCGTCTGTGGGAAACGATACTAAAACGCGATGCCTCCGAGAGTTAAGAAGAAGGGCGGAGAATCACCAAAGGCCTTACCACCGCCACCACTTGTGTTGCCAGAGCAACCGTCAGCACCTCGCCAGAGGATATCCCAAGCGAGATCTGGTCCAGCTCAACTGAAGCAGCCCCGGGCAGATGATCTTCAACTGGAGCCTCCCGGACGAAATAAAACTCCAGTGCTATCCAAATTTCGTCCGTCCTATCACTGGACCGACAGCGAAGATGATGATGCTGACTCTCTCCTCACGACCATCAGGGCCCGAAACATTGTTATCCTAGAGCAAGACGACTTGATTCGTCACCTCCAGCAGCAGCTGCAAGAAAGGTGGACGACTCCAGTTTCGCCCCCTAGGCGCAACCGAACTGTGGGGCAGGAGATAAAGATGAAGACACCAAGTTAGAGGCCTCGGATAGCTCCAATTCGGTTTCAACACCAGCTCGGACAGCTCCTGCTCGGTCAGCTCCAGTTCGGATAGCTCTATTTCAGTTTCAACACCAGCTCGGACAGCTCCAGCTCGGATAGCTCCAGTTCGGTTTCAACACCAACTCGGACAGCTCCAGCTCGGATAGCTCCAGCTCTGTTTCAACACCAGCTCGGACAACTCTAGCTTGGGTAGCTCCAGTTCGGTTTCAACACCAGCTCGGACAGCTCTAGCACGGATAGCTCCAGTTCGGTTTCAACACCAGCTCGGACAGCTCGAGCTCGGATAGCACCAGTTCGGTTTCAACACCAACTCGGACAGCTCCAGCCTGGTCAGCTCCAAGTCGGATAGCTCCAGTTCGGTTTCAACACCAACTCGGACAGGTCCAGCTCGGACAGCTCCAGTTCGATCTCAACACCAGCTCGGTCAGCTCCTGTTCGGTTTCTTCCCCAACTCGGACAGCTCCAGCTCGGATAGCTCCAGTTCGGTTTCAACACCGGCTCGGTCAGCTCCAGTTCGGATTCAACACCGACTCAGACAGCTCCAGCTCGGTCAGCTCCTGCTCGGACAGCTCCAGCTCGGATAGCTCTAGCTTGGTCTGCACTGGCTCGGTGGCACGATCCCCTACCATCAGCCTCGCTGCAACTATTAGCAGTTCGGCGACTTCGCCACACTGATGAGATCGCCTTCGGGTTGGTTCCTACACCACCCAGGCGTGAAGCATTTATGGCCAATGATGAGATCGTCTCGGGTCGGCTACGGGCCACCCGGGCGTGAAGCCTTTACGACCAATGATGAGATTGCCTCGGGTCGGCTACAGGCCACCCGGGCGTGAAGCCTTTATGGCCAATGATGAGATCGGCTCGGGTCGGCCTCAGGCCACCCGGGCGTGAAGCCGTTACGGCCACTGATGAGATTGCCTTCGGATCGGTTCCTAGACCACCCGGGCGTGAAGCCTTACGACCACTGATGAGATCGCCTTCTGGTCGGTTCCTACACCACCTGGGCGTGAAGCCTTACGGCCACTGAATCTCCTTAGGGTCGGTATCTCTACCACCACCAGCTCGGTTTCAACACCAGCTCGGAGAGCTCCAGCTCGGATAGTTCCAGCTCGGGCAGCTCCATCTCGGTCATAACCGGCTCGGAGGCACTATCCTCTACCGTCATCCTCGGCGGCACGGTCTGCTACCATCAGCCTCGCTAGCAGCACCAGGTCACTCAACAGTTTTAGCTCGGTGGCATCACCAGCAATTTCATTTAGAATGATCGCACGTCGCCAGCCGACACCAAGATCTAATATGCGATCCAAAGTATTTAGAAAGCCCTCTCATCTTAGCTTCCGACTTCAAAGAGTTAGGACTCAAGAAGTCAGAAGCTGGGGGCCTTTGTTTGTGGATAATTTCACAATACCAAAACCGTGCTCAGCTCCGATAAGAGTACCTGTTCGGCACCTCGGCTCAACGCATCTCGCCCTAATTAGTGTTCCGGAGTCAGAATCGCGAACAAAACCCCATTCTGGAAAGGAAACGGCGAGATCTTCAAGATCCATTCCTATGCAATGGACTTTTGGTTTTTAGGCCTAATTCCATCGTTTAGGCCTCGAAAAAGGCACTTCGGCCAGACAGGCACCTCGGCCAGACTAAGGAAGTGTCACGCCCTCGAACCGGAACCTCGGGGGCGGGAATGGGATTTAAGCATAAATTATATTTTTCTCCCAAGATCCGAGTGTGTGAAGACCACACATACCAACACATTCTGAATATTTTACGGAAGCTTTCGTGGCATTGCGACCCGGAGTCCGTGGCCATCGGATTCCGCGTCGCACTCAACCTTTAGCATATAACTATCATATCAAGAATCGTATCAGACTGGAGTGAACCATCATAATAAATTACAGAGCTGACAGTAATAGGATATTACATTCCCATATATGTTCCAGTTACAATTATCAATGTACATTAATTAAGAATCCCAAGAAAAGGCTAATAAAAGCCATACAACAACAAGCTATTAACCACTACCCCATATATGACGTAACTCCGATGTCAAGCTCAATGTCTACGTGACATAGCCGACAAACCAACCTGCAAAGCATGGCTCCACAGCCAACAAAAGCAATCAACTCGGGACGAAGAAGCCTGAACCTGAGTACCAAAAGTAGTGTGCCAGACACGACGGTCTGGCAGGTGGATGAAAAGATCATAAATATACTGAAGAATAAAACATATGATGAATCATGCTATTCGATCAAATGCTGCATATAATTAAACGGGTGCAAAATCGTGGATCTCGGGCAAAACATGTATTAGTTTCAAGCATGGGTAAAACATGAATATCTAATAATACATGTGTTCATTTACATCATCTATAATCATAGATATTTGACAATCGGGTGTTCGTCTAAAACATGTATAAATATAGTGGTTTGACAAAACTAATGTTCATTTGAGACTTAGGTAAAAACATAAGTATACAACAAACCAGGTATTCATAGCAGTCTGGCAAAACCAATGTCCATTTGAAACATATGTGAAAATATGGATATTTAACAAACCGGGTGTTCATTTAAAACCGGTGTAACCAAAGAAATCTGACAAAACTAGCGTTCATTTAAACATATTTCAAGGCATGGATATTAAATAACTCGGGTAATCATTTAAAACAGGTATAAACATAGGAATCTAACAAAACACGTGTCATTTAAAACATATTTCAAAGCATGGATATTTCACAATTCAGGTATTCATTTAAAACAGGTATAAACATAGATATCTGACAAACCAAATGTCACTCAAAACAAAGCACGGATATTTAACAATTCGGGTATTCCTTTAAAACATGTGTAATCATATAAATCTAGCAAAATCATTGATCGTTTGAAACATATGTAAAAGCATGAGTATTCACCCAACCGGCATTCATTTAAAACATGTGCGTGTACAAAGAACATAAAACAATATAATAATAACTGAATTTACATTGGAGAATATGAACACTTGTTTAAATAACAACTTTCATAAAGGAAACGAATCATTTATCGGAAAGCAAGTAAGCAATATAAAACGTGTCGGGTATCCAAGGAATCGGGAACTGGCAAGATGGCAATCACAAAAAGCTAAGTCCTCTATCACCAAAGTGACAAGAGTATAACGGGACGTTGGTCTCAGTCACACAAGGTGAGGAGACTCAACGCAAATCATATATACAATATAAATATACGGGAACGGGACCACGGTAGCGAACCGGGTATCGGGACGGGACCACGGTAATAACCGGGTATCGGGATCCAAACTGCAGCTGGCGGGACGGGAGGGGGATCTCCAAGTCAGTGGATCAGACTGACAAGGTTATCCAAGCTTAGTGATGCCAACTCATAGGTCAAATAACAAATCGGGATATATGCAAGTAAATTAAGTACAATAAATAAACGGGTAAAACGGGGGTGCTCAAGGGCACATTGTCACTTCATATCGGGCAATACATCTCGGGATAAATAACTGTTACTAGAGTAACTTCAATGCTTTCGGGAAAACAAGTCATGGGATGCCAATCTTGGAAATGAGGTGAAAAAATGAACTATAACAATTTCGTGTAAAATATCGGTTTCAAGATTTGTTTAAGTGAATAGGGGTCTCGTATGTCGATTATAATAATTTACTTGGTACTCCTTGAGTTTGTAGACATTCCGGGCTCCTTATGCACTTTTACTATTTTCAAAACTTAAAATGAGCTTATGGGTAGTACTAGATGTTACAATAGCAAAAATCAAGATTATAAACGGTCCATCCTAGGCATGACATTAATCCGGAAACATCGAGCAACCTATTCAGTCACCGAAAGGAATAGAATTCGCGATAACCAAGGGAAAGACTTGTGTTTAGATATAAAGAAGATATCGCGTCGTTCCATCCCGTTCAAGATTGAAATGGATTGAACTTCGATGCCACCGAACCAACCGTGAGGCGTGTCGGCTCAAGACATTCTCACACGTGGTCCAAACAGTCCAAAAAGGGTAGCCAGGGTCCCACCTAAAACCAAGAATTAGTGCCTAGATCATCACCATTCTTTTCTTTTAGTTCCCTAGTCTTAGAGACCTTAGATTAGGGTATAATCAGTCTTAACACTAAGGTATATACCCCTAGGACTCATAGAAAGCCCAAATGTTTCCAAAAAAAAAAAAATCTAATTTCACTGGACTCAAACTGAGTCCTCCGGTCCGATCGATTGGCCTGAAAAGCCTTACAGTTAACGACAGTCCGATCGATCGGCCTGCATGTCCGATCGATCGGACCTGGGCGTAGCAGGTCCGGGAACTTGATTTTTCTCCCCTTTTTCCTTTCCTTCCAACACATATACAAATTGAGTTTTTCCTTACTTCAACAACATCCTAACTACAATAAAACTCCCATCAAAACTTCAATGAACATTAAATCCAAACACCTCTTTCTTCTCATTTCACATTAAACAAAGGGAAGAATCCCCAATATACACAAGGGTCCATTTGAGCCAAGAATCTAGAGATAAATCAAGACTATTGATTCACATTTCCTTAACCATAGATGATTTAGCAAAACTCATTAAATGAGCATCAATTTCAAATCAATGCAAGCTAGTAAACATAAACATGAATGGAAAACCAACCCCATTCACTATAAAACCATATGAGCAAACCTTGACCAAATGAAATGCATACATTTCCAAGAGATTAACAAGAGAGAAACAACCATTAATATGCATTTTCGAAATCAATAGAAATATGACAAGAAGCATATGTGGAAACATATATCACATTATCAAGAACAAATAATAAGATTTAGGTTTTTCTCATAAAACTTAATAACATTCAAACCATCCATTCATCCACTTGCCTTGGGTCCCCAATCTAGCAAACCAAGCTCCTAATCACCTCTCAAGCTCAAGATCAACAATCTCTACAAAAACCCCCCAAAACAAACCCTAAAATGGGTTAAACAATGAAAGACAAGGAATGAGCTCAAACCAAGCTAGGAAATAGAACTTAAGGGAAAGCCATTGCACATCCAAGGAAAATGGGAAGGAGTCCTTACCTCTAGAGTCATGAATCAACAAGAAGAAACTTGCAATAGGGGCTGCCCACCTTGGTTTCCCACGAAAATGGTGTCAAACAAGAGAGGAGATGAAGGAGAAGAAGTTGCCGGAGTTCCCTCGTTGGATTGGTGGCTTGGAGGCTCCATTAGAGCAAGAGAAATGGAAGAAATGAAGAAGAAGGGCTGCTGGCACTATAGCTGGGAAGTTTCAGTCGATGGAATGGAGAAAATGAGGGAGAAGAAGAGAGTGGAGTCATCTTATAATGGGTGGGTATGGGCCCCACCACACTTAAAACTTGCCAAGGGTAAAACATCTATTTGTGGGCCTTGGATGCGATCGACGAAGAAGAGAAAACTGTTTCTCATAAAATCTAGTTTTCAAAAAGTATAATTTTGGCATGGTTCTGAGATCTCGAAATTTGGGTCCAGATTCAATGTGAAAAGACCGATTTTGCCCTCCGGGCTGGAAAAACTGATTTTTGGAGCTTTGAATGGGTACGGAGTGAACACGAAAGTTGTAGAGAATAACAAAATAAGTCAAATGAGGCTAAAACAAGAATTATCAAAAATTTCGAATAACCTCCCAATCACGCGCAAAGTCACTACAAGAACCCCCAAAGGGTCCCACTAATCACAAAGGCCCTCAAAATTCCCCAAAACTAGAGAAAAACCATTCTAGCTCACAAACTCAACCCAACAAATACTAATCCCACTAAAAGAAACTAATCCACAAATAAAACAACACTAATCCAAGAGATTAGGGGTCGGGTTCTCACATCCTCCCCCCCCTTAGAACATTTGGTCCTCCAAATGAACTAAACAAACTAAAAAACAAGCGGGGACATTAATCCCACACTTCGAAAACAAAACCTCAAATGACTACTCCAAATTGGTCCTCTCGGAAGCACTGAACTCGCTGGATCATCCTCGCTGTAGAACTCTTCGGTCAGCTATCAACAGTTGTCAGGCATCCCACCACTGGCTCGAATCTGTTACTGCTCTACCAATCTGACTGCTCAAGGAATTTGTCATCTCTGACTCCTTCTAAGTTCCACCAGGTCTCTCGCTTCTAGCCATCCTGATGTAGAAAATTCTTGGAACAATTCTGTCGACTTCATCACAACTGTGGAAGCTAGGGTTTCATGTCAATTGTACAATCTTCAAGGAGAACTCTTGTTACCTCTAACTCTTTCTTCTCGGTGCTTTTGATCCATTGCACAACAATCAGTCTCTGACACAATCATGCTTGGACACCATTCTTCAACATTTGAAGCTCTAACTGTTTCTGTCCATTGCTTTTAATCCACTGCACAATAGTCGGTCTCTGCCAGTCTTGGACATGCCTTTACCTCAAAACATTGTCTTATCCTTCTATCTGTCCTTGGCTTCGATAATTGGTGGCGCTGAGTACTACCAGATATCTCTTACTTTAGGCAATGTCGTCTAGTCCCCGGTACTCTTCTATCATCTCTGTCAAAGTTGTCAAAATTAAGTCGCCTGTCAATGCACAATCTTCGAGGTGAACGACTTGGAAATCTGTTACTTCTACATATGCCAAGCTGATTTAATCAAATGTTTGGACGGTCCTCTGAACACTTCACTCATCTTCATTTGCTCATTGAAAACACACTATTCACAAATCTGTAGGTTTCCAGCTCTAACCAGACCTGCTAACACTTTAACTGCCATGCTACTCCACTTGTCCAACTTCGTGAGGTGTGCTTCTGTCAAATTTATTCTTCTCTGTATCCTTCAACTGTCATTGTCCATAGGTGATGATTCTCCTGCTCGTATCTGTACTCTGCCCAAACTGATGTTCTACAAGTCGGTAAGGTCCACTAAATCTTCTCTATCATGTGATCAAGTAACAATCAATTCCACATATAACTCTCTACAATGCTGCTGAAAACTAATTTCCTATGCTTTTAACCATCCACTGACACATCATGCTGAGTCGACTCACCATCACAACTGCAACTGTTAAACCTCCTCCAACAATTCTCCGTCACAAGCTCCTCAATGCTCTAGAAATTCCTAACTTTTTACATCTTCTTGAAGCTGCACCACTGAAAATTCACTTCAAACCTCATAAAGTCCACCACTTATCCGGCCTATGGAGTCTTCTGACTTAGGAAAATAATCCAAGTTTATCCAAAAATCCACACTTACTTGCCTGATGAATCCTCTGAAGGTACATGATCAACTGTAATTGGGTCTTGACATACTGCTCACATTCCTTACTGACAAACAATTGGTCACAAATTCCTTCTCTAGCTCCATCTGTGATATCGAAAAGCTGAAGCCTTTATGGCCAATGATGAGATCGCCTTCGGGTCGGTTCCTACATCACCTAGGTGTGAAGCCTTTATGGCCAATGATGAGATTGCCTCGGGTTGGCTACGGGCCACCCGGGCGTGAAGCCTTTACTACCAATGATGAGATCGCATCTGGTCGGCTACGGGCCACTCGGGCGTGAAGCCTTTATGGCCAATGATGAGATCGCCTCGGGTAGGCCACGGGCCACCCGGGCGTGAAGCCTTTACGGCCACTGATGAGATCGCCTTCGGGTCGGTTCCTACACCACCTGGGCGTGAAGCCTTACGGCCACTGATGAGATCGCCTTCGGGTCGGTTCCTACACCACTCGGGCGTGAAGCCTTACGGCCACTGAATTGCCTTAGGGTCGGTATCTCTACCACCACGAAGGCGTGAAAGCTCCAGCTCGGTCAGCTCCAGCTCAGTTTTAACACCAGCTCGGACAGCTCCAGCTCGGATAGTTCCTGCTCGGACAGCTCCAGCTCGGTCAGCACCGGCTCGGAGCCACGATCCTCTACCGTCATCCTCGGGGGCACGGTCCGCTACCATCAGCCTCGCTAGCAGCACCAGTTCGCTCAACAGTTTTAGCTCGGTGGCATCACCAGCAATTTCATTCTGAACGATCGCACCTCGCCAGCCGACACCAAGATCTAATCTGCGCTCCAAAGTATTCAGAAAGCCCTCTCATCTTAGCTTCCAACTTCAAAGAGTTAGGACTCAAGAAGTCAGAAGCTGGGGGGCTTTGTGTGGGGATAATTTCACAATACCAAAACCATGCTTAGCTCCGGTAAGAGTACCAGTTCGGCACCTCGGCTCAACCCATCTCGCCCTAATTAGGGTTCCGGAGTCAGAATCGCGAACAGAACCCCATTCTGGAAAGGAAACGGCGAGATCTTCAAGATTCATTACTGGGCAATGGACTTTTGGTTTTTAGGCCTAATTCGATCGTTTAGGCCTCGAAAAAGGCACTTCGGCCAGACAAGTACCTCGGCCAGACAGCTCATCTCGGCCCAGTAGTCCACCTCGGCCAGACAGCTCCATCTCGGCTAGATAGTCCACCTCGGCCAGACTCTTCCACTTCGGCCAGACAGCTCCATCTCGGCCCAGTACTTCACCTCGGCCAAGTTCTCCATCTAGGCAGCAGCGTCAGATGACAAGACAGTCACGCTGCGGTACGAACTGACAGACAGGATGGGTGTCGAACGGTCACATCCACCAGAGATCGAGGTATGGGCAGATGCGACATCTACTTTTCACCCACCTCCATTGAGGAAGCTTCCGGTTGAACTTCTCCCTACATATACAGGCAAGAGTTAAACTCAACGAAAGGTATGTCGTGGAGGCTCACACACAGTGCAGGGAGGTTCGGACACAGGGACCTCCCTTACTCTGTGCCCTCTCTTCTTCTCCACCTCACTTCACCCTTTGTTCAGTGCCAGCACTAACTCAGGCGTCATAGGGCCTTCCGCTGCCAACAGCCAGGGTCCCTGACCGTTGCTTATCCTCTCTTTTCCAGGTTCCAGGCGTCTGATCCTTCTCCCAAGCTTCCAACAACTCCATATCATCTTAGACCCTCACTGAAGCAAATAGCTCTCTCCACCTATTTGGATAAGTCCTCAAAGGCACCCCCTACTCCTGTGAGTGATATTTTTTGCTCTTACAATTGGCGCCGTTTATGGGAAACGATACAAAAACGCCATGCCTCCGAGAGTTAAGAAGAAGGGCGGAGAATCACCAAAGGCCTTACCACCGCCACCACTTGTGTTGCCAGAGCAACATCAGTCCCTCGCCAGAGGAGATCCCGAGCAAGATCTGGTCCAGCTCAACTGAAGCAGCCCCGGGCAGACGATCTTCAACTGGAGCCTCCCAGACGAAATATCACTGGACTGACAGCGAAGATGACGATGCTGACTCTCTCCTCACGGCCATCAGGGCCCGAAACCCTGTTATCCAAGAGCAAGACGACTTGATTCGTAACCTCCAGCAGCAGCTGCGAGAACGGTAGACGACTCCAGTTTCGCCCCCTAGGCGCAACCGAACTGTGGGGGCAGGAGATAAAGATGAAGACACCAAGTTAGTGGCCTCGGATAGCTCTAGTTCGGTTTCAACACCAACTCGGACAGCTCCAGCTCGGTCAGCTCCAGTTCGGATAGCTCCAATTCAGTTTCAACACCAACTCGGATAGCTCCAGTTCGGTTTCAAAACCAACTTGGACAGCTCCAGCTTAGATAGCTCTAGTTCGGTTTCAACACCAGCCCGGACAGCTCCAGCTCCGATAGCTCCAGTTCAGTTTCAACACTATCTCGGACAGCTCCAGCTCGGATAGCTCCAGTTCGGTTTCAACACCAGCTCGGATAGCTCCAGTTCGGTTTCAACACCAACTCGGACAGCTCCAGCTCGGATAGCTCCAGTTCGGTTTCAAGACAAACTCGGACAGCTCCAGCTCGGACAGCTTCAGCTCGGTCAGCTCCAGTTCGGTTTCAAGTCCAGCTCGGACAGCTCCAGTTCGGTTTCAACACCAGCTCGGTCAGCACCAGTCGGTTTCAACACCAACTCGGACAGCTCCAGCTCGGACTGCTCCAGCTCGGATAGCTCCAGTTCGATTTCAACACCAGCTCGGTCAGCTCTAGTTCGGAGTCAACACCAACTCGGATAGCTCCAGTTCGGATTCAACACCAACTCGGACAGCTCCAGCTCGGATAGCTCCAGCTTGGTCAGCACCGGCTCGGCGGCACGATCCCCTACCATCAGCCTCGCTGCAACTGTCAGCAGTTCGGCGACTTCGCCACACTGATGAGATCGCATTCAGGTCGGTTCCTACACCACCCAGGTGTGAAGCCTTTATGGCCAATGATGGGATCGCCTCGGGTCGGCTACGGGCCACCCGGGCGTGAAGCCTTTACAGCCAATGATGAGATCGTCTTGGGTCGGCTACGGGCCGCCCGGGCGTGAAGCCTTTTTGGCCAATGATGAGATTGCCTCGGGGTCGGCCACGGGCCACCCGGGCGTGATGCCTTTACGGACACTGATGAGATCGCCTTCGGGTCGGTTCCTACACCACCCGGACGTGAAGCCTTACGGCCACTGATGAGATCGCCTTCGGGTCGGTTCCTACACCGCCCGGGCGTGAAGCCTTACGGCCACTGAATCGCCTAAGGGTCGGTATCTCTACCTCCACAAAGGCGTGAAAGCTCCAGCTCGGTCAGCTCCAGCTCGGTTTCAACACCAGCTCGGACATCTCCAGCTAGGATAGTTCCAGCTCGGACAGCTCCAGCTCTGTCAGCACCGGCTCGGAGGCACGATCCTCTACCGTCATCCTCGGCGGCACGGTCCGCTACCATCAGCCTCGCTAGCAGCAGCAGTTCGCTCAATAGTTTTAGCTCGGTGGGATCACCAGTAATTTCATTCAGAACGATTGCACGTCGCCAGCCGACACCAAGATCTAATCTGTGCTCCAAAGTATTCAGAAAGCCCTCTCATCTTAGCATCCGACTTCAAAGAGTTAGGACTCAAGAAGTCTGAAGCTGGGGGGCTTTGTGTGGGGATAATTTCACAATACCAAAACCGTGCTCAGCTCCGGTAAGAGTACCAGTTCGGCACCTCGACTCAACCCATCTCACCCTAATTAGGGTTCCGGAGTCAGAATCGCGAATAGAACCCCATTCTGGAAAGGAAACGGCGAGATCTTCAAGATCCATTCCTATGCATTGGACTTTTGGTTTTTAGCCCTAATTCAATCGTTTAGGCCTCGAAAAAGGCACTTCGGCCAGACAGCTCATCTCGGCCCAGTAGTCCACCTCGGCCAGACAGCTCCATCTCGGGCAGATAGTCTTCCTCGGCCAGACTCTTCCACTTCGGCCAGACGGCTCCATCTTGGCCCAGTACTTCACCTCGGCCAAGTTCTCCATCTAGGCAGCAGTGTTATATGACAAGAGAGTCAGGCTGCGGTACGAACTGACAGACAGGATGGGCACCGAACGGTCACATCCACCATAGATCGAGGTATGGGCAGATGGGACATCTACTTTTCACCCACCTCCACTAAGGAAGCTTCCGGTTGAACTTCTCGCTACATATACAGGCAAAAGGTAAACTCAACGAAAGGTATGTCGTGGAGGCTCTCACACAGTGCAGGGAGGTTCGGACACAGGGACCTTCCTTACTTTGAGCCCTCTCTTCTTCTCCACCTCACTTCACCCTTTGTTCAGTGGCAGCACTAACTCAACACCAACTCGGACAGCTCCAGCTCGGATAGCTCCAGTTCGGTTTCAACACCGGCTCGGACAGCTCCAACTCGGATAGCTCCAGTTCGGTTTCAACACCAGCTCAGAGAGCTCCAGTTCAGTTTCAACACCAACTCGGACAGCTCCAGCTCGGATAGCTCCAGTCTGGTTTTAACACCAACTCGGACAGCTCCAGCTCGGTCAGCTCCAGTTCGGATAGATCCAGTTCGGTTTCAACACCAACTCGGACAGCTCCAGTTCGGTTTCAACACCAGCTCGGTCAGCTCCAGTTCGGTTTCAACACCAGCTCGGACAGCTTCAGCTCGGATAGCTCCAGTTCGGTTTCAACACCAGCTCTGTCAGCTCCAGTTCGGATTTAACACCAACTCGGACAGCTCCAGCTCGGTCAGTTCCAGCTCGGACAGCTCCACCTCGGATAGCTCTAGCTTGGTCAGCACCGGCTCGGCGGCACGATCCTTTACCATCAGCCTCGCTGCAACTATCAGTAGTTCGGCGACTTCGCCACACTGATGAGATCGCCTTCGGGTCAGTTCCTACACCACCCGGGCGTGAAGCCTTTATGGCCAATGATGAGATCGCCTCGGGTCGGCTACGGGCCACCCGGGCGTGAAGCCTTTACGACCAATGATGAGATCACCTCGGGTCGGCTACGGGCCACCCGGGCGTGAAGCCTTTATGGCCAATGATGAGATCGCCTCGGGTCGGCCACGGGCCACCCGAGAGTGAAGCCTTTACGGTCACTAATGAGATCGCCTTCGGGTCGGTTCCTACACTACCCGGGCGTGAAGCCTTACGGCCACTGATGAGATCGCCTTCGGGTCGGTTCCTACACCACCCGGGCGTGAAGCCTTACGGCCACTGAATTTCCTTAGGGTCGGTATCTCTACCACCACCAAGGCGTGAAAGCTCCAGCTCGGTCAGCTCCAGCTCGGTTTCAACACCAGCTCGGATAGCTCCAGCTCGGATAGTTTCAGCTCCGACAGCTCCAGATCGGAGGCACGATCCTCTACCGTCATCCTCGGCGGCACGGTCCGCTACCGTCAGCCTCGCTAGCAGCACCAGTTCGCTCAACAGTTTTAGCTCGGTGGCATCACCAGCAATTTCATTCAGAACGATCGCATGTCGCCAGCCGACACCAAGATCTAATCTGCGCTCCAAAGTATTAAGAAAGCCCTCGCATCTTAGCTTCCGACTTGAAAGAGTTAGGACTCAAGAAGTCAGAAGCTGGGGGGCTTTGTGTGGGGATAATTTCACAATACCAAAACCGTGCTTAGCTCCGGTAAGAGTACCAGTTCGGCACCTCGGCTCAACCCATCTCGCCCTAGTTAGGGTTCCGGAGTCAGAATCGTGAACAGAACCCCATTCTGGAAAGGAAACGGCGAGATCTTCAAGATTCATTACTGGGCAATGGACTTTTGGTTTTTAGGCCTAATTCCATCGTTTAGGCCTCGAAAAAGGCACTTCGGCCAGACAGGTACCTCGGCCAGACAGCTCATCTCGGCCCAGTAGTCCACCTCGGCCAGACAACTCCATCTCGGCAAGATAGTCCACCTCGGCCAGACTCTTCCACTTCGGCTAGATAGCTCCATCTCGGCCCAGTACTTCACCTCGGCCAAGTTCTTCATCTAGGCAGCAGCGTCAGATGACAAGACAGTCACGCTGCGGTACGAACTGACAGACAGGATGGGCGTCGAACAGTCACATCCACCAGAGATCGAGGTATGGGCAGATGGGACATCTACTTTTCACCCACCTCTACTAAGGAAGCTTCCGGTTGAACTTCTCCCTACATATACAGGCAATAGGTAAACTCAACGAAAAGTATGTCGTGGAGGCTCACACACAGTGCAGGGAGGTTCGGACACAGGGACCTCCCTTACTCTGAGCCCTCTCTTCTTCTTCACCTCACTTCACCCTTTGTTCAGTGCCAGCACTAACTCAGGCGTCGGAGGGCCTTGCGCTGCCAACAGCCAGGGTCCCTGACCGTTGCTTCTCCTCTCTTTTCCAGGTTCCAGGCGTCTGATCCTTCTCCCAAGCTTCCAACAGCTCCATATCATCTGAGACCCTCCCTGAAGCGGATAGGTCTCTCCAACTGTTTGGATAAGTCCTCAAAGGCACCCCCTACTCCTGTGAGTGATATTTTTTGCACTTACAGAAGGCATACACAATCTTTTATGTTGAAATCCTATCCAGGGAGAAAAACCACAATCTTAAATCAAGAACTATTGAACAGTTACAAGATATACTCACACTTTCCAAATCAATATGTTGACCTAAGGACTGTTGTTGTTGTTTCACAACTTCTCATATTGCCACGACTTCCCTGCTGTGCGCCGCTCCCTGCACTTGATCCAACAACACAATGTCAACCAAGATGAATAATCTTCTATAAGAGAGCAGAAACAACATACTTTCTAGAGTAGATCTTCAACACAACCTCTCAATGGCTTTAGAGAATCAAAGAATCTCTCTTACAGTTTTCTCACATCAGAACAATGAGAGAATTGATTGATGTGTCTTTGATATTCAATATGCACACATAGGGTTGAGAGCAACACCCTTTATATAGACCCAAATTCGTGCCTCAATATTAGAGCACAAATAGGATTCAAAGTGGGAAGCACTAGTCTCAAAAGGAAACAAATCTGCAGCCCAATCCTGGAAAATTCTTGTCATCTGATCGATCGGATAGAGGATTTGATCGATCGGGTCAAGCCTTTGTCTCCGAAATTTTTCTCTGTTAGTACTATTAACTTGGACCTGACAAACATCCGAGCGATCCGACCTCTGTTCGATCAATTGGACTTCGTAGGTTCACCCAGACTTCTTCTGAACTCTTCACTATCTTGGCTTCAACTCTTCTAGTGACACAACAACAGTCCATTCTAAAATAAATTGAAAATACAACTCAATGGACCCAGAGTTTTGTCCAACCCATGAATTAACCAACACAAATAAGATTTCTAACAAAATCCAAACAGTTCAGAATAATCCTCCTCTAGGTAAATGGGGTATCTTCAAATGTTACTTGAATTTGAGTTTGTCCACCGTTGGATTCACATGTAGAACAAACTCAAATTGATGTAGAATTTGATGATATCTCATATACCTGGTGGGTGTTGATTTTTAAGGGCTTGAATTTCAATAAGTGGGCTCCATTGTGGAGTTCCACTCCTTTAACTCAAGATTTCATTAGGTTAAAGCCTTAGAGGATCCAGATTCTTTGGTATTTAATAGGTCTTTGATACATCCTATAACTACTTTTTTTAATGAATACACTTTTGTCTCACCTTTAAGAAACCAAACATGATTAGTGTCTCTAATTTTTTTCTCTAATCTTGGTAATTGATTCCTATCTTTAGCCATTCCCTTTCTTGAAGAAGTATTAAGAATTTATCATAGATAGAATGGGAAATAGCTTGATGCAAACCTTGTAGCACTTACATATGCCGTTATGTAGAGTAAACTATGGGAATCAACTTGATTCCGTTGAAGCAGAAAGGAGCATTCCGTTATTTATGTTAAGTGACTTTGTATTTTATTAGGATAAATGAGGATGAATTTGATTTATATTAGGATTAGATTAAGTTATAAGATTTATGGTGTGATTAGAATTATATTTGATAAGAGTTATTATGTGATTAGGATAATGTGATTATTCTTATTTTAAGATTAAGTTGTACACTATAATACCCACACTATTCTCAAAGAAAAATATCTTAGAGATTTTTATAAAAAATGGGGGTTACCGAAATCCATTGTTGAAGAAGAGGAAATCTGATTCCACTGCATTATACAAACAAGTCGTTATGAGCATGTATTGTCACACAATTATGTGGACCATTTTTCTTCGTCGGTCTCTTTTCACAATTTAGTGTGGCACATTTTTCTTAAAGAAAAGCTGCAAAAGCAATTGATTTCCCACAATGATAGAGAAAAATAATCTCTTCTGGATTTTGAAAAGGCATTTTCTCAAAAGAGCAAAAGCGAAAATCTGCTGAATGCCTTTTCCAAGGCATTACACAAACGTGTCCTGGGCAAGTTTTGGAGGCACGAATAAGGCTTCAATTTCTCACATTTGCTACTTTCTTTGCAATTTGATGCGATAGTTTCCAATAAAAGAACATGGAAAATTAAGTTTTTTTCTTGAATATATAAAAAGCCTATTTCCTTGGAGGTTGGAATCGCTTTTCCAAGGTACCGCAAGAATGAAAATCTTCGGAACATTGAACTCCAATATTGCACAAACATGCCCTTAGAGATTCTTTGTATACCATTGAGATTGCGGTCTATAAAAATCTAATTTTGAAACCGAGGAATTTTATTGATTATGGGCATGGAAAAGAAGTTCAAAACTTTCTTGTAGAAAAATCCCAAAATTTGGCTATTTCTCACGAAGGGTCCCCGCAGATTGTACAGCACAAACTTGGTCTTCTCGTCACTTTTTTATTTATTTTTTGTACTTTTTTCTGAGCGATGATAGCTAGCGTCGCCCAAATTTTTTTGGACAAAGCTATCTTCGCCCCTCTTATCTCCTTCCTAGTTCTCGATAGCCCCTACTCTATTTCTCACCCAACCCTACAAATTTTCCACTGTTTATATAGGCAGAAAAGCTGTGAATACAAGTTTTCCACAATTCATATCGGCGGAAAAACAACAAATATAGGTTTACCCTTCCGAGCATCATTTCTTTCTCATTTTCTCATGGATGGGTTCATGGGTTGAGGGTAAGTTCTACATGATAATGTACGAGCATAAGATTGTTATTGAAACTATTCTTCCATGTTATGTCTGCCATTTTTTTCTTTCTTGTCTCTTTCATTTTTTAAGAAAAATCTGGAGAATATGAAAAGAAGAAAGAAATAAACTGTATGTCGGTCTATAGTAATCTTTTTATAAAGCATGTGATACTATTTTTCCAAGATAATTGGGAGAAAATGAAGTGGGGGAGATAGAGAAATAGGTGGGAGAAGAGAAAAAAACTAAGAGGAAAAAGAAATAAAGGGAGTTCTATGTTTTAAAAAATCGCTTAAAGCGATGCTAGCGTGGCTCCTATCGGACATGAGCATCAATAGTTTGTTTCTTTCCCGTACGGGAAAAATGGAAGAGTTCCTAACGGACCTCGTTTGTGCTGTACAATCTGCGGGGACCCTTCGCGAGAGATGATCAAATTTTGAGATTTTTCTCATAAAATCCTCAAGTTATTAACATTGTTTTAAAAAAAGAACTACATCAAATAAGGAAATTTTATGAAAGTGAAAACTTGTAAGACTTTTAAGTACCAATTTTCAAGGAAAATGCCCATTTTATCCAACTGTTGACCATTAGGGAACTCGATCAACCATGACGATTGCTTGGTTGGTCTCAAGCTTGAGCTCACTCATGAGCTAATAGAGTTGAGTTCATGAGCAAAACTCTAACTAGAGCTTGTACAACTCGAATAAGTTCAACTTGACTGAGTTAAGGGCTTGAGTTGATCTTGAGGTTGAGCAAACTCAATTAAGTTGAGATTATATATGATCTCCAGCCAATGTCTAAGATCAACTTGGCTTGGTGTCAGACCCCGACCCAGGTTTAGTGTGGTTAATGTTGTTTTAGCCGATGATTAGTTTATAAGTGGGATTAGAGGACATTTAGCTTGGGTTTGATGGGAGCCCGGCCTTTCGTCCTCTCTTTCTGCCCTGGGGGTTGCCGGGGTCCGGCAGAGGAGGAAAAGCAAGTCATCAACATTTTTTGTACGGGTATGCCAGATTTTCTATTCTACTTGGAATTTGAAGTGGTGATCCGGAGATTGCTCACAAGTAGAAAGGAAATCAATTCTTCTTTCTAACTTTCCATTGCACATATATTTTAAGAAAGAGACACAATTTTCTTTAAATGCCGTGAGAGGCGATTTCGCCATAGAAGGCGATTTACAAATCTCATCAATAATGAAAGACAACAAATGTGATTTTTTTGTCTCTTTACAAAGAATACAAAATACAATAGAAAAGTGAGAAAAGGAATTTGACTTCTCAGGAGATTGTCGGGACTTATTCAGATCGATGGTCGCAAGTCATGTATGGGCTTCGCCATCGTCCTTCAGATGAGAACGCTTGATGCTTTGATTCTTTGGCTTGGCTTGGACCTCAGTTTTTTAGAGGATAAAGACCAAGGGGAGGTCCTATATCCAATAAAAAAAATGAGTAAACGAGCTGAAGAGCCGCGTTTAGGCCATGTTGGGTAGAAGGAGAGAGGACCTTGGGGGGGGGGGGTGGCCCCCCCAAGGGACTTCGATCACCTTGTGGTGCTTCTACAGCAGAGTATCAGGATTTCTTCAGAGTTTTTCTTTCTTGCTTGTGAGTATGGATCTCTCTCTCTCTGTGTCTGTATATGTATATCTGTCTCTCTTGGAATGACCCCTTTTTATAGGCTCTTGGTAGCCATGGGGTGATTTATGGGATTGATGACCCATGATGAGAGAATTGATGGCATTGATGCTCCATGATGGGAGGAGTTACAAGTTTTAATTCTTTGATTTTGTAACTCCTTTTTCCTTAAATATGATTGGCCGATGGAGAATGATGGGCATTTAATCGCCCTTAATCTCCATGATGAGGGGAGTTTTGTGATTTTAATACCATGATTACTTGAATTTGTAGCTCCCATTTGCTTGATTTTGATTCGGCCGTCCAAAATAATGGGTTAATGACTGCATTAAGTTGTCAGTTAACTGCATTAGGTGGTTGCCAGGGCATTTGAAGAGTCGCGGGCCGTGCCGCGTCTTTTGGAATTCTTCTTGTGATGATCGCCGATGGATTCACATGTTGTTTAATCTCGGATGGCGATGCAATTTCAGACATTGGTTGATATCAGTGGGCCGGTGACATCTGTCTTGTCGATTTCTCGATCGGTCAGACAGAAAGTGTACTTTCTTAGTCAGCCGGTTGACGATCTTGGAGCGATCAATGACGATTTCAGGCTCTTGACAACGGATTTGAAATGTTGATGAAGATCAGTCGATTTCGAGCATAAAAAATCAGATTTTCGAAAAACCACAAGGGCTGAAATTCCCGAAACATGAAAAGGGTCGGAAAATAGGCCATCCAGTGGAAATCTGGCGACCCGGATTTCCAGGATCGGCGGCCACATGGGTTGGGGTCGCCGGCGGGATTTTTTCTCCTTCCAGTCGCCGTTTCTTGGCCGTTTTTCGATTCTTTCTTTCTCCTGTATTTTTTTTGACATTTCTCCTCATTTATTGGCTTGATTCTCCTGAAGAAAACCTGACAAAAAGTCATGCAAATCGGAGCACAAAGTTTCCTAATTTTTGGAAAAGTCGAAGACTTTGTAGCTGATTTTTCGTCAAGAGTCAAAACTAGGTCAAATGATGTCGGAATGACCTGAAATTTGAGATGAAGCCTCCTGCGCAGTAGATAGGACTAGCCATGTGTCGCGACCCCGGAACGGAACCCCGGGCCCTCGACGGTTGTTGTGTACATTAGAGCTATACTTTCCCACAGGTTCCCGCGGTGAGGATTCCCAAAGACACGCGGAATCTGACTCACACGATCAAGTATGCGGAAGCGTGTAGCAAATCACATCAAGATAAGCACCCATAAAATATTTAAGTGCCATAGCAATAATAACAAGACAAGGTATCAAAAGAAAGAAGCTAACATGACATTCCTAACATAATTCAAGTTATGAGACTAACTCAAAAGTAAGTTAAGTTTTAGTTACAACCCATAAGAGGCCAACAGAGGCCAATACTCTTCTCAAAATAATAAAGGAAACCCCAAGACAAAATGACGAAACTCAAGAAACCCGCCCGACGTCAAATTGACATCGTCGGGCTGCCACTCTCTCACTGGGGGTGGCTCAAGAGCCTCCTCCTGACGCTCCTCCTCAAAGGCAACGTCTCATGCACCTGGGCACCAACAAACAAGGGTCAAACATGACCGACTCCCAGCTGCTCCCCAGCCGATCCTCCATGGTCATGGGCTGGTTGGGGTTGAGGTCGAAATTGGGCCTCCAGGGCGCCAGCTTGTGAGGCCGGGCCTGCGGGGCCGCTTCCTGGAGCCTCTCCTCCTCGCCCCCCACGCGAGGCCTCTTCTCGGGAGGGGGCCCCTCGCCCTCCTTTTCTGCCTCCGCAGTTCGAGACCGAGTCTCTTTTGGCGACGAAGGCGGCAGAGCCTCCTTCTCGGCCTCCACCACCCGCGGCCTGCTGTCCTTAAGCGGATGAGGCTCCTTGGGCAACCGGATGTCCCTAGAGGGCTCCTCCGACCTCCCCCTCTTGGCTTTGGCGGAGGAGGCCCCTGCTGTTCCCGACGAGCGGGGGGAAGCACTAGCTGCGGGGCCCTGAGCGGCGCCCGCCCCGCTGGGGGCACGCTTGGAGGTGGTGGGAGCTCGGCCCCCAACGATCATAGCCCCCAGGTTCTTCAAAGGAGGGCGTTGTCCGTCCATCTCCTCCTCTTCTTGATCTCGGGTGGGGGGGCTGTCGGCGATGATGATCGGGCCTTGGGACTCCGAAGCTTGGCCGCTGGTCTCGGCAAGCGCATGTACGATCTCCCTTATTGGCTCGAGGGGGGATCTCGACAGTCTTCCTAGAATAAGACTGGTACTGTGGCTTGTACCCGAGCAGAGAGAAGGCAGCTCGGTCGTGGTGACCGAGGTAGCGATAAATCTTCTCTAACCAAGCGTCGTTCCTCTTCCACTTGTCAAAGCTGGCCTCTCTCCTCCTTTTCCGAACACCAGCGCAGAAGACAGCAGAGGGCGTTAGCTCGGCATAACGGTGAACAAGGGTAACACCATTATTTTGAGGACAAGGCCGAAAGAGATCATAGACACTAAGGAGCATGTTTTGAGGACAAGGACCTAACACCATTATTTTGAGGACAAGGCCGAAAGAGATCATAGACACTAAGGAGCATGTTTTGAGGACAAGGACCATTCATTGGGCCAAGGTTCAGTGGGAGCATCACAGTCCGGGAGAAGCGACTTGGGAACTCAGGGATCAGATAAAGGAGAAGTATCCAGAGCTATTGCCAGAGGTGTGTTAGATATTTGGAGGACCAAATAGTCCAAGGGGGGGGAGGATGTAACATCCCGACCCATAACCCATATTAATTATAATTAATTGCATGATTAGTTAGTAAGTGTGTTTAGAGTCTTAGCGAGTTGAGTTTGACGTATGGATCTTGCATGCGAAGTCTCGCTCGATTTGGAGTGCGTTTGGGTATAGTAGGGGTGTGTGTCATTATTTCCGGATAGTTCCGAGGGCTTTTTAGTATTTTTCCACTTTTCGAGATTTTGGTACCGTTGGGTAGATGGTTTTATTTCCTAAACTTTAGTCTTCTATCCGATCTTGATCCGGACCCTCGAAGACACTCTAAAACCTGACCGGACCCAAACCCATTTAAACTTTCCTTTCTCTCTCCTCATTCCATTCTCTCTCCTCACTCATCCATTCATCTCATCTCCACGTGATGGCCATCTCATCTTTTTATTTCACTCTCTCCCATTCACAGTTTTCTTGATTCCTTCCTCTCCTACCCATCTCCTTGTTCCACGTGCATTCCCCACCTCACCATTGCATCATCTCATCCCCCTCTTTCTTTATCTTCTTTCTCCCTTTCCTTCTCATCTCCATTACTCACCGACAGCAGCCCTCATTCCTTTTCTCTCATCTCCATCGTTCTCCTTCTCTTCACTCTTGTCATTGTCTCATGCTGCCGGACTCCGAGCACACCAACGATCACCACCGAGCTCCACAATCTCCGGCGAAGCCATAACCCATTCCACTTCTTTCGATTTTCCTCTCTGTTTTCTCCATTTCTCCTCCCTTCTCTATTTCTCTTTCCTTATTTCTTTTCCCCTCTCACTCCTCCCCGCCACATGAAGTAGCCAACCCATTTCACTCTTTTATTCTCTCTTCTCTTTGTTTCTTTATTTCTTCTTCCCTGTCTCTCTCTCTCTCATTCTCTGTTTTCTTCTTGTTTCTTTCTCTCTCTATTATTGTCTCTCTCTCTAATTCACTCATCTCACCATTTCTTTCCTTATTTCTTCCATTCTGTCTTTTCCAATTTTCTGTCAATGGGCCACTAACTTCGTGGGCCACCAATCAAGTGGGCCCCACGACCTTCGATCATCACTATCATCTTCGCGTGGACTCTGCGAGCTCAATCATCTAAGATTTTTGGATTTGGGCATTTTTTCCACCAAAGGCAAGTAGATATTTATATATATGCTTAGATATGTTTGTCTTTCCTTTGATTTGATGATTGATGATGATTTAGATTACCACATGCTCATTGATACTTTAAATGTTGAAAATATGATAATATAAATTGAATGGGTGGATGGGTATAGATGTTGGTTGAATGGACTTGATGAGAGGGAGTATGGATGTATGTGGAGAGGGCAAGGCCCTATTTTCTTTGTTTGCAGGATTAGAATGGAAGGGCCGGAACCTTCATACTGACTGATTACATGTTCTTGGATGTTGGAAAGGGGTTTCCACCAATTTCACTTCAGTTACAGAACTGAGGTTCTGTAACTGCAGTGTATGCGGATGACCGGGTACTCTATGTGGGATATGGACGGGGCCCACTGATGGATACCTTGTGAAGGGCCCTTTTGACACTCTTTTAGTTGGACTTAGGTGGAACCTTGGCTATCTTTTTTGGACTCATTTGACTATATGTAAAGATGTTTTGAGCCGACGTCTTTTACGGTTAATCCGGTTACATCAGTTACAACCTATCTCAATCTTGAACGGTATGGGACAACGGGATACCCTCTTTATATCTATGCACGAAGCTTGTTTGTTTGGGTATCGCAACCCTATTCCCTTCGTTGACTGAGTATGGTTGTACGATGCCTCGGGTTTAACATTATACCTAGGATTGGATTGTTTATCGCTTCTAATTACAGATTGTACCGTCTGGTACTTTTCTACATGCTATGTTCATGTTCCTTAGCTTCCTTTGCTTTGTTTTATTTTTGGGATTTCTTGATGAACCTAGGTGTTGAACTTAGGATCCCTTTTGATGTTCCGCTTGTTTTGACAATTGATAGGAGTGTTGAGGTTAGGTGGCTTTGATTGTAAAAGCTTGATGAGGACTACTTATGGTATTGACATTTGAATAAGGTGGCTTGATTGATCTTAACTTGATAATGGAAAGTAGTCTCTCTTTTGATGGTAAATCTTGTTCACGCAAGAAAGCCTAGCCCCTCACTATTGTTTGTCTAGGGATCCTTGTGTCAGGCACCACTCAGCTGTATATCGACCAACACAGATGGGGCACCATCTGTGTGAGGACTTTGATGAACGTCGGCGCAGTACAACCTTTTACTTATTGATGGATCTTGCTTGTTTGCGGGGTCATTACCGTGCCTTGTTGCCGAGTTACTACTCGTGCCTTGTTGCCAGGCTTTAATCCTGTGCCTTGCTGCCTGGTATATCCAGTGCCTTGATATCTCCACCACAACTCAATGAGAGTAGGGAGGGCAATGATACTATCCCGTGGTAATTAGCATATGTGGACCGCCTATCTTGCTAGATGTTTATGTTAGTTTGTTTATGATTCGTATGCTATGCACTTCTTACGATCAGGATGCTATGCATATTTTATGATCTTGTCTATCGCCTATTCTGATTCGTTCTGCATATCTATTGATGTTTTATATTTATATCTGCCTGCCGACCGTCGTGTTTGATGGTACTACTCTTGGTGCATAGGTACCGAGCCCTTCTTCATCGAGGAGGAGACGACGGAGGAGATTCAGGCGGATCAGTCTGATGACCTCTTAGACTATAGTACGAACGGCGTTGTATAGTCGTACCGACCCCGTACTCGAGTGCCTCATGCTTATTTTGGATAGATGCATCTTTTGGTTCTTATTTTGGTTAGGCCCAAGTTTTATCGTGGTCTTTCATTGTAATTAATACTTTTGTTTACTGTTTTAAACTTGAACTTAAATAATAGACATTGCTCTTAACTATACTTTTGGTTCTGATTTGGAGATCTCTAGCTAGATCATGCAAAGTGAGGAAGACGGAAAGGAAAGAGGGGTTTTCAACCCTAGGTTAAGAAAGTTGCAGGATTTTTGTAAAGTGAATGAGAAAGATGAGGGTTAGGCTTAAAACCTTAACAAATGGGTCCCAATGAACTTGAACCTTGAATGACAAAAACATGATCTTGTGGACCTCGAATGACTTCGACAAAGAAGGATAAAACGATCCTCGAAATGTCTAGTTTCCAAAAAGTATATTTTTGATATGGTTTTGAGATCTCAAAAATTGTGTCTAGATTTGTGCATAAAAGACAATTTTACCCTCTTTGGGCCAAAACTTGGGTTTTTGGGCTTCAAACATGAATGGGCTTAAGACGAAAATTATAACACATAGGAAAATCGTTCAAATGAAATCAAAATCACAGTCACACAGAAACCGATACGATCTTCCCAAACTTACACTTGCACTCGGGCCTTTCCGAGTGTGTCTAACTAATACTAAATGTTCTCAAAATTCCCAAAGCTATGACCAAGGCTAAAACAAATTACTTCTAACCCAATGACAACTAAACCCTCTTAGAACTAAACACGTACTAATCGCACACTAATCGAGTTGGTGTGGGTCGGGATCTAACATGTGAGGATTGGATTTCTTTTGGGGTATCTTTGTTTTTGTTGCTTTTGTAGAGTGTATAGTTTGGTTGCTAGATTGAGTCCCATAGGACTAACGTTTCTTATGTTTCAGGATGGCTGGCCGTAATATGCGTTCTGGCAGTGGTAACCCAGAGAGTAGCAATGCTAATGATAACGTTAATGCTCATGCAAATGCTGATAGTACAATGGAAGGACGGTTTAATCAGTTGATGCAAGCTTTTGTCACTTCTCAAGAGTCACAGTCTAAGATGATAGAGGTGATGCAGCAAGCACAACCTGCACAGATCATCATGCCAGCTAAGGAAATTAATAAGAATGATCTGTTCGATAAATTCAAGAAAAGAACACTGCCAGCGTTTTATGGGGATGAAGACCCACTTGATGCAGATGAGTGGGTAGTTCAGTTGGAAAAGATCTTTGAGGTCTTCCAGTGTACTGGGAAGGAGAGGATTCAACTGGCAGCATATATGTTTTGTGGCACAGCTGAAATGTGGTGGAAGTCAGTTAAGACACCATTCGAGACTGTTGATGAGGATACTGCATGGGAGTCTTTCAGCACTTTGTTCCATGCTAAGTACATCCCACCCCACATCACCGCACTTAAGATTGCTTAATTTGAGACACTGCAACAGGGAGAGGACTTGCTTGTTTGCGGGGTCATTACCGTGCCTTGTTGCCGAGTTACTACTCGTGCCTTGTTGCCAGGCTTTAATCCTGTGCCTTGATGCCTGGTATATCCAGTGCCTTGATATCTCCACCACAACTCAATGGGAGTCGGGAGGGCAATGATACTATCCCGTGGTAATTAGCATATGTGGACCGCCTATCTTGCTAGATGTTTATGTTATTTTGTTTATGATTCGTATGCTATGCACTTCTTACGATAAGGATGCTATGCATATTTTATGATCTTGTCTATCGCCTATTCTGATTCATTCTGCATATCTATTGATGTTTTATATTTATATCTGCCTGCCGACCGTCGTGTTTGATGGTACTACTCTTGGTGCATAGGTACCGAGCCCTTCTTCATCGAGGAGGAGACGACGGAGGAGATTCAGGCGGATCAGTCTGATGACCTCTTAGACTATAGTACGAACGGCGTTGTATAGTCGTACCGACCCCGTGCTCGAGTGCCTCATGCTTATTTTGGATAGATGCATCTTTTGGTTCTTATTTTGGTTAGGCCCAAGTTTTATCGTAGTCTTTCATTGTAATTAATACTTTTGTTTACTGTTTTAAACTTGAACTTAAATAATAGACATTGCTCTTAACTAAACTTTTGGTTCTTATTTGGAGATCTCTAGCTAGATCATGCAAAGTGAGGAAGATGGAAAGGAAAGAGGGGTTTTCAACCCTAGGTTAAGAAAGTTGCAGGATTTTTGCAAAGTGAAAGAGAAAGATGAGGGTTAGCCTTAAAACCTTAACAAATGGGTCCCAATGAACTTGAACCTTGAATGACAAAAACATGATCTTGTGGACCTCGAATGACTTCGACAAAGAAGGATAAAACGATCCTCGAAATGTCTAGTTTCCAAAAAGTATATTTTTGATATGGTTTTGAGATCTCAAAAATTGTGTCTAGATTTGTGCATAAAAGACAATTTTACCCTCTTTGGGCCAAAACTTGGGTTTTTGGGCTTCAAACATGAATGGGCTTGAGACGAAAATTATAACACATAGGAAAATCGTTCAAATGAAATCAAAATCACAGTCACACAGAAACCGATACGATCTTCCCAAACTTACACGTGCACTCGGGCCTTTCCGAGTGTGTCTAACTAATACTAAATGTTCTCAAAATTCCCAAAGCTATGACCAAGGCTAAAACAAATTACTTCTAACCCAATGACAACTAAACCCTCTTAGAACTAAACACGTACTAATCGCACACTAATCGAGTTGGTGTGGGTCGGGATCTAACATGTTTTTGTGGCTATTGATTTATTTATTCGAGGAAACATTTATACCTCACAGCGATCTTCGATCCATTTGGGACATGATTGGGGCTAAGTGTTATTATTATTATTATTGTTGAAAAATTTTAATTGGCCCTAATCTCACGCATAACCTCGGTTTCACTTCTGGGGGCGTGACAAGTTGGTATCAGAGAATGCTGGTTTCTAGATTAAAAACAAGTAGAAACCTAAGACGGGTGAGGATTGGATTTCTTTTGCGGTATCTTTGTTTTTGTAGCTTTTGTTGAGTGTATAGTTTGGTTGCTAGATTGAGTCCCATAGGAATAACGTTTCGTATGTTTCAGGATGGCTGGCCGTAATATGCGTTCTGGCAGTGGTAACCCAGAGAGTAGCAATGCTAATGATAACGTTAATGCTCATGCTCATGCTGATAGTACAATGGAAGGACGGTTTAATCAGTTGATGCAAGCTTTTGTCACTTCTCAAGAGTCACAGTCTAAGATGATAGAGGTGATGCAGCAAGCACAACTTGCATAGATCATTATGCCAGCTAAGAAAATTAATAAGAATGATATGTTCGATAAATTCAAGAAAAGATCACCGCCAGCGTTTTATGGGGATGAAGGCCCACTTGATGCAGATGAGTGGGTAGTTCAGTTGGAAAAGATCTTTGAGGTCTTCCAGTGTACTGGGAAGGAGAGGATTCAACTGGCAGCATATATGTTTTGTGGCACAGCTGAAATGTGGTGGAAGTCAGTTAAGACACCATTCGAGACTGTTGATGAGGATACTGCATGGGAGTCTTTCAGCACTTTGTTCCGTGCTAAGTACATCCCACCCCACATCACCGCACTTAAGATTGCTGAATTTGAGACACTGCAGCAGGGAGAGAACTCAGTACAGGTTTATGAGCAGCAGTTTAGGAACCTGTCTAGGTTTGCACCATCTTTGGTGAGGACAGAAGCAGATAAGGTCATGAGATTTATTCGGGGACTGAACCCCAACATCAAGGAAAAGATGACTAGTGTTACCTTGGCTACCTATGAGGAGAATCTCAGGAGGGCCTATTGGGCTGAGGAATCCATCAAGGAGAAGGCCATTTACAATCAGAACCTTCGACAGGCTCAAGCCCAGGGTAGGAGCCAAAGTACAGGATATCAGCAGCAGCAATATCAACAACGACAGTATCAGCAGCAGGCCAAGAGGCCTAGGCCAGAGCAGAGTCGGAGAGTGGAGTGTATTCATTGTGGCCGGAACCATTTGTCAGCGGAATGTAGAAAGATAACTGGAGCATGTTTCGAGTGTGGTTTGCAGGGCCACCAGGTTAAAGATTACCCTAAGAAACGTGGGCAGGGTGTGAGAAACACATCTCCTAGACCACCTGTTGCAGCGCAGCCATTGCGGCAGGCACCACCGCAGTAACAACCTCGGTTACAGCAGCAGCAACAATCTCGGTTACAGCAGCAACAGCCTAGACTTGTCGGACCTCAGCAGAACAGGGGGCAACAAAGACCCCAGGGACAATAGAATTGGCAGCAGCAGAGACAGCAGCAGAGGCAGCAGCAGCGACCTCAACAGTATGGCCGGCTTAATGCCTTGGACCACCAGGAGGGAGATGAAACAGGAGGAGTAGTGGAAGGTACTCTCTCTATCTCAGATGTTCCTGCTCGAGTCTTGTTTGATTCTGGTTCCACGCATTCTTTTGTTTCCCCTATATTTGCTGCATGCTTGGTGGGAGAAGTAGCTCCATTGCATTATGTTTTACTTGTTAGTACCCCCTTAGGGAAAACAGTGCAGTGTGAGTCCTATTATCCAGCATGCAAAGCGCAGGTGGGAAACTTCATCTTATCTGCAGACTTGATCATCCTAGGGATGAAGGATTTTGATGTGATTTTGGGGATGGACTGGCTGTCCACTTATAGAGCAGTGATGGATTGCTTCAACAAGACTGTCAGATTGCACGTGTTAGAAGACAGTGTTGAGATTGTTGGAGAGAGAAAGTGCAGGACCACTAGTGTCATTTCAGCTTTGAGGGCACACAGAATGATCAGGAGTGGATGTGATGGTTACTTGGCATTTATCACAGAAGATTAATTGTCCAAAGCGGTGGAGGATATTCCAGTGGTTTGTGAGTTCCCGGACGTCTTTCCGGAGGAGATACCTGGATTACCACCAGTCCGAGAGATAGACTTCACGATAGAGCTTGTGCCAGGGACGACACCAATATGGCTCCGGCGGAGTTAAGAGAGTTGAAAGCTCAGCTACAGGATCTCTTGGACAGAGGATTCGTGAGACCGAGTGTGTCACCATGGGGTGCACCGGTTTTGTTTGTAAAGAAGAAGGATGGCTCGATGCTTATGTGCATAGACTATAGGCAACTGAATCAAGTTACAATCAAGAACAAGTATCCGCTGCCCAGGATAGATGAGTTGTTCGACCAGCTGCAGGGAGCACAGCATTTCTCAAAGATTGATTTGAGATCAGGCTACCATCAGTTGCGAGTCAGAGACCAAGATGTACAGAAGACAGCCTTCAGGACAAGATATGACCATTATGAATTCTTGGTTATGCCATTTGGGTTGACGAACGCACCGAGTGTATTCATGGCTTTGAAGAACAAGATCTTTGCACCATGCTTAGATCAGTTTACAGTTGTATTTATAGACGATGTTCTAGTCTATTCGAAGTCCAGAGATGATCACACGGAGCATTTGAGAGCTTCATTGCAGATTCTGAGAGAGAATCAACTCTATGCCAAGTTGAGCAAGTGTGAGTTTTGGCTTGAACAAGTGTCTTTTCTTGGACACATCATCTTTAAGGAAGGTTTAACAGTCGATCCAGGAAAGATTGAAGCAGTTGTTAGTTGGCAGAGTCCGAAGACAGTGGCACAAATCAGGAGTTTTCTGGGTTTGGCAGGGTATTATAGAAGATTTGTGAAGGGATTCTCCAGTATAGCAGCTCCATTGACTAAATTGATAAGAAAAGACGTTCCTTTTGTGTGGACAGAGCAGTGTGAAGCAAACTTTCAAGAGTTAAAGACCAGATTAACCACAGCCCCTATCCTTACTTTACCTTCAGGGACTGGTGGATTTGTGATTTTTACAGACGCTTCAGGTGTTGGATTGGGTTGCGTACTCATGCAGGAAGGAAAAGTAGTGGCCTACGGGTCCAGACAGTTGAAAGAACACGAGAAGAGATACGCTGCCCATGATTTGGAACTTACAGCAGTTGTGATGGCACTGAAGATGTGGAGGCATTACCTGTATGGTGAGAAATTCGAAGTTCACTCGGATCACAGGAGTCTTCAGTATTTGTTTGGGCAGAAGGACTTGAACATGAGGCAGACCAGATGGATGGAATACATCAAGGACTATGATTTTCCGATAAAGTATCATCCCAGGAAAGCAAATGTGGTTGCAGATGCACTAAGCAGAAAGACAACGACTACCGGATGCTTACAGACAGAGTGGGCTTTAACAGAAGTATTCAGAGATTTAGATGTAGAGTTTCAGCCTCAAACGGAGAAAGTGATGATTGCGAATATGCATACATGGGAACCAGAGGTTTTGGATAGAATCAAGAGCAGTCAAAGCGAAGATCCAGAGTTACTCAGGTTGATAAACAACATAGCAGACAAGCCAGAGTTTAGACTCGTGGAGGGTGTGCTGTATTGCCAGGACAGATTGTGTGAACCAGATGTTCATAATTTGAGAAACGAGATTATGGTTGAGGCACACCATTCTCGTTATGCTATCCACCCAAGGAGCACCAAAATGTACCAAAACTTGAAGAACTTTTATTGGTGGAATAACATGAAGAAGGAGATTGCAGAATTTGTTTCTAGATGTTTAGTGTGCCAACAAGTGAAGGTTGAGCACCAGAAACCTCCAGGGTTACTCCAGCCATTGAAGATACCGGAATGGAAGTGGGAACAAATCACCATGGACTTCGTTGCAGGGTTACCACCCACGAAGGATCATGACAGCATTTGGGTGATTGTCGATAGACTCACCAAGTCAGCACACTTCATTCCGATGAAGATGAGAGGATCCATGAATGTTTTGGCACACAAATACATTGATAACATAGTGAAATTGCACGGAATTCCAGACTCGATTGTGTCAGACAGAGACATGAGGTTTGTGGGCAGATTTTGGGTTAGTTTGCAGACAGCCTTAGGCACTACGTTAAGTTTCAGCATTGCGTATCACCCTCAGACCGATGGACAGACGGAGAGGACAAACCACACTATGGAGGATATGTTGCGAGCATGTGTTCTAGACTTCGGGAAGGACTGAGAAAAGAGACTTCCTTTATGTGAATTTTCCTACAACAACAGTTATCACTCCAGTATCGGGATGGCACCGTTCGAGGCATTATACGGACGGAAGTTCAAGACCCCAATTTGTTGGAAAGAGATTGGTGTTCGGAGTTTTCATGGACCTTCGATCATCAGCGATACCAGTGAGAAAGTGAAACAGATTATTGACAGGCTGAAGATTGCAAGAAACCGACAGAAGAGTTATGCAGACCTCAAAAGGAGAGATTTAGAGTTCAAGGTCGGGGACAAGGTTTTTCTTAAGGTCTCACCGACTAGAGGAACCATGAGGTTTGGGCAGAAAGGCAAGTTGGCTCGGAGATTTATCAGACCGCTTGAGATTGATATGCGCGTGGGGGAAGTGGCTTACAGATTGATATTGCCAGTAGAGTTATCAGGGGTTCACAGGGGTTTTCATGTTTCCATGTTGAGGAAATATGTGCCAGACCCTACACACGTGCTACACCATGAGCCGTTGGATGTCCAACCAGATACTACGTTTGTTGAAAGGCCGAAAGAGATCATAGACACTAAGGAGCATGTTTTGAGGACAAGGACTATTCATTGGGTCAAGGTTCAGTGGGAGCATCACAGTCCGGGAGAAGCGACTTGGGAACTCAGGGATCAGATAAAGGACAAGTATTCAGAGCTATTGCCAGAGGTGTGTTAGATATTTGGTGGACCAAATAGTCCAAGGGGGGGAGGATGTAACATCCCGACCCATAACCCATATTAATTATAATTAATTGCATGATTAGTTAGTAAGTGTGTTTAGAGTCTTAGCGAGTCGGGTTTGACGTATGGATCTTGCGTGCGAAGTCTCGCTCGATTTGGAGTGCGTTTGGGTATAGTAGGGGTGTGTGTCATTATTTCCGGATAGTTCCGAGGGCTTTTTAGTATTTTTCCACTTTTCGAGATTTTGGTACCGTTGGGTAGATGGTTTTATTTCCTAAACTTTAGTCGTCTATCCCAGCTTGATCCGGACCTTCGAAGACACTCTAAAACCTGACCGGACCCAAACCCATTTAAACTTTCCTTTCTCTCTCCTCATTCCATTCTCTCTCCTCACTCATCCATTCATCTCATCTCCACGTGATGGCCATCTCATCTTTTTATTTCACTCTCTCCCATTCACTGTTTTCTTGATTCCTTCCTCTCTTACCCATCTCCTTGTTCCACGTGCATTCCCCACCTCACCATTGCATCATCTCACCCCCCCCCCTCTTTCTTTATCTTCTTTCTCCCTTTCCTTCTCATCTCCATTACTCACCGACAGCAGCCCTCATTCTTTTTCTCTCATCTCCATCGTTCTCCTTCTCTTCACTCTTGTCATTGTCTCATGCTGCCAGACTCCAAGCACACCGGCGATCACCACCGAGCTCCACAATCTCCGGCGAAGCCATAACCCATTCCACTTCTTTCTATTTCCCTCTCTGTTTTCTCCATTTCTCCTCCCTTCTTGTTTCTCTTTCCTTATTTCTTTTCCCCTCTCACTCCTCCCTGCCACATGAAGTAGCCAACCCATTTCACTCTTTTATTCTCTCTTTTCTCTTTGTTTCTTTATTTCTTCTTCCCTGTCTCTCTCTTTCTCGTTCTCTGTTTTCTTCTTGTTTCTTTCTCTTTCTATTATTGTCTCTCATCTCACCATTTCTTTTCCTTATTTCTTCCATTCTGTCTTTTCCAATTTTTTGTCAATGGGCCACTAACTTTGTGGGCCACCAATCAAGTGGGCCCCACAACCTTCGATCATCACTATCATCTTTGCGTGGACTCTGCGAGCTCAATCATCTAGGATTTTTGGATTTGGGCATTTTTCCACCAAAGGCAAGTAGATATTTATATATATGCTTAGATATGTTTGTCTTTCCTTTGATTTGATGATTGATGATGATTTAGATTACCACATGCTCATTGATACTTTAAATGTTGAAAATATGATAATATAAATTGAATGGGTGGATGGGTATAGATGTTGGTTGAATGGACTTGATGAGAGGGAGTATGGATGTATGTGGAGAGGGCAAGGCCCTATTTTCTTTGTTTGCAGGATTAGAATGGAAGGGCTGGAACCTTCATACTGACGATTACATGTTCTTGGATGTTGGAAAGGGGTTTCCACGAATTTCACTTCAGTTACAGAACTGAGGTTCTGTAACTGCAGTGTATGTGGTTGACCGGGTACTCTATGTGGGATATGGACGGGGCCCACTGATGGATACCTTTTGAAGGGCCCTTTTGACACTCTTTTAGTTGGACTTAGGTGGAACCTTGGCTACCTTTTTTGGACTCATTTGACTATATGTAAAGATGTTTTGAGCCGACGTCTTTTACGGTTAATCCGGTTACATCAGTTATAACCTATCCCAATCTTGAACGGTACGGGACAACGGGATACCCTCTTTATATCTATGCACGAAGCTTGTTTGTTTGGGTATCGCAACCCTATTCCCTTCGTTGACTGAGTATGGTTGTACGATGCCTCGGGTTTAACATTATACCTAGGATTGGATTGTTTATCGCTTCTGATTCCAGATTGTACCGTCTGGTACTTTTCTACATGCTATGTTCATGTTCCTTAGCTTCATTTGCTTTGTTTTATTTTTGGGATTTCTTGATGAACCTAGGTGTTGAACTTAGGATCCCTTTTGATGTTCCGCTTGTTTTGACGATTGATAGGAGTGTTGAGGTTAGGTGGCTTTGATTGTAAAAGCTTGATGAGGACTACTTATGGTATTGACATTTGAATAAGCTGGCTTGATTGATCTTAACTTGATAATGGAAAGTAGTCTCTCTTTTGATGATAAATCTTGTTCACGCAAGAAAGCCTAGCCCCTCACTATTGTTTGTCTAGGGATCCTTGTGTCAGGCACCACTCAGCTGTATATCGCCCAACACAGATGGGGCACCATCTGTGTGAGGACTTTGATGAAGGTCTGCGCAATACGACCTTTTACTTATTGATGGATCTTGCTTGTTTGCGGGGTCATTACTGTGCCTTGTTGCCGAGTTACTACTCGTGCCTTGTTGCCAAGCTTTAATCTTGTGCCTTGCTGCCTGGTATATCCAGTGCCTTGATATCTCCACCACAACTCAATGGGAGTAGGGAGGGCAATGATACTATCCCGTGGTAATTAGCATTTGTGGACCGCCTATCTTGCTAGATGTTTATGTTAGTTTGTTTATGATTCGTATGCTATGCACTTCTTACGATCAGGATGCTATGCATATTTTATGATCTTGTCTATCGCCTATTCTGATTCGTTCTACATATCTATTGATGTTTTATATTTATATCTGCCTGCCGACCGTCGTGTTTGATGGTACTACTCTTGGTGCATAGGTACCGAGCCCTTCTTCATCGAGGAGGAGACGACGGAGGAGATTCAGGCGGATCAGTCTGATGACCTCCTAGACTATAGTACGAACGGCGTTGTATAGTCGTACCGACCCCGTACTCGAGTGCCTCATGCTTATTTTGGATAGATGCATCTTTTGGTTCTTATTTTGGTTAGGCCCAAGTTTTATCGTGGTCTTTCATTGTAATTAATACTTTTGCTTACTGTTTTAAACTTGAACTTAAATAATATACATTGCTCTTACCTATACATCTTGAGATACCACTTGTTTATATGAAGCTTCCGCTATTGATTTATATATTCGATGAAACATTTATACCTCACAGCGATCTTCGATCCATTTGGGACATGATTGGGGCCAAGTGTTATTATTATTATTGTTGTTGAAAAATTCTAATTGGCCCTAATCTCACGCATAACCTCGGTTTCACTTTTGGGGGCGTGACAAGTTGGTATCAGAGAACGCTGGTTTCTAGATTAAAAACAAGTAGAAACCTAAGACGGGTGATGTCGCGACCCCGGAACGGATCCCCGGGCCCGTGACGTGTGTGGTTTGATTGGATTGCATTGATTATATACTTTCCCACAGGTTCCCCCGATGAGGATTCCCAAGGACACGCTGAATTTTACTCACACGATCAAATATGCGGAAGCGTGTAGCAAAACACATCAAAATGAGCACCAATAAAAATTTTAAGTGACATGACGAAAAGTAACAAGACATAGTATCAAAGAAAGAAGTTAAACAGGCATTCCCATCATAGTTCAAGTTATAAAACTAACATAAAAGTAAGTTAAGTTTTATGTACAATCCATAAGAGGCCAACAGAGGCCAATACACTTCTCCAAAATAATCAAAAGAAACCCCATGACGAAATGACGAAACTCAAGAACCCGCCCGACGTCTAGATGACATCGTCGGGCTGCCACTCTCTAACAAGGGTTGGCTCACAAGCCTCCTCCTGACACTCCTCCTCAAAGGTAACGTCTCCTGCACCTAGGCACCAACAAACAAGGGTCAAACACAACGGTTTGGCAGGAAATCAATTTAGGTGCAAGCATGAACCAATAACGTTTAAGAAAACATATAAGCAAATCCTTGATTTGAAATACTATAATGACTGAGACACATTTGTAGAAAGATTTAACTGGGCTGAGATACTAAAACAAACTAGCATGAGTACATAATATATCATGAATAGTTACAATTCACAAAGAGCCCATCCTTTCTCTATCATTTATATAATGAAAAGAGCAAGCACGCACGACAAGCACGATATACATAATATAAGCACGACACGATTTCCCACAAAGACGAGAATTTCGGCCGCAGAACCGGACACGCACGATGTGTAATAAATACAAGACCAGTCTGCAGACAGTCCACATGTTTAAGGACCCCCAGACAGTGGATCAAACTAAAAGGGCAATCCAAGCTCAGTGGTGTTACTTAATTCTTGAATGCACAAAACACGCGAAACACGGTCGAAACACGTCAAGATAAAAAGGGGGAAATCACTTATCAAAACACGATGAACACGACTAGCAAGGGCATATTTAATATGCATAACACGCTTAGGAAGTGATCCCCTTTTTCTTAAAACACGTTTTCAAAACGAGCTTGTAGTTAAACCTCAAAACGAGTACACGATGATATTCATTATATCGAAACCAAAGTACGAATACAAAGCCTATCAAGCTCATGCAAGGACCTTTGGTTGATCTTTGTGCAGCCGAAGCCTAGATGTTGGGATTAAAACAGAATTGGTGCCCCAGAAGTTCAAGGACATCTCGGGTTTCGAGTGCATAATATCAGGCTAAAGGCCACTTAACATGTTCTAGTTTTCATTCTTGCGAAGACTCTTCAAAACAGGAAATTTGTCAATTTCGGTCACCTCGCGGTCAGGTGTCGGCTAGCCGAACTAGGGTCTAGGGTCTGGCGGCTAGCCGCCAGCTGACCGACAGGCTGACCGCTGGAAATCCAGGTCCAACGCAGCCCTATGGAAAAGAAACCGAACTGACTGCGGTTAGCTTACGGTTAGCCGAACTGAGACTTGGCGGTTAGCCATAAGCTGACCGTAGGGCTGACCGCGGGAAACCCAGTCTGAAATATAGCTCTCGGGAAAAGGAACCGAAATGCGCGGTTGGCCAGCGGTTAGCCGAGATGGGGTAGAGCGGCTAGCCGCTCGCTAACCGGCAAGCTGACCGAAACCCTCTGTCGAAAAGTCAGCTTCTGGAAAGGGAACCGCCAAGCTCGGTCAGCTCGCGGTTAACCGAAATGGGGATTTCGGTTAGCCGCCAGCCGACCGACGGCTGACCGAACTGCACGGGAAATGCAGTCCAGTTCAGATTTTCACATTTCTTCTTCCTTTCTTCTTATTTCTCATTCCACCTGCATTCCCTGAGCCTCCATGCTCACCAAGGGTTCATTTATCACAATTTCAAGCATCCAAATCCAATGAAACATAATCATGAAGCTTGTAAACATATTAATGCACAATTTCAAGAAAACACAATGGAACTCAAAATAGACATGCACATTTCCTAGAGAGATTACTTGCCTTGACCAATGCTAACAATCCTTCTCAAGCACTTCACTCAAGCTATTCCAATGCCACAAGGAAACCCAAGAAAACCACACAAACTCACTCAAAAATGGAAACAGAGAACCCATTTTAACAAAAGGGTTTGTAACATGAACAACAAGATCTTTATGGAACTAAAAAGACTTTATGAAAAGCATGGGTTGAAGCTCTTACCTAGAGAAGGTCAAACAAGAGAGGAGGAAGAAAATGAAGAGCTTGTCCCACAAGAAACTCCAAGAAATTTGTACCAATAGAAAGCTTGCAAGAAGAGGAAGAAGATTATGGTCTTGGAATTCTATTTGGAGATCTCTAGCTAGATCATGCAAAGTGAGGAAGATGGAAAGGAAAGAGCGGTTTTCAACCCTAGGTTAAGAAAGTTGCAGGATTTTTGTAAAGTGAATGAGAAAGATGAGGGTTAGGCTTAAAACCTTAACAAATGGGTCCCAATGAACTTGAACCTTGAATGACAAAAACATGATCTTGTGGACCTCGAATGACTTCGACAAAGAAGGATAAAACGATCCTCGAAATGTCTAGTTTCCAAAAAGTATATTTTTGACATGGTTTTGAGATCTCAAAAATTGTGTCTAGATTTGTGCATAAAAGACAATTTTATCCTCTTTGGGCCAAAATTTGGGTTTTTGGGCTTCAAACATGAATGGGCTTAAGACGAAAATTATAACACATAGGAAAATCGTTCAAATGAAATCAAAATCACAGTCACACGGAAACCGATACGATCTTCCCAAACTTACACTTGCACTCGGGCCTTTCCGAGTGTGTCTAACTAATACTAAATGTTCTCAAAATTCCCAAAGCTATGACCAAGGCTTAAACTAATTACTTCTAGCCCAACGACAACTAAACCCTCTTAGAACTAAACACGTACTAATCACACACTAATCGAGTTGGTCTGGGTCGGGATCTAACATCCTCCACCCCTTAGGAAATTTGGTCCACCAAATAAATCAAACAATTACCTCTGGTAAAAGCTGTGGATACTTCCTCTGCACTTGCTCTCTCAATTCCCACGTGGCTTCCTCTGGCTCGTGATTTTCCCAAAGTACCTTGACCCAATGAATAGTCCGATTTCTCAATTCCTGCTCCTTGGTATCAATGATCTTGATCAGTCTTTCCACATAAGAGGCATCTTATCGAATCTCCAAAGGCTCATGCTGTAGAATGTGTGAAGGACTAGCAACATATTTCTTGAGCATAGAAACGTGAAAAACATTGTGTACCCTAGAGAGTTCCGGCGGTAACGCAAGTCTATAAGCAACATCTCCAATCTTGCTCAAAATCTCATACGGACCAATAAACCTTCTAGACAATTTGCCCTTCTGTCTGAATCTCAGAGTCCCTCTAACTGGTGAGATCTTCAAGAACACCTTGTCACCCACCTGAAACTGCAATTCTCTTCTACGAGTATCTGCATAACTCTTCTGCTTACTTCGGGCGATCTTCAACCGTTCCTGAATCAGTTTGACCTTGTCACTTGTCTCTCCAACTATCGTCGGTCCATGAAAACTATGTTCACCGACTTCTTCCCAGCAAACCGGAGTTCTGCATCTTCTACCATAAAGTGCCTCGAAAGGTGCCATACCAATGCTCGAGTGGTAACTATTGTTATAAGCAAATTCACAAAGAGGTAAGCACTCATCCCACTGAATCTTGAAATCCAATACACAAGCACGCAACATGTCTTCGAGAGTCTGTATCGTCCTTTCTGACTGACCATCAGTCTGAGGATGATAAGCTGTGCTGAACTGAAGTTTGGTACCCATAGACTCATGAAGCATCTTCCAAAATTTTGAAACAAACCTACTGTCTCTATCTGAAGTAATGGAGACGGGTTGACCATGCTTACTAACAATCTCCTCAACAAATAACTTCGCAAGTGGTGCCATATGCATCATGTTCCCTGTCTTCATCGGAATGAAATGAGCAGACTTTGTCAGACGATCCACAATGATCCAAATTGCATTATTTCCCTTCTTGGTATTAGGCAAACCAGAAACGAAATCCATGGTAATGTGCTCCCATTTCCACTCCGGAATCTCCAAAGGCTGTAACAAACCTGGAGGCTTCTGATGCTCTGCCTTAATCAACTGACAAGTTAGACAACGAGACACAAAAGCTGTTATTTCTCTCTTCATGTTGTTCCACCAAAATCTATTCTTCAAATTGTGGTACATCTTCGTGCTACCCGGATGCATAGATTATCTCGTGCTGTGAGCTTCATTCATTATTTCACTCTTCAAATCATCGACATTTGGCACACACAACCGGTCACGAAAATACAATATCCCATTCACTATCTTGAAATCGGGACGTTCTGCAATGACTTCCACTATCTTAGCCAAGTCTGGGTCTTGCAACTGATTTTCCTTGATCTTCTTGATGAAGGTAGGTTCTGAAACTGTCATGTTCGCTAACATCGCACCCAATCTCAGGGTTTGCACCTCTACACCCAACTCTTCAAACTGCTGTAAGACACCCATTCCTCTCAAATTGGCCATAACCACTGATTTTCTGATCAAAGCATCTGCTACCACATTCACTTTGCCGGATGGTACTTGATTGGAAAGTCATAATCTTTGATATACTCCATCCACCGTCTCTGCCTCATATTCAAATCCTTCTGCGGGATCAAATACTGTAAACTTCTGTGATCTGAATGGACTTCAAACTTCTCTCCGTAGAGGTAGTGTCTCCACATCTTCAATGCGAAAACAACTGCTGCCAACTCCAAGTCGTGAGTCGCATAATTCTTCTGATGGTCCTTCAGCTGTCACGAGCCATAAGCAATCACCTTGCCATCCTGCATCAATACACAACCCAGTCCCACATTCGAAGCATCTGTATAAACAATAAATCCACCGTTGCTCGAAGGCAATGTAAGGATTGGGGCTGAGGTTAACCTTCCTTTCAACTCTTGAAAACTTGTTTCACACTGATCAGTCCACACAAATGGGACATTCTTCCTAGTCAATTTTGTCAACGGGGTTGCAATGGACGAAAAACCTTGGACAAATCTTCTGTAGTAGCCTGCTAACCCCAAAAAGCTTCTAATTTCTGTCACACTGCTTGGCCTTGCCCAACTAACAACTGCCTCTATCTTGGCTGGATCAACTGCTAAACCTTCTCTGGAGATGATATGGCCTAGAAAAGCAACTTGCTCTAACCAGAATTCACACTTACTGAGTTTTGCATATAACTGGTTGTCCCTCAAGAGCTGCAACGCTATCCTCAAATGTTCTTCATGCTCCTTCTTACTCTTGGAATACACAAGGACATCATCAATAAATACTACTGTGGAGTGATCCAAATAAGGTGCAAAGACCTTGTTCATCAGAGCCATAAAGACTGCGGGTGCATTTGTCAAACCAAAGGGCATCACTAAGAACTCATAGTGCCCATATCTTGTTCTAAAGGCTGTCTTCTGAACATCTGAGTCTCTAACTTTCAACTGATGGTACCCTGACCTCAAGTCTATCTTAGAAAAATAGGTTGCTCCTTGCAATTGGTCAAACAATTCGTCTATCCTTGGCAATGGATACTTGTTCTTCACGGTCACATGGTTCAACTTCCTGTAGTCAATGCACATTCTCAAACTTCCATACTTCTTTTTCACAAACAACACTGGTGCTCCCCACGGTGAAACACTTGGCCTAATGAAGCCTTTGCTCAACAAATCTTGCAATTGGAGCTTTAGCTCACCCATTTCTGCTGGAGCCATCCTATATGGTGCAATCGAGATCGGAGCTGTCCCTGGATGGAGCTCAATTGTGAACTCAACTTCTCTAATTGGTGGTAAACCCGGGATTTCTTCAGATAAAACATCCGGAAATTCACACACAATGGGGATATCCTCCACCCCTTGGGACTGTTTATCCTCCGTGATAAACGCAATAAATGCCTGACACCCACTCTGAACTAATCTGCTTGCCTTGAAGACTGAAATAAACTCTGCCTGAGATTTTCTCCTGTTCCCCTGAAATATCAATTCTGCCTGTGGTCCTTGGAATCTGAATGTGATGGTCTTACTAAAACATTCCATGGTGGCATGATATGCTTCTAACCAATCCATGCCTAAAATGACATCAAAATCATGCATGTCCAAAACTATGAGGTTGGCCGGTAAATTAACATCTCCTAACAAAACTGTACAACTAGGGTAATGGGTCCTACACGCAACTTGTTTCCCTACTGGAGTGGTCACTACTAAAATGTAATCCAATTCACTACATGGTGCATCAATCAACTTAGCAAAACTAGGAGATGCAAAGGAATGTGTGGATCCAGGATCAAATAAAATCTGGGCTTCTACCCCACAAACAAGAAGTTTACCTTCTACCACGTCTCCTGCAGCTTCAACATCTGCACGGTTGAGGTAATACAAACATCCATGCATTTGTAGTCTGTTTGGTACTTGGTTCTGCCTTCCTTGGCCATGTCTATTCTGCGGAGGGGGACGAGCATTCTGGTTCTGTGCTGGTTGCCTAGCCTGTTGTTGCTGCTGTGGTGGTCTAATCTGATTCTGAGCTGGTGCTTGATTCTGAGGAGCTACTTGTCTCTGCTGCTGGTTTCTGTTCCCTTGATTCTAAAGTAGTGGGCAATCCTTGATTGCATGGTTCATAGCCCCACACTTGAAACAGGCACCCATGGCCTTACGACATTCGTGAGTTTCATGATTCTGGCCACAATGTTCACACCCTTGCCTCACTTGACCTTGTTCTTGCCTTGGCTTCTTGCTCTACTGTTGCCTCTGATTCTGCTGCTGATAGTGCTGCTTCCTATCCCGAACAATCATGTTGTTAATATCTTCAAATGTATATGCCCGCTTGACTGCCTCATCATATGTAGCTGGAGGAACTACTCCTATGACATCTCTCATGATGATCGGATTCAACCCTTCCAAAAACTTAGTTATCTTCTTCCTTTCAGTGTCAATCAGCTCAGTAGCTTATCTAGCCAATCTTTCAAACTTGGTAACGTAGTCTAGCACCGTCATGCTGCCTTGCTTGAGCTGCTGAAATTCGATAGCCTTCTGTCTCTTGACATGAGAGGGAATGTATTTACCCTGAAACTGTGTCTTGAATGCTGCCCATGCCTCTTCGTCAGCCATCACTGCATACGGGTCCTTGACTGTTTGCCACCACCTGTCTGCAAGCCCATAGAATAGTGAAGCTGTGAGATTGACCTTCTGTATACCCGTGCACATGAAGACATCGAAGATTTTCTCCGTATTGACTAGCCAGTCATCTGCCACCATCGGGTCCTCATTGCCCGAAAATTCCTTCAGTGCTCTCTTCCTAAATTTCTCAAACAGTGCATTAGGGTCAGGATCCCTATTTTGAATAACAATCTGTGGACCCACGGGTGGTGCTACATTCCTGTTCTAAAGTACTTCCAACAACTGCCTTTGAACTTGAGCCATTTCATCATCTTTCTTTGCCAACTGTTCTTGAAATCTGGCTTGGTTCTCATTAGCCTGTCTTTGCTGTGCTATCATTGCTTGCATAAGTTCTTGAAATTGTGTGGCTATTGGTGTATCAAATGCGTCTGACTCATTCTGATTACTGCCTGAAGCATGATGGTTTGGTGCTTTTCTTGGAGGCATATTGCTGTAAAACAAAGAGTTAGAACACAATAACATAGTACAAGGGTTTCTAAGATCCTATACGAACGAATCTATCGAACTCACGAATCCTCACCACGTTCCTAAGACCTTTCTAGTTTCTTTTAAGTGCCTGAAACATGTCCCGCTCTGATACTAGTCCTATCGCGACCCCGGAACGGATCCCCGGGCCCGCGACGTGTGTGGTTTGATTGGATTGCATTGATTATATACTTTCCCACAGGTTCCCGCGGTGAGGATTCCCAAGGACACGCGGAATCTGACTCACACGATCAAATATGCGGAAGCGTGTAGCAAAACACATCAAAATGAGCACCAATAAAATATTTAAGTGCCATGACGAAAAGTAACAAGACATAGTATCAAAGAAAGAAGTTAAACTGGCATTCCCATCATAGTTCAAGTTATAAAACTAACATAAAAGTAAGTTAAGTTTTAGGTACAATCCATAAGAGGCCAACAGAGGCCAATACACTTCTCCAAAATAATCAAAAGAAACCCCATGACGAAATGACGAAACTCAAGAACCCGCTCGACGTCTAGATGACATCGTCGGGCTGCCACTCTCTAACAGGGGTTGGCTCACAAGTCTCCTCCTGACGCTCCTCCTCAAAGGTAACGTCCCCTGCACCTGGGCACCAACAAACAAGGGTCAAACACAACGGTTTGGCATGAAATCAATTTAGGTGCAAGCATGAACCAATAACGTTTAAGAAAACATATAAGCAAATCCTTGATTTGAAATACTATAATGACTGAGACACATTTGTAGAAAGATTTAACTGGGTTGAGATACTAAAACAAACTAGCATGAGTACATAATATATCATGAATAGTTACAATCCACAAAGAGCCCATCCTTTCTCCATCATTTATATAATGAAAAGAGCAAGCACGCATGACAAGGACGATATACATAATATAAGCACGACACGATTTCCCACAAAGACGGGAATTCCGGCTGCGGAACCGGACACGCACGATGTGTAATAAATACACGACCAGTCTGTAGACAGTCCACATGTTTAAGGACCCCCAGACAGTTGATCAAACTAAAAGGGCAGTCCAAGCTCAGTGGTGTTACTTAATTCATGAATGCACAAAACATGCGAAACACGGTTGAAACACGTCAAGATAAAAAGGGGGAAATCACTTATCAAAACACGATGAACACGACTAGCAATGGCATAATTAATATGCATAACACGCTTAGGAAGTGATCCCCTTTTTCTTAAAACACATCTTCAAAACGAGCTTGTACTTAAACCTCAAAACGAGTACACGATGATATTCATTATATCGAAACCAAAGTACGAATACAAAGCCTATCAAGCTCATGCAAGGACCTTTGGTTGATCTTTGTGCAGCCGAAGCCTAGATGTTGGGATTAAAACAGAATTGGTGCCCCAGAAGTTCAAGGACATCTCGGGTTTCGAGTGCATAATATCAGGCTAAAGGCCACTTAACATGTTCTAGTTTTCATTCTTGCGAAGACTCTTCAAAACAGGAAATTTGTCAATTTCGGTCACCTCGCGGTCAGGTGTCGGCTAGCCGAACTAGGGTCTAGGGTCTGGCGGCTAGCCGCCAGCTGACCGACAGGCTGACCGCTAGAAATCCAGGTCCAACGCAGCCCTATGGAATAGAAACGGAACTGACTGCGGTTAGCTTACGGTTAGCCGAACTGAGACTTGGCGGTTAGCCATAAGCTGACCGTAGGGCTGACCGCGGGAAACCCAGTCTGAAATATAGCTCTCGGGAAAAGGAACCGAAATGCGCGGTTGGCCAGCGGTTAGCCGAGATGGGGTAGAGCGGCTAGCCGCTAGCTAACCGGCAAGCTGACCGAAACCCTCTGTCGAAAAGTCAGCTTCTGGAAAGGGAACCGCCAAGCTCGGTCAGCTCGCGGTTAACCGAAATGGGGATTTCGGTTAGCCGCCAGCCGACCGACGGCTGACCAAACTGCACGGGAAATGCAGTCCAGTTCAGATTTTCACATTTCTTCTTCCTTTCTTCTTATTTCTCATTCCACCTGCATTCCCTGAGCCTCCATGCTCACCAAGGGTTCATTTATCACAATTTCAAGCATCCAAATCCAATGAAACATAATCATGAAGCTTGTAAACATATTAATGCACAATTTCAAGAAAACACAATGGAACTCAAAATAGACATGCACATTTCCTAGAGAGATTACTTGCCTTGACCAATGCTAACAATCCTTCTCAAGCACTTCACTCAAGCTATTCCAATGCCACAAGGAAACCCAAGAAAACCACACAAACTCACTCAAAAATGGAAACAGAGAACCCATTTTAACAAAAGGGTTTGTAACATGAACAACAAGATCTTTAAGGAACTAAAAAGACTTTATGAAAAGCATGGGTTGAAGCTCTTACCTAGAGAGGAGGAAGAAAATGAAGAGCTTGTCCCACAAGAAACTCCAAGAAATTTGTACCAATAGAAAGCTTGCAAGAAGAGGAAGAAGATGATGGTCTTGGAATTCTATTTGGAGATCTCTAGCTAGATCATGCAAAGTGAGGAAGATGGAAAGGAAAGAGGGGTTTTCAACCCTAGGTTAAGAAAGTTGCAGGATTTTTGTAAAGTGAATGAGAAAGATGAGGGTTAGGCTTAAAACCTTAACAAATGGGTCCCAATGAACTTGAACCTTGAATGACAAAAACATGATCTTGTGGACCTCGAATGACTTCGACAAAGAAGGATAAAACGATCCTCGAAATGTCTAGTTTCCAAAAAGTATATTTTTGACATGGTTTTGAGATCTCAAAAATTGTGTCTAGATTTGTGCATAAAAGACAATTTTACCCTCTTTGGGCCAAAACTTGGGTTTTTGGGCTTCAAACATGAATGGGCTTAAGACGAAAATTATAACACATAGGAAAACCGTTCAAATGAAATCAAAATCACAGTCACACGGAAACCGATACGATCTTCCCAAACTTACACGTGCACTCGGGCCTTTCCGAGTGTGTCTAACTAATACTAAATGTTCTCAAAATTCCCAAAGCTATGACCAAGGCTAAAACTAATTACTTCTAACCCAACGACAACTAAACCCTCTTAGAACTAAACACGTACTAATCGCACACTAATCGAGTTGGTCTGGGTCGGGATCTAACAGGTGAGGACTGGATTTCTTTTGAGGTATCTTTATTTTTGTAGCTTTTGTAGAGTGTATAGTTTGGTTGCTAGATTGAGTCCCATAGGACTAACGTTTCTTATGTTTCAGGATGGCTGGCCGTAATATGCGTTCTGGCAGTGGTAACCCAGAGAGTAGCAATGCTAATGATAACGTTAATGCTCATGCGAATGCTGATAGTACAATGGAAGGACGGTTTAATCAGTTGATGCAAGCTTTTGTCACTTCTCAAGAGTCACAGTCTAAGATGATAGAGGTGATGCAGCAAGCACAACCTGCACAGATCATCATGCCAGCTAAGGAAATTAATAAGAATGATATGTTCGATAAATTCAAGAAAAGAACACTGCCAGCGTTTTATGGGGATGAAGACCCACTTGATGCAGATGAGTGGGTAGTTCAGTTGGAAAAGATCTTTGAGGTCTTCCAGTGTACTGGGAAGGAGAGGATTCAACTGGCATCATATATGTTTTGTGGCACAGCTGAAATGTGGTGGAAGTCAATTAAGACACCATTCGAGACTGTTGATGAGGATACTGCATGGGAGTCTTTCAGCACTTTGTTCCATGCTAAATACATCCCACCCCACATCACCGCACTTAAGATTGCTTAATTTGAGACACTGCAGCAGGGAGAGAACTTGCTTGTTTGCGGGGTCATTACCGCGCCTTGTTGCCGAGTTACTACTCGTGCCTTGTTGCCAGGCTTTAATCCTGTGCCTTGCTGCCTGGTATATCCAGTGCCTTGATATCTCCACCACAACTCAATGGGAGTAGGGAGGGCAATGATACTATCCCGTGGTAATTAGCATATGTGGACCGCCTATCTTGCTAGATGTTTATGTTAGTTTGTTTATGATTCGTATGCTATGCACTTCTTACGATCAGGATGCTATGCATATTTTATGATCTTGTCTATCGCCTATTCTGATTCGTTCTGCATATCTATTGATGTTTTATATTTATATCTGCCTGCCGACCGTCGTGTTTGATGGTACTACTCTTGGTGCATAGGTACCGAGCCCTTCTTCATCGAGGAGGAGACGACGGAGGAGATTCAGGCGGATCAGCCTGATGACCTCCTAGACTATAGTACGAACGGCGTTGTATAGTCGTACCGACCCCGTACTCGAGTGCCTCATGCTTATTTTGGATAGATGCATCTTTTGGTTCTTATTTTGGTTAGGCCCAAGTTTTATCGTGGTCTTTCATTGTAATTAATACTTTTGTTTACTGTTTTAAACTTGAACTTAAATAATATACATTGCTCTTAACTATACATCTTGAGATACCACTTGTTTATATGAAGCTTTCGCTATTGATTTATTTATTCGAGGAAACATTTATACCTCACAGCGATCTTCGATCCATTTGGGACATGATTGGGGCTAAGTGTTATTATTATTATTATTGTCGAAAAATTTTAATTGGCCCTAATCTCACGCATAACCTCGGTTTCACTTCTGGGGGCGTGACAAGTTGGTATCAGAGAATGCTGGTTTCTAGATTAAAAACAAGTAGAAACCTAAGACGGGTGAGGATTGGATTTCTTTTGGGGTATCTTTGTTTTTGTAGCTTTTGTTGAGTGTATAGTTTGGTTGCTAGATTGAGTCCCATAGGAATAACGTTTCTTATCTTTCAGGATGGCTGGCCGTAATATGCGTTCTGACAGTGGTATCCCAGAGAGTAGCAATGCTAATGATAACGTTAATGCTCATGCTCATGATGATAGTACAATGGAAGGACGGTTTAATCAGTTGATGCAAGCTTTTGTCACTTCTCAAGAGTCACAGTCTAAGATGATAGAGGTGATGCAGCAAGCACAACTTGCATAGATCATCATGCCAGCTAAGAAAATTAATAAGAATGATCTGTTCGATAAATTCAAGAAAAGAACACCGCCAGCGTTTTATGGGGATGAAGGCCCACTTGATGCAGATGAGTGGGTAGTTCAGTTGGAAAAGATCTTTGAGGTCTTCCAGTGTACTGGGAAGGAGAGGATTCAACTGGCAACATATATGTTTTGTGGCACAGCTGAAATGTGGTGGAAGTCAGTTAAGACACCATTCGAGACTGTTGATGAGGATACTGCATGGGAGTCTTTCAGCACTTTGTTCCGTGCTAAGTACATCCCACCCCACATCACCGCACTTAAGATTGCTGAATTTGAGACACTGCAGCAGGGAGAGAACTCAGTACAGGTGTATGAGCAGCTGTTTACGAACCTGTCTAGGTTTGCACCATCTTTGGTGAGGACAGAAGCAGATAAGGTCATGAGATTTATTCGGGGACTGAACCCCAACATCAAGGAAAAGATGACTAGTGTTACCTTGGCTACCTATGAGGAGAATCTCAGGAGGGCCTATTGGGCTGAGGAATCCATCAAGGAGAAGGCCATTTACAATCAGAACCTTCGACAGGCTCAGGCCCAGGGTAGGAGCCAAAGTACAGGATATCAGCAGCAACAGTATCAACAACGACAGTATCAGCAGCAGGCCAAGAGGCCTAGGCCAGAGCAGAGTCGGAGAGTGGAGTGTATTCATTGTGGCCGGAACCATTTGTCAGCGGAATGTAGAAAGATAACTGGAGCATGTTTCGAGTGTGGTTTGCAGGGCCACCAGGTTAAAGATTACCCTAAGAAACGTGGGCAGGGTGTGAGAAACACAGCTCCTAGACCACCTGTTGCAGCGCAGCCATTGCGGCAAGCACCACCGCAGCAGCAACCTCGGTTACAGCAGCAGCAACAACCTAGACTTGTCGGACCTCAGCAGAACAGGGGGCAACAAAGACCCCAGGGACAACAGAATTGGCAGCAGCAACGACCTCAACAGTATGGCCGGCTTAATGCCTTGGACCACCAGGAGGGAGATGAAGCAGGAGGAGTAGTGGAAGGTACACTCTCTATCTCAGATGTACCTTCTCGAGTCTTGTTTGATTTTGGTTCCACGCATTCTTTTGTTTCCCCTATATTTGCTGCATGCTTGGTGGGAGAAGTAGCTCCATTGCATTATGTTTTACTTGTTAGTACCCCCTTAGGGAAGACAGTGCAGTGTGAGTCCTATTATCCAGCATGCAAAGTGCAGGTGGGAAACTTCATCTTATCTGCAGACTTGATCATCCTAGGGATGAAGGATTTTGATGTGATTTTGGGGATGGACTGGTTGTCCACTTATAGAGTAATGATGGATTGCTTCATCAAGACTGTCAAATTGCACGTGTTAGAAGACAGTGTTGAGATTGTTGGAGAGAGAAAGTGCAGGACCACTAGTGTCATTTCAGCTTTGAGGGCACACAGAATGATCAGGAGTGGATGTGAAGGTTACTTGGCATTTATCACAGAAGATAAATTGTCCAAAGCGATGGAGGATATTCCAGTGGTTTGTGAGTTCCCGGACGTCTTTCTGGAGGAGATACCTGGATTACCACCAGTCCGAGAGATAGACTTCATGATAGAGCTTGTGCCAGGGACGACACCAATATCGAAAGCACCTTACCGCATGGCTCCAGCGGAGTTAAAAGAGTTGAAAGCTCAGCTACAGGATCTCTTGGACAGAGGATTCGTGAGACCGAGTGTGTCACCATGGGGTGCACCGGTTTTGTTTGTAAAGAAGAAGGATGGCTCGATGCTTATGTGCATAGACTATAGGCAACTGAATCAAGTTACAATCAAGAACAAGTATCCGCTGCCCAGGATAGATGAGTTGTTCGACCAGCTGCAGGGAGCACAACATTTCTCAAAGATTGATTTGAGATCAGGCTACCATCAGTTGCGAGTCAAAGACCAAGATGTACAGAAGACAGCCTTCAGGACAAGATATGGCCATTATGAATTCTTGGTTATGCCATTTGGGTTGACCAACGCACCGAGTGTATTCATGGCTTTGATGAACAAGATCTTTGCACCATGCTTAGATCAGTTTACAGTTGTATTTATAGACGATGTTCTAGTCTATTCGAAGTCCAGAGATGATCACACGGAGCATTTGAGAGCTTCATTGCAGATTTTGAGAGAGAATCAACTCTATGCCAAGTTGAGCAAGTGTGAGTTTTGGCTTGAACAAGTGTCTTTTCTTGGACACATCATCTCTAAGGAAGGTTTAGCGGTCGATCCAACAAAGATTGAAGCAGTTGTTAGATGGCAGAGTCCGAAGACAGTGGCACAAATCAGGAGTTTTCTGGGTTTGGCAGGGTATTATAGAAGATTTGTGAAGGGATTCTCCAGTATAGCAGCTCCATTGACTAAATTGATAAGAAAAGACGTTCCTTTTGTGTGGACAGAGCAGTGTGAAGCAAACTTTCAAGAGTTAAAGACCAGATTAACCACAGCCCCGATCCTTACTTTACCTTCAGGGACTGGTGGGTTTGTGATTTTTACAGACGCTTCAGGTGTTGGATTGGGTTGCGTACTCATGCAGGAAGGAAAAGTAGTGGCCTACGGGTCCAGACAGTTGAAAGAACACGAGAAGAGATACGCTGCCCATGATTTGGAACTTACAGCAGTTGTGATGGCACTGAAGATGTGAAGGCATTACCTGTATGGTGAGAAATTCGAAGTTCACTCGGATCACAGGAGTCTTCAGTATTTGTTTGGGCAGAAGGACTTGAACATGAGGCAGACCAGATGGATGGAATACATCAAGGACTATGATTTTCCGATAAAGTATCATCCCAGGAAAGCAAATGTGGTTGCAGATGCACTAAGCAGAAAGACAACGACTACCGGATGCTTACAGACAGAGTGGGCTTTAACAGAAGTATTCAGAGATTTAGATGTAGAGTTTCAGCCTCAAACGGAGAAAGTGATGATTGTGAATATGCAAACATGGGAACCAGAGATTTTGGATAGAATCAAGAGCAGTCAAAGCGAAGATCCAGAGTTACTCAGGTTGATAAACAACATAGCAGATAGGCCAGAGTTTAGACTCGTGGAGGGTGTGCTGTATTGCCAGGACAGATTGTGTGTACCAGATGTTCATAATTTAAGAAACAAGATTATGGTTGAGGCACACCATTCTCGTTATGCTATCCACCCAAGGAGCACCAAAATGTACCAAAACTTGAAGAACTTTTATTGGTGGAATAACATGAAGAAGGAGATTGCAGAATTTGTTTCGAGATGTTTAGTGTGCAAACAAGTGAAGGTTGAGCACCAGAAACCTCCAGGGTTACTCCAGCCATTGAAGATACCGGAATGGAAGTGGGAACACATCACCATGGACTTCGTTACAGGGTTACCACCCATGAAGGATCATGACAGCATTTGGGTGATTGTCGATAGACTCACCAAGTCAGCACACTTCATTCCGATGAAGATGAGAGGATCCATGGATGTTTTGGCACACAAATACATTGATAACATAGTGAAATTGCACGGAATTCCAGATTCGATTGTGTCAGACAGAGACATGAGGTTTGTTGGCAGATTTTGGGTTAGTTTGCAGACAGCCTTAGGCACTACGTTAAGTTTTAGCACTGCGTATCACCCTCAGACCGATGGACAGACGGAGAGGACGAACCACACTATGGAGGATATGTTGCGAGCATGTGTTCTAGACTTCGGGAAGGACTTGGAAAAGAGTCTTCCTTTGTGTGAATTTTCCTACAACTACAGTTATCACTCCAGTTTCGGGATGGCACCGTTCAAGGCATTATACGGACGGAAGTTCAAGACCCCAATTTGTTGGAAAGAGATTGGTGTTCAGAGTTTTCATGGACCTTCGATCATCAGCGATACCAGTGAGAAAGTGAAACAGATTATTGACAGGCTGAAGATTGCAAGAAACCGACAGAAGAGTTATGCAGACCTCAAAAGGAGAGATTTAGAGTTCAAGGTCGGGGACAAGGTTTTTCTTAAGGTCTCACCGACTAGAGGAACCATGAGGTTTGGGCAGAAAGGCAAGTTGGCTCGGAGATTTATCAGACCGTTTGAGATTGATATGCGCGTGGGGGAAGTGGCTTACAGATTGATATTGCCAGTAGAGTTATCAGGGGTTCACAGGGTTTTTCATGTTTCCATGTTGAGGAAATATGTGCCAGACCCTACACACGTGCTACACCATGAGCCGTTGGATGTCCAACCAGATACTACGTTTGTTGAAAAGCCGAAAGAGATCATAGACACTAAGGAGCATGTTTTGAGGACAATGACTATTCATTGGGTCAAGGTTCAGTGGGAGCATCACAGTCCGGGAGAAGCGACTTGGGAACTCAGGGATCAGATAAAGGACAAGTATTCAGAGCTATTGCCAGAGGTGTGTTAGATATTTGGAGGACCAAATAGTCCAAGGGGGGGAGGATGTAACATCCCGACCCATAACCCATATTAATTATAATTAATTGCATGATTAGTTAGTAAGTGTGTTTAGAGTCTTAGCGAGTCGGGTTTGACGTATGGATCTTGCGTGCGAAGTCTCGCTCGATTTGGAGTGCGTTTGGGTATAGTAGGGGTGTGTGTCATTATTTCCGGATAGTTCCGAGGGCTTTTTAGTATTTTTCCACTTTTCGAGATTTTGGTACCGTTGGGTAAAGGGTTTTATTTCCTAAACTTTAGTCGTCTATCCCATCTTGATCCGGACCTTCGAAGACACTCTAAAACCTGACCGGACCCAAACCCATTTAAACTTTCCTTTCTCTCTCCTCATTCCATTCTCTCTCCTCACTCATCCATTCATCTCATCTCCACGTGATGGCCATCTCATCTTTTTATTTCACTCTCTCCCATTCACTGTTTTCTTGATTCCTTCCTCTCTTACCCATCTCCTTGTTCCACGTGCATTCCCCACCTCACCATTGCATCATCTCACCCCCCCCCCTCTTTCTTTATCTTCTTTCTCCCTTTCCTTCTTATCTCCATTACTCACCGACAGCAGCCCTCATTCTTTTTCTCTCATCTCCATCGTTCTCCTTCTCTTCACTCTTGTCATTGTCTCATGCTGCCAGACTCCGAGCACACCGGCGATCACCACCGAGCTCCACAATCTCCGGCGAAGCCATAACCCATTCCACTTCTTTCTATTTCCCTCTCTGTTTTCTCCATTTCTCCTCCCTTCTCTGTTTCTCTTTCCTTATTTCTTTTCCCCTCTCACTCCTCCCTGCCACATGAAGTAGCCAACCCATTTCACTCTTTTATTCTCTCTTTTCTCTTTGTTTCTTTATTTCTTCTTCCCTGTCTCTCTCTTTCTCGTTCTCTGTTTTCTTCTTGTTTCTTTCTCTCTCTATTATTGTCTCTCATCTCACCATTTCTTTTCCTTATTTCTTCCATTCTGTCTTTTCCAATTTTTTGTCAATGGGCCACTAACTTTGTGGGCCACCAATCAAGTGGGCCCCACAACCTTCGATCATCACTATCATCTTTGCGTGGACTCTGCGAGCTCAATCATCTAGGATTTTTGGATTTGGGCATTTTTCCACCAAAGGCAAGTAGATATTTATATATATGCTTAGATATGTTTGTCTTTCCTTTGATTTGATGATTGATGATGATTTAGATTACCACATGCTCATTGATACTTTAAATGTTGAAAATATGATAATATAAATTGAATGGGTGGATGGGTATAGATGTTGGTTGAATGGACTTGATGAGAGGGAGTATGGATGTATGTGGAGAGGGCAAGGCCCTATTTTCTTTGTTTGCAGGATTAGAATGGAAGGGCTGGAACCTTCATACTGACGATTACATGTTCTTGGATGTTGGAAAGGGGTTTCCACGAATTTCACTTCAGTTACAGAACTGAGGTTCTGTAACTGCAGTGTATGTGGTTGACCGGGTACTCTATGTGGGATATGGACGGGGCCCACTGATGGATACCTTTTGAAGGGCCCTTTTGACACTCTTTTAGTTGGACTTAGGTGGAACCTTGGCTACCTTTTTTGGACTCATTTGACTATATGTAAAGATGTTTTGAGCCGACGTCTTTTACGGTTAATCCGGTTACATCAGTTATAACCTATATCAATCTTGAACGGTACGGGACAACGGGATACCCTCTTTATATCTATGCACGAAGCTTGTTTGTTTGGGTATCGCAACCCTATTCCCTTCGTTGACTGAGTATGGTTGTACGATGCCTCGGGTTTAACATTATACCTAGGATTGGATTGTTTATCGCTTCTGATTCCAGATTGTACCGTCTGGTACTTTTCTACATGCTATGTTCATGTTCCTTAGCTTCATTTGCTTTGTTTTATTTTTGGGATTTCTTGATGAACCTAGGTGTTGAACTTAGGATCCCTTTTGATGTTCCGCTTGTTTTGACGATTGATAGGAGTGTTGAGGTTAGGTGGCTTTGATTGTAAAAGCTTGATGAGGACTACTTATGGTATTGACACTTGAATAAGCTGGCTTGATTGATCTTAACTTAATAATGGAAAGTAGTCTCTCTTTTGATGATAAATCTTGTTCACGCAAGGAAGCCTAGCCCCTCACTATTGTTTGTCTAGGGATCCTTGTGTCAGGCACCACTCAGCTGTATATCGCCCAACACAGATGGGGCACCATCTGTGTGAGGACTTTGATGAACGTCTGTGCAGTACGACCTTTTACTTATTGATGGATCTTACTTGTTTGCCGGGTCATTACCGTGCCTTGTTGCCGAGTTACTACTCGTGCCTTGTTGCCAGGCTTTAATCCTGTGCCTTGCTGCCTGGTATATCCAGTGCCTTGATATCTCCACCACAACTCAATGGGAGTAGGGAGGGCAATGATACTATCCCGTGGTAATTAGCATATGTGGACCGCCTATCTTGCTAGGTGTTTATGTTAATTTTTTTATGATTCGTATACTATGCACTTCTTACGATCAGGATGCTATGCATATTTTATGATCTTGTCTATCGCCTATTCTGATTCGTTCTGCATATCTATTGATGTTTTATATTTATATCTGCCTGCCGACCGTCGTGTTTGATGGTACTACTCTTGGTGCATAGGTACCGAGCCCTTCTTCATCGAGGGGGAGCCGACGGAGGAGATTCAGGCGGATCAGTCTGATGACCTCCTAGACTATAGTACGGACGGCGTTGTATAGTCGTACCGACCCCGTACTCGAATGCCTCATGCTTATTTTGGATAGATGCAGCTTTTGGTTCTTATTTTGGTTAGGCCCAAGTTTTATCGTGGTCTTTCATTGTAATTAATACTTTTGTTTACTGTTTTAAACTTGAACTTAAATAATATACTTTCGTGGTGCTCTTAACTATACATCTTGAGATACCACTTGTTTATATGAAGCTTCCGCTATTGATTTATATATTCGAGGAAACATTTATACCTCACAGCGATCTTCGATCCATTTGGGACATGATTGGGGCCAAGTGTTATTATTATTATTGTTGAAAAATTTTAATTGGCCCTAATCTCACGCATAACCTCGGTTTCACTTCTGGGGGCGTGACAGCAGATGTCATAGACATCTTCTATGTCGTGCTCACCGAGATTGATGTCCAGGATCCAGTTCAACTCGGCCACGCCAATTATTATTTTGAAACCGTTTGGCATCAATTGAAAGGGGCAAATCCGCCAAGCATTGAGGCAGGACCGGAGGAGCGGATGAATGGGAAACCTGACCCCCCCTTCGCACACCGACAATAATAGAAAAGGCATCCAGTTCTTGTACTGGAAAAGGCCATCGAAGAGGCCCTGAAGGTCATCTGGGTTCGCCAGGACGTCGGCCGGAATCTTGTGCGCCGCCCTAAAACCCTCCAGGGCTGCAGGACCCTCTAACCAATGGCTATAGATTCCCATTTTCTTAAGGCAAAAGGGGCAGAGAGCAACCGAAAAGAAGCAAAAACAGGAAAAACCCTAAGGGACCAAAACCCTCTGAAAGCGAAGAGAAAAGGAGGCACAAAGAAGTAGCAGAGGCAGGAAATGGAACTCATAAGAAAGGACGCAGGGGATTACTGAGGACGAAGAAGCGGAAAGCAAGGAAGAAAAGTTCCCGAGATCAGTTGGTTTGTCTTTCAGCAGGCCTGTAGCAAGACGTCTTCAGCAAAGCTCTCCTTCTCAGACAAAAGCTAGGGTAAGAGAAGAAAGGAAAGGGGCTCCCCCATTTTATAGAGGGACGCCCTTCTTAATTCTCGCGCACGCGAAGCGACCCTTCGGGCTCACCACGTGTTGCTTCCATCCCGGCGAACGACCAGACGGAGGACTCCACGTGACAACGACGGTCCGTCTCTCACCACGCCTCTGGTACGACATTTATCACCTCGGGCATACGAGACGGCACCCCACGTGCCCACCATGGCGAAGCAATTATGGGCCCCTATTTATTGCCTAGGGCAAACAAAGAGGCGTCATGATGAGAATCTCACAAAAGCAAGATACGATAAGATGGCCGCATCCCATCCGTCCAAATCTTAGCTCCCGACCTCGGAGAGAACAAAAGAGGTCGAGAGCTAGGGGGCAATTGTGTGGGGGCATTTCGTAATCACGGGATCATGTGGGGCCGTTCCTCCTCAAGCTTGGGGGTATCCTTAGTCTCGGTGTTATCTGGGCTCGGCGGTAGCACCATCTCGGGGACGCGTGGGGCCCGGCTCGGTGACCGTGTTCATAAGTATCCACCTCGGTCCCGGCCTTAAGCCTGATCTCGGCCTCCTGTCATTCAGCCATAAATGCACTGCCGTGACGGGAACGATGAGCTGGCAAACAGAGTGGGCGCCGGACCTAGATAAGGGGCACGCCTTATCTCAAGGTCATGTCCATAGGCATGGGATGATGGTTCGATGGGACATTCCCTTTTTACCTACCCCCACTCAGGAGATAAGAGTACACACTGATAGGACTTCCGTCCCTTCTTGGGGACAGTCCAATGATGACTCTCACGTCTATATATATTGCATGAAGGAAAGCCTTAAGAGGTACGCGATCCCTCCCCTCCCAGATTTCTTCTTCTCCATTCTCTTTCAGTTCTCACACTGACTTGAGCATCGGAGTGCCTTCGGCTACTTATAGCCAGGGGCTCTGACCTCTGTTTTCCTCTTTTCAGGTCCTCGGAGGCTCGATCATTTCCCTCATCTTCCCCAGATCATCATATCAAGAGCTTAACTCTCCCCTAACCAAGTCCATAATTTTTAGGCACTTACAAGTACGTATAATTTCATGAGTAGCTACAATCCACAAAGAGCTCATCCTTTCTCTATCATATATATAATGAAAAGAGCAACCATGCACGACAAGCACGATATACATAATATAATCACGACATGATTCCCACATATACGGGGATTTCCAGCCGCGGAACCGGACACGCACGATGTGTAATAAGTACACGACCAGTCTGCAGACAGTCCACATATTTAAGGACCCCCAGACAGTGGATCAAACTGAAAGGGCAGACTAAGCTCAGTGGTGTTCACTTAATTCATGAATGCACAAAACACGCGAAACACTATTAAAACTTGTCGAGATAAACAAGGGGGAAGTCACTTATCAAAACACGACGAACACGACTAGCAAAAGCCATAATTAATATGCATAACACGCTTAGGAAGTGATCCCCTTTTTCTTGAAATAAAACTTCAAAACAAGCTTATACTTGAAATACAAAACGAGTACACGATGGTACTTATCGTACCAAAATGGAATTCAATTACGAAATCTGTCAAGCATGTGTTAAGGCTACTAATTGACCTTTGTGTAATTGGGACCCCAAATGTCGGAATAAACAAGAATTGGTGTCCCCGAAGTTGGGTTGCATTTCGAAGTTTCATTTACACAATGTCAAGTCAAAACCCTTAACATAGTCTAGTTTTTCAACCTTTCAGAAAATATACAAATGAAATAATTCTTCTTCCTGAATCTGGCATGTTCGCTCGAGCGGACCTTATAAGGTGTTGACACTTCGCTCGAGCGAGACAGTTCGCTCGAGCGGACAATAAGGTCGCTCGGGCGGACAACTCTCTGTCTGCGCTCGGACCAAAAAGAGGCTTGGTCGCTCGAGCGGACCCAAGGGTCGTTCGAGCAGACAAGCTTCTGCCTATGCTCGCTGAGTGTAGAAAATGCCTTTCTCTTGTACAACATCTAACACATTTCACTCCTTCTTCTCCTCCTTAAGCCACGTACAATCCCTTGAGCCTTCATGCTCACCAAGGGTTCATTTTCACACTTTCAAACATTCAATCCAATAAAAATTAAGATCATGAAGTTTATAACAAGTTTACATGCACAATTTCTAAAATAACAATGTAATCAAAATACACAAGCATCATTTCCTATAGAGATTACTTGCCTTGTCCAAATGCTAAACAATCCTCTTCAAGCACTTCACTCAAGCTATTCCAACACTACAAGAATCCCAAGAGAAATCCACTCAAAACTCAACAAAAATGAAAACAAAGAACCCATTTTAACAAAAGGGTTTGTAAACATGAAAAACATGTTCTTTAAGAACTAAAAGAACCTCATGAAAATCATGGGTTGAAGCTCTTACCTAGAAATGGCCAAACAAGAGAGAGGGAAGGAAATGGAGCTCTTGTCCAACTTGGAACTTCAAGCAATTTGCATCAATGGAAAGCTTAGGATGAGAGGAAGAAGATGATAGTCTTAGAATTCCTTTTGGAGATCTCTAGCTAGGTCATGCAAGATGAGGAAGATGGAAAGGGAAGAGGGTTTTGTTAGGGATTTTGTAATTGCAATTTGATGGATGCATTTTCACTTTAGCATCATTTGATTTACACACACTTGCATTGATTTAAAATATCTTGAAATCTTGATTTTTACATGCATTGGTTTTAGGCTTGAAGAAATCTTGTTTTATGCATGTTTTGTTTCTAAACTTGGATGCATTGGTTTTAGAATCCAAAACTCTTTTGAAAACCTAATTCTTTGTGCATTATATTTGGAAAATCAATTTGAGAAGTTAGGTTTGTGCATTGCATACATTCATCATTTTCAGAATCAGTTTTGTATGCATTCTCATTTGAAAAGAGTTTTATCAAATCAAGCTAGCCTTTGGTTTTAAACTTTTGAATCATTTTAGGCTTTGTGTGTTTCATGTTTTTAAACATCTTAGAATGACTTAAAACATGTTTTCAAGCTTGATTTAATGGCCCAAAAAATTCCCAACCAAAATTACTTTAAAAAATACATTTTTGGGAAATCAGGACCTTTAGCGGCGGAAAAACCACTTTTAGCGGCGGTTTCTGTGTCCGCCGCTAAAAGCAGTTTTTCAAACGGTCATTTTTCTGACCGTTGGAACTTTTTCTCTATAAAAAGTGGCCTTTTGGTTTGGAAAAAGTGGGGAAACTCATGAACCTTTGAGACCATTTTGGAGCCATTGAAAGGGGATGAAGTTGGAAAGGCTAGAAGGTCATTAGGAGAGCTAAAGCTTGGATTAATGAGTTAAACCACCAAGCAAGCTCTACCTTTCTTAATCATAGTTTACATGCTTGTTTAAGTTATTGGTAAATGTTTTTGTGCATGATAACTATGATGTGTTGAATCCATTCTTCCCTTATTCTTTGATCTAATTAAGATTGGATTCATCACTTTGATTTCAACCCAAGTTTAGTTTTAAACTTTCTTAATCATGTTTAACCTATATCTTTGATTTCTTTTATTGCATGATTATTTCACTTGGTTGAAACTTCCCTTGTTGTTTGCATTCATTTAATCTTTAGTCAAATTGTTTAGAAAACAACATTGCACATGCATCACTTGATTAGGCTTAAACACTTTCATACAACTTGTGATCTTTAGATTTTCATATCATTCACAAGTGTGTAATTGTTCAAGTGATTTGCATAGAACTTCAATCATATCCTTTTGTGCCTTAAACTTTCGAATTGCATTAAGCATAAATTGATTGAGCTTACTTTTAAACTTGATTGAAGTTTTCACATACACACTTCATAAGCATACATCTTTGCATTTCTTTGAGTGTTTGTGTGAGTTAGTTTTCATTTTCATATCCGCCTATTTAGAGGCAAATTAATTTGAGCTTAAATTGTATCTCTTAGAGTGTTCTTGAAGAGACACCTTCTTAGAGAAAATTCTCTTTTGTAAAGGTTATTGCTTAGCCTTAGAAAAGCACATTGTAAAGGTTATTGCTTAGCCTTGAAAAGCATCTTGTAAAGGTTGTTGTTGAGCCTAGAAAAACAACATTGTATAGGTTATTGCTTAGCCTTTGAAAAAGCATAAATAGTGGAAATTTGGTGGGGTGTTGGATTCACAAGCCGGTACTGGATGTAGGCACGTTGGCCGAACCACTATAAATATTGTGTTGTGGTGATTGCTATGTGGTGATTGTTTTTGTTTAGCTTCCGCATTTTATATGATTAATCATCACTTGTGACTAGTTTAGCTTAAGAAATTAAAATTTGATTTAAATTGGTCATAGTTGTAGCTCACCCTATTCACCCCCCCTCTAGGGTTAGGATCCCAAGGACTTTCAATTGGTATCAGAGCCAAGTGCTCTATCTTATAGGATCAAGTGTTTGGAACTCTTGATTAGGTGTAAAAACCTAGAGTTAAAAACCCTAGAGTTGTCCTTGCATGAAAATTATTAGAATGGACTCCACTATGCTAGACTTTGTAGATTCTTCTAGACCCCTCATTCTTCCTTCTTATGGAGATTCAAACATTAAAATTAAAGAATCTCATCTTGAATTAAAAGAAGAAGAATTTGATGAATATGAAGCCTATGAGGAATTGTACACATGGTCCTTAGAGGTTTCCAAGAAAAATAAAAGATTAAAAGAAGAATCTAAAAGGCTAAACCAAGAATTAGTCTCTTCTAAAAATGAACTTAGAGAAAAAGATGAATTCATAAATTGTGTAGAATCTAAGTTCATGATCTCTTTGGATAACCTTCATAATATTAAAGATGAACTAAAAGAATTAAAGATAGGTTATGATCATCTTAATAAGGAAAATTTAAAACTAAGAGATCAAATAAAAAGGCAAGACAAAGACTTTAACAATCTTGAATCTAAATTGACTATCTCTAAGGAAAATTTATCTAATACTCAAGATGAATTAAATGAGATTAAGATAAATTGTGATGAGCTTAAAAATGAAAATTTAAACCTAAGAGATACAATTAAAAGACAAGATGAAAACATTAACTATTTAAAATCCAAGTTGACAATTTCCAATGAAAACTTGTCTAATGCACAAAGTAATGTAAAAACTCTAGAACTTGGATCTAATATAGTAAATGAACTTAAAGCTAAGTTAAAACTTGCCTATGAAGAGCTAAACATTTTTAAGGGAATTGAAAATGAACTAACAAAATTTAAAAATGAGAATTCAACCCTTAAAAACCAAGTCACTCAACTTGAAACCTATAAACAAAAGTATGAGTGCAAGTTTACCCAAAGTGAAGATAGACTTGAAAAATTATTTAAATTGGGTAAACCTCATGGAGATAGGACGGGTCTTGGTTTTGATAAATATACTTCACATGACCCTAAATTCACCAACACGTTTGTTAAAGGTGAGTCCTCCTTCTCTAGCACTCCTTCTCCTTTGCCCAAAACCAAATGTAATTTTTGTGGCATTGAAGGGCATTTTATGTTTGAGTGCAAACTAAGAAGAAGAAGCCATGTGTCTAAACCCATCTTTGAACTCAAAAATGTAGAATCAAAATCTATGAAGGGTAAGACACTAAAAATCAAGGAAGACTCCAAAAAGATTAAACAAGTTAAATCATTTAAAATGGAGTCTCCTAAGATAGATTCTAAGAAGTTTAAACAAGTTAAACCAAGTTTAAAAGAATCTATGAACAAAAAGCTTCTCAACATATCTCCCTTATATAAACCCATGAAAGAACTTTTGAATAAAGTAACAAAGTTAAATTTAAAATTCAAAAGTCAAGTAAAGGGAGAAAATAAGAAGAAAAGAAAAGTGAAACAATCCCCTAAGAAACAAACCCACCAACTTCAAAAGACTAATCACCAATCTAAGCTAAATTTAGTCAAATCTAAGTATCATGGTGATAAGTTCAAATTGAAAATTTATCAAGTTAAATCTCCTTTAGTTGGTGAGACTTCCAAACTAGACCTCAAAGTTCAACCCTCCCAAGACCTTAGGTGGATTCCTAAAGTTATCTACTTAGACAAACCTTAAGGCCTTGAACCTCCTTGACCAACTTATTCTTTAATAGTTAAATCATTTTGTTGGTCATGTTGCATTTGCATTTTGTTTCTATTTAGTTACATCTATTTAAATGCATTGTTTCTTTATGATCAATTGATTTTATTTTCATGCACCATTCTAAGTTACATATCATGGTTTTCAAAATCTTTTGATTATAATTTCATCATGTTTGATTTGCTTTTTGCACACATATGTCTTGCATTGAATTTCTTTACATGATCAATTGATTGTGTTTTTTAAAGGCTTTTCATAGCTAATTCATTCATGATCAATTGTTGTTGAATCATTTGTGTAGATGTCATAGTAAGATTTTTTTTAACAAATGATTTGAATCAATTCAAGTTTTTCCATGGATTTCTAAGTTATATTTTTATATGGAAAATCATTGTCTTGAAAATTCAACTTGTATGTGTTTCAATTAAGTTATATCTTTTAAAATACAATGTTGAAAATTGATCTTCAAAATCATTCTTTTTATGCTCATTGTTGGATTTTGTTTTTCAAAATGATTTGAAGATTGTTTGAATGGAAATGCCTATAACATCATTAGTTATATTCATCTAAAGCATGTTCCATGTTTTCATTTCCTTTTCTTTTGGTTTCATTATCTTAGAAATGGAAATGTATGTTGTTTGCATCCTTTCTTGTTTATTTACATTCTTTTTATATGCAAATGACTTTTGGTTCCATGTATGGTTGTGATCTTAGTTTTATTTGTAGAAACCATACTAGAACCCAAATCCATCCTCTATGCCTTATAGTCATATCTTTTTGGATGGTTATGATGTTGACTCATGTAGATTCTCTTGGTATCATCCTTATACATGTTTCAACTTCATAGTAGTGTTCTTAATCATATGAAACTCTTTGAAATCTATTCCTCATATTTCTATATGTTTGATGGATATCTTAGATGTTGAATTCATATGATTTTGACACTTTGAAAATTGCATGCATTTCAAAGTTATATCCTTTTGCATTGCAATTTCCCTTGTTCATCACTATGCTCTTTAGTAATATCATTAAAAGTGATGAATATGCATTTATGATGCTTGATGGAATTTTGGGTTTGTCACATCCTTGCTTGTAATCATGTTATCATATTCAATTGGTTTCATTTGGTATAACTTTCCATTGATTTCTATCCAATTGATTTCTTGTGTATGTGATAGACCTTGTGTACATTGGATTGATCTTGATAGTTATATGTTTACATTCCATGTCACATTCCATTAGCATCATAATGTTCATGATTGCCACCTCTCTTGCTCATATAGGTATATCTCATGATCACCATGTTTATGTGTTCATAATAATGGTTGGTTATTAGTTGAGGTTGGCTTCATGCTTGAATTTCATTTCACTCACTCTTGCACATAATAGTCATATTTATTGTTTGAATGAAATGATTTTCAAAACTTTCATAGCATATGTTTTTCATAGTTAAATTATTTAATGCTATGTTTAGTAAACCCCATTTCATCATGGATAGCTCCAATTTGGATGTTTCCTAATAGTTATATTTTTAAATCCATTTTAGAGTGATTGTGTTATCCTTAAATCTCAATTGGTATTCTTTGTTTTTCCAATTGATATCCATGATTGCTTTTCCCATTAGACCTTGCTTTCTTTTGGTAATGTAATCATAATGTGCTTTATAGTTAAATGAATCTAATCCTTTCCTTGAAGTTGACCCTCATTTGGTTAAACCATCTACTTCTTGAACCAAATAGTTATATCTTGTCAAATGTTTGACAAAAGAAGAGAATGGATTGAGGGGGAGTGTAAACCTTCATAGGAAGTATTAGTTTTGATCAAATTGACCCTTGGATTGCCTTTGAGCCCTTAGAGTTAACTTCCACACATGATAGCCTGTTATGTATTTCATTTTCGATTTCATTTGTTAACAGGTGTTACTAAAGGTATTTTCCTTATTTCATGTGTGTAGGTACCTTTGCAATTTAATGTCAAAGGGGGAGAGAGTTCGAGTACTCAAAGATATCCTATTCTTCAAAGGGGGAGAGTACCAAAGGGAGAAAGAGGCATGGTCAAAGGGGGAGAGCAAATAGAAGAAAGAAAGCTTGGAGCTAAAGAAAATGCTTGGTCATAAAGAGGAAGATGAAAAGAAAGCTTGAAGAATGATCAAGCTCCAAGCATCAAGAAGACTGAAGAAAAGAGCCCAAGAGCCCAAGCTAAGAGGAGGAGCATCCAAGAAGATTTCAAGACTGGTCCAGCTTAGGGGGAGCTGAAGACTTTGTGTGTAAATTCAATGATAAGTAAGTTGCCATCAAATTTCAAAGGGGGAGATTGTTAGGGATTTTGTAATTGCAATTTGATGGATGCATTTTCACTTTAGCATCATTTGATTTACACACACTTGCATTGATTTAAAATATCTTGAAATCTTGATTTTTACATGCATTGGTTTTAGGCTTGAAGAAATCTTGTTTTATGCATGTTTTGTTTCTAAACTTGGATGCATTGGTTTTAGAATCCAAAACTCTTTTGAAAACCTAATTCTTTGTGCATTATATTTGGAAAATCAATTTGAGAAGTTAGGTTTGTGCATTGCATACATTCATCATTTTCAGAATCAGTTTTGTATGCATTCTCATTTGAAAAGAGTTTTATCAAATCAAGCTAGCCTTTGGTTTTAAACTTTTGAATCATTTTAGGCTTTGTGTGTTTCATGTTTTTAAACATCTTAGAATGACTTAAAACATGTTTTCAAGCTTGATTTAATGGCCCAAAAAATTCCCAACCAAAATTACTTTAAAAAATACATTTTTGGGAAATCAGGACCTTTAGCGGCGGAAAAACCACTTTTAGCGGCGGTTTCTGTGTCCGCCGCTAAAAGCAGTTTTTCAAACGGTCATTTTTCTGACCGTTGGAACTTTTTCTCTATAAAAAGTGGCCTTTTGGTTTGGAAAAAGTGGGGAAACTCATGAACCTTTGAGACCATTTTGGAGCCATTGAAAGGGGATGAAGTTGGAAAGGCTAGAAGGTCATTAGGAGAGCTAAAGCTTGGATTAATGAGTTAAACCACCAAGCAAGCTCTACCTTTCTTAATCATAGTTTACATGCTTGTTTAAGTTATTGGTAAATGTTTTTGTGCATGATAACTATGATGTGTTGAATCCATTCTTCCCTTATTCTTTGATCTAATTAAGATTGGATTCATCACTTTGATTTCAACCCAAGTTTAGTTTTAAACTTTCTTAATCATGTTTAACCTATATCTTTGATTTCTTTTATTGCATGATTATTTCACTTGGTTGAAACTTCCCTTGTTGTTTTCATTCATTTAATCTTTAGTCAAATTGTTTAGAAAACAACATTGCACATGCATCACTTGATTAGGCTTAAACACTTTCATACAACTTGTGATCTTTAGATTTTCATATCATTCACAAGTGTGTAATTGTTCAAGTGATTTGCATAGAACTTCAATCATATCCTTTTGTGCCTTAAACTTTCGAATTGCATTAAGCATAAATTGATTGAGCTTACTTTTAAACTTGATTGAAGTTTTCACATACACACTTCATAAGCATACATCTTTGCATTTCTTTGAGTGTTTGTGTGAGTTAGTTTTCATTTTCATATCCGCCTATTTAGAGGCAAATTAATTTGAGCTTAAATTGTATCTCTTAGAGTGTTCTTGAAGAGACACCTTCTTAGAGAAAATTCTCTTTTGTAAAGGTTATTGCTTAGCCTTAGAAAAGCACATTGTAAAGGTTATTGCTTAGCCTTGAAAAGCATCTTGTAAAGGTTGTTGTTGAGCCTAGAAAAACAACATTGTATAGGTTATTGCTTAGCCTTTGAAAAAGCATAAATAGTGGAAATCCGGTGGGGTGTTGGATTCACAAGCCGGTACTGGATGTAGGCACGTTGGCCGAACCACTATAAATATTGTGTTGTGGTGATTGTTTTTGTTTAGCTTTCGCATTTTATATGATTAATCATCACTTGTGACTAGTTTAGCTTAAGAAATTAAAATTTGATTTAAATTGGTCATAGTTGTAGCTCACCCTATTCACCCCCCCTCTAGGGTTAGGATCCCAAGGACTTTCAGGTTTTTCAGCCCTAGGTCAAGGAAGTTGCAGAGATTTGGGGGAAATGAATGAAAAGAGAGGGAGAGGGGGATTTGGCTTAAGACCTTAGCAAAATGGGGCCCAATTAACTTGAACTTTGAAACGACTAAAACATGATCTTATGGGCCTCGAATGACTTCGACGAAGAAGGATAAAACGATCCTCGAAATGTCTAGTTTTCAAAAAGTATATTTTTGACATGGTTTTGAGATCTCGAAAATTGTGTCCAGATTTGTGCATAAAAGACAATTTTACCCTCTTTGGGCCAAAACATGGGTTTTTGGGCTTCAAACATGAATGGGCCTAAGACGAAAGTTGTAACACATAGAAAAATCATTCATATGAAATCAAAATCACAATCACACGAAAACCGATACGATCTTCCCAAACTTACACGTGCACTCAGGCCTTCCTGAGTGTGTCTGACTAATACTAAACGTTCTCAAAATTCCCAAAGCTATGTCCAAGGCTAAAACTAATTACTTCTAACCCAACAACAACTAAACCCACTTAGGACTAAACACACACTAATTGTACACGAATCGAATCAGTCTGGTTCGGGGTCTAACATCCTCCACCCCTTAGGATATTTGGTCCACCAAATAAATCAAACAATTACCTCTGGTAAAAGCTGTGGATACTTCCTCTGCACTTGCTCTCTCAATTCCCATGTGGCATCTTCTGGCTCGTGATTTTCCCAAAGTATCTTGACCCAATGAATAGTCCGATTTCTTAATTCCTGCTCTTTGGTATCAATTATCTTGATCGGTCTTTCCACGTACGAGGCATCTTCCTGAATCTCCAAAGGTTCGTGTTGTAGAATGTGTGAAGGACTAGAAACATATTTCTTGACCATAGAAACATGAAAAACATTGTGTACCCCGGAGAGTTCCGGCGGTAACGCAAGTCTATAAGCGACATCTCCAATCTTGCTCAAAATCTCATACGGACCAATAAACCTTCTAGACAATTTGCCCTTCTGTCCGAACCTCAAAGTCCCTCTAACTGGTGAGATCTTCAAGAACACTTTGTCACCCACTTGAAACTGCAACTCTCTTCTGCGAGTATCTGCATAACTCTTCTGCCTACTTCGGGCGATCTTCAACCGTTCCTGAATCAACTTGACCTTGTCACTTGTATCTCCAACTATCGTCGGTCCATGAAAACTACGCTCACTGACTTCTTCCCAGCAAACCGGAGTTCTGCATCTTCTACCATAAAGTGCCTCAAAAGGTACCATACCGATGCTAGAGTGGTAACTATTGTTATAAGCAAATTCACAAAGCGGTAAGCACTCATCCCACTGAACCTTGAAATCCAGTACACAAGCACGCAACATGTCTTCGAGAGTCTGTATCGTCCTTTCTGACTGACCATTGGTCTGAGGATGATAAGCTGTACTGAACTGGAGTTTGGTACCCATAGACTCATGAAGAGTTTTCCAAAACTTTGAAACAAACCTACTGTCTCTGTCTGAAGTAATGGAGACGGGCTGGCCATGTTTACTAACAATCTCATCAACAAATAATTTCGCAAGCGGTGCCATATGCATCATGTTCCCTATCTTAATCGGAATGAAGTGAGCAAACTTTGTCAGACGATCTACAATAATCCAAATTGCATTATTTCCCTTCTTGGTATTCAGAAAACCGGAAACGAAATCCATGGTGATGTGGTCCCATTTCCACTTCGGAATCTCCAAAGGCTGTAACAAACCTGGAGGCTTCTGATGCTTTGCCTTAATCAACTGACAAGTTAAACAACGAGACACAAAAGCTGCTATCTCTCTCTTCATGTTGTTCCACCAAAATCTATTCTTCAAGTTGTGGTACATCTTCGTGCTACCCGGATGCATAGAATATCTCGTGCTGTGAGCTTCATTCATTATTTCACTCTTCAAATCATCCACACCAGTCACGAAAGTACAATATCCCATTCACCATCTTGAAATCTGGACGTTCTGTAATATGTTCCACTATCTTAGCCAAGTCCGGGTCTTGCAACTGATTTTCCTTGATCTTCTGGATGAAGGTAGGTTCTGATACTGTCATGTTTGCTAACATCGCACCCAATCTCAGGGTTTGCACCTCTACACCCAACTCTTCAAATTGTTGTAAGACACCCATTCCTCTCAAACTGGCCATGACTACTGATTTCCTGCTCAATGCATCCGCTACAACATTCACTTTGCCTGGATGATACTTGAGTGGAAAGTCATAATCTTTGATATACTCCATCCACCGTCTCTGTCTCATATTTAAATCCTTCTGCGAGAACAAATACTGTAAACTTCGGTGATCGGAATTGACTTCAAACTTCTCTCCGTAGAGGTAATGTCTCCACATCTTCAAAGCAAAAACAACTGCTGCCAATTCCAAGTCATGAGTTGCATAATTCTTCTCGTGGTCCTTCAACTATCTCGAGCCATAAGAAATCACTTTGCCATCTTGCATCAATACACAACCCAGTCCCACATTCGAAGCATCTGTATAAACAATAAATCCGTCGTTGCCCCGATGGTAATGTAAGGATTGGGGTTGTGGTTAACCTTCCTTTCAACTCCTGAAAACTCGTTTCACACTGTTCGGTCCAAACAAATGGGACATTCTTCCTGGTCAATTTTGTCAACGGGGCTGCAATGGACGAAAAACCTGGGACAAATCTTATGTAATAGCCTACTAACCCCAAAAAGCTTCTAATTTCTGTCACACTGCTGGGCCTCACCCAATTAACAACTGCCTCTATCTTAGCTGGATCAACTGCTAAACCTTCTCTGGAGATGATGTGACCTAGAAAAGCAACTTGCTCTAGCCAGAATTCGCATTTACTAAGTTTTGCATAAAGTTGGTTGTCCCTCAAGAGCTGCAACGCTGTCCTCAAATGTTCTTCATGCTCCTTCTTACTCTTGGAATACACAAGGACATCATCAATGAATACTACCATAGAGTGATCCAAATAGGGTGCAAAGACTTGTTCATCAAAGCCATAAAGACTGCGGGTGCATTTGTTAAACCAAAGGGCATCACTAAGAACTCATAGTGCCCATATCTTGTTCTAAAGGCTGTCTTCTGAACATCTGAGTCTCTAACCCTCAACTGATGGTACCTTGACCTCAAGTCTATCTTGGAAAAATAGGCTGCTCCTTGCAATTGGTTAAACAATTCATCTATCCTTGGCAATGGATACTTGTTCTTCACGGTCACATGGTTCAACTTCCTGTAGTCAATGCACATTCTCAAACTCCCATCCTTCTTTTTCACAAATAACACCGGTGCTCCCCACGGTGAAACACTTGGCCTAATAAAACCTTTGCTCAACAAATCCTGCAATTGGAGCTTTAGCTCACCCATTTCTGCTGGAGCCATCCTGTATGGTACAATCGAGATCGGAGCTGTCCCTGGAAGGAGCTCAATTGTGAACTCAACTTCTCTAATTGGTGGTAAACCGGGGATTTCTTCTGGAAAAACATCCGAAAATTCACACACAATGGGGATATCCTCCACCCTTTGGGACTGTTTATCCTCCGTGATAAATGCAATAAATGCCTGACATCCACTCTGCACTAATCTGCTTGCCTTCAAAACTGAAATAAACCCTGCCTGAGATTTTCTTCTATTCCCCTGAAATATCAATTCTGCCTGTGGCCCTTGGAATCTGAATGTGATGGTCTTACTAAAACAATCCATGGCGGCATGATATGCTTCTAACCAATCCATGCCTAAGATGACATCAAAATCATGCATGTCCAAAACAATAAGGTTGGTCGGTAAATTAACATCTCCTAACAAAACTGTACAACTAGGGTAATGGGTTCTACACACAATTTGTTTCCCTACTGGTGTGGTAACTACTAGTATGTAATCCAAATCACTACATGGTGCATCAATCAACTTAGCAAAACTAGGGGATGAAAAGGAATGCGTGGATCCAGGGTCAAATAAAATCTGGGCTTTTACCCCACAAACAAGGAGTTTACCTTCTACCACGTCTCCTGCAGCTTCAGCATCTGTAGTCTATTCGGTGCTTGGTTCTGCCTTCCTTGGCCATGTCTGTTCTGCTGTGGAGGACGAGCATTCTGATTCTGTGCCGGTGGCCTAGCCTGCTGCTATTGCTGAGGTAGTCTAACCTGATTTTGAACTGGTGCTTGGTTCTGAGGAGCTACTTGTCTCTGCTGCTGGTTTCTGTTCCCTTGATTCTGAAGTAGTGGGCAATCCTTGATTGAATGATTCACAGCCCCACATTTAAAACAGGCACCCATGGCCTTACGACATTCATGTGTTTCATAATTCTGGCCACAATGTCCACAACCCTGCCTCACTTGACCTTGTTCTTGCCTTGGCTTCTTGTTCTGTTGTTGCCTCTGATTCTGCTGCTGATAGTGTTGCTTCCTGTCCTGAACAATCATGTTGTTAATATCTTCAAATGTATATGCCCGCTTGATTGCCTCATCATATGTAGCTGGTGGAACTACTCCTATGACATCTCTCATGATGATCGGATTCAATCCTTCCAAAAACTTTGTTATCTTTTTCCTTTCAGTGTCAATCAACTCGGTAGCATATCTAGCCAATCTTTCGAACTTGGTGACATAGTCTAGCACCGTCATGCTGCCTTACTTGAGCTGCTGAAATTCAATAGCCTTATGCCTCTTGACATGAGAGGGAATGTATTTATCTTGAAACTGTGTCTTGAATGCTGCCCATGCTTCTTCGTCAGCCATCACCGCATATGGATCCTTAACTATTTGCCACCACCGATCTGCAAGCCCATAAAATAGTGAAGCTGTGAGGTTGACCTTCTGCATTCCCGTGAACATAAAGACGTCAAAGATTTTCTCGGTATTGACTAGCCAGTCATCTGCCACTAATGGGTCCTCATTGCCCGAAAATTCCTTCGGTGTTTTCTTCCTAAATTTCTCAAATAAAGCATGAGGGTCAGGATCCCTATTTTGAATAACAATCTGCGGACCCACGTGTGGTGGAGCTACATTCCTGTTCTGAAGTACTTCCAAAAGTTGCCTCTGAACTTCAGTCATTTCATCATCCTTCTTTGCTAACTGTTCTTGAAATCGTGCTTGATTCTCATTAGCCTGCCTTTGTTGTGCTATCATTGCTTGCATTAGTTCCTGGAACTGTGTAGCTGTTGGTGTATTAGATGTGTCTGACTCATTCTGCTGACTGTCTGAAGCATGATGATTTGGAGCTTTTCTTGGAGGCATATTGCTGTGAAACAAGGAGTTAGTATACAATAATCATGGTATAAGGGTTTCTAAGGTCCTATACCAATGGATCTATCGAACTCACGAATCCTCACCACGTTCCTAAGACTTTTCTAGTTTCTTTTAAGTGCCTGAAACATGTCCCGCTCTGGTACCAGTCCTGTCGCAACCCCGGAACGGAACCCCGGGCCCGCGACGGTTGTTGTGTACATTAGAGATATACTTTTGTCGCGACCCCGGAACGGACCCCTGGCCCGCGACGTTATCGATTGCGTCATACATTGTAGATATACTTTCCCACAGGTTCCCGCGGTGAGGATTCCCAAAGAAACATGCGGAATCTGACTCACACGATCGAATATGCGGAAGCGTGTAACAAAACACATCAAGATAAGCACCGATAAATCTTTAAGTGCTATCACAAAATAATATAAGACATATGTATCAAAGAAAGAAACTAACATGGCATTCCCATTATAATTCAAGTTATAGGACTAACACAACAGTAAGTAAGTTTAGTTACATCCCATAAGAGGCCAACAGAGGCCAATACACTTCTCCAAAAATAATCAAAAGAAACCCCAAGACAAAATGATAACGAGACTCAAGAACCCACCCGGCGTCTAGATGACATCGTCGGACTGCCACTTTCTCACAGGGGTTGGCTCACAAGCCTCCTCCTGACGCTCCTCCTCAAAGGTAACGTCTCTTGCACCTGGGCACCAACAAACAAGGGTCAAACACGACGGTTTGGCAGGTAATCAATTTAGGTGTAAGCACGAAACAATAACATTTGAGAAAACATATAAGCAAATCCTTGATTTGAAATACTACAGTAACTGAGATACATTTTCAAGAATGCGAACATAGCTGAGATACCAAAACAAACTAGCATGAATACATAATATATCATGAATAGTTACAATCCACAAAGAGCTCATCCTTTCTCTATCATATATATAATGAAAAGAGCAAGCACGCACGACAAGCACGATATACATAATATAATCACGACACGATTCCCACATATACGGGGATTTCCGGCCGCGGAACCGGACACGCACGATGTGTAATAAGTACAGGACCAGTCTGCAGACAGTCCACATGTTTAAGGACCCCCAGACAGTGAATCAAACTGAAAGGGCAGTCCAAGCTCAGTGGTGTTCACTTAATTCATGAATGCACAAATAACGCGAAACACTATCAAAACTTGTTGAGATAAACAAGGGGGAAGTCACTTATCAAAACACAACGAACACGACTAGCAAAAGCCATAATTAATATGCATAACACGCTTAGGAAGTGATCCCCTTTTTCTTGAAACATGTCTTCAAAGCGAGCTGGTACTTAAGCTTCAAAACGAGTACACGATGATATTCATTATATCGAAACCAAAGTACGAATACAAAGCCTATCAAGCTCATGCAAGGACCTTTGGTTGATCGTTGTGCAGTCGAAGCCCAGATGTTGGAATTAAAACAGAATTGGTGCCCCAGAAGTTCAAGGACATCACGGGTTTCAAGTGCATAATATCAGGCTAAAGGCCCCTTAACATGTTCTAGTTTTTCATTCTTGCAAAGACTCTTCAAAACAGGAAATCTGTCAAATTCGGTCACCTCGCGGTTAGGTGTCGGCTAGCCGAACTAAGGTATGGCGGCTAGCCGCCAGGTGACCGACAGGCTGACCGCTGGAAATCCAGGTCCAACACAGCCCTCTAGAAAAGGAACCGAACTGACTGCGGTTAGCTTACGGTTAGCCGAACTAAGACTTGGCGGTTCGCCGTAAGCTGACCGTAGGGCTGACCGCTGGAACCCAGTCTGATATATAGCTCTCGGGAAAAGAAACCGACAATGCGCGGTTGGCCATCGGTTAGCCAAGGTGGGGTATGGCGGCTAGCCGCTAGTTGACCAGCAAGCTGACCGAAACCCTCTGAAGAAATGTCAGCTTCTGGAAAAGGAACCGCCGAGCTCGGTCAGCTCGCGGTTAACCGAAATGAGAATTTCGGCTAGCTGCCAGCCGACCGACGGCTGACCGAACTGCACGGAAAATGCAGTCCAGTTCAGATTTTTGCATTTTCTTCTTCCCTTCTTCTTGTTTCTCATTCCACTTGCACTCCCTGAGCCTACATGCTCTCTAAGGGGTAAAACACATATTTTTCCCAAACTTAATCATTAAATCCGAAGAAAACATGACCACGAAGCCTGTAACATATTCATATGCAAACTTTCTAAAACAACAATAAAGCTTACAAAACACATGCACAATGGTCCTATAGAGATTACTTGCCTTGACCAATGTTAACAATCCTCTCCAAGCACTTCACTCAAAAGCTAAGCCAACACTACAAGAAAGCCCAAGAGAAAACCACACAACTTACTCAAAAATGGAACCAAAGAACCCATTTTAACAAAAGGGTTTGCAAACATGAAAAACATGATCTTAAGTAACCAAAATAACTCCATGAAAGATATGAGTGGAAGCTCTTACCTAGAGAAGGTCAAACAAGAGAGAAGGAGAAAAATGTAGGGCTTGTCCCACAAGAAGCTCCAAAAAATTTGTACCAATAGAAAGCTTGCAAGGAGATGAAGAAGATGATGATTTTGGAATCCTTTTTGGAGCTCTCTAGCTAAAGCATGCAAGATGAGGAATGAAGAGGAAGAAAAAGAAGGGTTTCACACTCTAGGTCAAGAGAGTTGCAGGATTTTGGTAAAGTGAATGAAAAGAGTAGAGAGATGGGGCTTAAGTGATAAGAATGGGCCCCAAACTAGCTGAACCTTGAAGTGACCAAAATACGATCTTGTGGACCTCGGATGACTTTGACGAAGAAGGATAAAACGATCCTCGAAATATCTAGTTTTCAAAAGGTATATTTTTGACATAGTTTTGAGATCTCGAAAATTGTGTCTAGATTTGTGCGTAAAAGACAATTTTACCCTCTTTGGGCCAAAACATGGGTTTTTGGGCTTCAAACATGAATGGGCTTAAGACGAAAGTTGTAACACGTAGAAAAATCATTTAAATGAAATCAAAATCACAATCACATGGAAACCGATACGATCCTCCCAAGCTTACACGTGCACTCAGGCCTTCCTGAGTGTGTCTAACTAATATTAAACGTTCTCAAAATTCCTAAAACTATGTCCAAGACTAAAACTCATTACTTATAACCCAACGCCAACTAAACCCACTTAGGACTAAACACATACTAATCGCACACTAATCGACTTGGTCTGGGTCGGGGTCTAACAACTTTCCCACAGGTTCCCGCGGTGAGGATTCCCAAAGACACGCGGAATCTGGCTCACACGATCAAGTATACGGAAGCGTGTAGCAAATCGCATCAAGATAAGCACCCATAAAATATTTAAGTGCCATAGCAATAATAACAAGACATGGTATCAAAAGAAAGAAGCTAACATGGCATTCCCAACATAATTCAAGTTATGAGACTAACTCAAAAGTAAGTTAAGTTTTAGTTACAACCCATAAGAGGCCAACAAAGGCCAATACTCTTCTCAAAATAATAAAGAAAACCCCAAGACAAAATGACGAAACTCAAGAAACCCACCCGACGTCTAATTGACATCGTCGGGCTGTCACTCTCTCACTTGGGGTGGTTCAAGAGCCTCCTCCTGACGCTCCTCCTCAAAGGCAACGTTTCCTGCACCTGGGCACCAACAAACAAGGGTCAAACACGACGGTATGGCAGGTAATCAATTTAGGTGTAAGCATGAAACCATAAACGTTTTAAGAAAACATGTAAACAAATCCTTGATTTGAAATATTACAATGGCTGAGATACATTTTAGAGAATACATAATAAAGTTGGGATACTAAAACAAACTAGCATGAGTATGTATAATATCATGAGTAGCTACAATCCACAAAGAGCTCATCCTTTCTCTATCATATACATTATGAAAAGAGCAAGCATGCACGACAAGCACGATATACATAATATAATCACGACACGATTCCCACATATACGGGGATTTCCGGCCGCGGAACCGGACACGCACGATGTGTAATAAGTACACGACCAGTCTGCAGACAGTCCACATGTTTAAGGACCCCCAGACAGTGGATCAAACTGAAAGGGCAGTCCAAGCTCAGTGGTGTTCACTTAATTCATGAATGCACAAAACACGCGAAACACTATCAAAACTTGTCGAGATAAACAAGGGGGAAGTCACTTATCAAAACACGACGAACACGACTAGCAAAAGCCATAATTAATATGCATAACACGCTTAGGAAGTGATCCCCTTTATCTTGAAACAAAACTTCAAAACAAGCTTATACTTGAAATACAAAACGAGTACACAATGGTACTTATCGTACCAAAATGGAATTCAATTACGAAATTTGTCAAGCATGTGTTAAGGCTACTAATTGACCTTTGTGTAATTGGGACCCCAAATGTCGGAATATACAAGAATTGGTGTCCCCGAAGTTGGGTTGCATTTCGAAGTTTCATTTACACTATGTCAAGTCAAAACCCTTAACATAGTCTAGTTTTTCAACCTTTCAAAAAATACACAAATGAAATAATTCTTCTTCCTGAATCTGGCATGTTCGCTCGAGCGGACCTTGTAAGGTGTTGACACTTCGCTCGAGCGAGACAGTTCGCTCGAGTGGACAATAAGGTCGCTCGGGCGGACAGCTCTCTGTCTGCGCTCGGACCAAACAGAGGCTTGGTCGCTCGAGTGGACCCAAGGGTCGCTCGAGCAGATAAGCTTCTGCCTATGCTCGCTGAGTACAAAAAATGCCTTTCTCTTGTACAACATCCAACACATTTCACTCCTTCTTCTCCTCCTTAAGCCACATACAATCCCTTGAGCCTTCATGCTCACCAAGGGTTCATTTTCACACTTTCAAACATTCAATCCAATAAAAATTAAGATCATGAAGTTTATAACAAGTTTACATACACAATTTCTAAAATAACAATGTAATCAAAATACACATGCATCATTTCCTATAGAGATTACTTACCTTGTCCAAATGCTAAACAATCCTCTTCAAGCACTTCACTCAAGCTATTCCAACACTACAAGAATCCCAAGAGAAATCCACTCAAAACTCAACAAAAATGAAAACAAAGAACCCATTTTAACAAAAGGGTTTGTAAACATGAAAAACGTGATCTTTAAGAACTAAAAGAACTTCACGAAAAACATGGGTTGAAGCTCTTACCTAGAAATGGCCAAACAAGAGAGAGGGAAGGAAATGGAGCTCTTGTCCAACTTGGAACTTCAAGCAATTTGCATCAATGGAAAGCTTAGGATGAGAGGAAGAAGATGATAGTCTTAGAATTCCTTTTGGAGATCTCTAGCTAGGTCCAAGATGAGGAAGATGGAAAGGGAAGAGGGTTTTTCAGCCCTAGGTCAAGGAAGTTGCAGAGATTTGGGGGAAATGAATGAAAAGAGAGGGAGAGGGGGATTTGGCTTAAGACCTTAGCAAAATGGGGCCCAATTAACTTGAACTTTGAAATGACTAAAACATGATCTTGTGGTCCTCGAATGACTTCAACGAAGAAGGATAAAACGATCCTCGAAATGTCTAGTTTTCAAAAAGTATATTTTTGACATGGTTTTGAGATCTCAAAAATTGTGTCCAGATTTGTGCATAAAAGACAATTTTACCCTCTTTGGGCCAAAACATGGGTTTTTGGGCTTCAAACATGAATGGGCTTAAGACGAAAGTTGTAAGAGATAGAAAAATCATTTAAATGAAATCAAAATCACAAGCACACGGAAACCGATACGATCTTCCCAAACTTACACGTGCACTCAGGCCTTCCTGAGTGTGTCTGACTAATACTAAACATTCTCAAAATTCCCAAAGTTATGTCCAAGGCTAAAACTAATTACTTCTAACCCAACAACAACTAAACCCACTTAGGACTAAACACACACTAATCGCACACTAATCAAATTGGTCTGGGTCGGGGTCTAACACCATGGACTTTTATTTGAATTTTGAAGCCATGTGGGGTCCCGTTGCCAGTAGACTTGTTTTTGTCACGAGGAAGATGCTGCGCTTTGATGTACTACCAACCGATGTCCGATTGACTTCAAATTTGACAAGGAGCCTATTGGAGGCATTTTGAGACGATCCATTAGCTCCAACTTGGATGTCATGGTCCCGGGGTGCTCCGCCGCCGGTAGCATTGATTTTTTTCGGAGCGTCAAAATCGGGTCAAACGTTGTCGGAATGACCTGAAATTTGACGTGCAACCCTTTAGAAGCATGTTGAAGCCACCCATGTGCTCTGTTTGATGAGTGATGGCCTCGGTGATTCTCTCCACAAAGAGGCTTGATTTTATTGCTTGAGGGTTGATGGAGGGTCAAACGTTGTCGGTTTGACTTGAAATTTGACACGAAACCTTTTGGAGGTATTTTGAGATGATCCATAGGCTCTGATCGAAGTTTTGATGTCTTCGACGCCATCGCCGCCAGGAGCGCCTGTTCAGTTGATGGAGGAGTGAAGTTAGGCTAGATGATGTCGGAATGACCTGAAACTTGATGTGGAGCCAGCCTCCTAGTGGCATCTTGGGGCGAGCTGTGTGCTCTATTTTGTGTGTCAGGGTCTCTAGCTTCAGTGTCGTCGGGTGCACCTGCTCAGCTGTTGGAGGAGTGAAGTTAGGCCAATTGATGTTAAAAGGGCCCGAAACTTCAGATGTACCCCTCTTTTGGCTGTCTTGAAGGATCTTGCAGTTTTTATTTGATTCTGACAAGATCTGATGCTTGAAGTAGCATTACCTGTTTGTAGTAGGATGCGGCTTCATGTGGCTTCTTGATGTTGAGGAGGCAAGGTGACTTTTTTGGTGTCAACAATTTGCCCCTCGAGGTACAACGACGAGTAGCTTTTGGAGTCGATGTGCCTCGAAGAGAAACTTGAAGGAGAGCTTCTGACTTGACCAAGAGTCTTTGAGCTTTTTTTTAATAGCCTTTTGAGTTTCCAAGGGGATTTTATGGTAGTGAGAGGGATCACGTACCATCGCAAGGCAAAGTTTTGAAAATGACATGGGGGAGATGGATTTTTGGATTTTGGATTTTGGGTTTTCCTTTTGACCTTGTGAACCTATGGGCTGTATGTGGCGCATTAGGTGGTCAAGAGGTTTTTTTTTTGGGGTTTTTGACCTTGTGACCTAACAAGCTGTATGTGGCAGGTTAGGGGGTTGGGGTTTGATTTTTTATTTTGAACTTGTGACCCAATAAGTTGTATGTGGCAGATTAGGGGGTCAGATTTGGTTTTGACCTTGTGACCTAACAAGCTGTATGTGGCGAGCTAGGGGGTCAGGATTTGGTTTTTTTTTTTGTTTTTTTTTTGTTTTGGCCTTGTGACCTAACATGCTGTATATGGTAAGTTAGGGGACTAGAGTTTGGTTTTTTGTGGAACGTCAATCTCAAAATTTTGGCTTAATTTGGTTCATGAGGTTGGATGGTTTGGATTTTTGGAAACTCATGAGGCTTTCTTCCTTTTTTTTTTTTTTTGAATGGTTCAATCAACTCAAAAGAGGCATGGAACCATTTTGTATGCTCTTGGTAAAGGAGATTTTTTATAGGACGCCCCTTTTTTGCCTAGGTGATCAAACCTGGCTCATGTGGGCTAACCAATGGGATCTTAAGCTTTAAAAGATGGCTTAGATCTCAAGTGGTGTCATTTTGTAGAGAATATCTAAAAATATCTCTTTACTTGGAGAGAATTTCTCATGTTTCTTTAATTTTGGGAGAGATTTCTCAAAGTAACTTTCTTTGGAGAGAATATTTCTCATTCCCTTTCTTTTTGTAGTGAATTTCTCAAAGAATCTTCTCTTTACGAGAGAATATCTCAAATCTCCTTTCTTTTGGGAAAGTTGCTAATTTTTAGCACTTACCTCCTTGGTTTTCTCCTTGTTTCCTCTTTTGGTTTGCTCTCCTCTATAAAAGCAAGGGAGGTTGGATCTCTTGCCCTTATTGCTTTCTTTTTGCAAAAGTCTTCAAGAGTGCACCAAGATCAAGAACTTCTCTTCTTCTTCAAGAATCTTCAAGTTCTCCTTCTTCTCCATCTATGGCTTCAAGTAAGTTTTCTTCCTTCACAAGAAACTCCATGTAGAATAAAAATATCTTTCTTTTCTTTTCTTTCCTTTTCTTTTTTTTCTTTCTTTTTTTCCACATGTTCTCTCTCTCTCTTTCTCTCTCTCTCTCTCTCTCTTTTGCTTTCTTACACGTGCTTTTTTTTTTTTGCTCACGTTTTCTCTCTTTCTTTTTGCACGTTTTTTTTTATTGGCTGTACGGACCTGGCCGTACTGTCACGTGGCAGTGGGCCACAGCTTGTCAACCAAAAAGTTTTTTTGTTTGAAGAGATTTCTCTCTTCTTCCTTCTTTTTTTTTTCTTTTCTTTCCCTCTTTTGCTCACCATGATAATGAGGTTTATGCAATCCAAGATGTTCATGCATTTTTTTTTATGCATCAAGATAAAAGGCTAGAGTCTTTAGGTCAAGCCAACATGATTTTTTACTTGGACAAAGTTTGATTGGTTTTGACCAAGTTGGGTTGGAATCGGTCAAACTTTGGTTAAGGTTTTCCTAGCATCTAATGCAAGATGATTTTCTTTGATGCATGATTTTTAGTAAATTGATTTGGAGCGTGATGATGCATACCTGAAAATCTTTTTCAAGTTTTGAGATTTAGACCTCGCAGCAATGTTGAGCCCTTTCTTAATCTAGCAGGATTTTGAGGAGCTTTGTAAGTTTTGGAGTTTGGAGCTCGCAGCAATGTTGAGCCCTTCTTCAAACTTGTGGAGATTTGATAAGACTGGTTTGATCTCGCAGCAATGTTTGAGTCCAAACCTTCTTTGAGAATGCTTCATTGACTATGAGCTTACAGTGGTGTTGGGCTCATCTTCAAGCTTCCTATCTTTTTCAGGGTGTTTCCCTTTTCTTCGGAATTGCCCCGGAACCATGCCAAAATTTCGCTAGAAATTTTTTAGCAAAATTCTGTCGCTTTGGTGGTAATTGATCTTTTCATTTTTATCCTTTGCTGGTAGTTACTCCAGAATGAACAAGGGCAAAGAGCCTGTTACTGATGCACCTCGCCGGTCTACCAGGTCTCCTAATGTGGCCGTACAGCAGGCTTGAGAGAAGGTCCATTTTGTGGAGAGAAATTTGAAAGAATGCGACTCCCTCAACCGTGATGAGATGAGACAACGATTGATCGCTCTCAAGGATGAAAAGTTTTACAAAATTATAGTAAGCAATCGTCCTTGGGTCATGGACGATCAGAGCATTGTGCCCAAGCCTACCTTTTTCTTTGGCAATGCAGTCCCTGACGACTTGACATACCAAAGGAGATGTTTTCAATTCTCTTACACGACAGATGGTGAGGAGAGAACTATTTCTACCCGGTCGACCTTTGATCGCACTATCTCGATCATGAGCCTTTCTCCCACATGACCCAAGAGGGAAGATCCTCTGAGCTGGGTGAAGAGGACTAATGTGATCAAGACCGGGGTTTTTGTTGGCGGCCCTTCCGATTATGCAGAGAAGACGCTTGTCCGCACGGACATGTTGATGCCAGCTAGCAGTTACCAAGGTTCTGATCATCCATCGGTTGATTTGAGACCGGTGGGCCTTGGCGTTTTCCAGGGTGACGACAACAATTGGGTGAAGCCTTTTCGACTTCGTGGTCATTTCAGCGCTAACTCAAGTCGGGAGTCATGGACTGATCACATCCTGCAGGTTGGCAGGGCCATTTTGAAGGAGGCCGAGGTCTTTGACGCGGTTCGCGGTTTTCGGCAAACCATGGTTTTCTCCGATGAGGCCTTCATGGCCATGTTGGAGTCATTCCTTCCACAAACCAACACCTTCATTGTCACAAATGGTGAGATTGGTTTTACTTTGAAGGAATTGAGTGCCATCACTGGGCTGCCTGTCTTCGGCAAACTTTATGAGGAGTTCATGCCTATGGACAGTGTCCTTGAGGAGCAGTCTGAGGAGTTCAAGCTTTTATACTTTCAGCTTGTCGCATTCTATGATTTTTTTAAGGAGAAGGAGGGCTCGAAAGTCAGGTCTAGCAGTTGGAGGAGTTTTGGCTCTTTGTTCCCCAACTTCTTTATCAACAGAGAGTCTTCTGATAGCACAACCCGAGAAGCCATAACTAAGACTCCAGGTTCGAAGAAGACTTCTGTCACGCGAGGAGACTTGAAGGACTTCTTCATGAGCACAAATGCCATTTATTCTGACATTGTGTTGCAGAGGGATCTCGCTGTTTACCTCACTTATTGGCTGAGTGAGGTTGTTTTTACTGGAGGAGATGGTACGCACATCGGGCCGCATTGTATTTTTCTGCTTGTCAGATGACATTTGGAGAGCGGCATGCTTTGGTGCCTGCTCTTTAGTCCTATTTGTGTACCGAACTGCAGGTTGTTGCTTTCCTGGTTCGGCTTGGGCTCCCTATGAACAGGGTATTTTCAGTCCATATATTTTATTCGTGGTATGTATACCACTGTCTCGACTTCCATCGATTAGGAGTTACACAGGATGATGACCCTTTTATGACTCGATTGGCTAGAGGGACAGCCGTTTCCGAATCTCTTTTGTCTGCCCGTTTGAGGATTCGACGGTTCAGGGACGTCGAGATTGGGCAACCTTCAGTGAAGCTTTCTCCAGGTTTGCGGAAGAAGGCTTTTGATTTTGGTGTCTCCTGTGATTCCACCAGGGCAGGGTTAGGAAGACACTATTATTTGACAAACGTAGAAAAGAGGTGGCTTTTCAACATACGCGTTGGTACGATGGTGTATCGTAGACATCTTTTTGTTGATATCCAGCCGTATGTCCCCTCGCGTTTTGTATTGCAATTGGGCTTCTTTCAAGGCGTTGTTGAAGCGCCTTTGAGCATGGTGAAGCGTTTTGGAGCTTTGCAGGATGGAAGGAATGCATGGGCTTTTTACAGTGCGGAGGACACTACCGCCATGATTTCCTATCCTGAGTTGCCCACTTTCTGGACTGCTGGCTTTACGAAATGGTTCGTAGAGAGCCTTTTGGTGTACCGAGGGCTTTCTAAGAAGGAGCTCGATGTGAAGCAATCTTCCGGGAAGGGTCTTGGTAGATCAAATGGAGTCCGCGAGAGGAAGTTCTTGCTTTCCTTGCTAGAGAGAAGCACAAGATAGGCTTTCTCGGTGAACAGGATGTCATCAGATCAGGAGTTGTACAAGAGATACCTGGTGAGGTCTTGAAACAGCTAGAAGAAGAGGAGGCTGAGATCGACGCTTGGATGCAAGCGGAACGAACGAAGGCTTCCTTGGAGTCCATTGGGAGGAGCAGACCATTTGGCGAGGAGTCAAGCGAAGGTCCTGACTTCGATGATGGGGCGGGTATTCAAGCAAATCGACCCATATAAGCAAGAGGAAAAGAGGGCAACACCGTAATAAGAGACGACACGATGACTCTCCTGATTCAGAAGTCCCTCCCACCATTGCTGAAGAGACGTCAGGGGACGCTGATGAGCCTCCGAAAAATAGGAGCAGAGAGTAAGAGACCGTTAGTGAAGGTATGATTCCTCCTCTTTCCTTTTCCGTTTCTTTCATTGAGATTTTCTTGTATTTTTTTTGTTTCTCTCCTTTTTTCAATGGGAGATGATGATTTGGTGATGCCTGAGGTTCCGGCTGATGAAGCAGTGATGGATCCGATTGCGGCATCTGAAGAAGAACCGAGGGACTCTGGAGTGATTCCAGAATCTTCACCTGGTATGACTTCTTGGTATTTTCTTTCCTTTTTTGTTTATGCTGTCATTTGCTAACATGTTGCTTGTTTTCTCGTTAGCTGACTTGTGACAGGATTCCGACGATTTCTAGCCATCCACGAACGCGACCTTTGACGATGCTTCGGATGAACTCATGGAGGCAGAAACTATTCCGCCGATCGTCGAAGAAGGTATTTGTAGCAATAACCTTGATGATAATGATTTTTTTCAACAGGATCATATTCATACCCTTTTTTTTATTTTGCTAGTAGGTTGTGAAGTAATAGGAGAAGTTCCTTTGTCTTTTTCAGGGCCAGAGCAGGGGATGCCTGCAGTTGATCCAAAAGTAGGGACTTCTTCTTCCAGTTTCATTGCGGCAGGGGTGAAATCTTCCGAGGAGATTCCTTCGCTAGTGTCTCCGATTATAAAGAGTCTGATGATCACTCCTCCAACAGGGCATGGCACTGGCAGTCGACCAATGGAGAGGGGCGAGCCTTCATCTAGGCCATCTCTTTAGTATGCGAAGAAAGTGTTGAAGAGCATTTTGAGCTCCTGGGTCGAAACTCTTTCTTCTGGCCATTTGGAAGTGGGCTTTGGCATGATCAAGCATGTACAGGACATCATTGCTGATAGCGAGGAGGTCGGTCTGGACATTGCACGTGCGAAGGCCTTTGTTGATGAAGTCATAGCTCTAGGCAATAAGTGGAATGAGACCAAGAGCTTCCCTAATGGTGACTTCTTCAATGAGATGTTTTTGAAGCCTTCTGGCGAGGTCAAGTTTGGACTGAATGATATCTCGCTGACTCGGAAGCAATTCGTTCGGGAGAGAAATCTCACTGAGTTGGCCATCATTGAGCTAACAAAAGACCTACGCCGTCTTGATAGGGAGGTCGTTGAGACCAAGCAGCGTCTTGAGCTATTGGAGGAACAAGCTGCTACCAAATGAGCCACCATTGTGGAAACTCGTGTTAGAGAAGGGACTCTGATTCTCCAGGTCGAGGAGGCTGAGAGCAATCTCCGGAGGAAAACTCAAGAGTATAAGCAATGGCAGATTCTTTGGGAAGAACTTCCCCGTGCTGCGATAGGTCGCGGCATTTTGCTGCATTTTATGGAAAGATTTTGAAGAAGCGTGGCCTGGAAGCTTTAGAGGCTAAGGCCAAGAGTCTGCTTTAGGAGTTGAATCTTTGGTTGAATACCATGTTAGACTAAGCTCCTGGTTTTTGTAACAAACTCTTTTTCTTCTTCTCTTTTTGGTACCTCCATGTAAAAAAACATTTTTGGCACTCTATATACTTTTTACTCAAATCCTTTTTTATGAAAATAAGCAAAAGTTGAATGAGAATGTTTGTTTGAAAATTTGACCAAAAGGTTGTCATTTTGTGAAAATCTTTTGTCAAAGGGTTGTTTTGGGCATGAAAGCCAGATATTGTGGCGAAAGCCTAGTTTTTTGATAGCTTGAAAGCTGGATTTTGAGATGGCGTGGGAGCCAAATTTTGTGGTGTAAGAGCGAAAATTTATTTGTGGCATGGAAGCCAAAGTTTTTGAGATGGCATGAAGGCCGAATTTTGGAGATAGAATAAAAGCCGAATTTTTGAGATGGCATGAAAGCCAAATTTTGAATTGGCATGAGAACCAGGTTTTGTGGCATAGGATCCGATTTTGTTTGCTAGCGTGAAAGCCAAAATTTTGGGATGGCATGGAAGCCGAATTTGTTTGTGGCATGGAAGCTAAAATTTGTTTTTTTGGCATGGAAGCCGAAATTTGTTTGTTGGCGTGAAAGCCAGATTTTTTGAAAACCAAGTTTTGTTTTGTTGGCATGAAAGCCAAATTTTAGATTTTTGGCGTAAAAGCTGGGTTTTTGGATTTTTTTGGCATAAAAGCCGAAATTTTGTTTTTGGTGTAAAAGCCATTATTTTGGATTTTTTTGGCATAAAAGCCGAAATTTTGTTTTCGGCTTAAAAGCCGATTTTGGTTTTGGCGTGAAAGCTGATTTTTTTTTTTGGCATAGAAGTCGATTTTTTTTTGGCGCAGAAGCCAGGTTTTGGTTTTCAAAAGTGCAAGTATCTACTAAAAGTCGCCTCCCTGCTGAATGGTATTGCAAGTGTTGATGGAATGTCGCCTCCTCTCGAATTGGGGTGCCAGTATTGACTGGATGTCGCTTCCTTGCTATATGGTTTTGCAAGTATCGATGGAATGTCGCATCCTTGCTCATCCGATTTGTGAGTATCGATGGAATGTCGTTTCCTCGCTTTTTTCAAAAATTTCGGTTCTGCGGGTATCGACTGAATGTCGCTTCCCCACGATTTTTGAAATTTAAGGGTTTTTTTCTTTTTTTTGAAAATTTGGGTTGTGGATATCAACTGGGATATTGCTTCTCCATGATTTTTGAAATTTTGTAAGTATCGACAAGGTGTCGCTTCCTTGCGATTTTGAAATTTTGGAAGTATCGAATGGGGTTCACATCCTTCTGATTTTTGGCCCTTGAGAGTATCGACTGAGCGTCGCTTCTCTGTGGTTTCTAAAAAACCATTTTTTAAAGGCACGAGGGTCATAATTTTTTAATCAAAACCATTTTTGGTTGTAAAAGTCGGGGTGGACTAGGGTGGAAATTCCTGAGTCCTGATTTTTGTTTCAAACCATGAATTTTGGGTTCAAGGATCGAAAGTTTTGGTCAAGTCCGGGAAGAGGCTCCTAAACTTGGATTTGATTTTTTTGAACAATGAAACTATGAAAGTGAGCATTGTTTTGAGGTTTTTTTTTTTTTTTTTTTAGAAATTTCAACATAAGGATGAAAATTCGAAAAGGAGTGGGTTTGACGAGCAAGTACCTGGGAATAGGCTTTGACTGTGCAGGCATTGTCTTCAAGGGTAGTAGTGCTTCAAGAACTTGTCGTTGATGGGCAGCATACATCTGTCACCTTCCATGTTTAGAAGAGCGTATGCGCCGTTGGAGAAGACTTTGTTGATGACGAAGGGTCCCTCCCATTTTGGTTCGAATTTCCCTTTGGATTTTATGGGTGAAAACCATCGGCCTTTTATTGCAAGAACCCAATCACCCTTTTTATAGGCGCGTTGCCTGACCTTCTTGTCGAAAGATCCTGCCATGCGTGCTTGGTATAGCTCAATGCTTTGTAGAGCTTCAAGCTGCCTTTCATCGAGATTATCCAGCTCTTGGAGTCTCAATTGACATTGGTTTCTTGCGTTATGTCATTTTCCAAAGATACCCCTAAGGAAGGAATTTGTACTTCCAAAGGGACAACAGCTTCGCATCCATAGATCAAAGAGAATGGTGTGCTATGGGTTGGTCCTCGAACGGTGGTTCGATAAGCGCACAAAGCTTCAGGTAGTTTGTCTCCCCAGTCTCTTTTGTGACTAGAGACCATTTTCTTGAGAATTTTGCAGAGTGTCTTGTTGAAGGCTTCTACTAGTCCGTTCGCTGCCGGATTGTATGGAGTCAAAGGACAACTTTGGATTTTGTACTTGTCGCAGAACCTGTAGAATCTGTGATCTTGGAATTGCGGTCTGTTATCATCGATGAATCTTTTAGGTATGCCGAAGCGACAAATAATGTTGGTGCGCAAGAATTGAAGGACTGGTGAGGTCTTCATTTCGCTGACCGCAAGTGCTTTTGATCACTTGGAGAAATAATTCGTAGCGGCGAAGATGAAGCGATGACCTTTGCTTGATGGGGGAGAGATAGGACCTATGATGTCCATACCCCAGGCTTCGAAGGCCATGAGCTCGTTGTAGGATGTAGCCATTCCGGAGGCATGTGGACATAATCTCCATGAACTTGGCATTGTTGGTAGCGTTTAGCAAATTGCATAACGTCCGCTACCATGGTAGGCCAATAATAAACTAACCTTTTTGTTTGATTGTAGAGCTTAGGACCAGCCTGATGAGCTCCACAAAGACCAGCATGTACTTCTTTGAGAGTTTCCTCGGTTTCTTGTTGTGACAAGCAGCGTAGAAGTACTCAGTTGAAGGATTTTTTAAAAGCATTTTTGAAGGAATACCTAAATGAAAGTTTGGGGCTCGTATTTGAAGGCTTACCCGCTCTTTTGGATCTTCAAGTAGGATTCTGAACATAATGTAATCAATGAATGGATCCCTCCAGTCGCCTATCGAAGGTTTGAGGATAGACATCCGACTTCCATCCACTTGGTGGCATTCAGCAACTGCTTGGTGTGTGTTAAGAGGAGCGAGAATCCTTCTTTGACACACTGTGATTTGTAAGTTTTTCCCTTTTTGGATTGCCATAAATGCGGCGAGCCCGGCCAGCGCATCTGCACGGATGTTTTCACCTCTGAGGATGTGGGTGATGTGACAAATGTCAAACTTTTGCCGAAGTGATTGCGCCTTATAGTAAGGCAACAGATCGGCTTCCTGACTTCAAATTTCTAATTCACCTGGTTGACGATCAGTTGAGAGTCTCCAAAAGCTTCCAGCATGGTGATGCCAGATTCGAGGGCGAGTTCCAATCCCATAATCAGGGCTTGATACTCAGCTGCAATGTTTGAACATGGTTCCAGTAGCGAGAAAGCATGTGGAATCATGTATTTTTCGGGACTAACAAAGATAATGCCAATTCCTGATATTTGCTTTCCCTTTTCATTTATCCTCATCCTTCTGTCCCATGAAGCATAAGATGAGGAAGCCTCCACGTTATGGACAAATTCATCTGGGAGATCATCCCTGAGTGGAGAATCCTTAGGCAATGGGTGCTCTGCGAGAAATTCTGCTAGAGCTTGGTCTATGATTGCTTTTTGTGGTACATACCTAATAGCGAATTGCGACAGAAGGATGGACCATTTTGCCAATCGCGCATTAAGAGAACCTTCTTTTGTGACAAGGACCTTTAAGAGATTGATCCTCGAAATCAGGTATACTGTGTTGGACAACAGATAATGACACAGCTTTTGTACGACAAACATCACTGCAAGGCATTCTTTTTTGACTGGAGAGTAGCGATGCTCTGCACCTACCAACATGCGGCTGAGGTAATATAGAGCGGCTTCTTTTCCCTCGTAGTTTTCTTTTGCTAGTAGAGCACCCAAAGAGTAATTGAGAGTTCTTGTGTACAAGATGAATGGTTTTCCAGTTATGGGGGCAGCCAAATTTCGGATGTGAAATTTGATCCCCTCGGGGGAGGGAAATCGCCATTCATCTTTATGTGCTATTTAAATTTTACATCGAAAATGAGGATTCCGATTACCCTCAAAATCAACGGATCACAATCGCCAGCTACGGTAACGGCCGTAACACCGTTCTTCGACGAAAGCCGAACAAAAATGGGAGAAAATAAATGGGTGAGTTCTTCCTTTCGTCTAATGTGCTGCCGGCAACACACGACGGTTTTCCTGTCACATTGATTTGGGTCTCTTTAGGTCTCTTTAATATGGGGTCAAATCAGGGTTATGAGTCAAAGTCCAAATAAGGTTAATCCTCACATAGCAAAATCGTAGTGTATCCAAGTAAAATAAAATAATTAAAATAAAGAAAATAAAACGAGGGGAGGTGCCAAATATTTAAGAAGAGGATCGACCCCGTTCCAGGGTACCCCTTCTAATCCCTTGGCAAAATAGGGTTTAAAGGCTGACTTTTCAAATCAAAATGATGATGCAAATGAGACTTTGACTTGTGATTTCTGTGTTTTTCGTGTGCGATACACGAGTGAAAAGCCGATGAGCTGTAATTGATTGGAGGTTGCCAATGGGCCGGTGTTTATATTAAAGAGGCCGATGGGCCGAAATTGATTTGGAGGGTGGCCGATGGGCCGAAATAAAAATATGCAAAGTGTGTGAAATAACTCATCTCATCTTATTATTCTCATTTACTCAATTTTAGAAATCAGTTCTTTATTCCCTTTTATCATTGCGTTCGATTAAATATCTGGCACCTAAGGTGGAGGAAGAAATAAAAGGAAAAAATCTTTTTGAGTTTATTTTTTTGGTTTTATAGTTTTTAGGGATTTTTTATATTGGGGCTAGAAGCGCCTACCTAGGGAATTTAACTTGGATTTACGTGATTAATGCCTTATTATTGATCATTGGATTAACCCTAACCTAAGGTCCTAGACCGCCCACATCAGCTCTCCCGGTCCCTTAGCGGAACAGGAAAAGTGATGGGACGAAGCCTAATGCTCTAATCTATCTAATAGAGAAACCTAATATAATCCTAGGGTGCAAATACCCTAAGTTTGATAGTTCCTACGCCTAAGCAGTTTGTTGAGTAAGGTTCTGATTGTTTTGGTTTGTTTTAAATTGGAAGTTGATTAAGAGTGATTTAGGGATGTTTTAAGGTTCTAATTAGGTTGTTTTTAAATATATTAAGGTTCTGTTTAGGTTGTTTAATATTCTAGAGTTTTGGGTTTTACTCCTAATGATGGAAAGATGTCAAAATCAGCGAAATGGCGGTGACAGAGGACTTGGGCGCACCTGTGGTTGCGCCTAGGTCACTCTGGTGACTTGGGCGCCAAGTGCCTGGTCTCGTGTGGCTTGGCTGGCGGTGATGAATTGACTTGATCTTCAGAGTTCTTAGGGTTTCTATTTGATGCAAGTCTCGTTTTCATGTTATTTTAAGTCTTGGGTTGTTTTATTTCAATGATCTTAAGTCTGGGACTCGAAATGTAACTGAATTTCACAACTTGAATTTGACTGAGGACTTGGGTGCATTTATATGTGCGCCTAAGTGGTTATGTGCACTTGGGCGCACCAGTAGTGGCACCCAAGTGGTGGCTTGATGTTCTCTAGTCGTTCGACTTTGATTCCCGGATGGGTTTAAGTTAATTAATTTTTTTTATTTTAGGACTGTTATAGGTTTTGTGATGGTTCTAAGATGTTGATTGAGGTCAAGGTTCAAAGTGAATAAGGATCGATGGTCCCGAGGGCTAGAATGAGACTTGGACACACCTGTAGGGGCGCCTAGGTGTATGGGTGACATAGGTGTGTGAGGGATTTTTGTAGATTGCAATTTGATGGATGCATAATCATTCAAGCATCATTTGATTCACACACTTGCATTGTTTTAGATAAACTTGAAATCTTGTTTTATTCATGCATTGCTTTTAAGATTTGTAAAAGTATCAATTTATGCATGATTTGCTTTTAAAACTTGGATGCATTTGTTTTTGAAAAGAGTTTTAGAAATCAAGCTAGCCTTTGGTTTTAAAGTTTTGAATCATTTTAAGCTTTGTGTGTTTCATGTTTCTAAACCCCTTAGAATGATTTAAAACATGTATCCAAGCTTGATTTAATGGCCCAAAAAGTTCCACAAAGAAAAACTTTGAAATATGCAAAAAAAAATGCAATTTTGGGAATTTTGGTCCCGGGCCAGAAACGCTGTGTTCCAGGTCGACCGGGAAGGGCCAGGTCGACCGGGAACACTGCAGGCAGAATTTGCCCTGGAGCACCAACGGTCATATTTCTGACCGTTGTGTGTTCCCGGTCGACCGAGACCTGTTTCTAGGTCGACCGGGGACTAGCCGTTGGGCACTTTTTGCTATAAATATGAGTTCTTTCCTTTGCCAAAAGTTGAGAATTTTAAGGCTCTCCTTGAGGGGTTTTCAGGCAAATAGAAGGGAAATGAACTAAGGGATGAAGGGGATCATTAGGAAAGCTAAAGCTTGGATTAATGAAGTTAAATCACCAAGTAGGCTCTACTTTCCTTAATCATATGTTTTCATGCTTTGTTTTATTTTTGGTAAATCATTTGTAGCATGATAAACTATGTTGTGTTGTATCCTTAACATGTTTTATGTTTTGAATTGATTTATTGTTTTGGATACATCACCATTGATTCAATCCAAGTAGTACTTTATCTTTGGTAAATCTAAGTAGATCATGTTAATGGAAACATCTTTGAAATTAGATGTAACATGATCCATATACTTGGTTGAATCTTTGGTTGTTGTTTTCCAACATAAGAAAATCACTTTCAAAACTATCTTATGTTTTGGATTCAACTTCTTTACAAATCATATGTTTTCATGTTTTGTTTTATCTTTGATAAATCTTTAGTAGCATGTTAACCTATGATGTGTTGTATCCTTAGCATGTTTTATATTTTGAATTGATCTATTGTTTTGGATGCATCACCATTGATTCAATCCAAGTAGTACTTTATTTGGTAAATCTAAGTAGATCATGTTAATGAAAGAATCTTTGAAATTATATGTAACATGATTCATATACTTGGTTGAATCTTTGGATGTTGTTTTTCATCATAAGAAAATCTCTTTCAAAATATATCTTATGTTGTGGATTCAACATCTTTACAAATCATATGTGAATTTGTTTAAAAGTTTTACAACTTTCTTTGCATTGATTGGTATATCATATTCAAGTTGTATTTATAATCACATATGATTTGTCCCCTTATTTCAATCAAATCTATTTTTATGTTTTGAGCTACATTGTTGATTTGATTGACATCCCTATGCATCACATGTTTAGAGCTAATTAATTTCATACAACTTGTGAATCTTTGATATCATTAACAAGTTGTTACTTTTAACATGTGACTTGCATTCTTTCCTCAATCATAAATGTTTTCATGAGCTAAAACTTTCAAAAGCCTTAGGCATACTTTATGAGCTTTCTTTTTCAAAATGATTGAGGACATCACACACACACATCATGAGCATACATCTTTGCATTCATTAAGTGTTTGTGTGAGTTAGTTTTTCACTTCCATATCCGCCTATTTAAGAGGCACTGTAATGAGCTTAATTGAATCTCCATCAAGTGTATTATAGACACTAACTTAGTGAGATAACCAACCTATGGTTGAAGAGGTTATTGCTTAGCCTATAAAAGCATAGTGTATAGGTTGATGTTGAGCCTTGAAAAACATCATTGTAAAGGTTATTGCTAAGCCTTGAAAAGCATATTGTAAAGGTTATTGCTTAGCCTATTGAAAAGCATAAATAGTGGAAATCCGGTGGGGTGTTGGTTCACAAGCCGGTAGTGGATGTAGGCATTGAGGCCGAACCACTATAAATCCTTGTGTGATGGTGATTGCTTGGTGGTGATTGTTTTCATTAAGCTTCCGCATTTTGTTTGATAATCATCACTTGTGACTAGTTTAAGTTAAAGAAGTTAAATTTGGTTAAAATTGGTCATAATTGAAGCTCACCCAATTCACCCCCCCCCCCCCTCTAGGGTTCGGATCCCAGGAATTACAATTGGTATCAGAGCGGGTTACTCCATTTTAGGGCTTAACAACCCGGAGTTGATCCTTGCTGGATTAGAACCCTAGTATTGTGATTTTTTGCATATCTTTTTTAAAGATTTCCACTATGTTTGAAAATGAAATTTCCCCTAGCTTCTTTGCACCACTCTAAGACTTTTTCAAGTTATATCTTTAAGAGTTGGTGAGTCCTCAAAGTGATCTCTCAAGGACACCCTTTTCAAGACCTTAGGTGAATCTTCATTGGTACACATTTAGACTAACCTTAAGGCCTTGATCCCCCTAGACCAACCTAATCTTTTTAGTTATATCTATTTGTTGGTCATAGTACATTTGCATTTTGTTTCTTTTAAGTCACATCTTTTAAAATGCAATGTTTCTTTGGGATCATTTGATTTTTTCTTCATGAACTTTTAAGTTATATCTCATTGTTTTCAAAATCCTTTGATTGCAATACTTTCATGATGGATTTGCATTGTGTTCATATAGTTATATCTCTTGTTGTGCTTATCTATTCATGATCAATTGATTGTGATTTCAAATGCTTTCATAGCTAAATTTTTCATGATCAATTGATGTTGGAAAATCATTTGATGTATGTCATAGTTAGATCTTTTTTGTAAATCAAATGATTTGAAGCAATTTAAGTTTTCCATTGTTTTTCAAGTTATATCTCTTGGTATGGAAAATTTGTGAGTGTCTATTGTTTTACAAATTGAAAATTTTACAATAGTACACTTCTTGTTTTTCAAATTCACTTGCTCATAATTCTAAATGATTCTTTGTTGGAATTTTAAATATTGTAGTGATTTGAAAAACTTTGGAAAATGTTCTAAGCTTTATTGGTTGTATTTATAGAAGCATTTTCCTTGAATTTATTTCCTTGTGCTTAATTATGATTATATCATTTGGAAGGAATAAATTTTTACAAACAATTTGCATCTTTGCTCATTTAGTTACATTCTTTATGCAAATTGATTTTGATATCTTACATTGCTTGGTTGGATATGGTTTCATTGATTTGCATGTTTGTGCCTAACTTGGTATATTCTCATTAATGCATTTTGATGATTGTTTATGTGCTTTATAGTAAAATCTTGTTTTTGAGCTTTTTAAGTACATATGTGATTTTATGTGCTAAGTTCATTTGGTTTAAACCTCATATCCATTTTCCATTGCATTGTAAGCTTAGTACATTTGCTAAGAGTGGAGATGTTGCATGCTAGATTGCTACCTTTAACGTCATACCTTCTTGTGCTTAAATAGTTATATTCCTTTTTGATGATTGGTATGAGTTAGATCTTGAATGTTGATTAATCCTCTCTATGCAAATGTCAAATCGTTCTATGTATGGTTGTGTTATTTATTTCATTTGTAGAAACCATACTAGAACTAAAATCCATCATCTATGCTTTCTAGTCATATTTTTGTTGGATGGTTATGATGTTGATTCATGTAGATTCTCTTGGTGTCATCTTTATACATGTTTCAACTTCATAGTAGCATTCTTGATCATATGAAACTCTTTGAAATCTATTCCTCATATTTCTATATGTTTGATGGATATCTTAGATGTTGAATTCATATGATTTTGACACTTTGGAAATTGCCTGCATTACAAAGTTATATCCTTTTGCATTGCAATTTATCTTGTCCATCACTATGCTCATTAGTCATATCTTTAAAAGTGATGAATATCCATTTATGATGCTTGATGGAATTTTGTGTTTGTCACATTCTTGCTCTTTATCATGTTGTCAAATTCAATTGGTTTCAATTGGTATAATGTTCAATTGATTTGATTTCTTGTGAATGTGATAGACCTTGTGTACATTGGATTGAACTTGATAGTTATATATTTGTTCCATGTCACACACCATTAGCATCATAATGTTCATGATTGCCACCTCTCTTGCTCACATAGGTATATCTCATGACCACCATGTTTATGTGTTCATAATATTGGTTGGTTATTAGTTGAGGTTGGCTTCGTGTTTGAATTTCATTTCACTCATTCTTGCACTTTAATAAGTCATATTTATTGATTGAATGAAATGATTTTCAAAACCTTCATAGCATATGCTTTCCATAGTTAGATTATTTGATGCTATGATTAATTAACCCCATTTCATCATGGATAGCTCTAATTTGGATTTTTCCTAATAGTTATATTTTTAAATCCATTTTAGAGTGATTGTGTTTAATAGACTTATCTTTAAATCTCAATTGGTATTCTTTGTTTTTCCAATTGGTATCCATGATTGCTTTTCTCATTAGACCTTGCTTTCTTTTGGTAATTTGATCATATTGTGCTTTATAGTTAAATGAATCTAATCCTTTCCTTGAAGTTGACCCTCAATTGGTAAAACCATCTACTTCTTGAACCAAATAGTTATATCTTGTCAAAAGTTTGACAAAAGAAGAGAATGGATTAAGGGGGAGTGTAAACCTTCATAGGAAGAATTAGTTTTGATCAAATTCACCCTTGGATTGACTTTGAACCCTTAGAGTCTTCTTCCATACATGATAGCCTGTTATGATTATCATTTTCGATTTCTTTTGTTAACAGGTGCTACTAAAGGTATTTTCCTTGTTTTATGTGTGTCACGCCCCCGAACCGAAACCTCGGGGGCGGGAGATGGGATTAAGGAATAATTTATATTTTACTTCTCCCAGGATCCGCGTGTGTGAAGACAACACATTCTGAATATTTTGCGGAAGCATTTGTGGCGTTGCGACCCGAAGTCCGTGGCCATCGGATTCCGCGTCGCACTCAACCTTTAGCCCATAGCTATTATATCGAGAATCATATCAGACTGGAGTAACCATCACAATAAATTACAGAGCTGACAGTAACAGGATATTACATTCCCAAATATATTCAAGTTACAATTATCAATGTACATTAATTAAGAATCCCAAGAAAAAGGCTAATAAAAGCCATACAACAATAAGCTATAAACTACTGCCCAAATGTGACGTAGCTCCGATGTCAAGCTCAATGTCTACATGACATAGCCGACAAAACAACCTGCAAGGCATGGCTCCACAGCCAACAAAACACTCAACTCGGGGCGAAGAAATCTGAACCTGAGTACCAAAAGTAGTGGGTCAGACACGACGGTCTGGCAGGTGGATGAAAAGAACACAATATAGCGAATAATAATACAAATGATAAATCATGATATTTGCTCAAAATGCTGCATATAATTAAACGGGTGCAAAGTCGGGAATCTCGGGGAAAACTTGTATTCATTTCAAGCACGGGTAAAACATGAACATCTAATAAAACATGTGTTCGTTTGCAATCATCTATAATCATAGATATTTGACAATCGGGTGTTCGTCTAAAACATGTATAAATATAGTGGTTTGACAAAACAAACGTTCATTTGAAACTTAAGTAAAAACACAAGTATACAACAAATCGGGTATCCATAGCAGACTGGCAAAACCAAAGTCCATTTGAAAGATATGTGAAAATACAGATATTTAATAAAACTGGGTGTTCATTTAAAACATATCTCAAAGCAGCGATATTTAACAAATCGGATATTCATTTGAAACCGGTATAAACATAGTGATCTGGCAGAACAAGTGTCATTTAAACAAAGCACAAATATTTAGCAATTCGGGTATTCACTTAAAACATGTACAAACATCGGGATCTAACAAAACGAGTGTCATTTAAAACGCATTCCAAAGCATGGACATTTAATAACTCGGGTATTCATTTTAAAACATGTGTAATCATATAACTCTAGCAAAAACCATCGATCGTTAGAAACATGTGTAAAAGCACGGGTATTCACCCAACCGGCATTCATGTAAAACATGTACGTGTGCAAAGGACATAAAACAATATAATAGTAACTGAATTTACAATAGAGAGCATTAACACTTATCTAAATAACAACTTTCATAAAAGCAATGAATCATTTAACTGAAAACAAGTAAGCAATATAAACCATGTCGGGTGTCCAAGGAATCGGGAACTGGCAAGATGGCAATCACAAGAAGCTAAGTCCTCTATCACCGAAGTGACAAGAGCGGGACGTTGGTCTCAGTCACACAAGGTGAGGAGACTCAACGTAAATCATATATACAATAATACATATACGGGAACGGGAACGGGACCACGGTAGCGAGCCGGGTATCGGGACGGGACCACGGTAATAACCGGGTATCGGGATCCAAACTGCAGCTGGCGGGACGGGAGAGGGATTTCCAAGTCAGTGGATCAGACTGGCAAGGTATCCAAGCTTAGTGATGCCGACTCATAGGATAAAACCAATCGAGACATATCAAGTAATCAAGTACAGTAAATAAACGGGTAAACGGGGGTGCTCAAGGGCACGTAAATAAACGGGTAAACGGGGGTGCTCAAGGGCACACTGTCATATCATATCGGGCAATACATTTCGGGACAAGTAACTGTTACTAATGTAACTTCAATGCTTTCGGGAAAACAAGTCATGTAATGCAAATCTCGGGACAAGAGGTGAAACAATGAACTATGACAATTTCGGGAAAAGTATTAATTTCAAGATCTATTTAAGTGAATAGGGGTCCCGTATGTCAATTATAACAATTACTTGGTACTCCTTGAGTTTGAAGACATTCCGGGCTCCTTATGCACTTTTACTACTTTTCAAAACTTCGAATGACATCTTTGTGATATGGTTTCTTTCTCGGATGGCATCAAGCAATGTCTAGTGAATCCCCTTCGATTGACAAAGCTCAACGCTCGAACGAACCGGAGAGTTCGTTCGAGCGGGGAGCTTTTCGAAATCTGGGGAATTTCGGTCACCTGACGGTTAGCCGGCGGTTAGCCGCCGCTGGGACAGGCGGCTAGCCGCTGGCTGACCGCGGCTGGGCTGCAGAATGCAGCTTACTGGAAAGCTGACCGTCAAATGCGGTTACCTGGCGGTTAGCCGCCGATGCATTAGGCGGTTAGCCGCTGAGCAACCGTGAAGCTGACCGAGTTTTCAAGTGGGATATCTGATGCTTTCTGGAAAGGTAACCGTGAGTGGGCGGTTGGCTGGCGGTTAGCCGCCGATGCATTCGGCGGTTAGCCGCTGGCTAACCGTGAGGCTGACCGTATTTTGAGGGGGAAAACGATGCTCTCTGGAAAAGTCACCGCGGTGCGCGGTTAGCTGGCGGTTAGCCGCCGATGCACTCGGCGGTTAGCCGCTGGCTGACCGTGAGCTGACCGCCAGTTACGAAAATGCTCACTGTGTTCAGTTTTGAGTCATTTTCCTCCTCAAAACCATCTTCCTCACATCCACAAGTCCTTACAATAACATTGAGCTAATAGCTCCTCCAATGCATCTCTTTATACCTCTCCAAATCCCCATTTGAGTTCTATCCATCACTACTTCCAAGTCAAGTCCCATGCAAAGAAAAAGGGAAGGAAACCATTTCACAACATTCATAAAGGCTATCACAAGGATGATAAGTACTCTACCAATATGTTTATAAAACATTGAATGACTTAGCCCACCCCATTCCTCATGAAAGCTCCAATGAAAACAATTAACTAAACATCTCCTTTCTTCTCATTTAAAACCAAACCAAAGGGGAGAATCTCCATTTGCCATAATCAAGGGGTAATTAAAAACCATTGATCCCATTTCCAAAACAATAGATTAGTTGACCAAACTCTTTAAATGAACTTCTATTTCAATCCATACAAGCTAGTAAACATAAACATGGGTGGAGAAACCAACCCCATTCTTTTCAAGACCATATGAGCAACTTTGACAAAATGAAAGCATACCTTTCCAAGAAATTAACAAGAGAGAAACAACCATTGATGTGCAAATTTCGAAATCAATATATATATGGCAAGAAGCATATGTGCAAACATGTATTCAATGATCAAGAACAAGTAATAAAACTTAGGGTTTTCTCATAGAACTTTGATAACATTAAAACCATCCATTCATCCACTTGCCTTTGACTCTAATCAAGCAAATCAAGCTCCTAATCACCTCTCAAGCTCAAGATCCACAATCTCTACAAAAACCCCCAAAACAAACCCTAAAATGGGTTAAACAATGAAAGACAAGGAAAGGGCTCAAACCAAGCTAGGAAATAGCACCTAAGGGAGAGCCATAGCACATACAAGGAAAATGGGAAGGAGTCTTTACCTCTAAGGCCATGAATGAACAAGAAGGAGCTTGCAATAGGGGCTGCCCACCTTGGTTTTGCACAAGAATGGTGTCAAACAAGAGAGGAGATGAAGGAGAAGAAGTTGCCGGAGTTCCCTCGTCGGATTGGTGGCTTGGAGGCCCCATTAGAGCAAGAGAAATGGAAGGAATGGAGAAGAGGGGCTGCTGGCACTGTAGCTGGGAGGTTTCAGTCGATGGAAATGGAGAAATGAGGGAGAAAGAGAGTGGAGTCACTTATATAATGGGTGGGTGTGGGTCCCACTACACTCAAAGCTTGCAAAGGGTAAAACATCTATTTGTGGGCCTCGGATGCGATCGACGAAGGAGAGAAAGATGTTTCTCAAAAAATCTAGTTTCCAAAAAGTATAACTTTGGCATGGTTCTGGGATCTCGAAATTTGGGTCCAGATTTGGTGTGAAAAGACTGTTTTGCCCTCAAGGCCAAGAAATCGGGTTTTGGGTTCCCAAATGGATACGAGATCAACATGAAAGTTGTAGGATTCCTCAAGATGAATGCAACGGGCCAAAAACACAATACGAAACCCATCGGGAAAATCTCACAAGAAAATGCAAAGCCGAAAAGGGAACCCCCAAAGGGCCCCACAAGCTACCAAAGCACTCAAAAGCCCAAAACTAGAAGAAAAACCATTCTAGCTCACAAACTCAACCCAACAAATACTAATCCCACTAAAAGAAACTAATCCTCAAGAAAACCACACTAATCCAAGAGATCAGGGGTCGGGTTCTCACAATGTGTGTAGGTACCTTTGCAATTTAATGGCAAAGGGGGAGAGAGCATTCAAGTACTCAAAGATCTCCTATTCTTCAAAAGGGGAGAGAGCATTCAAGTTCTCAAGAAGGGTGAAGAGAATGTCCAAGCTTCCTAAGGGGAGAGTTGTGTATGATCTTCTTCAAAGGGAGAGAATGCATATCTTGCCAAAGGGAGAGAGAGGCATGGTCAAAGGGGGAGAGCAAATAGAAGAAAGAAAGCTTGGAGCTAAAGAAGATGCTTGGCCATAAAGAAAGAAAGATTGAAGAATGATCAAGCACCAAGCATCAAGAAGAATGAAGAAAAGAGCCCAAGAGCCCAAGCTAAGAGGAGCATCCAAGAAGATTTCAAGACTTGTCCAGCTAAGGGGGAGCTGAAGACTTAGTGTGTAAATTCAGTGGTGAGTGTGTTGCCATCAAATTACAAAGGGGGAGATTGTTAGGGATTTTTGTAGATTGCAATTTGATGGATGCATAATCATTCAAGCATCATTTGATTCACACACTTGCATTTTTTTAGATAAACTTGAAATCTTGTGTGAGAACCAGACCCCTAATCTCTTGGTTTAGTGTTGTTTTATTTGTGGATTAGTTTCTTTTAGTGGGATTAGTATTTGTTGGGTTGAGTTTGTGAGCTAGAATGGGCTTTCTTCTAGTTTTGGGCTTTTGAGTGCTTTGGTAGCTTGTGGGGCCCTTTGGGGGTTCCCTTTTCGGCTTTGCTTTTACTTGTGATATTTTCCCGATTTGTTTCGTATTGTGTTTTTGGCCCGTTGCATTCATCTTGAGGAATCCTACAACTTTCATGTTGATCCCATATCCATTTGAGAACCCGAAACCCGATTTCTTGGCCTTGAGGGCAAAACAGTCTTTTCACACCAAATCTGTACCCAAAACTCGATATTCCCGAAACCCGCGAAACATATACTTTTTGGAAACTAGATATTTCGACGATCATTTCTTCCTTCTTCGTCGAATCCATCCGAGGTCCCGAATTAGATGATTTCAGCCACCCAAGTTCCTTAAGTTGTGGGACCCAAACCTCACTTGTTTATAAGAGGAACCCATCTCCCTCATTGCTCATTTCTTCACCATTGTTCCAGCTGAGCCTAGGGTTTGCTCTTGTGTTTTCTCTTCTTCTCCTTGCTTCTTCATCTCCAAGCCACACCTAGAGCTCATCAATCAAGCAATAGAGATCATCATCTTCTTCCTCATCTTACAAGCTTTCCATTGGTATCATTTGTGAAGAGAACCCTCCATCACAAGGCTTCCATTGAGCTTACTCTTGCCATTAGAGGACCTTCCAAGTAAGTGATTCTTCCCATCTCCTAGATTAGTGTTCCTCTAGCTCTTGAGAAGCTCCATTTGTATTATTGAAAGCTCTTTCATTTTCATTCTTTGTGTAACCCATTTTAGGGTTGTTTTTTGGGGTTTTTTATTGTAGCTTGGAAGTGAGCTTAAGAAGGGATTAGGAGCTTGGTTTGTGAGGTTGGAACCCAAGGCAAGTGGTTGATTGGATCGTTTTGATTATTAACATGTTTTGTGAGAAAATCTTGATTCATTAATGGTTTTGGTGATTTTAATAGTTGTCTTTAATATGATTAATATTGATTTCAAGATGTGCTTATTGATGAGTTATTTCTCCCTTGTTAATCTCTTGGAAATGTATGTATCATAGTGTCAAGATTTCAAATGGTTTCACATGAATGAGTTTTCTCCACTTTTGAGATTTATTGTGAATGGAAAGGATGGAAATGGAGGAACTTGAAATGAGGAGCTCTTTAGCTCATTTTAATGTCTTGGAAACATGTGTTGAAGTCTCCTTATGTATAATTCTATGTGATTGATTATATGTTGGAAGGAAAGGAAACAAAAAGGAGAAAAATCAGTGTCCCGGACCTGCTGCACGCCCAGGTCCGATCGATCGGACCTATCGGCCTGTCTTTTAACAGTAAGGCTTTTTGGGCCGATCGATCGGACCCTGTACATTTCTGGTACAGAAATTTCGACCGATCAATCGGCCCTTAGGACCGATCGATCGGAGGACTCAGTTTGAGTCCAGTGAAATTTGATATTGTGTTTTTTTGGAAACCTTTGGGCCTTCTATGAGTCCTAGGGGTGTATACCTTAGTGTTAAGACCAATTGTACCCTAATCTAAGGTCTCTAAGACTAGGGAACTAAAAGAAAAGAATGGTGTTGATTAGACACTAATTCTTGGTTTTAGGTGGGACCCTGACTACCCTTTTTGGACCGTTTGGACCAAGTGTGAGAATGTCTTGAGCCGACATGCCTCACGGTTGGTTCGGTGGCATCGAAGTTCAATCCATTTCAATCTTGAACGGGATGGAACGACGCGATATCTTCTTTATATCTAAACACAAGTCTATTTCCTTGGTTATCGCTAATTCTATTCCTTTCGATGACTGAATCGGTTGCTCGATGTTTCCGGATTAATGTCATGCCTAGGATGGACCGTTTATAATCTTGATTCTTGCTATTGTAACATCTAGTACTACCCATAAGCTCATTTTAAGTTTTGAAAGTAGTAAAAGTGCATAAGGAGCCCGGAATGTCTGCAAACTCAAGGAGTACCAAGTGATGACTATAATTGACATACGGGACCCCTATTCACTTATATAGATCTTGAAATCAATATTTTCCCAGAATTGTTATAGTTCATTATATTTCCTCATTTCCCGAGATTTGCATCAAATGACTTGTTTCCCGAAAGCATTGAAGTTACACTAGTAACAGTTATTTGTCCCGAAATGCATTTCCCGATATGAAGTGACAGTGTGCCCTTGAGCACCCCCGTTTTACCCGTTTAACTATTGTACTTGATTTACTTGCATATGTCCCGATTTCTTATTTGACCTATGAGTCGGCATCACTAAGCTTGGATACCTTGTCGGTTTGATCCACCGACTTGGAAATCCCTCTCCCGTCCCGCCAGCTGCAGTTTGGATCCCGATACCCAGTTATTGCCGTGGTCCCGTCCCGATACCCGGTTCGCTACCGTGGTCCCGTTCCCGTTCCCGTATATTTATTATTGTATATATGATTTACGTTGAGTCTCCTCACCTTGTGTGACTGAGACCAACGTCCCGCTCTTGTCACTTCGGTGATAGAGGACTTAGCTTCTTGTGATTGCCATCTTGCCAGTTTCCGATTCCTTGGACACCCGACATGGTTTATATTGCTTACTTGTTTTCAGATAAATGATTCATTGCTTTTATGAAAGTTGCTATTTAGATAAGTGTTAATGCTCTCTATTGTAAATTCAGTCACTATTATATTGTTTTATGTCCTTTGCACACGTACATGTTTTACATGAATGCCGGTTGGGTGAATACCCGTGCTTTTACATATGGTTCTAACGATCGATGGTTTTGCTAGAGTTATATGATTACACATGTTTTAAAATGAATACCCGAGTTATTAAATGTCCATGCTTTGGAATGTGTTTTAAATGACACTCGTTTTGTTAGATCCCAATGTTTATACATGTTTTAAGTGAATAACCGAATTGCTAAACATTCGTGCTTTGTTTTAAATGACACTTGTTCTGCCAGATCACTATGTTTATACCGGTTTCAAATGAATACCCGATTTGTTAAATATCCCTGTTTTGAAATATGTTTTAAATGACACGTGTTTTGTCAGGTTTCTATGTTTATACCTGTTTCAAATGATTACCCGAACTATTTAACATCCATGCTTAAGAATATGTTTTAAATGACACGTGTTTTGTCAGGTTTCTATGTTTATACCTGTTTCAAATGATTACCCGAACTATTTAACATCCATGCTTAAGAATATGTTTTAAATGACACGCGTTTTGCCAGATCCCTATGTTTATACCTGTTTTAAAGGAATGCCCGATCTGTTGAAGATCCATGCTTTGAAATATGTTTCAAATGACACTTGTTTTGCCAGATCACTATGTTTATACTGGTTTCAAATGAATATCCGATTTGTTAAATATCCCTGCTTTGAGATATGTTTTAAATGAACACTAGTTTTGACAGATTGCTTTGGTTACACCGGTTTTAAATGAACACCCGGTTTGTTAAATATCCGTCTTTCCACATATGTTTCAAATGAACTTTGGTTTTGCCAGACTGCTATGGATACCTGATTTGTTGTATACTTGTGTTTTTACTTAAGTCTCAAATGAACGTTTGTTTTGTCAAACTACTATATTTATACATGTTTTAGACGAATACCCGATTGTCAAATATCTATGATTAGAGATGATGTAAATGAATACATGTTTTATTAGATCTTCATGTTTTACCCATACTTGAAATGAATACAGGTTTTCCCCGAGATTCCCGACTTTGCACCCGTTTAATTATATGTAGCATTTGATCGATTAGCATGATTTATTATATGTTTTATTCTTTAGTATATTTGTGATCTTTTCATCCACCTGCCAGACCGTCGTGTCTGACCCACTACTTTTGGTACTCAGGTTCAGATTTCTTCGCCCCGAGTTGAGTGTTTTTGTTGGCTGTAGAGTCATGCTTTGCAGGTTAGTTTGTCGGCTATGTCATGTAGACATTGAGCTTGACATCGGAGCTACGTCACATTTGGGTAGTAGTTTATAGCTTATTGTTGTATGGCTTTTCTTAGCCTTTTCTTGGGATTCTTAATTAATGTACATTGATAATTGTAACTTGAACATATTTGGGAATGTAATTTATTGTGATGGTTACTCCAGTCTGATATGATTCTTGATATACTAGCTATGTGCTAAAGGTTGAGTGCGACGCGGAATCCGATGGCCACGGACTTCGGGTCGCAACGCCACAAATGCTTCCGCAAAATATTCAGAATGTGTTGTCTTCACACACGCGGATCCTGGGAGAAGTAAAATATATTTATGCTTAATCCCATTTCCCGCCCCCGAGGTTTCGGTTCGGGGGCGTGACATCTTGTTTTATTCATGCATTGCTTTTAAGATTTGTAAAAGTATCAATTTATGCATGATTTGCTTTTAAAACTTGGATGCATTTGTTTTTTAAAAGAGTTTTAGAAATCAAGCTAGCCTTTGGTTTTAAAGTTTTGAATCATTTTAGGCTTTGTCTGTTTCATGTTTTTAAACCCCTTAGAATGATTTAAAACATGTCTTCAAGCTTGATTTAATGGCCCAAAAAGTTCCACAAAGAAAAACTTTGAAATATGCAAAAAAATATGCAATTTTGGGAATTTTGGTCCCGGGCCAGAAACGCTGTGTTCCAGGTCGACCGGGAAGGGCCAGGTCGACCGGGAACACTGCAGGCAGAATTTGCCCTGGAGCACCAACGGTCATATTTCTGACCGTTGTGTGTTCCCGGTCGACCGAGACCTGTTTCTAGGTCGACCGGGGACTAGCCGTTGGGCACTTTTTGCTATAAATATGAGTTCTTTCCTTTGCCAAAAGTTGAGAATTTTAAGGCTCTCCTTGAGGGGTTTTCAGGCAAATAGAAGGGAAATGAACTAAGGGATGAAGGGGATCATTAGGAAAGCTAAAGCTTGGATTAATGAAGTTAAATCACCAAGTAGGCTCTACTTTCCTTAATCATATGTTTTCATGCTTTGTTTTATTTTTGGTAAATCATTTGTAGCATGATAAACTATGTTGTGTTGTATCCTTAACATGTTTTATGTTTTGAATTGATTTATTGTTTTGGATACATCACCATTGATTCAATCCAAGTAGTACTTTATCTTTGGTAAATCTAAGTAGATCATGTTAATGGAAACATCTTTGAAATTAGATGTAACATGATCCATATACTTGGTTGAATCTTTGGTTGTTGTTTTCCAACATAAGAAAATCACTTTCAAAACTATCTTATGTTTTGGATTCAACTTCTTTACAAATCATATGTTTTCATGTTTTGTTTTATCTTTGATAAATCTTTAGTAGCATGTTAACCTATGATGTGTTGTATCCTTAGCATGTTTTATATTTTGAATTGATCTATTGTTTTGGATGCATCACCATTGATTCAATCCAAGTAGTACTTTATTTGGTAAATCTAAGTAGATCATGTTAATGAAAGAATCTTTGAAATTATATGTAACATGATTCATATACTTGGTTGAATCTTTGGATGTTGTTTTTCATCATAAGAAAATCTCTTTCAAAATATATCTTATGTTGTGGATTCAACATCTTTACAAATCATATGTGAATTTGTTTAAAAGTTTTACAACTTTCTTTGCATTGATTGGTATATCATATTCAAGTTGTATTTATAATCACATATGATTTGTCCCCTTATTTCAATCAAATCTATTTTTATGTTTTGAGCTACATTGTTGATTTGATTGACATCCCTATGCATCACATGTTTAGAGCTAATTAATTTCATACAACTTGTGAATCTTTGATATCATTAACAAGTTGTTACTTTTAACATGTGACTTGCATTCTTTCCTCAATCATAAATGTTTTCATGAGCTAAAACTTTCAAAAGCCTTAGGCATACTTTATGAGCTTTCTTTTTCAAAATGATTGAGGACATCACACACACACATCATGAGCATACATCTTTGCATTCATTAAGTGTTTGTGTGAGTTAGTTTTTCACTTCCATATCCGCCTATTTAAGAGGCACTGTAATGAGCTTAATTGAATCTCCATCAAGTGTATTATAGACACTAACTTAGTGAGATAACCAACCTATGGTTGAAGAGGTTATTGCTTAGCCTATAAAAGCATAGTGTATAGGTTGATGTTGAGCCTTGAAAAACATCATTGTAAAGGTTATTGCTAAGCCTTGAAAAGCATATTGTAAAGGTTATTGCTTAGCCTATTGAAAAGCATAAATAGTGGAAATCCGGTGGGGTGTTGGTTCACAAGCCGGTAGTGGATGTAGGCATTGAGGCCGAACCACTATAAATCCTTGTGTGATGGTGATTGCTTGGTGGTGATTGTTTTCATTAAGCTTCCGCATTTTGTTTGATAATCATCACTTGTGACTAGTTTAAGTTAAAGAAGTTAAATTTGGTTAAAATTGGTCATAATTGAAGCTCACCCAATTCACCCCCCCCCCTCTAGGGTTCGGATCCCAGGACTTACAATTGGTATCAGAGCGGGTTACTCCATTTTAGGGCTTAACAACCCGGAGTTGATCCTTGCTGGATTAGAACCCTAGTATTGTGATTTTTTGCATATCTTTTTTAAAGATTTCCACTATGTTTGAAAATGAAATTTCCCCTAGCTTCTTTGCACCACTCTAAGACTTTTTCAAGTTATATCTTTAAGAGTTGGTGAGTCCTCAAAGTGATCTCTCAAGGACACCCTTTTCAAGACCTTAGGTGAATCTTCATTGGTACACATTTAGACTAACCTTAAGGCCTTGATCCCCCTAGACCAACCTAATCTTTTTAGTTATATCTATTTGTTGGTCATAGTACATTTGCATTTTGTTTCTTTTAAGTCACATCTTTTAAAATGCAATGTTTCTTTGGGATCATTTGATTTTTTCTTCATGAACTTTTAAGTTATATCTCATGGTTTTCAAAATCCTTTGATTGCAATACTTTCATGATGGATTTGCATTGTGTTCATATAGTTATATCTCTTGTTGTGCTTATCTATTCATGATCAATTGATTGTGATTTCAAATGCTTTCATAGCTAAATTTTTCATGATCAATTGATGTTGGAAAATCATTTGATGTATGTCATAGTTAGATCCTTTTTGTAAATCAAATGATTTGAAGCAATTTAAGTTTTCCATTGTTTTTCAAGTTATATCTCTTGGTATGGAAAATTTGTGAGTGTCTATTGTTTTACAAATTGAAAATTTTACAATAGTACACTTCTTGTTTTTCAAATTCACTTGCTCATAATTCTAAATGATTCTTTGTTGGAATTTTAAATATTGTAGAGTTTTTGTTTTGTTGCAATTTGATAGGATGCATTCACTTTCATAAGCTTGTCCTCTCATTCATACATGGTTTTATTCATAGGATCATCATGCATATTTCAACTTCTTAAATCTTTGTTTTTATCAATTGTAATGCATGGTTGTCATATTCAGGTTGACTCTTCAGTTCTTGGAGTCTTTGATTTCAAAAATCCTTCCAAGCTTTCCAAAGTTTCTAACTTTAAATTCATTATTGTGTTTTGGAGTTTTCATGGCTTTAAAATCTCAGTTTTCATCTTCTTTCAGTCATGATTTAATGCGTGGTAGATGTGTTTAAAAGTCCCTTGGAAGGTGCCCTCAATAGTTACAAGTTTCTCTAATTTGCCAAAAATCTGGGCTGTTCCCGGCAGTGTCGCCGGTCGACCGAGATACAGGTCTCGGTCGACCGAGACAACTGGAAGTCATTTTTCCAGAACCTGAACTATAACATGCCAACGGTCAGAAATATGACCGTTGTGCTTTCTCGGTCGACCGAGGCCTGTTTCTAGGTCGACCGAGAACTAGCCGTTAGCAACTTTATCTTTATAAAAAGTGGCTTTTTGGTTGGAGAAAGTTGCTGAGATTTGAGAGACCTTTGAGGCCAAGGCTAAGCAACTTCTCAAGAGCATTTTCAAAGGGATTATGAAGCCATTCCACTAAATGAACCTTTGATCTTCAAATGGGTGTGCTTCCTTTAATCCATAGTCTTTTTACAATCATGTTTTGTTTCAAATCTTTGATTCTTCTCAATGCATGATTAACAAGTTGCTTTCATATTAAAATGTTGTCTTTCATAACATGTCTAATACTTTAGTAAGCTCATATGCCATGAATACAACATGTTGTCATTGTTTCACATGAAGTTTGTTTTCTTGTTTCAACATCAACCTTCTAGACTTTAATTTGTCTTCTTTCAAAACAAGATATTTCACATTGTCCAACTCATGTGTTAGACAACTCACTCTTTCTCAATCATATGTTTATCATCTTTGAAACATTTAAGATTGTATCTTTTCAAAAAGAGAAAGAGTAACTTTCTAGTAAATGCATTTCACATAAACTTTGTCATTCACATGCATTGTTCTAGAACTTGAGTTTTTCACTTTCAAATTAGCCTATTAAGAGGCACTTCATTGCATTTCCTTGTTCTCTTTATCCATGCATTATTAGGCATATTTCTTAAGAGAAAAGTTCCTTGTTGTAAAGGTTCATGCTTAGCCTTGAAAAGCATATGTTGTAAAGGTTTATGCTTAGCCTTGAAAAGCATAGTTTGTAAGGTTTGAGGTGATCCTAAACCTTAATTGAAGTTAGTGAATACCGGTAGGTGTACCGGGAGTGGATGTAGGCAATTTGGCCGAACCACTATATGTGATTGTGTTATGGTGATTGTCTTTATGCTTTCTTTTTATGGATTATGCTCCCTTGGTTGATTTCTTTATTCTCCTTCAAAGCATAAGAGACTTAAAAGCTAAAAGAATTAAAATTGGTCTAGGACTTTGAGCTCACCCTATTCACCCCCCCCCCTCAGGATTCGATCTTGGACTTTCACTTATTAGAGACCAAGGCAAGTGGATGATTTGATTTTTATAAGCTTTCATTGGTTTTGGTATTTTTCCACTCATGCCTATTTATTGCATTGATTTGAAATAAATGTTCATGATAGAGCATTGATAGTGCATTTATGTCATAGAAAGGTATTGGTGCATGGAATTTAATCTCTTCTTGTTTTGTCCCAAATGCACTCTTATGTAAAATGGTTTCCTTCCCTTTTTCTTTGTATTGGATGTGATGTTGATGGAGGAGAATGGAATGGATATGAGATTTGATGTTGTTTGAATGAAGTTTTGGACTCTTCATTGGATGTATAAAAGAGGCTAGAAAGAGGCTAGAAAGAGGTTGTAGAAGGAAGAGATAGAGAGGAGTTGAATTGTCCCGGAATTAGTTTATGGACAGTTCGCTTGAGCGAACATGACACTTCGCTCGAGCGAAGTGTCCAGAAAAGGGTTCGGAGCATTCCAGTAGGCAGTTTGCTTGAGCGGACCCCTTGGTCACTCAAGCGAACATCCCAGAACTCGTTCCAGAGAGTAGTTAGTTCGAGCAAACCAATACTTCACTCGAGCCGACCACCTACTGGATGAGTTCGCTCGAGTAAACCCACCCAGACAACCATTCCAGAGAGCTCCTCGCTCGGGCGAACTCTCCAGTTGGCTCGAGCGATGAGTTTTGTCAGTCAAAGGCTATGTTTGGGACAGTGATGAGTTGTTTAAATGTTTTGGGACTATTCATTGAGAACCCCTCTATGTCAGGGGGATTTACTAAGCAATGTATGAGGCCATTTGAGAAAGAAACCACATCACAAAGATTTCATTTGAAGTTTTGAAAATTCAAAGTGTATAAGGAGCCCGGAATGTCCCCAAACTCAAAGAGTACCAAATTGTTATTAGATCGACATACGGGATCCTTATTCACTTCAAATAAATCTTGCACCCGACACTTTACCCGAAATTTCAATTGTTTATTGCATTTCACCGTTCTCGAGATTTATACTACATGATTTATTATTCCCAAAAGTATTGAAATCATACTTGTATTAATTGCTAGCCTCGAGATGCATTGCCCGACATGAAGTGACAGTTGTGCATTTGGGCACCCCGTCCCGTTTATTTATGTACTTGCAATTGATGTATTTCATACATGTTTTAATCTTGTCATTTGACCTATGAGTCGGCACCACTAAGCTTGGATAACCTTGTTGGTCTAATCCACCGACTTGGAGATCCCCGTTCTTGTCCCTCCAGCTGTAGTTTGGATCCCGCTACCCAGCCATTACCGTGGTCTTGTCCCGATGCCGCAGATTGCTACTGTGGTTCCCAATGCCTGGCTCGCTACAGTGGTCATGTATAGTATATGTATAAGTATTTATAAGATCCACTATTTCTCCTCACCTCGAGTGACTGAGATCAGTGCCTAGTTATTGCTTTGTCACTTTAGTGATAGAGGACTTAGCTTCGTGTGGTTGCCATCTTGCTTGTTTTCCCGTTTCCTTGGTTACCCTTACGTATTTTACAATGCCTACTTGTATTTGAATAAATGTTTTATCTTGTTTATAGAAATTGTCATTTAAACAGGTTTAAATGCTTTTGAAGGTAAATTCATTCATTATTATTTAGTCATTGTATTTTACCCATTTGCCAAACTGTCGTGTTTGACTCACTCTTTGGTACTCAGGTCCGGACATTGTCTATCCCGAGACGAAGCTTGAGGATGCGGTCAGTGAACCGCAACGCCTAGTCGAGTGGCATGCTGATGATGCCATTTAGACATTGGATTGTTAGAGAGATATAACGTTTTGGGAAAAATTTTAACCATTCTTTTGGGGATTGGTATTTTGTTTATATTGGCCTTTGTTGGCCTCTATTTTTGGGGAAATGTAATTAAATGATTGTTGTATAAACTTTAACTTACTTTTGGGAAACATTCTAATGATCATTGCTCATTCTGATACAGTATTTATACTTGTGTTATTGTCTTTATGACTAGAGATGGTTTGAATGTTTGATTTGCTACACGCTTCCTCACTAAAAGAAACGTTCATGTATGGTTGTGATATCCTCACGGCAGACACTTGTGGGAAATTAAATATTAAATAAATATTCACACATATCATCAATGTGTCCCGATCCCGGATTCCCGGTCCGGGGTCACAACAAAGAATCTAAAAGACTAAACAAAGAATTAGTCTCTTCTAATGATGAACTTAGAGAAAATAAAGAAATAATACATTGCTTAGACTCTAAGTTTATGATCTCTTTGCATAACCTATCTAATGTTCAAGATGAACTAAATGAAATTAAGATAAGTTGTGATGAGCTTAATAAAGAAAATTTAAAACTAAGAGATCAATTACATAGGTAAGACATAAATATTAACAACCTAGAATCCAAGTTGACTATTTCTAAGGAGATTTATCTAATGCTCAAAATAAGATAAAAACTCTAGAACTTGGATCTAATGTTATTAATGAACTTAAATTTGATTTAAAACTTGCCCATGAAGAACTAAACAACTATAAGGAAATTGAATATGAATTATCAAAAGTTAAAAATGAAAATTCAATCCTTATAAACCAAGTCACTCAACTTGAAAGTTACAAACGAAAGTATGTGTGCAAATTTACCCAAGGTGATGAGAAATTTGAAAAATTATTTAAATTGGATAAATCTCAAAGAGATAGGATGGGTCTTGGATTTGATAGGAATATTTCACATGACCCTAGCTTCACCAACACATTTGTGAAAAGTGAGTCCTCATTCTCTAGTACTCATTCTCCCTTGCCCATGACTAAATGTAATTATTGTGGCATTAAAGGGCATTTTAGGTTTGAGTGCAAACTAAGAAGAAGCCATGCGTCTAAACCCATGTATGAACCCAAAAAGGTAAAATCAAACTCTATGATGGATAAGACAGTAAAAATCAAGGAAGACTCCAAGAAGACTAAACAAGTCAAACCAATTAAAATGGAGTCTCCTAAGATAGATTCTAAAAAGGTTAAACAAGTTAAACCAAGTATAAAAGAATCTATAAACAAAAAGCTTCTCAACCTATCTCTCTTAAATCAACCCATGAAAGAACTTTTGAAGAAATTAGCAAAGTTAAATTTAAAATTCAAAAGTCAAATAAAGGGAGAAAATAAGAAGAAAAGAAAAATGAATCAATCCCCTAAGAAACAAAATCACCAACCTCAAAAGACTAATCACCAATCTAATCAAAATTTAGTCAAATCTAAATATCTTGGTGATAAGTTCAAATTAAAAATTTATCAAGTCAAATCTCCTATAGTTGGTGGGACTTCTAAACTAGACCTCAAAGATCAACCCTCTCAAGACCTTAGGTGGATTCCTAAAGTTAGATACTTAGACAAACCTTAAGGCCTTGAACCTCATTGACCAACCTATCCTTTATAGTTAAATCATATTGTTGGTCATGATACATTTGCATTTTGTTCCTTGATAGTTACATTTATTAAAATGCATTGTTTCTTTATGATCAATTGATTTTGTCTTCATGTACATCTCTAGTTACATATCATGGTTTTCAAAATCATTTGATTATAATTTCCTCATGTTAGATTTGCATTTTTGCTCACTTTTAGTCATATCACTTGTAATGCATTTCTATATATATGATCAATTGATTATGGTTTCAAAAGCTTTCTTAGCTAGATTATTCATAATCGATTGATGTTACAAAATCATTTGTTTAGATGTCATAGTAAGATTAAAAAAAAATGATTTGAAACAATTTGGATTTTCCATGGATTTTTAAGTTATACTTTCATATGGAAAATTATTGTTTTGAAAAATGAACTTGTATGAGTTTCAAATAAGTTATATCTTTTAAAATGGAAAGTTGAAAATTGATAATGTGTTATATTCAAAATCATTCTTTTTATGCTCATTGTTGGATTTTGTTTATTGAAATGATTTGAAGATTGTATGAATGGAAAATGCTTTAAAACCTTTTTAGTTATATTCATCAAAGCATGTTCCAATGTACTCATTTCATTATGCATATGGTTATTTCATCTTAAAATTGAAATGAATAAAGTTACAAGCAATTTGTTTCTTTGCTCTTCTAGATACATTCTTCTTATGAGCAAATTGATTTGTATGTTTTGTGGATCATGAAATAGATTTATATTCTACACATAGTCTTGTGCATCTTTTGAATGCATAGTGTTAATGTTTCATGATTCATATAGTACTTTTGCTAGAGTGGAGATTTTACATGAGAGATTGATGAATCTTGATTGTGGTTGATTCTCTTAATGCAAATGTCAAATAGTTCCATGTGTGGTTGTGATCTTAGTTATATTTGTAGATACCATACTAGAACTCTCAAATCCATCATTTATGCTTTCTAGTCATTTTTTTTATGGTTATGATGTTGATTCATGTATATTCTCTAAGTAATGTCATCCTTATACATGTTTCAACTTCGTAGTAGTGATCTTGATCATATGAACCTTTTTAATATCCATTCCTTGTATTTCATAGTTATTTCTATTATTTGATGGATATCTTTTAGATGTTGAATTCATATGATTTTGTCACTTTAAAAATTGCATGCTCTACCAAGTCCTATACTTTCAAAATGCAATTTCTCTTGTTCATCACAATACTCATTAGTTATATCATTAAAAGTGATGAATAATCATTTATGATGCTTGATGAAATTTTGTGTTTGTCACATCCTTGCTCTTAATCATGTTTTCAAATTCAATTGGTTTCATTTGGTATAATTTTCAATTGATTTCATATCCAATTGATGTCTTATCTTGAGAATGTGATAGACCTTGTGTACATTGGATTGAACTTCATAGTCATATATTTTTGTTCCATGTCACATTTCATTAGCATCATAATTTTCATGTTTGTCACCTCTCTTGCTCATATAGGTAAATCTCATGATCACCATGTTTATGTATTCATAATCTTGGTTGGTTATTAGTTGAGGTTGGCTTATGTTTGAATGTCATTTCACTCATCTTGCACATGATAGTCATACTTAATGATTGAATGAAATGATTTCAAAACTTTCATAGCATATGATTTTCATAGTTAAATTGATTGATGCTATGTTGAGTAAACCCCATATCATCATGGATAGCTCTAATTTGGATTTTTCCTAGTAGTTATATTCTTTTTAACTCCATTTTAGAGTGATTGATTTAATAGTCTTTTCCTTGAATCTCAATTGGTATTATTTGTTTTTCCAATTGGTATCCGTGATCGCTTTTCTCCTTGACCTTGCTCTTTATATTGGTAATTTGATCATATTGAGCTCTATAGCTAAACGTGTCTAATTCCTTCCTTGAAGTTTACCCTAAATTGGTAAAACCATCTTCTTCTTGCTCCAAATAATTAAATATTTGTCAAAAGTTTGACAAAAGGAGAGAATGGATTGAGGGGGAGTGTAAACCTTAATAGGAAGTATTGGTTTTGATCAAATTCACCCCTGTATTGGCTTTGAACCCTTTTAACTTGCTAACCATACATGATAGCCTGTTATGTTTTTCATTTTTGATTTCTTTCGTTAACTGGTGCTTCTAAAAGGTATTTTTCTTATTTCATGTGTGTAGGTAGGTACCTTTGCAATTTAATGTCAAAGGGAGAGAGAACATTCAAGTTATCTAAAGGGGAAGAGAATGTCCAAGCTGCTTCCTAAGGGGAGATATTGTATGATCTTCTACAGGGGGAGAGAATGCATATCTTGCCAAAGGGAGAGAGAGTGCATGTCAAAGGGGGAGAGTTGAAAGAAGAAAGAAAGCTTGGGAGCTAAAGAAAATGCTTCGCCATAGAGAGAAAGATGAAAAGAAAGCTTGAAGAATGATCAAGCTCCAAGCATCAAGAAGAATGAAGAAAAAGACCCAGAGCCCAAGCTAAGAGAAGGAGCATCCAAGAGATTTCAAGACTTGTCCAGCTTAGGGGGTGCTAAAGACTTAGTGTGTAAAATTCGGTGTTGAGTAAGTTGCCATCAAATTGCAAAGGGGGAGATTGTTAATGATTTTTTGTACTGCAATTTGATGGATGCATTATCATTCTAGCATCATTTGAATTTACACACATGCATTGATTTAGAAAAACTTGAAATCTTGATTTTTACATGCATTGTTTTTAAGACTTGTAAAAATATTAATTTATGCATGTTTTGATTTTAAACTTGGATGCAATTTATTTTGAATTTTTTTTATCAAATCAAGCTAGCCTATGTTTTAAATCTTTCAAATCTTTTTAGGCTTTTTATGTTTCATGATTTTAAACCTCTTACTTTGATTTAAAGCATGATTCCAAGCTTGATTTAATGGCCCAAAAGTCCCCACATGAAAATACTTTGAGATATGCAATTTTAGGGGATTTTGGTCCTAGGCCCAGGTCGACCTGCAGTGTGGTCGGTCGACCGGCCTAGTGGACCCGGTCAACTGACGACACTGCGGGTCGACCGAGTAAAGAGCCGTTGCAACTCTTTTCAAATGGTCAGTTTTATGACCGTTGAAGGCCGGTCGATCGGGCCCTGTTCCAGGTCGACCGAGGACTAACCGTTGGGCAATTTTTGGCTATAAAATGAAGTTCATTCATTTGCCAAAGTTAGAGATTTTTAAGCCATCCTTGAGGTGTTTGGAGAGAAGACAAAGGGGATGAACTAAGAGAGACCAAGGGGTCATTTGGAAAGCTAAAGCTTGGATTAATGAAGTTAAATCTCTAAGTAAGCATTACCTTTCTTAATCATATGTTAGATGCTTTGTTTAAATCTTTGGTAAATGATTTTTAGCATGATAACTATGGCGTGTTGAATCCATTCTTCATTTAATCCTTGATCTAAGTTGGATTGGATTCTTCACCCTCGATTTCAAACCAAGTTGTTTTAGAATCTTCTTTAATCATGCTTAGCCAAAATCTTTAATTTCTTTTATAGCATGAATCATTTACTTGGTTGAATCTTTTTTTGTTGTTTTCATTCATTTAAACCTTAGTTACATTATTTTGGTTTTGACAACAACATTCCACATGCATCACATGTTTTAAGTTAATAAATTTCATACAACTTGTGAGCCCTTGATTTTCATGTCATTAACAAGTTGGTATCCATACATGTGATTTGCATTTAACTTCAATCAAATCTTTTTATGTGCCTTAAACTTTTAAATGCTTTGAGCATATTTTAATTGAGCTTTGTTTTTAGCTTGATTGAAGTTATCACACACACACACACACACACACATCATGAGCATACACCTTTGCATTCATATTGTGTTTGTGTGAGCTAGTTTTTTAATTTCTTATCCGCCTATTTTAGAGGCATTGTAATTGAGCTTTAATTGTATCTCTTAAAGTGTTTGTGTAGGCACTACTTGAGAGAAAATCTTTCTATTATAAAGGTTATTGTTTAGCCTAAGAAAAGAACATTGTAGAGGTTATTGCTCACCCTTGGAAAAGCATCTTTTAAATGTTATTGCTTAGCCCAGAAAAGCACATTGAGAGGTTGTTGTTTAGCCTAGAAAAACTTCGTTGTAAAGGTTATTGCTAAGCCTTTTAAAAAACATAAATAGTGGAAATCCAGTGGGGTGTTGGTTCACAAGCCGGTAGTGGATGTAGGCATTGAGGCTGAACCACTATAAATCTTTGTGTGATGGTGAATGCCTTGTGGTGATTGTTTTTGTTCCCTTCCGCACCTTGTTTGATAATCATCACTAGTGACTAGTTATTTTTAAAGAAATTAAAATTGGCCTTAATTGGTCACTATCTTGTATCTCACCCTATTCACCCCCCCTCTAGGGTTAGGATCCCGAACTTTTATATTCTAACCTAAAATGATCATAATTTAATAGTTTGCAATTTAGAGATTTAGCAATCAATCAAAACTATCACAAAGATGAAACAACAAGTTAAATGAAATGCAAAATGTGGAAAATGCGGGCCGGAAATTAATCCAGGGACTTGGGCACACCTACAGGGGCGCCCAAGTATGTCTACAGGACTTGGATGCACACACAGTGGCACCCAAGTCACTTCCTGCTGGTTGTGGTGTATCTCTGATGTTTGACGATATTCCGATGCGATTTCCAACGATTTGCGACTAAATGCAGGGAAATCAGGGCCAAAGCCCTATCCAGAGACTTGGGCGCACAAACAGTTGCACCCAAGTGTTTTCCTGGACTTTTCTTCCTCTATTGTTTCTTTTGTCAATACTTTTCGCGCGATTTGGAACACAAAATTACATATCCGAAGGTCCCAATATCAATGTGTATGAGAATGAATTCAGATCTAAGAAATAAAATATGCTTGATATGAAAATCAGGGTTGAAACCCTACGCAGACACTTGGGCGCACCCACAGTGGCGCCCAAGTGCTCTTCTTCTCTTTTTTATTTTTATTTTTAACGAAGATATTATGGATGCAAGATCTATTCTAATCACGAGTTCAGAATGCTAAAAATGATGCAGATCTACGGATTAGGAATGATCCTAAGCATGTTACTAATGATAGATGACTACTAAATATTCAATCTACTGAAAAGCACTACTATTAATGCAGATCTACAATGCATGCATGATCCTAAGCATATTTCTAACCATTAATGATGCTGAATATTAATTGAAGAGAACTAAATCTAGAAATACCGATTTGAGTTGTATCCTTCAAGTCCTAGATCGAAGCTCTCGCGCAAATCCATGGCTTTCACAAGTCTTCTCCATTGCTGATCTTAGAAACCGGAAGGTTTCTTCTTCTCTTTCCTTCTAGATCTAAAGCTCTCTCTATGGTTATGGTGGCTACTCTTTTTTTTCTCTCTTTTCTTCTAGTTTCTCTCTCTTTCTAGTAGCCTCCTTTGCAAATGGTATAAGAGATACTTTTTATAGAGGTTTTGGCGTGAAGGAGGGTTTAGGGTTTCCATTTGTGTAAATCTCCAGAAGCTTCATGCAAACCAAAGAGATTTAGGGTTTTCGGGGACTTGGGCGCACACACAGGTGGGCTTATGGTTTGGTTTCTAATCATTTTCGGGTTGAGGTTGGGTCGGAACTACTAATGGTAGAGTGGAACCTGCCCAAATATGCACTATGTTAGGGATTTTGTATATTGCAATTTGATGGATGCATTATCATTTTAGCATCATTCGAATTTTCACACATGTATTGATTTATAAAATCTTGAAATCTTGATTTATACATGCATTGGTTTTTAGACTTGTAGAAATATTGATTTATGCATGTTTTGATTTTAATCTTGGATGCATTTTAAATTTGAAAAGAAATTTTATAAATCTAGCTAGCCTATGTTTTAAATCTTTCAAATCATTTTAGGCTTTTTTATGTTTTCATGGTTTTAAACCTCTTAGTTTGATTTAAACCATGATTCCAAGCTTGATTCATTGGCCCAAAAATCCCCACAAAGAAAAACCTTGAAATATGCATTTTTGTGGATTTTGGTCCTTGGGCCTGGGTCGACCCGCAGTGTTCTCGGTCGACCAAGCCCATGGACCCGGTCGACCGAGCCCACTGCAGGTTGACCGAGTAAAGAGCTGTTGGAGCTCTTTTCAAACGGTCAGATTTATGACCGTTGAAGCCCAGATCGACCGGGGAAGGTGCAGGTCGACCAGGGACTCGCAGAAACTCATTTTTTAAGTATAAATACAAGTTCATTCCTTTGAGAATTTTGAGGAACTAAGAGGCCCTCCTTGAGATGTTTTGAGGCCAATCAAAGGGAAATGAGCTAAGGGATGAAATGGGTCATTTGGAAAGCTAAAGCTTGGTCCCATTGAGTTAAATCACTAAGTAAGCTTTACTTTCCTTAATCATATGTTTTCATGCTTTACTTTAATTATTGGTAAATCTTTTCTAGCATGATAGACTATGATTTGTTGTGTCCTTAACATGTATATGTTTTTGAATTGATTTATTGTTTTGGATGCATCACCTTGATTCAAACCAAGTAGTACTCATATTGCTATATCTAAGTAAATCATGTTAATGAAAACATCTTTGAAATTATATGTAACATGATTTCTATACTTGGTGGAATCTTTGGTTGTTGTTTTTCATCATAAGAAAATCACTTTCAAATCTATCTTATGTGTTGGATTCAACATCTTCACAAATCATATGTAGTTTTGTTTCACAACTTGTTTAGCATTGATAGGTATATCACTTTCAAGTTGAATGCTTAATTACATATAATTTGTCCCCTAACTTCCATCAAATCTATTTTGTGCTTTACACTTTCAAATGCTTTTGCATAAATATATTGAGCTACATTGTTAATTTGATTGAACCCCTTATGCATCACATGTTTTATTCTTAGAATTTCACAACTTGTTTGGAATACATAGGTATTTCTTTTACAAGTTATTTTTAACATGTGATTAGCATTCTTTCCTCAATCACAAATGTTTTTATGAGTTAAAACTTTCAAAAGCCTTTGGCATACATTTATGAGCTTTTATTTTCAAATTGATTGAGGACATCATACATACACATTGTGCATTCATCTTTGCATTCATAGTGTGTGTGTGTGTGTGTGTGTGTGTGTGTGTGTGTGTGTGTGTGTGTGTGTGTGTGTGTGTGAATTAGATTTTCACTTTCATATCCGCCTAATTAAGAGGCATTGTAATGAGCTATAAATTGTATCTCCATCAAGTGTATTCTAGACACTACTTAGAGAGATAACCAACCTTTTGTTTGTAGAGGTTATTGCTTAGCTTAAGAAAAACATAATGTAGAGGTTATTGCTTAGCCTTGAAAGCATAATGTAAAGGTTATTGCTTAGCCTATTGAAAAGCATAAATAGTGGAAATCCGGTGGGGTGTTGGATCACAAGCCGGTAGTGGATGTAGGTATTGAGGTCGAACTACTATAAATCCTTGTGTGATGGTGTATGCTTTGTGGTGATTGTTTTTGTTAGTTTCCGCATTTAGTTTGATAATCATCACTAGTGGCTAATTTAATTTAAAGAAGTTAAAATTGGTCATAATTGGTCACTAATTTGAAGCTCACCCTATTCACCCCCCTTCTAGGGTTCGGATCACGGACTTTCACACTAAAGTGCTTTCTAGGGCAACCAGGGACTTGCATGTGCGCCCAAGTTTTCCCTTGGGACCTGGGCGCACCTGTGTGTGTGCGCCCAAGTGGAATTTGGGACTTGGGCGCACCTATATTGGCGCCCAAGTGTGTCCCTGGTGTGGGACGGCTTGTGTAGTTTTCCGAGGGCCATATCTTTTGATCCGTTGGTCGGAATTGGACGTTCCACATATTGTCGGAAAGCTCTCGGAATGTAGAATCTGTTGGTCCATACACCCTAATGGTCACAGGTCAGGAAAAGTAAGGGATACTTGGATCAATGATTCTAACCTCATAATTCGTGCTAATCGTATCGTACTTAGGCAAACTAAGTGTAATCTCTTTAGGAACAACCTGAGCGTGTTCTATGTAGTCTAGAAGGGGCTTGGTTGGTGTTGTAGTCCATTCCTTGTATGAGTAGTAAGTTGGACTCGAGATCTTGATGCGATTTGGCCTTTCTCACAAATTTCTATGAATCGTCAAACTAAGTCGAAAATCATCAATGAGCATCTTCATCGTCATTAATTAATTTAAATTACGCCATTAACCATTCAATTATGGGTGGAATGGGGGCGCCATTATATATGATAAGTGTTTAAGGCTATCATAGGGGGGCAAATGAGGTGTCTACAGTATGCCCCTCTTTGGAGAACAACACGTGGAGAGTTGTACTGACCAATCCTAAAACAGGGTTGCAAATATAATTTATTCTCCGCTTGAAAAAGCAGAGATGTTAACCGAGTATCGTATCCACTGGGACAAAAAGGCTAAGGTGGTGTTTGGCAACTCTTATTATTGCCTCTACTTGTCTTAAAACTGTGTGTAACAGTTTTAAGTTTGTTTGGTAAGCCAAGTTGCAAAGCCCATTTGAAATGGACTTTAGATGATTTGGCCCCATTTCAAGAAGCCAGCAAATGAACCAGAATTGAATCAGTGCTTTTGGTCTGAAGCGGATAGACTATTAGGCTACAGTGAATTGGACGGTGTCATGGGGCAGTCCGGTTTTTGATTTTTTTTTTAATTTATGGGACCCACAATCATGATCCAAGCCGTTAGAAATGTGAAGAAGGCCCAACACGGCCACGTGTCCAAATTTCAGCCGTTGATCTTTCTCGAATCTCGAGATATTTGCAAAAAAACGTGAGCCATTTGATGTAATATTCCGGACATTGTGGGCCCCACATTCAAGATCCGATCCGTTGGTTCTCTTTGGAGGGCCAAAAACGGCTATGGGCCCAAAATTGAGCCTCTAATTCAAAGTGGATCTTGAGATATTTACAAAAACGTTTTTGACCATTGATGTCCCATGCCTTAGTGATTGAGTCTTGAAGTTGTACACAGCAATGTGGTATTTTTTTTTTTTTTTAAATTCAGGCATCATAAATCATGATCCAAACTATTGGATATATTCAAAAGATCATTCACGACCAATGGTCCAAATTTTAGCCATTGGATCATCATAGATTTTGAGATATTTATAAAAAACGACAGACATTTATATATAATTTTTTTTAAATCATGGCCCCTAAATGCAAGATCCAAACCAAAATGAAGATCCAAACCGCCTATAGTAATTAAAATGTGGAACACGTGTTTGAGATAAAATTTCAATTGTTGTATGATCACAGATCTTGATATATTTGCAAAATGCCCAAACCATTAGATCTATTTTTACATGTATCTTACCAAACAGTCTATTTTTAAAATATCTATGTCTTACCAAACAGTCTATTTGTAAAACATCAATTTCAAACCGCTCCATTTGAAATAGATCTATATCATACAGATCTGTTTCGTGAAGATAAGATTTGCCAAACAAGCCCTAAGTTGTGTTGTTTCCTAAATTCCTAAACTAATCCTATTAGAAAACGAAGTTCTGATTATTAAACTAATCCTAATAGAAAGTGAAGTGTTGGTTTGATGGGTTTTGATTTCTAAATTAACAAATTAAAGACAGGGTTGATTCAATCAAAGAAAAGATCTAAGGGTACGAATCCACTCTAACCTCGCAGAATGGTAAGTATAGGCCTTAGGGTTACACTATCAACGCTATTGAGACTCATCCTGGTTACAAACCTTCAGAGTCAACAAATAAAGGATGTGGATGTAAATCGGGGCATAACCTATCTCTATGGCATAGATTATCCTAGATCTAACAAACACATTCATTTAAGCATCATTATATGACTTAATATTCAAATCTACAAGATTAAAATACAAAAGAAAGAGAAATTGCATTAATAAAATCCAATCAGTGGATTACCATCTTGTCATATAACCAAAAGCGTTTAAAATAAAACCCTAAGCCTATACATCACCATAAACAAAAGATTAGAGCTTCATCGTAACCCAAAGATAAGGATTTAGTTACGCATGGCAAGAGGTTGATGATGAATCTCTGATGAAATCCCCATTGACACTCTTCCAAAAGCTCCAAAACCTTGCTCCAGACCTTTTCCCAAGATGTGTATGTCCCCAAAAACGAGTTTGGGCTCTTATTTATAAGTTTTGGGATGAAAAACCTCTTCAAAACGTGCATGAGGCAGACTCTCATACGGTCTGGGCGTCCGGACGCTAACTTCCGGGCGTCCGGACGCCCGGAGGCAGTAGCTAACGAGTTTTTTTCTGTGGCCGGGCGTCCAGACGCCAGCTTCCGGGCGTCCGGACGCCAGGACACAGTATGCACTTGTCATCACAGAGAACTTCCCGAGCTCATAGCTCCCTTGATATAGCTCCGATTTATACAATCTTGGACTCCACGGATATTTACTCGAAAAGATCTTTCCAACGGTACGTAGATTACACTAATCGGACACTCGAGTTGAAAGTTATGACCATTTCAAGTTGCTGCCCCTGAAAATTCCGAGAATAATGGTGCAATTAAAAAAACTCCCATGTTGGCATGCTATGGGGTGAGTGGGACCCATGTTGGACGTCCAAGACATGTTTGGACTCTTGCTTTGCTTTCTTATTTGAGTCTCTTCCCATATTTGGCACGCTTTCTTACTTGCAACTCCGGTTTGTCATGCTTTATGAGATTTCTTCCATTTTAGCTCTGAATTTTGCTCCTTGCATCTGTAATACCTACAAACAATAAAATAACATAACTAAGCTAATTAATCTCTTTCGATGGTATAACCAAGTCCTCATTAAGGGGCCTAAAATGTATCTTTTAGGCTCTCATCATGTACTCCAACGAAAGCAGACACACCACTCATGACTCACGGGAGCCTTTGAGCTCGCGGGAGTGGCCGCCCACGGATGTAAGCAATTGCAAACTTGTTCTAAAGGTGAGGTTCACTTTTCTAGGATCGATCCTGATTCAGGGGAAAAAATAAAAAAAGAAGAAGTTACGTGCCTACTGATTTGATTGGAAACCCGAGATCTGTGCCTCGGTGCCCGTGGTATTGCCACGTGGTGGGTTGGGAACTGTGCCCCGGTTGCTTAATTTAAAGTGATGGTGGGAACTGTGTCCCGGTTGCTTAACTTATAGTGATGGTGGGAACTGTGCCCCGGTGGTCTGAATCAGAAGTCGATCTTTCGATTGGCTAAGTCACTATTAGAATTTCATTTGTTCTTGCAATAGAGTTTTATTCAATTTGTCATATATAATGTCTTTTGACTTTCATCCACAATTGAATGCTCAAGGCATAGTTAAAACTAACTAGCAATAATGGAGATCTTGAAGGCAATCACAAACATAGTTCAAGCAATGGTGTGAGGTGCATGTGAGAATGAGATGCATTTTTTTTTGGAAAGAGATTTTTATTTTGAAAGTCAGGTATGCATTGAAAAAAAGCTAAATCAATGGAAAATGTCCACCGGAATAACGTCACTCTCTAGGGATCTTGGTCTTTACCCAAGCCTAGATGAGAACCTGTGATAGATTCGACCATCATTTTGTGCTTATCATGGAGAGTTTCGAGTTACATGGATTCCATTCTCCAACATCAAGATTTGAATCGACAAACACCATAATTCGTGATAACACGGTATTATGGTCGTCGTACCGATTATAAGCGCTTAAGGGAGGCCTACGGTGACTCAATTTCTAGACGTGAGGTAAAATCATGAAAATCATGGTTAGGGATACTTACCTCAAGAGCTTTCCGCCAATCCAATGTTGGGGATTGTTGTCGCTTCTTTCGTTGTTAATTTGTTTGCCGAAGCTTGTGAACTTGTCATCAATCTCCTTCAGTGTGCTTGAAGGTCCTTCACCTTTGGTGTTTTTACTTTAGCTTTGGGAACCTGTATTGAATAGACACTAAAAGATTCTGCATTTTTTGTCATTAGTATTTTGTTTTATAATTTGCAGAGGGAATCGTTCTAATTTCTATTGATGGAGATGACATGGGATGCAATGCACAATGTTAGATGTATGCATGATCGGACTAATGTGCGCATGACTAGACTGGACCCCTTGTGATGGGACAATATTTGGTTCGGCAATGTGTGTTGTGCTTTTGTTTGTGCGCCTCTTTAACTTCCTTTTTTGTTTTTGTTTTATTATTTCTTTTTTTTTTGTTTTTGTTTTTTTTTTGTCTGGTCATCATTTTTGCCAATTTCTTAGGCTTTCAGGGCAGAAATTGGTGTAGGCGTGGTTGGGACCTAGCCTTTCAAAGCATTGCTTTTCCACATTTCGTGTGCAGAGAGCACCTTTACTTTCCTTTGCATATTTTCCTTCAATTCCGAACTCCGAATGTGAGAGCTTTCAACTCATCTTTTATCTGAGTGAGTGGTGTTTCTTGTCTAAGTCGATTGTTTAAGTTTGATTAGTTTGTTTTTTTTAGATTAATTGTTTTAATTATGTTGTTTTATCATATGTGTTGGTGGGTTTTATAATAATTTTTTTAATGTTTAGGTTTAAGTTCCTTAAACTTTTTACTCATTGTTAGACCCCGATCCAGACCAATCCGAATAGTGGCGATTAGTATGTGTTTAGTCCTAAGTGGGTTTAGTTGTCATTGGGTTAGAAGTAATTAGTTTTAGTCTTGGACACAACTTTGGGAATTTTGAGAACGTTTAGTATTAGTCAGACACACTCAGGAAGCCTGAGTGCATGTGTAAGCTTGGAAGGATCGTATCGGTTTCCGTGTAATTGTAATTTTGATTTCATTTGAATGATTTTTCTATGTGTTACAACTTCGTCTTAAGCCCATTCATGTTTGAAGCCCAAAAACCCAAGTTCTGGCCCAAAAAGGGTAAAGTGGTCTTTTTACACAAATCTGGACACAATTTTCGAGATCTCAAAACCATCTCAAAATGTACTTTTTGGAAACTAGATATTTCGAGGATCGTTTTATCCTTCTTCGTCGAAGTCATTCGAGGCCCACAAGATCATGTTTTTGTCATTTCAAGGTTTAAGTTCATTGGGCCCCATTGTCATCACTTAAGCCTAATCTTCATCTCCTTTCATTCACTTTCCCCCAATTTCTGCAACTCTCTTAACCTAGGGCTGAAAATCCCTCTTTCCTTCCCATCTTCCTCACCTTGCATGATCTAGCTAGAGATCTCCAAATAAAATTCCAAGACCATCACCTTCTTCCTCTCCTTGCAAGCTCTCTATTGGTACAAATTTCTTGGGGTTTCTTGTGGGACAAGCTCTACATTTTCCTCATCTCTCCTTGTTTGGCCATTTCTAGGTAAGAGCTTCAACCCATACTTTTCATAAAGTCTTTTTAGTTCCTTAAAAATCTTGTTTTTCATGTTACAAACCCCTTTGGTAAAATGAGTTTCTTGTTCTCAAGATTGAGTGAGTTTGGTGTGGTTTTCATGGTTTTTTGTAGTTCTTTGGATTAGTGAGTGAGGTGCTTGGAGAAGTGTGAGACATCTTGGACTAAGGCAAGTAATCTCTATAGGTTCAATGTTGCATGTGCATTTTGATTTCATTGTTAATTTAGGAATTTTGCATATAAACTTGTTTACAAGCTTCATGATCATGTTTTCATTGGATTGGATGTTTGAAATGGTGAAAATGAACCCTTGGTGAGCATGAAGGCTCAAGGGATTGTATGTGACTTAAGGATGAGAAAAAGGAGAAAAATGTGTGGGAAGTTGTACAAGAGAAAGGTTTTTTCTGTAGTAAGCGAGCACAGGCAGAAGCCTGTCCGCTCGAGCGACCCTTGGGTCCGCTCGAGCGACCAAGCCACTGCTTGGTCCGAGCGTAGACATAGAGCTGTCCGCTCAAGCAAACTGCCCATTGTCTAATCTGGAGCAAGACAGAGAGTTGTCCGTCGAGTGACCTTATTGTCCGCTCGAGCGAACCTGCCAGATTCAGGAAGAAGAATTATTTCATTTGTGTATTTTCTTGAAGGTTGAAAAGCTAGACTATGTTAAGGGTTTTGACTTGACATTGTGTAAATGGAACTTCGAAATGCAACCCAACTTCGGGGACACCAATTCTTGTATATTCCGACATTTGGGGTCCCAAGTACACAAAGGTCAATTAGTAGCCTTAACACATGCTGGTCATATTTCGTATTTTAAATTTCCGTCTTGGTACGATAAGTACCATCGTGCACTCGTTTTAAATTTCAAGTATAAGCTTGTTTTGAAGATTTGTTTCAAGAAAAAGAGGATCATTTCGTAAGCGTGTTATGCATATTAATTATGCCTTTTGCTAGTCGTGTTTGTTGTGTTTTGATAAGTGATTTCCCCCTTTTTATCTCGACATGTTTAGACCGTGTTTTGCGTGCTTTGTGCATTCATGAATTAAGTGAACACCACTGAGCTTGGACTGCCCTTTCAGTTTGATCCACTGTCTGGGGGTCCTTAAACATGTGGACTGTCTGCAGACTAGTCGTATATTTATTACACATCGTGCGTGTCCGGTTCCGCGGCCGGAAATCCCCGTATATGTGGGAATCGTGTCGTGATTATATTATGTATATCGTGCTTGCCGTGCGTGCTTACTCTTTTCATTATATATGATAGAGAAAGGATGAGCTCTTTGTGGATTGTAACTATTCATGATATTATATGTACTCATGCTAGTTTGTTTTAGTATCTCAGCTGTGTTGTATTCTCGAAAATGTATCTCAGTCATTGTAGTATTTCAAATAAGGGATTTATTTATATGTTTTCTTATCACGATTATATGTTTCATGTTTTCACCTAAATTGATTACCTGCCAAACCGTTGTGTTTGACCCTTGTTTGTTGGTGCCCAGGTGCAGGCGACGTTACCTTTGAGGAGGAGCGTCTGGAGGAGGCTTTTGAGCCAACCCCTATTAGAGAGTGGCAGCCCGACGATGTCAACTAGACGTCGGGCGGGTTCTTGAGTTTCATCATTATGTCATGGGTTTCTTTTGTTATTTTGAGAATTGTATTGGCCTCTGTTGGCCTCTCATGGGTTGTAACTAAAACTTAACTTACTTTTGAGTTAGGCTCATAACTTGAATCTTGATGGGAATGCCATTTTAACTTCTTCCTTTGATACTATGTCTTGTTATTATTTTGTCAGAGCACTTAAAGATTTATTGGTGCTTATCTTGATGTGATTTGCTACACGCTTCTGCATACTTGATGATGTGAGTCAGATTCTGCGTGTCTTTAGGAATCCTCACCACGGGAACTTGTGGGAAAACATAAACAAAACGCAATCAACAACTCGTCGCGGGCCTGGGGATCCGTTCCGGGGTTGCGACACTCATTTTAGTGTTGTTTTGAATCGGTTTGTGATTTTTGGGCTCTTTGTGTGTTAGTTCTTGAATTGGACATGGTCCACTTTCTTTTACTTTTCATTATTTTTATCAAAAAATCTTGAACCCAAGTGGTCCGGTCATAATTTTGCAAAGAGGATAATTATTGATCAATGATAGCTTTAAGAGTAGACCATGGATTAGGTTTGTTCAAATTCTATAGCATAGACCTCCAAGTTTTCTATCTCCTTTCTTTTTCCTTAAATGAACTTCTAAGTGTGGAATGATGTTCGACCATTAGCTGTGATGGCCATACAGGTGATGGGTCTACATGGAAATGGTGGGGCATGTCCGCCTCAGCCTGGGAATGAAGGTCCTAGCCTCTGATTTCATTAAAAATGGATATGTTGATGCGGAGATCAATGCCTAACAGGATTTAGGCCAAAATTTGGGGGGGAAAAGGGATTTTGTGCAATTTATGGAAATTAATGAAATTAGTTGGTGTGATTGGGGTTGTTGAGTATTTTAGTTAATTTAGATTCAGTTTTTGGTGAATTTTTTATGTGTTTTATTGTTTTGGATTTAAGGGGGTGGTTTTGATTCTTTTTTTTTCTTTTTGGTGTGTTTATATGTGATGTGTGGTATTGGATGAGTGATGTATCATAGACGTGGTCATGGTGTAATGAGGTGAAGTGAAATGGAGTGAGATGTAGTGGTAAAGATGCTAAGGAGTATGGAATAAAGTAATGCGTGGAGGAGTGGTAAAGTTCTATTTCCTATGAATGATGTATGCATGCAAACCATAGAAATGTGTGTTTTATTATCATTTCTTGTTGATTGTGGTTATGAGGTGTGTTTTAACTTTGTCTTTTAGCTTAGTTGTGGAATAGTTGAATTTTAAAATTAGTTTTGTTTAGTTTTAATTTGTTTTTGTTGGTTGGTTTGTTTTGTTATGTTTATTCGTTGCTTTTTTTTAGTTGTTTTTTTTTTCTTGAGAGTTGGTTTTTATTATATTTTTTTTGTTGTGTCTATTTGTTGTTAAATTAAGTTCGTTGTCATTGGTTGGTTGTGGATTTTATTGATGGTTAATCTGTTGTATTTGCAGAGAAAACCAAAAAGAGGGTGGAGGGTGCTCTACGACAACCTCGATTGATTTTGGCATGGAGAGGCAAGGAGGAGTGCAACGAAGCTACCATTTCATCTTGAATGAGCTGAGGAACCACAAGGTATGCACCTTTTTTCTCTACTTTGTTGGGTTAAGTCTTTAATTTATGTTTAAGTTTAAGTTTAAGTTTAATTTTAATTTTAAGTATTTTACTTTTAAGTTCAAGTTTGGTTTTAATTTTAAATTTGAGTTTGGTCTTAGTTCTTCATTTAGTGAGTTGATTTCTCTTCTGGAATTTAATTTGGCAGGTCACTTGGCTCCCCGATTAAGAAGGCTCGAATGACGAGTTGATTGCTGTGTAGGAGAACATTATTTATTTGAAAGAATATATGATTCCATGTTCCAAAGATCGCAGATAGGCTTGTCGTTTGCGGCATTGTGTGACAACTAGATCATCATTACACTATCCTAATCGATGAGGCTACCATGAGCTGGTTATATCAAGGATGGATCCCTAAAGGATTTAGACGCGAATTTGGAGCATCGGGGAATTATGTGAGATGTTGGAGGGATTTTCTAAGCCGGTACATGCTCCAGAGTTATACTCTTGCGAGGCCTCCTATTCTATTGGGAGTTGCATAGAGACGATCGAGGCCCTACGTCTATTATTGTATTTATGATCAGTGTTTGTTGTCCATCAACATTGATTGTTAGTTGTTGACCGTTGGTGTTGTATATATGATGGAGGGATGCTATTTTTAGGCTCATATTTCATTTAGATGTATGTATTATGATGTATAAGATGTGTACAAGTGCATGTAGCATTTATAATGTGAGTGCATGCTTTGTAGTTTGACTTAGAAGTGCCTTGGTTGTGTGTATGATGATGGAATGGACTCCCTGAGGGGCACTGAGAGATCATGTGAAGTGTGTTTTTTTTTTCTTAAAGGCGACAAGTTTTATACCTGATGATTTTTCAGGGTCTAAAAAAATAACGGAGACTTTGGCGAAATCTCTTCAAGTTCCTCGAAATTCATGTCTCGGCATGGAGTCTAACATAGGGAGCATTAGTAGTTTAGAGTTAATAAAGCGAGATTTCATACAATAAAAAGAGAATAAGCACAATCTTTCATCAATCTAAACTTAGTAAGCAACATAGAATTAGGTTCTCAAACAACGGGGAGTGCCTGAGTGCGTGACATTTGTGACCTATGCAAGTCTATGTTTCGAGGCATTCACAACATCAGCTATAGATATGAAGGCATATGCTAACAATCATCATATTTTATCATGAAATCCCATGGCAGACATCATCCATGGTATATAATAGTAGTTAAATTCAATATACGCATCGAATAGGCATGATCCATAATTTCTATCAATCATTATCTTATTTCAAGTCACAGGGAGTTGTGCACAAAACAATACCCATAAAAAAATGCCCCAGCTTATAGGAGGTTTTGGATGTGATTGGAGTTGGGTTCCCTGCAAGGTCTCAAAACAAACTTGTTAGTTTAATATTTTTAGGCCCCCTGCATAGTCTGGCTATGGTAGCATTTTTCTTTCTTGGTAAAAATGTCAGGGGGTGCGTTTTTTAGCATTCAAGCTTTGAGAAAAACAAGATCGGGAATGGGACCTTTGGGATATGTGCTTTTTTTTTCTGCATTCAATTGAAGGTCATCAGTAAGAAGAGCATGTATGAAGTGAGTGTGTGTGCAGCCTAGTGAGTGCTCGTGGCAGTTGTGTATTCGATGAGGGCCCAAATTGGGAAGCCGTGTGAGATAAACATATATTCATATGTATATATATATATATAAAATGCCCCAGCATAAGACTAGTGTTCATTCTGGCCGTGGGCGAGAATGTGAAAGTGGATTAGCCTCTCAATCCATGATTGTCACCTTAGTGGCAACGTAATCTTCCCTAACTACCCTTTGGAAGTCGAGCCCTCACGGGCCCCCCTTTTGTAGCTGCTTAGTCTTTTTGGCTGAACTTTGGAGAGCACCTGACTGCCTCCGGGGGCTCATTCGTGAGTAGTGTTTGTGTGTGGGGTGGTGAATCACCCTGCTACCTTAGTGTTGTGGTTTTCGACCACCTTCTGCTTAGTTCGCCCGATGAGTACCCATGTCACTCTAGCGAGCCTAATTCTAATAGAATTTTTTCTTCTCTTTTTTTTGGTTTTTTTTTGTTTTGTTTTTTTTTATTTTTGACATGTGACTGTGGAATGCCTGGGTCCTTTAAGCTTTCTAATCAACCAATGTAACAAGCATTCGGCCAATGACTCCCAAACCAAGTGGTTTTAGGGCACTAGGCTTGTAAATACCCCTACGGGCTTACTGGCTCGAGTTAAAAAGGCTCTGAACCCAGACTAGTCAGAAAACTTTTATTCTTTTCAAGACTTCTAACTGAACATTTTTTCTTCTCTTTTTTTTCTTTTTTTTTTAATTTTTTTAGCAGACAGTCGAGAAGCTTTCATGACATGGGCGAACTCACCTACAAACCTTCACATTGGATGGCTTTAACCGTGCGGAATTTGTGTGGGGTAGATTCACCATTTTGTGTATTTTTAAGTGTTGGTGTGTGTTTGAGTTCCAAGTTTGATTAGAGTGCATCTCTTCGGTCCTCCTATGGGATTTCTACAACTACGCTAAGGAGCAAGGAGGGTCATACTCCATAAGAAGTAGGGGAGGGTCATACTGTGTACGTTCCATGGATCGGGGAGCTCTTCCCCTTCTGCGTTTACTAGTCTATATGCATTACCAGAATATGCTTCTTTAATTACATAAGGGCCTTCCCAATTGGGTCGTAATCTGCCTTTGGGATGCGGAAGTTGGGATGGAGTGATGTGCTTTAGCACGAAATCACCAACTTTGAACTTTCTTTCTTTGACATGTTTGTCGTAGGCTCTGGCGATTCACTTCCACTATACTTGTGCATGCTTTCCTGCTTTCATTCTTTTCTCGTTAAGTAGGTTTAGCTGAAGTATCAATGCTTCTCTCCTTTGGTATTTTGTCACATCTTCATTCAGCTGGATGCACAGTGATGATGAAGGACTTCGAGGGGAAGGACTGCTTCCATTCCGTAGGTCGAAGAGTACGGGGGTTTCTCCTGTAGGAGTTTTTATAGAAGTTTGGTACACCCACAATGTTTTGACCGGATGGTCTGGCCAGTTACTACCATTGGGGGGTAATATGGGGTTGATCAATGCGGATCTATGTCATATTTTGTGCACAACTCATTTATTTGTTGGGATATGAATTGTGGACCATTGTCCGTTATGAATACCTTGGGGATGCCAAGTCAGGCTATTATGTTCTTTTTAATGAATTTGACTACGAAGGTAGCTTTAACGTTGACATATGCCTTAGTTGTTGATGTTAATATGAATGCCTCGGGCATTTCTTAAATCTCCTAATGTGGTCAACCAAGCTACCCTCTTTAGTACCCACTAATTTAGAGACATCCATTCATATTAATAATCGCGATTCCTAGGGCAGTCCTGGTTTTGAAGCAATAGGTAAAATCTGCAACCGATCTCACCAATTCTACTCGTGACCTTTTCTAGTCGTGATTGTTCTACTAGAGGGATTTTCCACCGCTTTGGCTCGCCTATGCCTTTTATGATGATCAGACAATTGTGTTTTTATATTGTTTATACTTCTTTTTTTGTGATTTTTTTTGGGTTTTAGGGGTTTTTTATATTTTTATGGTTTTTTTTTGTATAATCCTACGCAGTAACTAATTAATTCGGGCTTTCTTGAATTTGCAAACCTTTCATTGGCATGAAGCCCAGGGTTGGTCTAGCATGATTATGATTTTCCATTGTGTGTGCTAGAGATGTGTTGCGCGCTTTGAATATTTTGACTATTCGAAAATGCGTGCGTTTAAGACCTCTTGACCTACGGTTTTTATTAGTGGATATTTGGTCTGGGTCTTATCATTTTGCTCTCTTCGGAAACGAGAGCGTTGAAACATTTTCGACCTCCGCCATTTGGGCTTTGGTTTGATAACAACATATCTCACTTGTATTTTATTATGGTGTCTTCTTTGAAACCTGTGATTTGTTATTTGTAGTTCAGGTCCTAAAATGATGTATTTAGTTCGTAAGTTTTTATTTTGGTTCATCCGGAAACGAGACCGTTGAAATATTTAAGACCTTCGCCATTTGGGCCTTGGTCTCATATTAAAGAGTTTCGTATGTGTCTCATTATGTTCATTTCTTTGAGAACGTGGATATGACTTCGCTCGTTGATGCATTAAGATAAGGCTCTTATATTTGGGACCTTTAGTTTGCTCTCGCCGAAAACGAGAGCATTGAAATGTTTTGGACCTCCGCTATTTGGGCCTCGGTCTTTTAAAGCGTTTAAACAATTAGGAGATTTGTGATCTTTGAATGATGATTCCCTATTTTTAGTTGATGATCTCCGGTCTTTTGTTTTCCTAATTGTTTGACCCTCATCTTTTGTGTGAACCATATGATTTTCCTTTTTACTTCAGGCTCTAGGTTTTGTTGTAGTGCATCTAGCTTCCTTAAATGTAGTTCGTCCATGTTTTGGAAGGCGTGCTCTAAGTTTTCTTTGTAACCTAGCAGACTTACATCGTAAAAGTCTTTGAGCAAGGGTGTAATCTTGAAGTTTTGGTTGTCATTACTAGATGGATATGTGGGATAAGAATTTCTTTAGTCGTGTGGATTTTTACATTGTTCTTTGGGACTATCGGAATCTTAGGTGGCACGTTTGGGTAAGTACCTGAAAGTTCATGTACAGTCAAGTCTCCGAAAGTCTGGTCTCAATTCTTTCGTGGAAACTAATTGGATCAAACTCTATTTGGCTTTCTAGTTTGGGAATAATCTTTGTTGTTGTGCTTGGATTTTGATCTTTATGGGCATGGTACCATTCTAGATGAAGGATCGGAGTTGGATCAACTATTGGTGGTTGTCTCTTCTCAAAGTATTTTATGTAATCTTGACTCATGATTATTGGATTGGTCAAGATGGGGTCAAGATGCATTGGTTTGGGTTTAGGAAAGTCTTGTTCATCATTTGGTTGCATGTTTATTTGTCTTTGGATCGTGATTTTTGTTTTGCATGATGGCGTAGGATTCAAGTTCTTTCGTTTGTAATGTGGTCTATGTCTTTTAGTGGTATTCGTCTTAGATTGAGATTCTGGATCTTGTATGATTTTGTTCATTTGTGTTTGGTGCTTGACTCCAAATGAAGATGGTTTGACTAATCCAGGAGTTTCCATACTTGATTCTAAGTCATTTGAATCAAATCTGACTATTTTGTGTGTTTCGGAACTTATGACATCAAAATATTTAATTAATTCATCCACTCGTTCCATTTGAAGGTCAAGTATCTTCATTGTCGTCATGAATTCAGATTCTTCGTGTGGATCATTAGGTTGCACAGTCTTGTGTGTCTTTGATTGAATCGTTATGTCTTTTATTTGTTTTGTCGAATGATCTTCGTTTGGTTGTGTTAGGGGTGGCATTTGTGGCTTTGGTATTTCTGATGGGATGCTTGTTTGTGATTGATTTGGTTCTTTCATTTGATGCCTAGTGATCTAGGTTTTACTGCCCTAAGGTGTTTTATGTTGTTCATAATCTTCATTAAGCATATCATAAAATTCCTTAGGAGGCATGTCTTTAAAGATAGGATTGTAGATCTCATCGGATGATTCAGAAGTTTGGTCATTTAGTGGATAATAGGTAACTTCAGGGGCTAAAGTTGTCAAATATGGAGGATCATAGGACCAATTCTTGAGAACATGATCTATTGGGGAATTCATTATGGGATATAGCGTGTCTATGATTTCTTCATTTTCGAGTTGATGGAAGGGAGCAAAGTATGTTCTGAGAATTTGTATCCCCTCTTCTACCTGTGGCATTTCCATAATGTTGGGATCTTGATCTCTTCAATCATAAGTCTTCGTAGAGTTTCTGAGATTAGTCCAAGTTCTCATTCTAGGTATTCACCACCTATCAATTGTTCTTCTAGGGGCTTCCCCGTATTTGCATATGGATCATTTCTCGAAGTGATGCTCTTAAACCAGTCCAGATTGGGTAACTCTAGTTCACTTATGTCCACCATCCTAGCAAACTCTTCCTGGATCTATTTTCGAGATACTTTGGTTTTACGTGGTAAAAATGGATTTTGGGTTCTAGCATCTATGGTTGAGTTTCTGTCGTGGTTCTGATTGGATGTGTTGACACCAAAAATGTCACTTTGCTTCTTCAACATCAAGAAGCCTCATGAAGCTGCATCCTACTACAAACGGGCAATGCTACTTCAAGCATCAGATCTTGTTAGAATCAAACAAAAATTGTAAGATCATTCGAGACAGCAAAAAGAGGAGTTCACATGAAGTTTCAAGCCATTCCGACATTATTTGGCCTAACTTCACTCCTCCAGCAGCCAAACAGGTGCTCCTGGCGGCGGCGGCGTCGAAGACATCAAAACTTCGATCTAAGCCTAGGGATGGTCTCAAAATACCTCCAAAAGGCTCAACGTCAAATTTCAGGTCTTCCGACGATGTTTGACCCGACTTCGACGCTCTGAAAGAAAATCAAGCCCCTCGGCGGCGAGAGCCACCGGGACCATTACACATCAAACAGAGCACATGGGCGGCTTCAACATGCTTCAAAAGGGATGCACGTCAAATTTCAGGTCATTCCGACAACGTTTGACCCGACTTTGATGCTCCTAAAGAAAATCGAGGCTACTGGCGGTGAAGTACCACGGGACAATGACATCCAAATCAGAGCTAATGGATCATCTTAAAATGACTCCAACAGGCTCCCCGTCAAATTTCAGGCCAATCGGACATCGGTTAACTGCACATCAAAGCGAGACATCTTCGTCGCAGTGAAATCAAGCCTAGCAGCGACGGGACCCCAAATGGCTTCAAAACTCAAACAAAATCCTATGGTTGGTCCTATCTACTGCTCGGGAGGCTTCACCTCAAATTTCAGGTTATTCCGACATCGTTTGACCTAGTTTCGACTCTTGACCAAAAATCGGCAACTCTGCGCGACAAAATCTTTGGCTTTTCCAAAAATAGGAAACTTTGTGCCCCGGTTTTGCAAGACTTCTCGTCGGGTTTTCTTCAGGAGAATCAAGCCAAAAAATGAGGAAAAATGTCAAGAAAAATACAGGAGAAAAAAAAAGTGCGAAAAACGGCTGACGAAATGGCGACCGAAGGGGAAAATCCCCCCACGGTCGCTGGCGACCTTGCCCCATGGTCGTCGGCGACCTTGGAAATCCGGGTTGCCGGATTTCCACCAAAAGGCCATTTTCCGGCTCCTTTTCGCATTTCGAGACGTCCGGCCCCTGTGATTTCCTGAAAATCTAATTTTTGATGCTCGGAAACGACTGATCTTCGTCAACATCACGGACCCGCCGTCAAAAGCATGGAATCATCATTGTTCGCTCCGAGATCGCCAGCCGGCTGACCAAGGAAGTACACTTTCTGTCCAACTGATCGAGAAATCGATAGGACAGATGTCACCGGCCCGCTGTTAGCAATTTATGTCTGAAGTTGCATGGTCATCCGACATCAATCAACATGAAGATCCATCGTTGATCATTGCAAGAAGAATTCCGAAAAACGCAGCATGACTGCGACTCTTCAAATCCCCGACGACCACTTAATGTTGTTAATTGACCCAACTAAATGCGGTCATTAACTCATTATTTTGGACAGCCCAATCAGAAGCAAGGAAACGGGAGTTACAAGTCAAAGCCATCATGGCATTAAAGCCATAAAACTCCTCTCATAATGGAGATTAAAGGCGATTAAAAGCCCATCATTCTCCATCGGCCAATTAGATTTAAGGAAAAAGGAGTTACAAAATCAAGAAATAAAAACTTGTAACTCCTCCCATCATGAAGCTTTAAAGCCATCAATGCTCATAAACCCTCCTAATGGCTACCAAAGGCCTATAAATAGGAGAGCATTCCAAGAAGAACGGATCCAGAAGAACGGATCCAGAAATCCATAGAAGAAAAATCAGAGAAAATTCAGCCAGAAAGATTTTTCAAAATTCCCCGAAGCTCTGAAGAAACTATGATGCAACAGACACTAAAAGGTGATTGAAGCCCATCGGGGGGGGGGGGGGGGGGGCGGGGCAGTCAAAGCCCTCTCTTCTACTATTCAACATGGCCTAGACGCAGCTTTTCAGCTCGTCTCTTCATTTTTTTAATTGGATATAGGACCTTCCTTTGGTCCTTATCATCTAAAAGAAACCGAAGTCCAAGTCAAGCCAAAATAATCAAAGCATCAAGCGTTCTCATCTGAAGGACGATGGCGAAGTCCATACATGACTTGCGACCGTCGATCTGAACGAGACCCCACAATCTCCTAAGAAGTCAGATTCATTTTCTTACTTTTCTATTGTATTTTGTATTTTCTTTAAGAGACAAAAAATCACAATTCTTGTCTTTCATTTTGATAAGATTTGTAAATCGCCTTTCACTGCACAAAATCGCCTTCTACGGCACAAAATCGCCTCTTACGGGATTCAAGAAAAAACCTTGTCTCTTTTCTTAAATATATGTGCAATGGAAAGTTAGAAAAAAGATTGATTTCCTTTCTACTTGCGAAGGTGGATCTCCAGATCACCGTTTCTAAATTCCAAGTAGAATATAAAATCTGGCATACCCGTACAAAAATGTTGATACCCACCTTTCTCCCCCTTTTTTCCCTCCATTCGGCCCTCTCGGTGACCCCGGGGACGGATGGGAGAGGAAAGGAAGGAAATCGGGTCCATCAAGCTGGCATACCCGGTGGGACTTTGTTCATCTAAGAACGCGATACTTGAATTCTTAGTCTCTTTTCTAGTTGGTGGCCTATGTTGGATCTTGCATAAAAAAAAAGAGATGGGATTTTTGAAAAAATTCTACCTTTGGACTTATTTCCATTCTTTCTCATTTCAGAAAAAAAAGAAATTTGATTTCTCTTTTTTGGATTCAATTTTGAGAAACTTTGATCCTCTCCTCCTTGAACTTGATAGCTCACAGAAATGTTCGCAGCTATTGTTCTTATCGGGGAATGGGCCATCTTTTCTCTTTGATTAGTCCGATAGGGGTTTCCAAAAATTTTTTTTTTTTTGGAATCAAATTTGAGAAAGTTTGGTCCCCTCCTTTTCGGATTTAGCGCTTGCAGAAATGTTTGAGCCCTTATTCGGATTGAGATACCGCTCATTCTCTTTGATGAATCCATTAAAAAAAATTCAAAACCCACGAAGGTTGCACTAATTACGTTCTTTGACCAAAGTGGATCTAAGAAAAGCCTTGTCCAGAGTGTGGAGACAACTAGACTGTTCGAGGCAAGGGTCCTCCAAATGGGTTCATTAAGTAATCCTACCCTTACCTGGGGGTTCATCTATCTACTAAGGTTTCATAAGACAGAATTGAAAACCTTTGTGTTTCTTTCAAAAAAAAAAAAAAAAAAAAAATTCAAAAAAATAAAACTTTCAAAAAAACATCGTCATTTTTGGGTTTACATCTGAAAAATCTTGGTTCATTCTCTTTTGGATAAAAGCTCGCGGAAATCGCTTGTAGCTTGCGTTCGTATTGGAACACCATTTGCTCTCTTTTACGAATCCGATTTTGACCTTTCAAAAATCCCATCTTGTGTCCATTCCAAGGATACGATTTGTAACATTTGTGCCTAGCGGTGCTAGTACGCCCTTCCGGGTCCACTGTATTTGCGACCGACACATTTGTATCTCCAACCTTATATCATTTTACCTCGAGTGAACCTCGCTTCTCGGTAATTTGAATTAAGGTCTACAATTGCTTCTAGCAGTCCCTGGAATGCTCGCTCTGAGCCTCCTGTACTTGCGTTCAGAACAATTGTATCCTCTATGGCTTTTTGCCTTCTTCACCTCGCTTGGACTGGGCCATGTTCCCTTGAGCGATGTAAAAATACAAAACCATAGTCCTTTCCTATTCATGATCACTATATTCTTGTGATTACTAATAGACGTGGTCTTGTTTCAGAAGTTTTCCAAAACTAACAATGGCAGCTTCATTAACCATCATTTTCGATGAGAACAAGTACAAGCTCATGCTCCAGGAGAAGCAGAACAAGAGCACTCATAAGCGCCCTGCTAGCTGCCAAAGCGTCACCTCCCTCGGCAAATTCAGAACACCGGATCAACCTTTACTCCCCGGACTATCATCTTCGGGTCGTTGGGACCGTTCCCACTTCTCGTAGAGGAAACCGTACCTACTAAGAAGCAAAAGATTGCCCCCACAACGTGTCGCTGCCATGACACCAAGAGCGAACGCGAAGAAGCCTGAAGCCCGTGGCAACCCCACGAAGCCTCAACCCACAGAGAACTAGGTCTACCCTAAGACTTGGTCCCCAAGACCTTCACCAAAACAAAGGAGGTCATGAGTATCTGCAAAGCCAGCATCCCTGGTCCCTCTCAAAGAAAACCGGTTCTATCCTCTTGCATACATGAATGAGGAGAAACCAGTCCCTTGCTTGACAAAGAAGTCAACCCATCATGAGTCAGCTTGTTCCTATAAGTCAAAAATCAAATCATACATCACCAGGCCTCTGCAAGAACTTGCCAAGGCCTGCACTCCTGCAGTTTGACCCTTTATCTCAACGGAGGCCGAACTCGCAAAATTCAAAGCTTCGCTACGACAGTCGAAGGACCAAGTCCAAATCCTGTCTATGCCCAGCTTCAAAGAAGACAGGCTTGGCTGCTGCGCTCGAGGGAGTACATCCTTCATTGCTAAAGCCCAGCCAGAGCTGACAGAAGCTCAAATTGCCCGTTGCATACGTCGTCGCATGTTGTATCGACAAAAGAGACTAGAGAAGCAAAGGACTGAGCATCCTATCCTCCAAATCTCCCAAAAATGGGCTGAAAAAGAAAGACCCGATCAAATTGTTGTTTTCCATATGGTTGGCAAAACCAGAAGATGTCAAAAGTCAGCAACTAAACTTCATGTCCGACGACCGGTGACTCGTAGCCTCTCCTGGACACGAAGACATTTGGAAGAATCTTCTACTCCTTCAAGCCAAGGACAACGGAGTAATCCTTCCTCAAGATCTTCAAGAATGAGCCCCAGCACAGTCACCAAGACAATCTCCTCGTTCGAATCACGGGGGATGAACGTCTTAGCTACAAACTCTAAGCAACCTCGCAATCCACCTCCTGATGAAAAGACCGCACGCATCCAGTAGTTGGAGCAAGGTCAGCAGAGGATTGAGGCTCTGATGGAGAATCTTCTCCTCGCTTTTTAGCGTCAAGAAAACAACCAACCTCCTCCAGATAACAAGGAAAATGCAGAAAATAATGAGTCACGCACCCTTACCAAAAAGGACATTGACGACATCTTCGCCAAAGCAAGAGAAGAGGATACGCGGAAGGAGCATGGGACCAAGCCACCATATCCCTTATGGATGGACTCGGTCCTGTTCCCTACAAAATTCAAGCAACCTACCCTCCAAACATATACGGGGAAAGGTTCAGCCAGACAGCACGTCATCCACTTCAAAATATTGACTGGAGCTATCGCGGATCAAGATGCCCTTAAGATCCATCTCTTCGTAAGTACCCTAAAAGGTACGGCCTTCGATTGGTACTCCACTTTGCCAGAGGACTCCATCCAAAATTGGGCCATGCTAGAGACAGGCTTCCTCACTCACTTCAAAGGGAAGGATCATCCTGTCACTATGGCACAACTCTGCAGCCTAAAACAGGGAGAGAATGAGTCAACATACGACTTCATTCACAAGGAGAAGGCGATGGCATACAAATGTTCCGATGTGCTGCCACAAACATCGCTAGGCGACATCTGCCGTAACAACATGAGAGCAAGGATCCGCTCCATGATTATCGGCAACAAATCAAAGAACCTGGGAGAACTCCTAGAAGCTTCCATGGAGGCTGAAATGGTGATCAAAGATCTCAACAGTCAACAGTCATCAAAGAAAGAGCCGGCTGCCATTACAACCTCAAAGATAAAGAAAAAGGAAGTTCTTAATGTGCAAACCAAGCCAGCTCCTCAGCAGCCAAAGAAAGCTGAAAATAAAGCTGCAGGTAAGAAACCTGAACTCTCGAATGCCTTCAGAGAACAAGTAGAGAAAAAATACCCGTTCGATGAAGATGTTGAAGAAATTTTTGAGGCTCTCATAGCAAATGGTAAACTCACCTTGCTTGAGCCCAAAAGACAGGGAGATGTTGGCAAAACCAACGATCCTCGGTACTGTCCCTACCACCAGATGATCTCGCATCCTCTCAATCAATGCTTTGTTGTGAGAGAAAAGATCAACGAGATGTGGAAAAACGGGGTCATCACCTTTGACAAAAACTATGGGCCTGCCTCTGTCAACATGGTGTTGTATGGACAAACTTCAAAGTCATCAAAGGGGAAGACCGCTACTTCCTTTAAGGTGATAAAAATGACCCAGACGTCCCAAGAGTTGGTTCCTTATCTAACACCAGACGAACAACCCATAAGGGTGCATCCCGATCTCCTAGAAGATGAAAATTGGGAGATCGTCAAAACAAAGCCTACTGCTCAACAGTGAAGGCAAGCCAAGAGATAACTCCGCAAGCTCAAACAGCGGGAGAAAGCTCAATAAAAGCAAGAAGTTCCTGAAAAGGCAAAGACCTCTTCCACTGCTTTGTTGGGGGCAACGGAAGAATCCAAGGTTTCAAAGGTGGAAAGAAAATTCACCCTTGGTGAAATCATGCCACCTCAATTCAAAAATGAAACTACGCAGGGGGCATCATACTCTTGCAATTCGGTGATTGGATTATCTATGGATGGATACGAGTCCAGTGACACTGCCAGTGACACCGAGGAATGGGAGGAATCCCTTGAAACAGGAGAATACCTCTCCGACAAAGAATGGATTCCCGAATCTCAACTTATGCCAGTAATCTGGTATAACCCATATCAGCAACAAGGATCCTGGTCCGATGATGAAGAAGACCAAGAGGTTGTTCAAGAAAATCCTGTTGACTCAGCACCCGTCAACGCTTCAGTGGAACCCAACCATGTTGAACCACAAGGGGCAGACGAAGAAGAAGATTTGGCTCCCATGCCTGATCTTGAAGAGTATACGAGGATCTTGTAGCGCCTTGCCTTAGAACAAAAGCAAGATCTTCGCGATCAAAACCCAGAACCGGAAGTCCCTGAAAATCAACAGGTACCTCCTCCTTCAATTCCTGACAATGAAGAAAACTGTTGGATAGAAGATCCTCTCACATCCGATGATGAGCCCGTCTCCCAACAGTCCACTCTAGGGGGATCTCCTATCAAGGCAACTTGCAATGCGATAGTTCATGATGATAGCGCCTTTGAAGCATGATCTACCGAAGACACATACTCTCCGGCTACACCTGATAGTATATCTACTGGAGCTACATTTTCTCAGGTGACTTCCACTGAGATAACACCTTCTCAGCCTTCGTCCCCTGAAACTGTGACATCACAACTCACAGCTCTTCCGACCGATCATCCTGAAGAAACTTCAGCTGAAGGAGACATGGTCAATTGGTCCCAGATACCTGACCTCATAGGAGACATCTGGATCGACAAATTACTCAATGAAGGAGAAAAGTTGCTGGATGTTGTTCAGGACTTGTCCCCGAAAAGTGCTCCATGTAACGCAATCACTGAGGATGGTGACTCTGCTGCAGACACATCTTCAGCAAATGAGAAGGATCAACCCTTGGATCCCAAGGACGATCTTCCAAATGAAGACCCTTCTCAAGAAGTTCTTGAAGTTGGTAGAGGTACCCGTTCTGGCCGGGATTACCACAAAAATTACAACCAACCTTCTTCTTCTTCTTATGTAAATCCTTCGGGAAAAGATATTGTAAATGCCCCAAGTGGCAACAATTGTTAGGGATTTTGTATTTGTAATTTGATGGATGCATTAACATTTGAGCATCATTTGATTCACACACTCGCATTGATTTAGAAAAACTTGAAATCTTGATTTTTACATGCATTGCTTTTAAGATTTGTAAAAGTATTGATTTATGCATGTTTTGTTTTTAAACTTGGATGCATTTGATTTAGAAAAGAATTTTTAGAAATCAAGCAAGCCATTGGATTTAAAGTTTCGAATCATTTTAGGCTTTTTGTGTTTCATGTTTTTAAACATCTTAGTTTGATTTAAAACATGTCTCCAAGCTTGATTTAATGGCCCAAAAATCCCCTCCAAGAAAAACCTTTAAGTATGCAAAAGTTGGGAATTTTGGTCCCAGGGGGTCGACCTGCAGTGTGGCCGGTCAGCCGGCCCAGGGGACCCGGTCGACCGGCCACACATGCTCGGTCGACCGGCCAAAGAGCTGTTGCCCTTTTTCAAACGGTCACTTTCTTGACCGTTGTGAAGGCCAGGTCGACCGGGGGTCATGGGGTCGACCGTGGACTAGCCGTTGGGCATTTTTTTTGCTATAAAATGTAGTTCTTTTCTTTGTCAAAGTTGGAGATTTTTAAGCCTTCTTTGAGGTGTATTGAGACAAGATAAAGGGGATGAACCAAGAGAGACCAAAGAATCATTTGGAGGGCTAATGCTTGGATTAATGAAGTTAAATCTCTAAGTAAGCTCTACCTCTCTTCATCATAGGTTATATGCTTTGTTCTAATTATTGGTAAATGATTTTAGCATGATAACTATGATGTGTTGAATCCATTCTTCTCTTAATCTTTGATCTAATTAAGATTGGATTCCTCACTTTGTTTTCAATCCAAGTTGTTTTAAAAAACTTTCTTAATCATGCTTAGACAAAATCTTTGTTTTTCTTTCATAGCATGAGTCTTTTACTTGGTTGAAACATTGTTTGTTGTTTTCATTCATTTGAACTTTAGTTAAACTTGTTTAGTTTTGAAAACAACATTGCACATGCATCACATGTTCTAAGTTAGTCATTTTCATACAACTTGTGAATCTTTGATTTTCATATCATTAACAAGTTGATATTCATACATGTGATTTGCATCAAACTTTAATCAAATCTTTTATGAGCCTTAAACTTTGAATTGCTTTAAGCAATATATTAATTGAGCTTTGTTTGTAACTTGATTGAAGTTATCACACACACACATCATGAGCATACATCTTTGCATTCATTTAGTGTTTGTGTGAGTTTGTTTTTCACTTTCACATTAGCCTATTTTAGAGGCAATTACATTGTGCTTTAAATTGTATCTCTTAGAGTGTTCTTTTGTGAAGACACCTTCTTAGAGAAATTCTTATTTGTAAAGGTTATTGCTTAGCCTGAGAAAAGCATTGTGTAAAGGTTATTGCTTAGCCTAAGAAAAGCATCTTGTAAAGGTTATTGCTTAGCCTAGAAAAGCACATTGAGAGGTTGTTGTTTAGCCTAGAAAAACAACATTGTAAGGGTTATTGCTTAGCCTATTGAAAAGCATAAATAGTGGAAATCCGGTGGGGGGATTGGATCACAAGCCGGTAGTGGATGCAGGCATTGAGGCCGAACCACTATAAATCTTTGTGTAGTGGTGTTTGCTTTGTGATGATTGTTTTATTAGCTTTCGCATTTTTATTGTTTATCATCACTTGTGACTAGTTTAGTTTAAGAAGTTAAAATTGGTCTTTATTGGTCATAATTGTAGCTCACCCTATTCACCCCCCCTCTAGGGTTAGGATCCCAGGACTTTCTACAATAATGAACATGCACGCCGGAAGGAGGCTTTCAAGTACGACTTGATTGAGCACTTCAAACACATACCTGCACGACTGCACATCCTTGATTTATTACAAATGTCTCCACACACTCGTGATAATCTCATTTCAAAACTGCAAAGGCTGAATGCGGATGTCAACAAACATGCCCCACAAGTCCTACAAATTGAAATGGACCATAGGGTCAAAAAATCGAATACTCCATCAAAGGGAGAAAAGAAGAAAACCGAGGGATCAGGCATTGAATGCCTCTCGATATAGAAAGCAGCAAGTACAACAACCGCCTTCGATAAGGATGACCTCCTGCTAGGTGAGACAAAGCACAACCAACCCCTGTACTTCACAGGGTACATCAAATAAATGCTGATACACAGAGTCCAGATCGACCCAGGTTCTGCACTCAATCTCATCTCTACTTCAGCACTTGAAGAGCTAGGCATCCCACCTACCAAGCTGAATCACATGTCTGTATCCATCTTTGGGTACGTTGGGACCGCTCAAAGGCCTATCGGCAAAATCAGGTTCAAGTTGTAAATCGGTGATCTTATCTCTAAAGTCACTGTGTATGCAATAAGAACCCCTTCATGCTACAACATCCTTCTTGGACGTCCCTGGATACACGAGAATGGTGTCGTCCCTTCAACTCTACATCAATGCATCAAGTTCGTTGGCAACGACGGCTCGATACATTGAGTATTTGTAGACAGAAAGCCCTTCAAAGGCAAAGAAGTCCATTTTGCAGATGCTCAGATGTACAAAGATGAAAATGAAGAAAATGAGGAAGAAACAACACCCTTTGTTGAAAATCTTCAGAAAGATAAAGGCAAGGCTCCTCAGCAATCATCGGAAGAAAACAAACCTTCTGGCAAATCCGAAGAGAGCAATCCATCTCCCTTCATTGTCTCCCTTAAATCTTCAAAGCCTTTGGTCATCGCAACCAAACAAAGAAGACAAAGCAAAAGTCTGGGGGCAAACTTGTTGTCTCTTTCGTGTCTATCGTGTAAGACACGGATTCAGAGTCAGAGCCAAAAGATGACATATCGTCAAGCCAAGCTGACACTCAGCAAATTCAGCCTGCTTTACCTCCAATAGAGACACCAGCTGACGTAGAAGATCCTATGTTTGTTTCCTTCGTTGTTCTGGTAACTTCAGCTGAAGAGAAGCCAATCTTCTTCCACAGATCAGAAGTTTCCTCATTAAATTTTATGCTTGAACCTTTCCAAAACGAAGGTATGCCTCAACTATTTCTATATAGTCCTATGGCACAAGCTATTATGAAGAAAATGAGTTATGACACTCAAAACCCAATCGGTCTGGGGCAAGGCCGTGGTATTCTCACACCATTGGAGCTCGCCTTAACCAAAAGTCAACTGGAAGATTGGAGACTCTACGGTCAAGTAGAAAAATCTGCACATGGGTTGGGGTATGATCCCGACACTCCCATGAGACAATTGACACAAATGTTGAGGAGTCGATTTGCCGACCAAGCCTCAACATCTCATGTCCTTAAAGACATCAATCTCCCTAGATATCTCTTTGAAGAATCACCCGTGAAGGATCTAGGAAGCTCTATCGATTGGTATGATTTCTCTTATCATGAAGAGAAATTGTCCGGTGATACAGACATGTGGCATTCTGACCCAAAAAAACCATCATCTCCAAAAGAAGTACCCTACTTCGACCCAACTTCAACAGGCAATTGGGACCACCTCATAGCAAGCCTTGAGAAGATCACCGATCCTGAAGACCCATGGCCAGAAACAAAGCCTTGGCCTGAAAATGCCCTTGAAACTCCAGAAGGTTTCGTTGAGTTGGAAGCCTCCGAAAATATTATGAAGGAACCACCTTCGAACCTTCCAACAGAAGATCATGTTCAAAAGATAGACTTGGGAACACCAGATAGCCCACGTCCTGTATTCATAAGCAAGAATATAAAGGATGATGAGTTACCCGAGTATATCTCTTTTCTTCGCGAGTTTGTTGATTGTTTTGCATGGTCTTATGCTGAAATGCCTGACTTAGACCCCAAAATAGCAGTCCACAAACTCAATCTGCAAAAAGATAACAAGCCTGTCAAACAAGGGCAAAGAAGATTCTGCCCTAATGTGATGGACAAAATTGAACAAGAAGTTCAGAAACTCAAAAGCGTCGGCTTCATCCGCGAGGAACAACATCCTGAATGGTTGGCCAACATTGTCCCGGTGACAAAGAAAAATGGGCAGATCAGGGCCTGTATTGATTAAAGAGACCTAAATGGCGCTTGTCCCAAAGATGAGTTCTCGTTCCCTATACTAGAGGTGATGATTGACAACACCTGTGGGTTTGAGCGAATGACATTCATGGATGGATTCTCTGGCTACAATCAGATAAAGATGCATCCTGAAGATGAAAAACACACATCATTTCGGACCCCATTTGGCGTGTACTGCTACACAGTCATGCCATTTGGTCTGAAAAATGCTGGTGCCACATATCAGTGGGCTATGATGAAAATATTCCAAGATATGCAACACAAGATGGTTGAATGTTACGTTGATGACCTCGCTGTCAAAAGCAGAAGAAAAGAAGACCATCTGAAAGACATTCGAGAAGTCTTCCTCCGACTTTGCAAACACAAACTGTGAATGAATCCTCTGAAATGCTTCTTCGGCGTCTCATCGGGTAAGTTTCTTGGATTCATAGTTCGGACAGCTAGAATAGAACTTGACCCCATCAAAGTCAAGGCTATTCTAGAAATGCCTTCTCCAAGAACCTTAAGAGAACTGAAAGGACTTCAAGGAAGAGTGACATACATCAGACGGCTCATCTCCAATCTGTCAGGAAAATGCCGTCCATTCTCTCGCCTAATGAAGAAAGGTGTGGACTTTGTTTGGGATGATGAATGTGAAGCAGCATTTCAAGATATCAAGTCATACTTGACCAAACCACCAGTACTGGCTGCCCCTACCACTAGAAAACCATTCATCTTGTACGCAAGAGCTCTCGACCATTCCTTGGGCGCCTTGCTTGCACAAGAGAATGACGAAGGAAAAGAAGCTGCTATATACTACCTCAGCCATATGCTGGTAGGTGCGGAGCATTGCTACTCTCCAGTTGAGAAAGAATGCCTTGCAGTGATGTTCGTCATACAAAAGCTGCGTCACTATCTCCTATCCAACACAGTCTACCTGATTTCGAGGATCAACCTCTTAAAGGTCCTTGTCACAAAAGCATGTTCTCTTAATGCCCGACTGGCGAAATGGTCCATCCTCCTATCATAATTTGATATCAGGTATGTACCACAAAAGTCAATCAAAGGCCAAGCTCTAGTAGATTTCCTCACAAAGCATCCGTTGCCTAAAGATTCCCCACTTAGAGTTGATCTCCCAGACGAACATTTCTACAACGTGGAGACTTTCTCACCAAATGCCTCCTGGGACATGTACTTTGACGGTGCAACCAGGACAAATGAAAAAAGAAAGCTGATCTCGGGAGTTGGCATCCTCTTTGTTATCCCTGACAAGCACATGATTCCACATGCTTTCTCGCTACTGGAACCATGCTCAAACAATGCAGCTGAGTACCAAGCCCTGATTGTAGGATTGGAACTCGCCCTAGAATCTGGCATTGCCATGCTAGAAGTCTTTGGAGACTCTCAACTGATCGTTAACCAGATGAATCAGAAATTTGAAGTCAAGAAGCTTGATCTGTTGCCTTACTACAACAAAGCACAATCACTTCGCCAAAGGTTTGACATCTGTCACATCACCTATATCCTCAGAGGTGAGAACATCCGTGCAGATGCCCTGGCCGGACTTGCCACATCCATGGCGATCCAGGAAGGGGAAAACATGCAAATTACAGTGTGTCAAAGAAGGATTCTCCCTCCTCTTAACACACACCAAGCAGTTGTTGAAGGCCACCAATTAGCTGAAAGTCGAATCTCCATCCTCAAACCTCCAATCGACGACTGGAGAGATCCATTCATTGATTACACCATGTTCGGAATCCTCCCTGAAGATCCAAAAGAATGGGTAAGCGTTCAAAGACGAGCCCCAAACTTTCATTTGGATATACCTTCAAAAATCCTTTATAGAAAATCCTTCGACGGAGTACTTCTACGCTGCTTGTCACAACAAGAGGCCGAGGAAACACTTAAAGAAGTTCATGCTAGTCTTTGTGGAGTCCATCAGGCTGGTCCCAAGCTCTACGATCAGATAAAAATGTTAGGTTATTATTGGCCTACCATGGTAGCCGACGCAATGCAATTTGTTAAACGTTGCCGCCAATGCCAAGTTCATGGAGACTATATTCATATGCCTCCAGAATGGCTACACCCCACAGCAATCTCATGTCCGTTCGAAGCTTGGGGTACGGACATCATAGGTCCTATCTCTCCCCCGTCAAGCAAAGGCCATCGCTTCATCTTCGCCGTTACAGATTATTTCTCCAAGTGGTTAGAAGCATTTGTGCTCAGCGAAATGAAGACCTCATCAGTCCTTCAATTCTTGCGCACCAACATCATTTTTCACTTCGGCATACCTAAAAGATTCGTTCATGATAACAGACCACAATTCCGGGATCACAGATTCTACAGGTTTTACGACAAATACAAAATCCAAAGTTGTCCTTCGACTCCGTACAATCCGGCAGTGAACGGACTAGCAGAAGCCTCCAATAAGACACTCTGCAAAATTCTCAAGAAAATGGTCTCTAGTCATAAAAGAGACTAGGGAGATAAACTACATGAAGCTTTGTGGGATTATCGAACCACCGTTCAATGACCAACCCATAGCACACCATTCTCTTTGGTCTATGGATGTGAAGCTATTGTCCCTTTGGAAGTACAACTTCCTTCCTTAAGGGTATCTTTACAAAATGACATGACGCAAGAAAGCAATGTCAAATTGAGACTCCAAGAACTGGACAATCTCGATGAAAGACAGCTCGAAGCCTTACAAAGCATTGAGTTGTACCAAGCACGCATGGCAGGATCTTTCGACAAAAGGGTCCGACAACACGCCTACAAAAAGGGTGACTTGGTTCTTGCAATAAAAAGGCCAATGGTTTTCACCCACAAATCCGAAGGCAAACACGAACCAAAATGGGAGGGACCCTTCATCATTGACAAAGTCTTCTCCAATGGCGCATACGCACTTCTAAACATGGAGGGCGACAGATGTATGCTGTCCATCAACGACAAGTTCTTGAAGCGGTACTACCCTTGAAGACTTATGCCATTGGGTAAGAGCAATGCTTGTATGGCCAAAACCCTATTTCTCAAAGAGGCCTGGAATTTACTAAGGACCAATCACCCTGTTGTCTCCTGGGATGGCCTAGTCTGGACCAAGTTTCTCAACCCCAGGTTGGCATGCTTCTCCTGGAGCCTCCTTTATAGAAAAACTCCAACGGATGGTCAGGCAAAACAGAGAGGAAGCTCAATGGCCTCTAGATGCTGTCTATGTCTAAATCATGAAGAAGATGACCTCCACCACTTCTTCTCTTGCTCATTTGCGCTTCAGGTATGGTTGTGGATTTTAGGTCTTGGTGCCAATTCCCCTTCCCCTCCTCTGTCAGTGTTAGACCCCGACCCAGACCAATTCGATTAGTGTGCGATTAGTATGTGTTTAGTCCTAAGTGGGTTTAGTTGTCGTTGGGTTAGAAGTAATTAGTTTTAGTCTTGGACATAGCTTTGGGAATTTTGAGAACGTTTAGTATTAGTCTGACACACTCAGGAAGGCCTGAGTGCACGTGTAAGTTTGGGAAGATCGTATCGGTTTCCGTGTGATTGTGATTTTGATTTCATTTGAATGATTTTTCTATGTGTTACAACTCTTGTCTTAAGCCCATTCATGTTTGAAGCCCAAAAACCAATGTTTTGGCCCAATGAGGGAAAAATTGTCTTTTATGCACAAATCTGGACACAATTTTCGAGATCTCAAAACCATGTCAAAAATATAGTTTTTGGAAACTAGACATTTCGATGATCGTTTTATCATTCTTCGTCGAAGTCATCCAAGGCCCACAAGATCGTGTTTTGGCTATTTCAAGGTTCATGTTAATAGGGGCCCATTGTCATCACTTAATCCCCCTCTCCCTCTCTTTTCATTCATTTTCCCCAAATCTCTGCAATTGTTCTTGACCTAGGGCTGAAAACCCTTCTTTCTTTTCCATCTTCCTCACCTTGCATGATCTAGCTAGAAGACTCCAAAGAAGATTCCAAGGCTACCATCTTCTTCCTCTCATCTCAAGCTTCCTATTGATATCTTCTTCTTGAAAGCTAAAGTTGGGAAAGCTCTCCATTTGTTTTCATTCCTCTTGTGTGACCATTTCTAGGTAAGAGCTTCAACCCATATATTTCATGGAGTTATTTTGGTTCCTTAAGATCTTGTTTTCAATGGAAAAACCCTTTTTGTGAAAATGGGTTCTTTGTTTTCATTTTTGTTGAGTTTTGAGTGGATTTCTCTTGGGTTTTCTTGTAGTGTTGGAATAGCTTGAGTGAAGTGCTTGAGAGGATTGTTTAGCATTGGACAAGGCAAGTAATCTTTATAGGTTCATTGATGCATGTGTATTTTGATTAAATTGCTATCTTAGAAATTGTGCATATGAATTTGTTTATAAATTTCATGATCTTGTTTCATTGGATTAAATGTGTGAAATGGTGGAAATGAACCCTTGGTGAGCATGAAGGCTCAAGGGATTGCTTGTGATTTATGGATGAGAAGGAGGAGAAAAATGTAGTGGAAATTGTACAAGAGAAAGGCAATTTCTGCACTCAGCGAGCACAGGCAGAAGCTTGTCCGCTCGAGCGACCAAGCCTCTGTTTGGTCCGAGCGCATATAGAGAGCGGTTCGTTCGAGCGCACTTATTATCCGCTCTAGCGAACTGTCTCGCTCGAGCGAACTGTCATCACCTTATAAAGTTCACGTTTTCGCATACTTGATCGTGTGAGTCAGATTCCGCGTGTCTTTCGGAATCCTCACCGCGGGAACCTGTGGGAAAGTATATCTCCAATGTACACAACAGCAATCGACACGTTGCGGGCCCGGGATCCGTTCCGGGGTCGCGACAGTCAGCGTCAGCTATTTGGTCTTCCTTAGCCCAAGGCACAGACATCCATGAGAGGAAACTTGCAGCGGCAATTTTTTTCCATACCATCTTTGTTATTTGGTCCCTCCGGAATGGTTGCAAGCACTGGAATTGTAACCCTAGTCTGGAAAGAGCTCAGATAATTCTCCAGGATCAGTTGAAAGTGCTTGCCAGCTTGATGCAAGGATCTGCCATTTCCCTTTCCCATCATGTCCTTTGTGGTTTAGGTCTAGTGTGAGTTCCTGCTCTGTTTATGCTGATGGCTTCTCTCTCCTCTGCTTAGCTTGGTTGGTGCTGTGTGTGTTGAGTTGTTGGCGGATTTAAAGGTCGTGGTCTGGGCATTGCCTTATCCTCCATGGGCTTTTGCAGCTGAAGTTGCTCTGTTTGGATGCTGTTTAAGGTGTTCAGTTCTGTCTTGGCTGGCTTTGGAGTTTTGTATTGTGTTGGCTGCTGTTGTGCTCTAAGAGGTTCGGGCTGTCTTGCTTTGGTTTTTTCTTAGGTCTTTGGCCCTTAATGTATAGTGTTTTCCTTTGGTAGGCTGGCTCCGTGGTTGGCATTTTTGTTAGCCTCCAACTGCTGGTCTTTCCCTGTTTCTTTGGGGCCTTTTGCCCCCTCTCTCTTTTTTAATACAAATTTACCTTATAGCGAAAAAAAGGTACTTGCTCTTCAAACCCACTTCCTTTGGAATTTTTATCCTTATGTTGAGATTTCTAAAAATTCAAAATAATGCTTACTTTCATAGTTTCATTGTTCAAAAAAGATCCAAAAAAATCCAAGTTTAGGAGCCTCTTCCCGGACTTGACCAAATTTTCGATCCTTGAACCCAAAATTCATGGTTTGAAACAAAATTAGGACTCAGGAACTTCCACCCTAGTCCACCCTGACTTTTACAACCAAAAACGGTTTTAAGTCAAAATTTATGACCCTCGTGTCTTAAAAAAAAAATCGATTCTTTTCAGAAACCGTGGGGAAGCGACGCTCAGTCGATACTCGCAAAACCCAAAAATCGGAAGGATGCGAACCCCATTCGATACTTCCAAAATTTCAAAATCACAGGGAAGCGACACTTTATTGATACTTGCGAAATTTCAAAAATCATGGAGACGCAACATTCCAGTTGATATCCACAAACCCAAAATTCAAACAAAAATCGAGGTCCAAAAAAAAGGGGACCTCAAATTTCAAAAATCGTGGGGAAGCAACATTCAATTGATACCCACAAAACCAAAATTTTTGAAAAAGGTAAGGAAGCGACACTTAGTCGATACTTGCACCCAAATTCGTGAGGAGGCGACATTCCATCAATACTCACAACCGAATGAGCAAGGAGGCGAGATTCCATCGATACTTGCAAGACCATTCATCAAGGAGGCGACTTTTAGTCGATACTTGCATTTTTTAAAACCAAAAACTCGGCTATAAATGCCACAAAAATCGGCTATAAATGCCAAAAACCTGGCTCTCACGCCAAAAATCGGCTATCAACGCCACAAAAATCGGCTCTAAACGCCACAAAACTTGGCTCTCATGCCAACAAAAAAAAACTTGGTTTTTAAAAAAACGGCTCTCATGCCAAAAATCGGCTATAAACGCCACAAAAAAATCAACTATAAACGCCACAAAATCAGCTATCAATGCCACAAACAAAATTTCGACTTCCATGCCAAAAACAAATTTCGGCTACCAATGCCACAAACAAAATTTGGCTCCCATGTCACAAACAAAACCGGCTTCCATGCCATCCCAAATTTTGGCTTCCATGCCATCTCAAAATTCGGCTTTCACGCCAAAACAACCATTTGATAAAAAAAAATTCACAAAATGACAAACTTTTGATCAAATTTACAAACAAACATTCCCATTTAACTATTGTTTGAATTTATCACAAAAGAATTTGAGTGAAAAGAGGTAATACAAAAAATAAAAGTGCTAAAAAAATGTTCACAAGCACTACAAGAGAAAGAGTACCAAAAATATATGTGTGTATACACGGGTACCAAAAAAAAAAAAAAGAAAAAAAGTTTGTTACAAGAATCAGAAGCTCGGTCTCACATGGTCTTCAACCAAAGACTCAACTCCTCAAGCAGACCCTTGGCCTTAGCCTCTAAAGTTTCCAGGCCACACTTCTTCAAAATCTTCCCATAAAATGCGGAAGAACGCCGCGATCCGTCTGTAGCACGGGGAAGCTCTTCCCAAAGAATCTGTCATCGCTCGTACTCTTAAGTCTTCCTTCGGAGATTGCTTTCAGCCTCCTCGACTTAGAGAATCAGAGTCCCTTCTCTGACACGAGCTTCCACAATGGCAGCCGATTTTGTAGCAACTTGTTCCTCCAATAGCTCAAGACGTTGCCTGGTCTCAACGACCTCTCTATCAACACGGCGCAGATCTTCTACCAGCTCCATGATAGTCAACTCGGTAACGTTCCTCTCCCGAACGAATTGCTTCCAAGTCCGCGAGATCTCGTTCAGCTCAGACTTGACCTCGCCAGAAGGCTTCAAAAACATCTCATTAAAGATGCCACCACTTGGGAAGCTCTTGGTTTCATTCCACTTGCTCCTTAAAGCTATGACTTCATCAACGAAAGCCTTCGCATCTGCAATGTCCAGGCCGACCTCTTCGCTATCAACAAGGATGCCCTGTACATGCTTGACCATGCCAAAGCCGGCTTCTAAATGGCCAGAAGAAAGGGTTTTAACCCATGAGCTCAAAACGCTCTTCAACACTTTCTTCGCATACTCAAGAGATGGCCCGAATGAAGGCTCGCCCCTCTCCATTGGTCGACTGCCCGTGTCATGTCCTGCTAGAGGAGTGACCATTAAGCTCTTTCTAACCGGAGACACTGGCAAAGGAATCTGCTCAGACGATTTCATCTCTGCCGCATCGAAACTGGAAGAAGAAGTCCCCACTTCTGGTTCAACCGCATGCATCCCCTACTCTGGCACTGAGAAAGACGGAGGAACTTCTTCTGCTACCTCATAACCTGCTAGCAAAACAAAACAAAAGAGGTATGAATATGATCCTATTGAAAAAAAATCATTATCATCAGGGTTGTTGCTACAAATACCTTCTTCGACGATCGGCAGAATACTTTCTGCCTCCATGAGTTCATCTAAAGCATCGTTAAAGGCCGCATCCATGGATGGCTCAAAATCGTCGGAATCCTGTGGCAAGTCAGCTGACAAGAAAATAAGCAACATGTTAGCATATGACAGCACAAAAAAAAAGAAAAAAAATACAAAGAAGTTATATCAGGTGAAGATTCTGGAATCTCTCCAGAGTCCCTTCGTTCTTCTTTAGATGCCGCAATCGGATCCGTCACTGCTTCATCAGCCGGAACCTCAGGCATCACCAAATCATCATCTTCCACTAAAAGGGGAGAGAAAGAAAATAAAAAACAAGAGAAACTTCAATGAAAGGAATGGAGAGAGAAAGAGGAAGAATCATACCTTCACCAGTGGTCTTTTCCTCTCGACTCCTGTTTTCCGGAGGCTCATCAGCGTCCCCTGACGTCTCTTCAGCAATGGTGGGAGGGACTTCTGAATTAAAAGAGTCATCGTGTCATCTCTTATTACGGCGATGTCCTCTCTTCCTCTTGCTTCTGTGGGTTGATTTACTTGAAGTACCCGCCCCATCGCCAAAATCAGGATCTCCGCTTGATTCCTCACCGGATGGTCTGCTCTTCCCAGTAGACTCCATGGAAGCCTTCATTAATTCCGCTTGCATCCAAGCGCCAATCTCGGCTTCCTCCTCTTCTAGTTGTTCCAAGACCTCACTAGGTATTTCTTGTACAGCTTCTGATCTGATGATGTCATGCTCGCTGAGAAAGCCGATCTTGTGCTTCTCTCCGGAAAGGAAAGTGGGAACTTCCTCTCGCCGGACTCCATCTGATCTGCCAAGACCCTTCCCAGGAGATTGCTTGACATCAAGCTCCTTCTTGGAAAGCCCCCAGTACATTGAAAAGCTTTCCACGAACCATTTCGTGAAAATAGCAGTCCGAAAAGTGGGAAACTCGGGATAGGAAATCATGGCGATAGTGTCCTCCGCACTATAAAAGGCACATGCATTCCTCCTATCCTGCAAACCTCTAAAGTACTTCACCATGCTCGAAGGCGCTCCAACAACGCCTTGAGAGAAGCCTAATTGCAACGCGAAACGCGAGGGAACATACGGCTGGATATCAACAAAAAGATGTCTCTGGTACACCATCGTACAAACACGTGTGTTAAAAAGCCACCCCTTTTCTGCATTGGTCAAGGAGTAATGTCTTCCTGACCCCGCCCTGGTGGAATCACGGGAGGCTCCAAAATCAAAAGCCCTCTTCCGCAAACCTGGAGAAAGCTTCACTGAAGATTGCCCGATCTCGACGTCCCTGAACCATCAGATCCTCAAACGGGCAGACAAAAGTGATTCGGAAACGGCTGTCCCTCTAGCCAACCGAATCATGAAAGGGTCATCATCCTGTGTAACTCCTAAGCGATGGAAACCAGGACAGTGGTACACATACCATGAATAAAAAAACATGGGCTGAAAATACCCTGTTCATAGGGAGCCCCAGCCGAACCAAGAAAGCAGCAACCTGCAGTTCGGTACACAAGTAGGAGTAAAGAGCCGGCACCAAAGCCAACCGCTCTCCAAACGCCATCTGACAAGCCGGAAAAATACAGTGCGGCCTGATGTGCGTTTCATCTCCTCTAGCGAAAACAGCCTCACCCAACCAATAAGTGAGGTAAACAGCGAGATCTCTCCGCAGTGCAATGTCAGGATGAATGTCGTTTGTACTTCCGAAGAACTTCTTCAAGTCATCTCGCATAACGGAGATCTTCTTCAAACCTGGGTTCTTAGCCCTAGCATCATGGGCCATACCATCAGAAGGCTCTCCGCCGTCAAAGAAGTTGGAGCTACAATTCTTCCAACTGCTACACCGGACTTTCGAGCCCTCCTTCTCCTTCAAAAGGTCATAGAAGGCGACGAGCTGAAAGTACAGGAGCCTGAACTCCTCAGACTGCTCCTCAAGAACGCTGTCGATAAGCATGAACTCCTCATAGAGTTTGCCAAGGATAGGCAGCCCAGTGATGACGCTTAATTCCTTCAAAGTAAAACCAATCTCACCATTCGTCTCAACGAAGGTGTTGGTTTGTGGAAGGAATGACTTTAGCATGGCCATGAAGGCCTCATCGGAGAAAACCACAGTCTTTCGAAAAGCGCGAACCGCGTCGAAGATCCCAGCCTCCTTCAAACTGGCTCCACCAACCTGCAGGGTGTGATTAGTCCATGATTCCCAGCTCGAATCAGCACTAAAACGGCCACGAAGTTGAAAAGTCTTCCCCCAACTGCTGTCGTCACCCCGAAAAATGCCAGGGCCAACCGATCTTAAACTGACCGACGAATGGTCAGAATCCTGGTAGCCACTGGAGGGCATCAACATGTCCATACGGACAGGCGACTTCTCCGCATATCTGGAAGGACCACTAACAAAAACCCCGATCTTTATCACATTGGTCCTCTTCACCCAACTTGGAGGATCCTCCCTCTTAGGACACGCGGGAGAAAGACTCATGATCAAGACAGTCTGATCAAAAGTCGACCGGGTAGAAATAGTTCTCTCCTCACCATCAGCTACGTAAGAGAACTGAAAACATCTCCTCTTGTACGTCAAGTCGTCAGGGACCGCGTCACCAAAGAAAAAGGTAGGCTTGGGCACAATGCTCTCCTTCATGTTTCTCTTCGAGGCACATCGACTCCAAAAGCTACTCGTCATTGTACCTCGAGGGGGCATTTATTGACACCAAAAATGTCATTTTGCCTCTTCAACATCAAGAAGCCGCATCCTACTACAAACGGGCAATGCTACTTCAAGCATCAGATCTTGTCAAAATCAAACAAAAATTGTAAGATCCTTCGAGACAGCCAAAAGAGGAATTCACATGAAGTTTCAGGCCATTCCGACATCATTTGGCCTAACTTCACTTCTCCAGCAGCCAAACAGGCGCTCCTGGCGGCGGCGGCGTCGAAGACATCAAAACTTCGATCCGAGCCTACGGATGGTCTCAAAATACCTCTAAAAGGCTCAGTCAAATTTCAGGTCATTCCGACGACATTTGACCCGACTTCGACGCTCCGAAAGAAAATCAAGCCCCTCGGCGGCGAGAACCACCGGGACCATTACTCATCAAACATAGCACATGGGCGGCTTCAACATGCTTCAAAAGGGCTGCACGTCAAATTTCAAGTCATTCCGATAACGTTTGACCCGACTTTGACGCTCTGAAAGAAAATCGAGGCTACCGGCGGCGAAGCACCCCGGCACCATGACATCCAAATCAGAGCTAATGGATCATCTTAAAATGACTCCAACAGGCTCCCCATCAAATTTCAGGCCAATCGGACATCGGTTGACCGCACATCAAAGCGTGACATCTTCCTCGCGGAGAAATCAAGCCTAGCAGCGACGGGATCCCAAATAGCTTCAAAACTTAAAAAAAGCCCATGGTTGGTCCTATCTACTGCTCGGGAGGCTTCACCTCAAATTTCAGGTCATTCCGACATCGTTTGACCTAGTTTCGACTCTTGACAAAAAATCGGCAACTGTGCGTGGCAAAATCTTCGGGTTTTCCAAAAAATAGGAAACTTGTGCCCCGGTTTTGCATGACTTCTCATCAGAGTTTCTTTAGGAGAATCAAGCCAAAAAATGAGGAAAAATGTCAAGAAAAATACAGGAGAAAAAAAAACAAAAAGTGTGAAAAACGACGGACGAAACGGTGACCAAAGGGGAAAATCCCCCCATGGTTGCTGGCGACCATGGCCCACGGTCGCTGGCGACCCTGCCCCATGGTCGCCGGTGATCCTGGAAATTCGGGTCGCCGGATTTCCACTAAAGGCCATTTTCCGGTTCCTTTTCTCGTTTCGAGACGTCCGGCCCCTGTGATTTCCTGAAAATCTAATTTTTGATGCTCGGAAACGACTGATCTTCGTCAACATCACGGATCCGCCATCAAAAGCATGGAATCATCATTGATCGCTCCGAGATCGCCAACAGGCTGACCAAGGAAGTACACTTTCTGTCCAACCGATCGAGAAATTGATAGGACAGATGGCACCGACCCGCTGTTAGCAATTTATGTCTGAAGTTGCATGGTCATCCGACATCAATCAACATGAAGATCCATCATTGATCAACGCAAGAAGAATTCCAAAAGACGCGGCACGGCCCTCGACTCTTCAAATCCCCAGCGACCACTTAATGTTGTTAATTGACCCAACTAAATGTGATCATTAACTCATTATTTTGGACGGCCCAATCAGAAGCAAGGAAACGGGAGTTACAAGTCAAAGCCATCATGGCATTAAAGCCATGAAACTCCTCTCATCATGGAGATTAAAGGCGATTAAAAGCCCATCATTCTCCTTCGGCCAATTAGATTCAAGGAAAAAGGAGTTACAAAATCAAGAAATAAAAACTTGTAACTCCTCCCATCATGAAACTTTAAAGCCATCAATGCTCATAAACCCTCCTAATGGCTACCAAAGGCCTATAAATAGAAGAGCATTCCAAGAAGAACGGATCCAGAAATCCATAGAAGAAAAATCAGAGAAAAATCAGCCAGAAAGATCTTTCAGAATTCCCCGAAGCTCTGAAAAAACTCTGCTGCAACAAACACCACAAGGTAATTGAAGCCCTTTCGGGGGCACTCCCCCCCAAGGCAAAGCCCTCTCTTCTACTATTCAACATGGCCTAGACGCGACTTTTTAGCCCGTCTCTTCATTTTTTTTATTGGATATAGGACCTTCCTTCGTTCCTTATCCTTTAAAAAAACCGAAGTCCAAGTCAAGCCAAAAGAATCAAAGCATCAAGCGTTCTCATCTGAAGGACGATGGCGAAGTCCATACATGACTTGTGATCGTCGATCTGAACGAGATCCCGCAATCTCCTGAGAAGTCAGATTCCTTTTCTTACTTTTCCGATGTATTTTGTATTTTCTTTAAGAGACATAAAATCACAATTCTTGTCTTTCATTTTGATAATATTTGTAAATCGCCTTTCACGGCACAAAATTGCCTTCTAGGTACAAATCACCTTCTACGACACAAAATCGCCTCTCACAGCATTCAAAAAAAAAAACCTTGTCTCTTTTCTTAAATATATGTGCAATAGAAAGTTAGAAAAAAGATTGATTTCCTTTCTACTTGCGAAGGTGGATCTCCGGATCACAGTTTCTAAATTCCAAGTAGAATAGAAAATCTGGCATACTCGTACAAAAATGGTGAACCCGCCTTTCTCCCCCTTTTTTCCCTCCATTCGGCCCTGTCGGTGACAACGGGGACGGATGGGAGAGGAAAGGAAGGAAATCGGGTCCATCAGGATGTTTGACTAAGTTGGTTGATCGGAGCGTGAGTGGATTGTTGGTATATGATCGTTGGAGATTGGGTTGGTGGATGGATTGAGTTGGATGGCATGGTTGGGTTTGGCTGGAATGGGTTAAAAATCATGGTAGGTGGTGTTTTTTGGTTGAATGGTGAGGGTTGGGTGTGATGATGGCTTTCATTAGATGGCATGGATTGGAATGGTTGATAGGTCGGATAAGGACGCATGGTTATGGAAGGTTGGAAAGGTTGATTGGATCGGATGATTTGGGTTGGTGAGGGAGTTTGATTGGGTGAGATGGTCATGGGAGGTTGGATGGTTTGGATTGGCGAAGGAATTTGACTGGATGGGATGGTTTGGATGGACTGGTTGGTCGGAATGGGTGAAGGAATCTGATTGGATGGAATGATCTGGATGGATTGGTATGTTCGAATGGGGGGGGGAGTCTGATTGGATGGAACGGTTTGGAAGGATTGGTAGTCTTGATCTAGATGGATTAAGATTTGGTTTGTTGTTATATATTGTGTGTTTTGGATGTAGATTCGTTGATTATTAAGGTTTAAATTTTGATTTATGTCATGATTAATGTTTTGATTATTTAAATTTGCGTGCATTGTGTTTTGATTCGATTGAGTGTAATATTGTCAAGTTGGTTGGGAAAGGGTTTGATAGGGTTGGGGTTGATGGATCGGGCCATGGTTTGGCCCCGTGTGCTCATAAGAGGTGTGATTGTTTAAGTCTTCGTTTGCATAAAAGTGTCATGTAGATCTAAGGGAAGAAGTTTGAGTTGTTATAGTTTGGTTGGAAAGGTATCAATAATTTTGTGTTTCATTGTGGTAGTGTTGGTTTATATTTGTGTATGAGTTGTTTAAGTTCTCAAAATCTTGACTCGTGTGGTTCATGTAATATTGGTAATTTGAGTCGAGCATGTATGATGTTTGGGATGCAATTGTTCGATGTGGATTTTGATAGGCCATCTTATATTTGATTTCCAAAGAAATTATCAAACAATGTCATGTAACACCAAGAGAATTTTTCGGTTCAAAATAGAAAGGAGGGAAGAGGAGAGAAAGTTTTTTTTATTTAGTCGTGAAAGGGGAAAGTTTTAATGATGGTTTATTTCTTATGTTATAATTAGGGAAGGCTTCAGTAGGCGGTATATTCAGACCTCAGGTTTAAATTTTCGGACTACACTCATAATAACCCTAAACTGAATGGGACACGGACATTTCATCATTGACCGGATGTTCGTGTCCTACAATAAAACTCCAAAAAGACCCAAATAAGTGACAGGAAAACAAAAGAGGTCCCATCACGATCGCCAAGCTGTCGGATGTGAATTTTGATCTCCCCGGGAGAGGGAAATCGCCATTCATCTATATGTGCTATTTAAATTTTACATCGAAAATGAGGATTCCGACTACCCTCAAAATCGACGGATCACGATCGCCGGCTACGGTAACGGCCGTAACACCGTTCTTCGACGAAAGCCGAAGAAAAATGGGAGAAAATAAATTGGTGGGTTTCTTCCTCTCTTCTAATGTACTGCCGGCAACACACGACGGTTTTCCTGTCACATTGATTTGGGTCTCTTTAGGTCTCTTTAATATGGGGTCAATTTAGGGTTATGAGTCAAAGTCCAAATAAGGTTAATCCTCACATAGCAAAATCATAGTGTATCCAAGTAAAACAAAATAAGTAAAATAAAGAAAATAAAAAGAGGGGAGGTGCCAAATATTTAAGAAGAGGAGGATAGGCCCCGTTCCCGGGTACCCCCTTGGGCGCATAGATAGTGGCGCCCAAGTGTTAGGTCTCGTGTGGCTTGGCTGGTGGTGATGAATTGACTTGATCTTCGGAGTTCGTAGGGTTTCTATTTGATGCAAGTCTCTGTTTTGATGTTATTTTAGGTTTTGGGATGTTTTATTTCAATGATCTTATGTCTGGGACTCGAAATGTAACTGAATTTCACAACTTGAATTTGACAGAGGACTTGTGTGCATTTATATGTGCACCTAAGTGGTTCTGTGCACTTGGGCGCACCAGTAGTGGCGCCCAAGTGGTGGCTTGATGTTCTCTAGTTGTCCGACTTTGATTCAAAGTCCTGGATGGGTTTAAGTTAATTCATTTTTTTTTATTTTACGATTGTTATAGGTTCTGTGATGGTTCTAAGATGTTGATTGAGGTCAAGGTTCAAAGTGAATAAGGACTCGATGGTCCCGGGGGCTAGAATGAGACTACAGGTGCGCCCAGGTGTATGGGTGACTTGGGCGCACCTGTAGTGGCGCCCAAGTGTCTGCCTGTTGGGTGATTCCGGGTTAGTCCGACTCTAGGGTATTTCTAAGTTGGCTTTGGGTATTCTAACACGTATCTTGGTTAAAAGATGTTTTTTTTTGTTTTTGTTTTCTGGATGTGGTTTGGTCGTATTGTTTTAATTAGGTTTTGACTATGGCCTTAAAGCTTGAATTTAGATAGGGCTATCGATTAGAATTGTGTTGGTTAGGGTTTGAATTATGGTTTGATTTAAGTTTGAGGTTCAGGTTATGGTTTTGTTCATTTGACTTTGTCAATTTAGGCTATTAAAGGTTCGTTGTTTGAATTTATTAATTGAGATTTTAATTGGATCCATGAGTGATTAAGGTTTATTAATTAGGGTTTTGATTATGGTCCCGTTAATTAGGGATTAGTGACTAGGGTTTTGTTTGTTAGGGTTTGATTTAAAGGTTTGTTGATCAAGCTTATTAATAAGGGTTCGGATTAATTAGGGGTTTTGATTTATATAGGCTTATTAATCAGGATTTTAATTAAGGTTTGTTAATTAGGGTTTTATTAGGAGTTGCTAATCAATTTCAGGGATTTAATTAAGTAATTCTATGGATTTCAATTGGATGTTTTAATTAGGTATTTTGAGTTAATTAAGTGTTTTAGATTGGGGTTGATCAAGTTTATTAATTTACTTAGGCACGAATGGGATAACCTAGGATCATCTACTTAATGGCTACTTTTATAATTCTAATACTTATTTTAATTACTTTCTTTTTTGTGTTCTCTTCTCTAATTAGTAGAGGGCAAGATGAGAGGAGAAGTCTTTTATGATTTTGTGATTCTTTTGGTTTTTTATGTAAAAGCAATGCAACCCTCAGTGGCGCCCAAGTACCCCTGTTTTTCTTTCTTTTTAATTCCTTCTTTTCTGGTAATAATATTTAATCATCTTTGATTCTTTCAACGCTCTCTGCAGATCCGAAGGCTTTGATATTAACTTATATGAGTAGGGAATCGGATCTAAGAGGCAAAATGCACATGAAATGGAAATTGGGGCAGAAAGTTCACTTCAAAGACTTGGGCGCGCCCACAGTGGCGCCCAAGTGTTTTCCTACACTTTTCTTCCTTTTCAACGATATATTTTGTCTTCTTCTAATTCTTTCAATGCTTTTCTCGAATTCGAAGACTTTAATATTAACTTTTATGAGGATAGACTCAAATCTAAGAACCAGAATACGCGTGAAATAGGTAATCGAGGCCAAGGCCCTATCCAGAGACTTGGACGCACAAACAGTTGTGCCCAAGTGTTTTCCTGGACTTTTCTTCCTCTTTTGTTTCTTTTGTCAATACTTTTCGCAAGACTTGGAACACAAAAGTATAGATCCGAAGGTCCCGATATCAATGTGTATGAGAATGAATTCAGATCTAAGAAATAAAATATGCTTGATATGAAAATCGGGGTTGAAACCCTACGCAGACACTTGCGCGCACCCACAGTGGCGCCCAAGTGCTTTTCTTCTCTTTTTTTTTAACGAAGATAATATGGATGCAAGATCTATTCTAATCACGAGTTCAGAATGCTAAAAAATGATGTAGATCTACGGACTAAGAATGATCCTAAGCATGTTATTAACGATAGATGACTACTAAATATTAGATCTACAGAAAAGCACTACTATTAATGCAGATCTACAATGCATGCATGATCCTAAGCATATTTCTAATCATTAATGATGTTGAATATTAATTGAAGAGAACTAAATCTAGAAATACCGGTTTGAGTTGTATCCTTCAAGTCCTAGATCAAAGCTCTCGCGCAAATCCATGGCTTTCACAAGTCTTCTCCATTGTTGATCTTGGAAACCGGAAGGTTTCTTCTTCTCCTTCCTTCTAGATCTGTCACGCCCCCGAAACAGAACCTCGGGGGCGGGAATGGGATTAAGCATAAATGTATTTTACTTCTCCCAGGATCCGCGTGTGTGAAGACAACACATTCTGAATATTTTGCGGAAGCATTTGTGGCGTTGCGATCCGAAGTCCGTGGCCATCGGATTCCGCATCGCACTCAACCTTTAGCACATAGCTATTATATCAAGAATCATATCAGACTGGAGTAACCATCACAATAAATTACAGAGCTGATGGTAACAGGATATTACATTCCCAAATATGTTCAAGTTACAATTATCAATGTACATTAATTAAGAATCCCAAGAAAAAGGCTAATAAAAGCCATACAACAATAAGCTATAAGCTACTACCCAAATGTGACGTAGCTCCGATGTCAAGCTCAATGTCTACATGACATAGCCGACAAACCAACCTGCAAGCCATGGCTCCACAGCCAACAAAAACACTCAACTCGGGGTGAAGAAATCTGAACCTGAGTACCAAAAGTAGTGGGTCAGACACGACGGTCTGGCAGGTGGATGAAAAGATCACAAATATACTAAAGAATAAAACATATAATAAATCATGCTAATCGATCAAGTGCTGCTTATAATTAAACGGGTGCAAAGTAGGGAATCTCGGGGAAAACTTGTATTCATTTCAAGCATGGGTAAAACATGAATATCTAATAAAACAAGTATTCGTTTACATCATCTATAATCATAGATATTTGACAATCGGGTGTTCGTCTAAAACATGTATAAATATAGCGGTATGGCAAAACAACGTTCATTTGAAACTTAAGTAAAAACACAAGTATACAACAAACTAGGTATTCATAGCAGTCTAGCAAAACCAATGTCCATTTGAAACCTATGTAGAAGTACGGATATTTAATAAACCGGGTATCGTTTAAAACAGGTATAAACGAAGGGATCTGGCAAACAAGTGTCATTTGAAACATATTTCAAAGCATGGGTATTTAACAATTCGGGTATTCATTTAAAACAAGTACAAACATAGGAATCTCACAAGTCCAATGTCATTTAAAACCAAGCACGGATATTTAACAATTCGGGTATTCCTTTAAAACATGTGTAATCATATAAATCTAGCAAAATCATTTATCGTTTAAAACATATGTAAAAGCACGGGTATTCACCCAACCGGCATTCATTTAAAACATGTGCGAGTACAAAGAACAGGAGACAATATAATAATAACTGAATTTACATTGGGGAATATTAACACTTGTTTAAATAACAACTTTCATAAAGGAACGAATCATTTATCGGAAAGCAAGTAAACAATATAAAACATGTCGGGTATCCAAGGAATCGGGACTGGCAAGATGGCAATGACAAGAAGCTAAGTCCTCTATCACCGAAGTGACAAGAGTATAACGGGACGTTGGTCTCAGTCACACAAGGTGAGGAGACTCAACGTAAATCATATATACAATATAAATATACGGGAACGGGACCACGATAGCGAACCGGGTATCGGGATGGGACCACGGTAATAACCGGGTATCGGGATCCAAACTGCAGCTGGCGGGACGGGAGAGGGATTTCCAAGTCGGTGGATCAAACCGACAAGGTATCCAAGCTTAGTGATGCCGACTCATAGGTCAAAACCAATCGAGACATATGCAAGTAAATCAAGTACAGTAAATAAACGGGTAAAACGGGGGTGCTCAAGGGCACACTGTCACTTCATATCGGGCAATACATTTCGGGACAAATAACTGTTACTAGTGTAACTTCAATGCTTTCGGGAAACAAGTCATGTGATGCAAATCTCGGGAAAAGAGGTGAAACAATGAACTATAACAATTTCGGGTAAAAATATCGGTTTCAAGATCTATTTAAGTGAATAGGGGTCCCGTATGTCGATTATAACAATTACTTGGTACTCCTTGAGTTTGAGGACATTCCGGGCTCCTTATGCACTTTTACTACTTTCAAAACTTAAAATGACCTTATGGGTAATACTAGATGTCACAATAGAAAAGAATCAAGATTATAATCGGTCCATCCTAGGTATGACACTAATCCGGAAACATCGAGCAACCTATTCAGTCACCGAAAAGAATAGAATTTGCGATAACCAAGGGCAAGACTTATGTTTAGATATAAAGAAGATATCGCGTCGTTCCATCCCGTTCAAGATTGAAATGGGTTGAACTTCGATGCATCCGAACCAACCGTGACGAGCATCGGCTCCAGACGCTCTCACATATGGTCGAGTGAGTCCGAGGAGGTTAGCCAAGGTCCACAAAGAAAAATAAACCTCAAAACCCACTGGACTCAAACTGAGTCCTCCGATCGGTCGGACCGAAGGTCCGATCGATCGGTTGAAATTTCTGTACCAGCGCATCATGCCAGGCAGACCGCATCGCTCTAGCGAATCTAAGAGTTCGCTCGAGCGAACTCATCGGTCGAGCGGTTATTTAAATGCGTTCGAGCGACCAGGCTACTGGAAAACCCGTATCCCTTTCTGGACAGGTCGCTCGAGCGAACTGTCATGGTCGCTCGAGCGAACTGTCCAGAAACTGAATTCCGGGCAGTTCAGTTCCTCTCTTTCTCTTCCTTTTTCCTTTCCAACACTTATACAAATGAGTTTTTCCTTACTTCAACAACATCCTAATTACAATAAAACTCCCATCAAGACTTCAATGAATCATTAAATCCAACCTCTTTCTTCACATTCAATCCCCAAACAAGGAGAGGAGTTCCCATCATAGACAAGGGTTCATTTGAGTCAACATTGATAGATAAACAAGGTCTATTGATCACATTTCCATAACCAAAGATGTTTTAGCACAACTCTATAAATGAGTATCAATTTCAAATCAATGTAGCTCATAAACATAACCATGAATAGCCAAACCAATCCTATTCCTTATAAAACCATATGAGTAAACTTGATCAAATGAAATGCATACCTCTCCAAGAGATTAACAAGATAGAAACAACCATTAATGTGAAAATTTCGAAATCCATATATATGTGACAAGGAGCATATGTGCAACATGTATCCAATGATCAAAAACAAGAAATAAACTTGGGATTTTCTCATAAAACTTTGATAACATTAAAACCATCCATTCATCCACTTGCCTTGGGTTCCAATCTAGCAAAACAAGCTCCTAATCACCTCTCAAGCTCAAGATCCACAATCTCTACAAAAACCCCCAAAAAAAACCCTAAAATGGGTTAAACAATGCAATGACAATGAAACCTTTCAATAATCAAGGTGGAGCTTCTCTAAGGCTAGAAGATTACAAATCTAGAAGATGAAGAGGAACACTTACTTGTAAGGTCCTCTAATGGAAATGGTAAGCTCTAAGGGAATCTTGTAATGGTTGGTGAGCTCCACAAAAGCTATGGAAAGAAAGTTCTCAAGGAGATGAAGAAGATGGTGGCCTCCAATCTCTTCTTGGTGCAAGCTTGGAAGTGGATTGAGTGATGGGAAGCAAGAAGAAGAAGAGGGAGCAAGGAAAACCCTAGACTCAATGGTTGTGCTGGAACATGAAAATGGAGAAGGAAGGGGAAGGGTCTCTTTTGTTAACAATTGAGAGGGTGGGGTCCCACAACTTAAGGAACTAACTTGGCGGAAATCATCTCTCTCGGGTCCTCGGATGAATTCGACGAAGAAGGAAGAAATGTTCGTCGAAATATCTAGTTTCCAAAAAGTATATGTTTCGTGGGTTTCGGGAATATCAAGTTTTGGGTACAGATTTGGTGTGAAAAGACTGTTTTGCCCTCAAGGCCAAGAAATCGGGTTTCGGGTTCTCAAATGGATACGGGATCAACATGAAAGTTGTATGATTCCTCAAGATGAATGCAACGGGCCAAAAACACAATACGAAACAAATCGGGAAAATCTCACAAGTAAATGCAAAGCCGAAAAGGGAACCCCCAAAGGGCCCCACAAGCTACCAAAGCACTAAAAAGCCCAAAACTAGAAGAAAAACCATTCTAGCTCACAAACTCAACCCAAAAAATACTAATCCCACTAAAAGAAACTAATCCACAATTAAAACAACACTAATCCAAGAGATTAGGGGTCGGGTTCTCACAAGATCTAAAGCTCTTTCTATGGTTATGGTGGTTACTCTCTTTTCTTCTAGTTTTTCTCCCTTTCTAGTAGCCTCCTCTGCAAATGGTATAAGAGATACTTTTTATAGAGGTTTTGGCGTGGAGGAGGGTTTAGGGTTGCCATTTGCACGAATCTCCATAAGCTTCACGCAAACCAAGGAGATTTGGGTTTTCGGGGACTTAGGCACACACATAGGTGCGCCCAGGTCTCCTTTAGGAATCAAGTGGGCTTATGGTTTGGTTTCTAATCATTTTCGGGTTGAGGTTGGGTTGGAACTACTAATGGTAGAGTGGAACCCACCTAAATATGCACTAGAATGCTTTCTAGGGCAACCAGGGACTTGGGCGCACCTGTGTGTGTGCCCAAGTGTGACTTTGGGACCTGGACGCACCTGTGTGTGCGCCCAAGTGCAATTTGGGACTTGGGCGCACCTATATTGGCGCCCAAGTGTGTCCCTGGTGCGGGACCGCTTGTATAGTTTTTCGAGGGCCATATCTTTTGATCCGTTGGTCGGAATTGGACGTTCCACATATCGTCAGAAAGCTCTCGGAATGTAGAATCTGTTGGTCCATACACCCTAATGGTCACAGGTCAGGAAAAGTACAAGATACTTGGATCAATGATTCTAACCTCCTAATTTGTGCTAATCGTATCGTACTTAGGCAAACTAAGTGTAATCTCTTTAAGAACAACCTGAGTGTGTTTTATGTAGTCTGGAAGGGGCTTGGTTGGTATTGTAGTCCATTCCTTGTATGAGTAGTGAGTTGGACAAGAGATCTTGACGCAATTTGGCTTTTCTCACGAGTTTCTATGAATCGTCAAACTAAGTCGAAAATCATCAATGAGTATCTTCATCGTCATTAATTAATTTGAATTATGCCATTAACCATTCAATTATGGGTGGAATGGGGGCACCATTATATATAATAAGTGTTTAAGGCTATCATAGGGGGCCAAATGAGGTGTCTACACCAACACTGGAGGATTAGTTAGGTATATCTTGATGTCTTGAAATGTTGCTTCACATTCAGCATCCTAAACAAAATCCACACCTTTCTTCGTTAGGCGAGAGAATGGACGGCACTTCCCTGACAAATTGGAGATGAACCGTCGAATGTATGCCAACCTTCCTTGAAACCCTTTTAGTTTTCTTAGGGTTCTTAGAGATGGCATTTCTAGGATAGCCTTGACTTTGGTGGGGTCAAGTTCAATTCCGCATTTCCGAACTATGAATCCGAGAAACTTACCCGATGAGACACTGAATCCGTTTAAGTGGATTCATCCGCAGTTTGTGTTTGCGAAGTCGGAGGAAGACTTTTTGAAGATCTTTGAGATGGTCTTCTTTTCTTCTGCTTTTGACGGCGAGGTCATCAACATAACATTTGACCGTCTTGTGCTGCATATCTTGGAATATCCTCATCATAGCCCTCTGATATGTTGCACCCGCATTTTTCAGACCAAATGGCATGACAATGTAGCAATACACGCCAAATGGGGTCCGAAATGATGTGTGTCTTTCATCTTCAGGATGCATCTTTATCTTATTGTAGTCAGCGAATCCATCCATGAATGTCATTCGCTCGAATCCGTAGGTGTTGTCGATCATCACCTCTGGTATGGGGAGTGGAAATTCATCTTTAGGGCATGCATTATTCAGGTCTCTATAGTCAATACAGACCCTGATCTTCCCATTTTTCTTTGTCACGGGAACGATGTTGGCCAACCATTCAGGATGTTGTTCCTCGCAGATGAAGCCAGCTCTTTTAAGTTTCTGAACTTCTTGTTCAATTTGTTCCATCACATCAGGACGGGATCTTCTTTGGCCTTGTTTGACAGGCCTGATGTCTTTTTGCAGATTGAGTTTGTGGACTGCTATTTTGGGGGTCTAAGCCAGGCATTTCAGTGTAAGACCATGCGAAACAATCAACGAACTCATGAAGAAAAGTGATATACTAGGGTAACTCATCATCCTTTATATTCTTACTTATTAATACAGGACGTGGGTTATCAGGTGTCCCCAAGTCTATCTTTTGAACAGGATCTTCTGTTGGAAGGTTTGAAAGTGGTTCCTCCACAATGTTTTTGGAGGCTTCCAACTCAACAAGACCTTCTGGAGATCCAAAGGCATTTACAAACCAAGGCTTTGCTTTTGTCCATGGGTCTTCTTGATCAGTATTCTTCTCAAGACTTACAATGAGATGATTCCAATCACTTGTTGAAACTGGGTCGAAGTAGGGTACTTCTTTTGGAGATGATGGTTCTTCTGGGTCAGAAAACCGCGCGTCTGTGTCATCGGACAACTCCTCTTCATTGTCAGAGAAATCATACCAATTGGAGGAGTTTCCTGGATCCTTGACGGGTGACTCCTTAAAGAGATTTCCAGGGAGAACAATGTCTTCATGAACACGAGATGTCGAGGCTTGGTCCGCAAAACGACTTTGCAGCCTTTGTGTCAACTGTCTCATGGGAGTGTCAGGATCGTACCCCAACCCGTATGAAGACTTGTCTATATGACGATAGAGTTTCCAATCCTCCAGTTGACTTTTGGTCAGGGTGGGTTCTAACGGTGTGAGAATACCACGGCTGTTAGATTGTATGGTCTCAAGCCATCAATTGATGTAATAAATTGATTAATTTCTTTATTTATCAATAAAATCATGCTTTCCTTTCATGAGATGAATGATGTTTTATTACTTAATGCACATGACTAATACATATGACATAATGGTTCATGAGATGAACCAGGTCCCATTAGTATATTAGATGTGATATATGTATATGGATGAGATCCACATATAGGAGACATGTGCCACAAATCTTATACTTAAAAATATCTTCATAACCAATGATGAGACTGGGCATCTCATCTGATAAGGTTGCAGCACTTTGATCACTATGAGATAGTGTGATTTGTCTCGAACATCAGAATGCAAGATTCTGGATCATAGTGCTGGTACATTGGATGTATTGAAGGACCATGAGAAGCACCTTATGAATACTGCCTCGATTTTAAGGTTTGCTCTCATAACTCCCTAGCAATAGGCTCTCAATCCTGAGACATTGATGAACTTAAGTTTTCATCTATTCATTTACTTTGAGTCGCCAATGAGTGAGGCCAACTATAGGTCATCACCTCGGTGTCTTGGGTGCGTGGTAGTAGGACTGTGGGAACATCCAATGGTCAAGATGGAATCTATCTATATTATCCCCTTGTGCCAATTAATGAATTTGTCATTAGTAAGTGCTCACACATCTCAATTAAGAGTTAATTGGATGGTACTAATGATCAATGTGATTAATTGGGGCTCAATGATACTAAGATGTGGATCTAAGATTGGATGGGATAGATTTATTCCAATTGATCCGTGGATAATGATGGAGGGGCCTACTTGTGGTAATTAGGAAGTTTAGGGTCTTCATTGTAATTTATTCCTAAGACTGGAGTGCAATTGCATTTATATAGTGATGTTATTTGCAATTAACTGTGGGCCCGGATTGCACATGAGATGTGAGGTTGCAGTGTCCCAGTTGGAGTCAGCTTTCTAAGGAATCCTTAGTGGTCCCCATGCTAGCCCAAGTTATTAGAAAGATACTAATTATAGTAGAACTCTAAAAGGAAATAGAAAGTTACTATTTCTATTTGAAGTGAGACTTCTAATCATGGAAATAGTAAGTTACTAATTATAATGGAAGTGAGACTTCTATGTAAATTAGAAAGAAGAGAGTTATTAATTGTTAAAGAAGTAAGACTTCTATTTCAATTAGATAACAAAGAGGAGCTTGCTTTTAAGCAATAAATAGAGGAGATTATAGTGTTGGACATCCTATGCATATCACACCTAGGAATTCACGCCCAAGCCTTGTTTGTGCAAGAGTTGTGCATCTCTCCTTCTTCACTTCTCTCTTCTAGTTCTCTTCTAGATCCTTGGAGTTTCTAGTAGAGTTTTCTCTTGGAGATCCCACCCATATTCTTGAGAAAAGAGATCTGATAAACGGGTCATAGCGTGGAAGATCAAAAGGTCTTGGAGATTCTTGTTTGATACATGGAAGAGTTTCATCATCAAAGAAAGACGTAACTTCTCCATTAGAGCACAACCGGGCTCCTAAGGTATAATCTACTTCTGTGCATGTTGTAGACTTTTATGGATGCTTGTTGGTTGATGTTCTATCTTCTAGATAGGTTTATTTACTGATCATGATGGTTGAGATTGAGAACATGGATCCTGGATTGGGTTTTATAGCCTTATCGATAGTTGATCCTTGAGTCAAGTGGGTTAAAAAGTTTTGAAAACCTATCCACGAGGCCCACTTACTTTCAACAATCACCTCCCAAACCGATTGGATTCTGAGCATCATAGCCCATTTTCTTCATGATAGCTTATGCCATTTGACTATACAGGAATAGTTGAGGCATACCTTTGCTTTGGAAAGGTTCAAGTGAAGGATTTGATGAAGAAGCCTCCGATCTATGGAAAAATATTGTCTTTTCTTCTGCCGAAGTTGCCGGAACGACAAAGGAAGCAGACGTAGGGACTTCTATGTCAGCAGGTGTCTCCAATGGAGTGAGAACGGGCTGAACAAGCTGAGTATCAGCTTGGCTTGACGGTGTATCATCTTCTGGCTCTGAATCTGAATCTGTGTCATACATAATAGACACAAAGGAGACAGCAAACTTGCCCCCAGCCTTTTGTTTTCTCTTCTTTGCTTTGGTGGTGATTACCAAAGGCTTTGAAGATTTGAGAGAGACAACGAAAGGAGAATGATTGCTCTCTTCGGATTTGCCGGAAGGTTTGTTTTCTTTCGATGATTACTGAGGAGCCTTGCCCTTATCTTTCTGGGGATTTTTGGCAAAGGGTGTTGTTTCTTCCTCCTTTTCTTTTTTTTTCATCTTTATACATCTGAGCATTTGCAAAATAGACGTCTTTGCCTTTGAAGGGCTTTTTGTCTGCAAACACTCGATGTATCAAGCCTTCGTTGCCAACGAACTTGATGCATTGATGTAGAGCTGAAGGGACGACACCATTCTCATGTATCCAGGGGCATCCAAGAAGGATATTGTAGCATGAAGTGGTTCTTATTGCGTACACAGTGACTTCAGAGATAAGATCACCGATTTGCAATTTGAACCCGACTTTGCCGATAGGCCTTTGAGCGCTCCCATCATATTCAAAGATGGATACAGATGTGTGACTCAACTTGCTAGGTGGAATACCCTGCTCTTCGAATGTCGAAGTAGAGATGAGATTGAGTGCAGAACCTGGTTCAATCTGAACTCTGCGTATTGAAATTTCTTTGACGTACCCCATGAAGTACAAGGGTCGATTGTGCTTTGTCTCGCCTAGCAGGAGGTGATCCTTATCGAAGGCGATGGTCGCACTTGCTGCTTTTTGAACCGAGAGGCATTCAATGCTTGATCCCTCAATTTTCTTCTTTTCACCCTTTGAGGAAGTATTTGATTTTTTGAGCCTATAGTCCATGTCAATTTGTAGGACTTGTGGGGCATGTTTGTCGACATCCGCATCCAGCCTTTGCAGTTCTGAAATGAGACTATCACGAATTTGTGGAGACATTCGTAATAAGTCAAGGATATGCAGTCGTGCAGTTATGTGCTTGAAGTGCTCAATCAAGTCGTACTAGAAAGCCTCATTCGGGCCTGCATTTTCATTATTGTTGCCACTTGGGGTATTTACAATTTGCTTTCCGGAAGGATTTACATAAGAAGAAGAAGGTTGGTTGTAATTTTTGTGGTAATCCCGACCAGAGCGGGTACCTCTACCAACTTCAAGAGCTTCTAGAGAAGGATCTTCTTCATTCGGAAGATTGCCCTCGAGGCCAAGGGGTTGATCTTTATCATTTGCTGAAGACGTCTCTGTAGCAGTATTATCGTCTTCAGTGATCGGTTACACGGAGCATTTTCTGGGAACAAGTCCTGAACAACGTCCAGTAACTTCTCCTCTTCGTTGAGTAATTTATCGATCCAGACATCGCCAATGAGGTCTGGTATCTGAGACCAGTTGACCGGATTTTCATTGAAGAAGACTTCATTGGAAGGAGCTTCTTCGAGATGATTAGCCGGAAGAGGTTGAGTTCCGACGTCACAGTTTCAGGAGACGAAGGCTGAGAAGATGATATCTCTATGGAAGTCACTTGACGAGATGTAGCTCCAGAAGATATGCTACCAGACGTAGTTTGAGAATCTGAGGCCTCGACAGACGAAGCTTCAGAGGCACCATCATCCCGAACTATCGTATTGCAAGCAACTCCGATAGGAGATGCCTCTAGAATGAATTGTTGAGATTCAAACTCGTCTTCAGATGTAAGGGGACCATCAATCTAGCAGTTTTCTTCATTTTTCAGGGTTACCGGATGAGATGTCTATAAGTTTTCTGGGATTTCCAGTTCTACATTTTGATTATGACGAAGCTCATTGATGCGATCATGCTCCCGCTCTATGGCAAGACATTGCAAGATTCTTGCATATTCTTCGAGATCGGGCATAGGGGCCAAATCTTCTTCGTCATCTGCTCCTTGTGGTTCATCAATGTTGGGTTCCACTGGAGCGCTTGCTTGTACTAGATCAACAACACTTTCTTGAACATCGTCTTGGTCTTCTTCATCATCAGACCAGGATCCTTGTGGCTGTAATGGGTTATATCAGATTACTGGCATAAGATGAGATTTGGGGATCCATTCCTCATCAGAGAGGTATTCTCCTGTTTCGAGGGATTCCTCCCAATCATCGATATCACTGGTGGTAACACTTGACTCGTACCCATCCATGGAGAATCCAATTACTGAGGTCGCATGAAATCACCAAGGGTGAATTTTCTTACCGCCTTTGAAGTCTTGGATTCTTCTGTTGCCCCTAATGAAGCAGTGGAAGAGGTCTCTACCTTTTCAGGGACTTTTTTCTTTGATTGAACTTTCTCCTGCTGTTTGAGCTTGTGGAGTTGTCTCTTGGCTTGCCTTCGCTGTTGAGCGGTAGGCTTTGTTTTGACGATCTCCCAATTCTCATCTTCTAGGAGATCGGGATGCACCCATATGGGTTGTCCGTCTAATGTCGGATAAGTAACCAACTCTTGGGATGTCTAAGTCATTTTTATCACCTTGAAGGAAGTAATGATTTTCTCTTTTGGTGACTTGGAAGTTTGTCCATATGACACCATGTTGACGGAGGCAGACCCAGAGTTTTTGTCAAAGGTGATGACTCCGTTTTTCCACATCTCGTTGATCTTCTCTCTCACAACGAAGCATTGATTGAAAGGATGCGAGACCATTTGGTGGTATGGACAATACCGGGGATCATTGGTTTTGCCAACATCTCCTGGTCTTTTGGGCTCAGGTAAGGTGAGTTTACCATTTGTTATGAGAGCCTCAAAGATTTCTTTAACATCTTCATCAAACGGGTATTTCTTCTCTAATTGTTCTTTGAAGGCTTCAGAGAGTTCAGGTTTCTTACCTGCAGTTTTGTTTTCAACTTTCTTTGGCTGTTAAGGAGCTGACTTGGTTTGCACATTAAGAACCTCCTTTTTCTTTAGTTTTGAGGTCGTAATGGTAGTCGGCTCTTTCTTTGATGATTTCTTACTGTTAAGGTCTTTGATCACTGTTTCAGCTTCCATAGCTGCTTCTAGGAGTTCTCCCAAGTTTTTTGATTTGTTGTCGATAATCATAGAGCGGATCCTTGCACTCATGTTGTTACGGTAGATGTCGACCAGCGACGCTTGTGGCAGTACATCTGAGCACTTGTACGCCATTGCCTTCCACTTGTGAATGAAGTCATATGTTGACTCATTCTCTCCCAGTTTTAGGCTGCAGAGTTGTGCCATAGTAACAGGGTGATCTTCACCTTTAAAGTGGGTCAGGAAGCATGTCTCCAGCATGGCCCAGTTTTGGATGGAGTCCTCCGGCAGAGTGGAGTATCAATCGAAGGCCGTACCTTTTAGGGTACTTGCAAAAAGACGGATCTTGAGGGCGTCTTGATCCGCAATAGCTCCCATTAAGATCTTGAAGTGGATGACATATTGTCTGGCTAAACCTTTCCCCGTATATGTTTGGAGAGTAGGTTGTTTAAATTTTGCAGGGAACAGAACCAAGTCTGTCCATAAGGGATATGGTGGCTTGATCCCGTGTTCCTTCAGTGTATCCTCTTCTTTTGCTTTAGCGAGGATATCGTCAACGTCCTTTTTGGTAAGGGCGCGTGACTCATTATTTTCATCGTCGTCTTGATGACTTGGAGGAGTTTCATTGTTTGGTGGATGCTGGAAAGTGAGAAGGAGGTTCTCCATTAGAGCCTTAATTCTCTGCTGTCCTTGCTCCAACTGCCGGATGCGTACTCATGTAGTGGAGGTTGCTCAGCATTTGTGACCAGGACGTTCAACCTTCGAGAGTCAAATGAGGATATCATCTTGGTGACTGAACTGGAGCTCATTCTTTTGGATGAAGAGTCCGAGGAGTGGATACTCCAATGTCCTTGGCTTGAAGGAGCGGGAGAATCTTCTCGATGTCTTCGCGTCCGGGAGATGCTACGAGTCACTGGTCGTCTGACATGAATTTTGGTTGTCGACTTCTGGCGTCTTCTAGTTTTGCCAACCATATAGACATTAACAACTTGGTCGGGTCTTTCTTTTTCGACCCATTTTTTAAAAGACCTGAAGGGTAGAATGTTGGGTTCTTTGCTTCTCTAGTCTCTTTTGTCGATATGTCGCGCGGCGACACATACGACAAGCAATTTGAGCTTCGGTCAGCGCTGGTTGTGCTCTGGCAATGAAGGAGGTAGTCCCCCGTACACAGCAGCCGAGCTTGTCTTCTTTGAAGCTAGGCATGGACAGGATCCGGACGCGGTCCTCTGCTTGTCGCAGTGTGGTTTTGAATTTTACAAGTTCAGCCCCTGTTGAAATGAAGGGTCGACTCGCAGGAGTGTAGGCTTAACAGGTTCTTGCAGAGGCCTGGTGATGCATAACTTGATTTTGGGCTTGTAGGAGCAAGCCGACTCATGCTGGATTGATTTGTTTCTTTGGTGGAGGGTAGGTTTCTCCTCTTTCATGTGAGAGAGAGGGTAGAACCGGTTCTCCTTGAGAGGGGCCAGGTACGCTGGCTTTACAGATGTTCAGGACCTCCTTTGTTTTGGGGAAGGTCTTGGGGACCAGGTCTTGGGGTAGACCTGGTTTCTTGTAGGTTAAGGCTTCGTGGGGTTGCCACGGGCTTCAGATTTTTTGATTGTTGCCCTTGGTGTCAGAGCGACAACATGTTCAGGGGCGGTTTTCTGCTTCTTGGCAGGTACAGTTTCTTCTGTGAGGAGTGGGAATGGTCCCAACGACCCAAAGACGATGGTCCGGGGAGTAGAGGTCGACCCAGTTTGAGAGTTACCGAGGGAGATGATGCTTCGGCAGCTGCTAGGGCGCTTGTGGGTGCGCTTGTTTTGCTTTTCTTAAAGCAGGAATTGGTACTTGTTCTCATCGAAAATGATGGTCAATGAAGCTGCCATTTTTAGTTTGGATAACATCTGAAACAAGACCAGATCCATTAGTAATCACGAGATTATGGTGATCATAAATGGAAAACAACTATGGTTTGGTCCTTTCAAATCGCTCAAGGGGACATGGCCCAGCCCAAGCAAGATGAAAGTGGCAAAAAGTTATAGAGGGTACAATTATTCTAAATGCAAGTATGGTAGGCCCAGGGCGAGCGTTCCAGTGACTGCTAGAAACAATTGTAAGCCTTAATTCAAATTACCTAGAAGCAAGGCTCACTCGAGGTAAGATGATATAAGGTTGGAGATACAAATGTGTCGGTCGTGAATACAGTAGACCCAAAAGGGCGTACGAGCACCGCTAGGCACAAATGTTGTAAATCGCATCCTTGGAAAGGACACGAGATGGGATTTTTTGAAAGGTCAAGATTGGATTCATAAAGGATAGCAAATGGTATTCCAATCCGAACAAGGCTCAAACATTTCTGTGAGCACTAAGTCCGAAAGGGAGGGAACTAGAGTTTCTCGAATCTGAACCCAAAAGTGACGGAAGTTTTTTTTTTTTTTTTTAAAGGTCAAGATTGAATTCATCAAAGAGAGCAAATGGTGTTCCAATCCGAACATAGGCTCAAATATTTCTGCGAGCACTAAATCCGAAAAAGAGAGAGCCAAGATTTCTCAAATTTGAATTCAAATATGACGGAGGTTTTTTTTTTAAGGTCAAGATTGAATTCATCAAAGAGAGCAAATGGTGTTCCAATCCGAATAATGGCTCAAACATTTCTGTGAGCACTAAATCCGAAAAGGAGATAACCAAGATTTCTCAAATCTGAACTCAAATGCGACGGAAGTTTTTTTCGTTGAAGAGATTTATTTTTTTTGAAGAATTTTTTTTGAAGAGTACACATAGGTTTCCAATTCGATCTTATGAAACCTTAGTAGATAGATCAGCCCCCAGGTAAGGGTAGGATTACTTAATGAACCCGTTTGGAGGACCCTTGCCTCGAACAGTCTAGCTGCCTACACACTCTGGACAAGGCTTTTCTTAGATCCACTTTGGTCAAAGAAAGCAATTGGTGCAACCTTAGTGGGTTTTGAACCTTTTATATATATATATTTGGAGATTTCTAATGGATTTATCAAAGAGAGCGAATGGTCCCTTCAAATCCAAACGCTGGCTACAAGCGATTTCCGCGAGCCATTGTCCGAAAGGGAAGAAACCAAAGTTTCTCAAATTTAAATCCAAAAGAGAAAAGAACTGATTTTTTTTTAAAGAGTTTGAAATGAGATTTCTTTTTTGAAAATCCCTATTGGACTCATCAAAGAGAAAAGATGGCCCATTCCCCGATACGAACAATAGCTACAAACATTTCTATGAGCTATCAAATTCGAAGAGGAGAGGATCAAAGTGTCTCAAAATTGATTCCAAGAAAGAGAAATCAGATTTCTTTTTTTTGTCTTTTTTTTCGAAATGAGAAAGAGTGGAAATAAATTCAAAGATAGAACTTTCCAAAAATCTCATCTCATGTTTCTTTTAGATGCAAGATCCAACATAGGCCACCAACTAGGAAGGAGCCTAAGAATTAAGCATCGCGTTCTCAAATGAACGAGTCCCACCGGGTATGCCAACTTGATGGGGGCCCGGCCTTTCGTCATCTCCTTCCGCCCCGGGGGCTGCCGGGGTCTGGCGGAGGAGACAAAGTGAGTCATCAACATTTTTTGTACGGGTATGCTAGATTTTCTATTCTACTTGGAATTTGAAGTGGTGATCCGAAGATTCACCTTCACAAGTAGAAAGGAAATCAATTCTTCTTTCTAACTTTCCATTGCACATATATTTTAAGAAAGAGACACAATTTTCTTTAAATGCCGTGAGAGCCGATTTTTCCATAGAAGGTGATTTACAAATCTCATCAATAATGAAAGACAAGAAATGTGAATTTTTGTCTCTTTACAAAGAATACAAAATACAATAGAAAAGTGAGAAAATGAATCTGACTTCTCAGGAGATTGCGAGGACTCGATCTGATCGACGGTAGCAAGTCATGTATGGGCTTCGCCATCGTCCTTCAGATGAGAACGCTTGATGCTTCAATTCTTTGGGTTGGATTGGACCTCAGTTTTTTAGAGGATAAAGACCAAGGGGAGGTCCTATATCCAATAAAAAAAATGAGTAAACGGGCTGAATAGCCGCGTTTAGGCCATGTTGGGTAGAAGGAGAGAGGACCTTGGGGGGGTGACCCCCCCAAGGGACTTCAATCACCTTGTGGTGTTTCTGCAGCAGAGTAGCAGGATTTCTTCAGAGTTTTTCTTTCTTTCTTGTGAGTATGGATCTCTCTCTGTGTCTGTATATGTATATCTGTCTCTCTTAGAATGACCCCTTTTTATAGGCTCTTGGTAGCCACAGGGTGATTTATGGGATTGATGACCCATGATGATAGAATTGGTGGCATTGATGCTCCATGTAAGGTCCGGGACCTTACTGGGTCAGTTGGGCTCAACAGTAGGCTCATTGACCCATTTATTTTGTTATTATTATAATTAGTTGTAATTTAGATATTTAAGTGGGTTTAGATCGTGAGAGAGTTTCTTTTGGTGTTAGAGTAGTGTCTGCGAAGTTTCGTGCGACTCTGAGTGTGTTTGATCCTACTAAGGGGGTAGTTTGCAATTTAGGGAAAATTGAGTGTTTTTGCAAAAATTCCAAAGGCCGTGATTTTTGCATTCATTGAAAAGGTCTCGTCGCGATGATCATTTTTGTCTCCTGCCTCGTCGCCATCCGACGATCAGAAACCCTTCAAGTGGTCCACTTCTTCATCGGACCCACTTAAGGGCAATTCAATCATTTCTCCCTCCCTTCTTCTTAAATAGGGATTAACCCTAATCTCTTAATCATCTCTGCAACGAACAAGAGCTACAGTGGCCCTTTTTCTTCCCTTCATCTTCTCAAAGTCCAGAACTCCCTCCGGAGGAGATCATCTCGAAGATCCGAGCCGCACATCTTCTTCCTCTCGATATCCTCTTTCCATTGATACTAGTTGGTAAGCCTTTTCCCATCATCAACTTTTCCTTTTGTCTCCTCTTTTGGTTAGATTAGATTGAATCTTGATCTTTTTCCTTTTTTTCTTCTTCTTGGTGTTCTAGATTGCTTTTGAGCGGGGTAGATTGTGGTTTTCGCGGTAGAAAGCTCATTCTCTAGCTTTTCCCAATTTCCAATCATCTTCTTGGTTGAGGCACATAGATATGCAACTTATAATTGATCATTGTTTGTATTGCTTTCTATTGATTGCAATGATATCCATGTTAGATTTCCCTAAATTCCAAGCTTGTTGTTGATATGGTATTGGGATTGACATTGTCAAGTTAGGTTTGGAGATTTGGGTTAAAATTAATTTTTAATTGGTAAAATTTAATGTTTAAATTGTTATAATGGATGCTAAATGATGAATGTGATGAAATGGGTGCATGAAGGCTCGTTTTCTCCAGATTAGCCATGGATTGGCCAAAGGAAAACAGAGAGAAAAACTCATTTTTCGGGGTTCAGGTCTATAGTGCCGATCGATCGGACCTACAGACCGATCGATCGGATGACTTTTTAGCTGAGACGGATTACAGTCCGATCGATCGGATGACATTTTTCCGACAGCAATATGAAACTTCCAACACTTGTAACTTTTAATCCGCCCGTTGGATTTCTACATATTATATACCGTTGGAAAGCCCTTGAGATGAAGAATCCAATGGTTCTAGTTTCATCACGATTGGAGGTTGGGAAGTGATGTAAATACTCTGATTGATTCAGCCTATATTTTATTAGAAATGAGACCAGTAACTTAGGTTTGGGCCTTAGATGTTGGAAACCATGAACCTACTATCACTTGACCATTAATGAGGATTAAATCGTAGCACGTGGCTTGGTGTGCTTTGATTAGGTTGTTTAGGTATTCGTGTATTAAACATGGTTTAACCGAATGCGTATCGAATTGTTTCGACAGATGCTTAACATCATTGTACACCAAGGAATTTCCCTAGAAGCATCGTTGATTCAATTTCCACACGTACTCCGCTAAGACATGTAGAGTATATGGATGACACCACTTGCCTAGGTTTGGATTGTAATTCCTCCTTGACTTGTGAATTGTATCCATTGTTATAATTCCTTGTACTCTTTCTCTTGGCATAAAACACTTAAATAATTATGAAACATACATCCTTGTAGGACTAGGATATGGACCTAACTTAGAGTGTATCGTAGGAACCTTGTGTTATGCATTTGATAAACATGACTGGCTAGTAGGAAAGCGGTTATCAAGTGTTTGACTTGTCTTGTATTATTTGAATGAGATGATTGTCACGCCCCCAAACCGGAACCTCGGTGTCGCGACCCCGGAACGGATCCCGGGCCCGCGACGAGTGTTGATTGTGATTATTCTTATTTGATCATTGTTTTCCCACAGGTTCCCGCGGTGAGGATTCCCAAAGACACGCGGAATCTGGCTCACACGTACACGATTTGCGGAAGCGTGTAGCAAAACACAACTAGATAAGCACCAGTAAAATATTTAGGTGCTATCACAATAATATACAAGACAAAGTATCAAAGGAATAAGTTAACAAGGCATTCTCAACATTGTTCAAGTTACAAGTCTAACAAGAAAGTAAATTAAGTTTTGTTACAATTCCCAAGAGAGGCCAACAGAGGCCAATACACAACTCCAACATAAACAAAAAGAACCCTAAGACAAAATGTGACGAAACTCAAGAACCAGACCGACATCTAAATGACATCGTCGGGCTGCCACTCTCTCACGGGAGTTGGCTCACAAGCCTCCTCCTGACGCTCCTCCTCAAAGGCAACGTCTCCTGCACCTGGGCACCAACAAGCAAGGGTCAAACACGACGGTTTGGCAGGTAATCAATATAGGCATGAACATGACAATAATACTTTGGAAAAACACTTGAAATCGAATACTTGATTTGGACTATCACCATAGCTGTGGTATCAAAACAAACTAGCATGAGTACTAAATATATCATGAATAGTTACAATCCACAAAGAGCCCATCCTTTCTCTATCATCTATATGACGAAAAGAGCAAGCACGCACGACAAGCACGATATACATAATATAAGCACGACACGATTCCCACATATACGGGGATTCCGGCCGCGGAACCGGACACGCACGATGTGTAATAAATACACGACCAGTCTGCAGACAGTCCACATGTTTAAAGACCCCCAGACAGTGGATCAAACCGAAAGGGCAGTCTAAGCTCAGTGGTGTTTACTTAATTCATGAATGCACAAAACACGCGAAGCACGATCAAACACGTCGAGATAAAAAGGGGGAAATCACTTATCACAACACGACGAGCACGACTAGCACGAGGCATAATATTTATGCAAAACACGCTTAGGAAGTGATCCCCTTTTTCTTAACAAAACTTCAAAACAAGCTTGTACTAATATTTCAAAACGAGTTCACGATGATATTCATTATATCAAAACCAAAACACGAACACAAAGCTTATCGAGCACACGTAATGACCTTTGATTGATCCTTGTGCCATTGAGACCCAAGTATTGGAAATTTAGAAAGGAATTGATGCCCCGGAAGTTCAAAGACATCTTGGGTTCCAAGTGCACAATATCAGGTTAGAGGTCATCTAACATGTTCTAGTTTTTCATTCTTGCAAAACTCTTAATAATACACGAACAGTGAATTTCGGTCACCTCGCGGTCAGGTGGCGGTTAGCCGAACTGGGGTCTGGCGGCTAGCCGCTAGGTGACCGCCAGGCTGACCGCTGGAATGCAAATCTGGGTTTTGCTCTCGGGAAAAGGAACCGCATGCGCGGTTGGTCAGCGGTTAGCCGTGGTGGGATGAGGCGGCTAGCCGCTAGCTAACCGTGGAGCTGACCGTGAAACATGGTCGAGATGTCAGCTTCTGGAAAAGGAACCGAAATCCTCGGTTGGCCTGCGGTTAACCGCAAGTGGGACTGGCGGTTAGCCGTGGGCTGACCGCGGAGCTGACCGCTGAACCCAGGCGAAAATGCTAGCTTCTGGAAAAGGAACCGCTGGGTTCGGTCAGCCTGCGGTTAGCCGCAGTGGGCACAGGCGGCTAGCCGTGAGCTGACCGCTGTGCTGACCGCCAGTGCACGGGAATGCGTTTCAGCACAGATTTTTCACATTTCTCTTCTTCCCTTCCATTCATTCTCATTCCACTTATATTCCCTGAGTCTACATACTCTCCAAGGGACGAAACACACATCCAAACTCATGAAAACAAAATCATCAAGCTTGTAAACATATTCATGCACAAAATTTCTAAAACAACAATGTAGCTTCAAATAGACATGCACCATGATCCTATAGAGGTTACTTGCCTTGCCCAAATGCTAAACACTCCACTTCAAGTTCTTCACACAAGCTAATCCCACACTACAAGCCAAACCAAGAAAACACACAAAACTTACTCAAAAATGGAAACAAGAAACCCATTTTCCAAATAGGGTTTGAAAACATGAAAAACATGATCTTAAGGAACTAAAATGACTCAATGGAAAGTATGAGTGGAAACCCTTACCTAGAAATGGCCACACAAGAGGGAGGGAGAGAAATGGAGCTCTTGCCCAACTTGAAAACTCGAGAAACTTGTATCAATGGAAAGCTTGCAAGGAGATGAAGAAAATGGTAGTCTTAGAATTCCCTTTGGAGCTCTCTAGCTAGATCAAACCAAGTGAGGAAGATGAAGGAGAAAAGAGGTTTTCTCTCTTGCCCTAGACTCAAAAGTTGCAGAGATTGGGAAATGAATAAAAAGGGAGGGGAAAGGGGATTAAGTGATGACTCATGGGCCCCATTTGGCTTGAACTTGAAGTGACTAAAACATGGTCTTGTGGGCCTCGGATGACTTCGACGAAGAAGGATAAAATGATCGTCGAAATATCTAGTTTCCAAAAAGTATATTTTTGACATGGTTTTGAGATCTCGAAAATTGTGTCCAGATTTGTGCAAGAAAGACAATTTTACCCTCCTTGGGCCAAAACATGGGTTTTTGGGCTTCAAACATGAATGGTCTTAAAACGAGAGTTGTAACACATAAAAAGATCATTCAAATGAAATCAAAACCACACTCACACGGAAAACGATACGATCTTCCCAAGCTTACACGTGCACTCAAGCCTTCTTGAGTGTGTCTAACCAATACTAAACGTTCTCAAAATTCCCAAAGCTATGTCCAGGACTAAGGCTAATCACTTCTAACCCAACCACAACTAAACCCACTTAAGACTAAACACATACTAATCGCACACTAATCGAACTGGTCTGGGTCGGGGTCTAACATCCTCCACCCCTTAGGATATTTGGTCCACCAAATAAATCAAACATTTACCTCAGGTAAAAGCTGTGGATACTTTCTCTGCACTTGCTCTCTCAACTCCCAGGTGGCTTCCTCTGGTTCGTGATTTTCCCACAGCACTTTGACCCAATGAATAGTCCGATTCCTCAATTCTTGCTCCTTAGTGTCAATGATTCTGATCGGTCTCTCCACATACGAAGCATCTTCCCGAATCTCCAAAGGCTCATGCTGTAAAATGTGTGCAGGACTAGAGACATATTTCTTGAGCATAGAAACATGAAAAACATTGTGTACCCCGGAGAATTCCGGCGGTAACGCGAGTCTATAAGCTACATCTCCAATCTGGCTCAGAATCTCATACGGACCAATAAATCTTCTAGACAACTTGCCTTTCTGTCCGAATCTCAAAGTCCCTCTAACTGGTGAGATCTTCAAGAACACCTTGTCACCCACCTAAAACTGCAATTCTCTTCTGCGAGTATCTGCATAACTCTTCTGCCTACTACGGGCGATCTTCAACCGTTCCTGAATCAGCTTGACCTTGTCACTTGTCTCTCCAACTATCGTCGGTCCATGAAAACTACGTTCACCAACTTCTTCCCAGCAAACCGAAGTTCTGCATCTTCTACCATAAAGTGCCTCAAATGGTGCCATACCGATGCTAGAGTGGTAACTATTATTATAAGCAAATTCGCAAAGAGGTAAGCACTCATCCCACTGAATCTTGAAATCCAATACACAAGCACGCAACATATCTTCGAGAGTCTGTATCGTCCTTTCCGACTGACCATCGGTCTGAGGATGGTAGGCTGTGCTGAACTGGAGCTTGGTACCCATCGACTCGTGAAGAGTCTTCCAAAACTTTGAAACAAATCTACTGTCTCTATCTGAAGTAATGGAGACGGGCTGACCATGTTTACTAACAATCTCATCAACAAATAACTTCGCAAGTGGTGCCATGTGCATCATGTTCCCTGTCTTCATCGGAATGAAGTGAGCAGACTTTGTCAGACGATCTACAATGATCCAAATTGCATTATTTCCCTTCTTAGTATTAGGCAAACCGGAAACGAAATCCATGGTGATGTGCTCCCATTTCCACTCTAGAATTTCCAAAGGCTGTAACAAACCTGGAGGCTTTTGATGCTCTGCCTTAATCAACTGACAAGTTAGACAACGAGACACAAAAGCTGCTATCTCTCTCTTCATATTGTTCCACCAAAATCTATTCTTCAAGTTGTGGTACATCTTCGTGCTACCCGGATGCATAGAATATCTCGTACTGTGAGCTTCGTTCATTATCTCATCCTTCAAATCATCTACATTCGGCACACACAACCGGTCACGGAAATACAAGATTCCATTCACCATTTTGAAGTCTGGACGTTCTGCAATAACTTCCACTATCTTGGCCAAGTCTGGGTCTTGCAACTGATTTTCCTTAATCTTCTGGATGAAGGTAGGTTCTGATACTGTCATGTTCGCTAACATCGCACCCAATCTAAGGGTTTGTACTTCTACACCCAGCTCTTCGAACTGCTGTAAGACACCCATTCCTCTCAAATTAGCCATAACCACTAATTTTCTGCTCAAGGCATCAGCTACCACATTCACTTTGCCTGGATGATACTTGATCGGAAAGTCATAATCTTTGATATATTCCATCCACCTCCTCTGCCTCATGTTCAAATCCTTCTGAGAGAATAAATATTGCAAACTTCTGTGATCTGAATGGACCTCAAACTTCTCTCCGTAGAGGTAGTGTCTCCACATCTTCAATGCGAAAACAACTGCTGCCAACTCCAAGTCGTGAGTCGCATAATTCTTCTCATGGTCCTTCAACTGTCTCGAGCCATAGGCAATCACCTTGCCATCTTGCATCAACACACAACCTAGTCCCACATTCGAAGCATCTGTATAAACAATAAATCCGCCGTTGCTCGAGGGTAATGTAAGGATTGGGGCTGTGGTTAACCTTCCCTTCAACTCTTGGAAACTGGTTTCACACTGATCAGTCCACACAAATGGAACATTCTTCCTAGTCAATTTTGTCAACGGGGCTGCAATGGACGAAAAACCTTGGACAAATCTTCTGTAGTAGCCTGCTAACCCCAAGAAGCTTCTAATTTCTGTCACACTGCTTGGCCTCACCCAACTAACAACTGCCTCTATCTTCGCTGGGTCAACTGCTAAACCTTCTCTGGAGATGATGTGGCCTAGAAAAGCAACTTGCTCTAACCAGAATTCACACTTACTGAGTTTTGCATATAGCTGGTTGTCCCTCAAGAGCTGCAACGCTGTCCTCAAATGTTCCTCATGTTCCTTCTTACTCTTGGAATACACGAGGACATCATCGATAAACACTACTGTAGAGTGATCCAAATGGGGTGCAAAGACCTTGTTCATCAAAGCCATAAAGACTGCTGGTGCATTTGTCAAACCAAAGGGCATCACTAAGAACTCATAGTGCCCATATCTTGTTCTAAAGGCTGTTTTCTGAACATCTGAGTCTCTAACTCTCAACTGATGGTACCCTGACCTCAAGTCTATCTTAGAAAAATAGGCTGCTCCTTGCAATTGATCAAACAATTCGTCTATCCTTGGCAAAGGGTACTTGTTCTTCACTGTCACATGGTTCAACTTCCTGTAGTCAATGCACATTCTCAAGCTTCCATCCTTCTTTTTCACGAACAACACCGGTGCTCCCCACGGTGAAACACTTGGCCTAATAAAACCTTTGCTCAACAAATCTTGCAATTGGAGCTTTAGCTCACCCATTTCTGCTGGAGCCATCCTGTATGGTGCAATCGAGATCGGAGCTGTCCCTGGAAGGAGTTCAATCGTGAACTCAACCTCTCTAATTGGTGGTAAACCCGGGATTTCTTCTGGAAAAACATCCGAAAATTCACACACAATGGGGATATCCTCCACCCCTTGGGACTGTTTATCCTCCGTGATAAACGCAATAAATGCCTGACACCCACTCTGCACTAATCTGCTTGCCTTCAACACTGAAATAAATCCTGCCTGAGACTTTCTCCTGTTCCCCTGAAATATCAATTCTGCCTGTGGTCCTTGGAATCTGAATGTGATGGTCTTACTAAAACAGTCCATGGTGGCATGATATGCTTCTAACCAGTCCATGCCTAAAATAACATCAAAATCATGCATGTCTAAAACTATGAGGTTGGCCGGTAAATTCACATCTCCTAACAACACTGTACAACTAGGATAATGGGTTCTACACACAACTTGTTTCCCTACTGGAGTGGTCACTATTAAAATGTAATCCAACTCACTACATGGTGCATCAATCAACTTAGCAAAACTAGGAGATGCAAAAGAATGAGTGGATCCAGGATCAAATAAGATCTGGGCTTCTATCCCACAGACAAGAAGTTTACCTTCTACCACGTCTCCTGCCGCTTCAGCATCTGCACGGTTGAGATAGTACAAACGCCCATGCATCTGTAGTCTGTTTGGTACTTGATTCTGCCTTCCCTGGCCTTGTCTGTTCTGCTGTGGAGGACGAGCATTCTGATTCTAGACTGGTGGCCTAGCCTGCTGCTGCTGCTGAGGTGGTCTCATCTGATTCTGAACTGGTGCTTGATTCTGAGGAGCTACTTGTCTCTGTTGCTGGTTTCTGTTCCCTGGATTCTGAAGTAGTGGGCAATCCTTGATTGAATGGTTCATAGCCCCACACTTGAAACAGGCTCCCATAGCCTTACGACATTCGTGTGTCTCATGGTTCTTGCCACAATGTCCACAACCTTGCCTCACATAGGCTTGTTCTTGCCTTGCTGTTGCCTCTGGTTATGCTGCTGATATTGCTGCTTCCTGTCCTGAACAATCATATTATTGATATCTTCAAATGTATAAGCCCGCTTGACTGCATCATCATATGTAGCTGGAGGCACTACTCCTATGACATCTCTCATGATGATCGGATTCAACCCTTCTAAGAACTTGGTGATCTTCTTCCTCTCGGTGTCAATCAGCTCGGTAGCATATCTAGCCAATCTCTCAAACTTGGTGACATAGTCTAACACCGTCATGCTACCTTGCTTGAGTTGCTGAAACTCAATAGCCTTCTGCCTCTTGACATGAGAGGGAATGTATTTGTCTTGAAACTGTATCTTGAAAGCTGCCCATGCCTCATCATCAGCCATCACTGCATATGGGTCCTTGACTGTTTGCCACCACCTGTCTGCAAGCCCGTAGAACAATGAAGCTGTGAGATTAACCTTCTGGAGTCCTGTGCACATGAATACATCGAAGATCTTCTCGGTATTGACTAGCCAGTCATCTGCCACTAACGGGTCCTCATTGCCCGAAAACTCCTTCGGTGCTCTTTTCCTAAACTTCTCAAATAGAGCATTAGGGTCTGGATCCCTATTCTGTATCACAATCTGAGGACCTGCAGGTGGTGCTACATTCCTGTTCTGAAGTACTTCTAACAGTTGCCTCTGAACTTGTGCCATCTCATCATCCTTCTTAGTTAGTTGCTCTTGAAATCTTGCTTGATTCTCATTAGCCTGTCTTTGCTGTGCTATCATGGCTTGCATAAGTTCCTGAAACTGTGTGGCTGTAGGTGTCTCAGATGCATCTGACTCATTATGATTACTGCCTGAAGCATGATGATTTGGAGCTTTTCTCGGAGGCATATTGCTGTAAGACAAGTAGTTAGCACACAATAAACATGGTACAAGGGTTTCTAAGGTCCTATACCAACGAGTCTATCGAACTCACGAATCCTCGCCACGTTCCTAAGACCTTTCTAGTTTCTTTTAAGTGCCTGAAACATGTCTCGCTCTGATACCAGTCTAGTTTCTTTTAAGTGCCTGAAACATGTCTCGCTCTGATACCAGTCCTGTCGCGACCCCGGAACGGATCCCGGGCCCGCGACGAGTGTTGATTGTGATTATTCTTATTTGATCATTGTTTTCCCACAGGTTCCCGCGGTGAGGATTCCCAAAGACACGCGGAATCTGGCTCACACGTACACGATTTGCGGAAGCGTGTAGCAAAACACAACTAGATAAGCACCAGTAAAATATTTAGGTGCTATCACAATAATATACAAGACAAAGTATCAAAGGAATAAGTTAACAAGGCATTCTCAACATTGTTCAAGTTACAAGTCTAACAAGAAAGTAAATTAAGTTTTGTTACAATTCCCAAGAGAGGCCAACAGAGGCCAATACACAACTCCAACATAAACAAAAAGAACCCTAAGACAAAATGTGACGAAACTCAAGAACCAGACCGACATCTAAATGACATCGTCGGGCTGCCACTCTCTCACGGGAGTTGGCTCACAAGCCTCCTCCTGACGCTCCTCCTCAAAGGCAACGTCTCCTGCACCTGGGCACCAACAAGCAAGGGTCAAACACGACGGTTTGGCAGGTAATCAATATAGGCATGAACATGACAATAATACTTTGGAAAAACACTTGAAATCGAATACTTGATTTGGACTATCACCATAGCTGTGGTATCAAAACAAACTAGCATGAGTACTAAATATATCATGAATAGTTACAATCCACAAAGAGCCCATCCTTTCTCTATCATCTATATGACGAAAAGAGCAAGCACGCACGACAAGCACGATATACATAATATAAGCACGACACGATTCCCACATATACGGGGATTCCGGCCGCGGAACCGGACACGCACGATGTGTAATAAATACACGACCAGTCTGCAGACAGTCCACATGTTTAAAGACCCCCAGACAGTGGATCAAACCGAAAGGGCAGTCTAAGCTCAGTGGTGTTTACTTAATTCATGAATGCACAAAACACGCGAAGCACGATCAAACACGTCGAGATAAAAAGGGGGAAATCACTTATCACAACACGACGAGCACGACTAGCACGAGGCATAATATTTATGCAAAACACGCTTAGGAAGTGATCCCCTTTTTCTTAACAAAACTTCAAAACAAGCTTGTACTAATATTTCAAAACGAGTTCACGATGATATTCATTATATCAAAACCAAAACACGAACACAAAGCTTATCGAGCACACGTAATGACCTTTGATTGATCCTTGTGCCATTGAGACCCAAGTATTGGAAATTTAGAAAGGAATTGATGCCCCGGAAGTTCAAAGACATCTTGGGTTCCAAGTGCACAATATCAGGTTAGAGGTCATCTAACATGTTCTAGTTTTTCATTCTTGCAAAACTCTTAATAATACACGAACAGTGAATTTCGGTCACCTCGCGGTCAGGTGGTGGTTAGTCGAACTGGGGTCTGGCGGCTAGCCGCTAGGTGACCGCCAGGCTGACCGCTGGAATGCAAATCTGGGTTTTGCTCTCGGGAAAAGGAACCGCATGCGCGGTTGGCCAGCGGTTAGCCGTGGTGGGATGAGGCGGCTAGCCGCTAGCTAACCGTGGAGCTGACCGTGAAACATGGTCGAGATGTCAGCTTCTGGAAAAGGAACCGAAATCCTCGGTTGGCCTGCGGTTAACCGCAAGTGGGACTGGCGGTTAGCCGTGGGCTGACCGCGGAGCTGACCGCTGAACCCAGGCGAAAATGCTAGCTTCTGGAAAAGGAACCGCTGGGTTCGGTCAGCCTGCGGTTAGCCGCAGTGGGCACAGGCGGCTAGCCGTGAGCTGACCGCTGTGCTGACCGCCAGTGCACGGGAATGCGTTTCAGCACAGATTTTTCACATTTCTCTTCTTCCCTTCCATTCATTCTCATTCCACTTATATTCCCTGAGTCTACATACTCTCCAAGGGACGAAACACACATCCAAACTCATGAAAACAAAATCATCAAGCTTGTAAACATATTCATGCACAAAATTTCTAAAACAACAATGTAGCTTCAAATAGACATGCACCATGATCCTATAGAGGTTACTTGCCTTGCCCAAATGCTAAACACTCCACTTCAAGTTCTTCACACAAGCTAATCCCACACTACAAGCCAAACCAAGAAAACACACAAAACTTACTCAAAAATGGAAACAAGAAACCCATTTTCCAAATAGGGTTTGAAAACATGAAAAACATGATCTTAAGGAACTAAAATGACTCAATGGAAAGTATGAGTGGAAACCCTTACCTAGAAATGGCCACACAAGAGGGAGGGAGAGAAATGGAGCTCTTGCCCAACTTGAAAACTCGAGAAACTTGTATCAATGGAAAGCTTGCAAGGAGATGAAGAAAATGGTAGTCTTAGAATTCCCTTTGGAGCTCTCTAGCTAGATCAAACCAAGTGAGGAAGATGAAGGAGAAAAGAGGTTTTCTCTCTTGCCCTAGACTCAAAAGTTGCAGAGATTGGGAAATGAATGAAAAGGGAGGGGAAAGGGGATTAAGTGATGACTCATGGGCCCCATTTGGCTTGAACTTGAAGTGACTAAAACATGGTCTTGTGGGCCTCGGATGACTTCGATGAAGAAGGATAAAATGATCGTCGAAATATCTAGTTTCCAAAAAGTATATTTTTGACATGGTTTTGAGATCTCAAAAATTGTGTCCAGATTTGTGCAAGAAAGACAATTTTACCCTCCTTGGGCCAAAACATGGGTTTTTGGGCTTCAAACATGAATGGTCTTAAAACGAGAGTTGTAACACATAAAAAGATCATTCAAATGAAATCAAAACCACACTCACACGGAAAACGATACGATCTTCCCAAGCTTACACGTGCACTCAAGCCTTCTTGAGTGTGTCTAACCAATACTAAACGTTCTCAAAATTCCCAAAGCTATGTCCAGGACTAAGGCTAATCACTTCTAACCCAACCACAACTAAACCCACTTAAGACTAAACACATACTAATCGCACACTAATCGAACTGGTCTGGGTCGGGGTCTAACACTCGGCGGCGCGAATGGGATTAAGGATAAATATATTTTTCTTACTCCCAAGATCCGCGTGTGTGAAGACAACACATTCCAATACACTATGAATATTTTTGCGGTAGCTTTGGGGGCGTTGCGACCCGGAGTCCGTGGCCATTGGATTTCGCGTCGTACTCAACCTCTAGCATATAGCTATTATATCAAGAACCATATCAGACTGAAGTAACCATCACAATAAAGTACAAAGCTGACAGTAACAGGATATTACATTCCCATAAATGTTCAAGTTACAATTATCAATGTACATTAATTAAGAATCCCAAGAAAAGGCTAATAAAAGCCATACAATAACAAGTTAATAACACCTACCCAAATGTAACGCAACTCCGATGTCAAGCCCAATGTCTACATGACATAGCCAACCAAACAACCTGTAAAACATGGCTCCACAGCCAACAAAAGCACTCATCTCGGGACGAAGAAGTCTGGACCTGAGTACCAAAGAGTGGGTCAAACACGACGGTTTGACAAATGTGTAAAATACAATGACAATATGATAATAAATAAATTTACCTTCAAAAGCGTTTAAACCTGTTTAAATAACAATTTCTATGAACGAGATAAAACTTTTATTCAAATTCAAGTATGCATTATAAAACATGTAAAGGTAACCAAGGAAACGGGGAAACAAGCAAGATTGCAACCACACGAAGCTAAGTCCTCTATCACTAAAGTAACAGAGCAATAACTAGACATTGATCTCAGTCACTCGAGGTGAGGAGAAACAATGGATCTTATAAATACATATACATATACTATACATGACCACGGTAGCGAGCCGGGCATCGGGAACCACAGTAGCAATCTGCGTCATCAGGACAAGACCACGGTAATAATCGGGTAGCGGGATCCAAACTGCAACTGGTGGGATAAGAGGGGGATCTCCAAGTCAGTGGATCAGACTGACAAGGTTATCCAAGCTTAGTGGTGCCAACTCATAGGTCAAATGACAAGATTAAAAACATGTATGAAATACATCAAGTGCAAGTACATAAATAAACGGGATGGGGTGCTCATAGGCACAACTATCATATGAATTCGGGCATGCTTATCAGGCTAGCAAGATGCTACAATTGCAATTTCAACTTTTTCGAGAATACATGGGAAGTTCGAGAAATAGACAAAATACAAATGAATCTTTCAAAATCTCAAGATTTGTTTAAAGTGAATAGGGATCCTGTATGTCGATCTAATAACAACTTGGTACTCTTTGAGTTTGGGGACATCCCGGGCTCCTTATACACTTTGAATTTTCAAAACTTCAAATGAAATACTCATGATGTGGTTTATTTCTCGAATCGCCTCATACGTTGCCTAGTAAGTCTCCCTGATATAAAGGGGTTCTCAATGAATAAACCCAAAACGTTTAAACAATTCATCATTGTCCCAAACATAGCCTTCGACGGACAAAGCTCATCCCTCTAGAAATTTCTAACTTTTCACATCTTCTTGGAGCTGCACCACTGAAAATCACTTCAAACCTCATAAAGTCCACCACTTATTCGGCTTATGGAGTCTTCTGACTTAGGAAAATAATCCAAGTTTATCCAAAAATCCACACTTACTTGCCTGACGAATCCTCTGACGATACACGATCAACAGTAATTGGGTCTCGATATGCTGCTCACATTCCTAGCTGACGAACAATTGGTTGCAAATTCCTTCTCTAGCTCCATCTGTGACAACGAAAAGCTGAAAATTCTGCCAATGTCCTTCGAGAAACACATACTAAGTCCACAAAACTCCGACTCTCTGGCCCGAAAACAAACACATACTAAGTCCACAAAACTCCGACTCTCTGGCCCGAAAACAAGGAAAAGGTACTAAATGTTGGTGCAGAGACATTAAATTCTCCCCCACTAGAAAAGAATTTGGTCCCCCAAATTCCCTAACAACAAGGACAAGAAAACGAGACAAAGATAGTCTCCCCCACTAGAAGAAAAACAGACAGGAACTCCCAGAAACAATGGCTAGCCAAAAGGAAAACCGACACAGCTAAACGAGTCCTCACCACACGTCTTAAGGTTCCTAGAGTGTTTTATTTCCTAGAATCCTGCCCGCTCTAATACCAGTCTGTCACGCCCCCAAACCGTTACCTTGGGGGCGCGAATGGGATTAAGGATAATTATATTTTTCTCTCTCCCAAGATCCGCGTGTGTGAAGCGTCGTGACCCTAAACCGGGCTACCGAGGTCCTAATCCGGGATCGGGACATTAATGATGGTGGTGTGGTGAATGGTTAATATGTAGAGTGTGTTAACAAGGTGCACACACTTATTTAATTTCTCACAGGTGTCCGCGGTGACGATTTCGCAACCATATATGAACATTTCTATTAAGTGCGGAAGCGTGTAGCAAATCAAATATTCAATCAATCTCAAATCATAAAGATAATAACACAAGTATAGTACCGTATCAGAATGAGCAATGATCATTAGCATGTTACCCAAAAGTAAGTTAAAGTTTAAACAAAAGATCATTTAGTTACATTCCCAAAAAATAGAGGCCAACAAAGGCCAATTGTCACGCCCCCGAACCGAAACCTCGGGGCGGGAAATGGGATTTAAGCATAAATGTATTTTACTTCTCCCAGGATCCGCGTGTGTGAAGACAACACATTCTGAATATTTTGCGGAAGCATTTGTGGCGTTGCGACCCGAAGTCCGTGGCCATCGGATTCCGCGTCGCACTCAACCTTTAGCACATAGCTATTATATCAAGAATCATATCAGACTGGAGTAACCATCACAATAAATTACAGAGCTGACGGTAACAGGATATTACAATCCCAAATATGTTCAAGTTACAATTATCAATGTACATTAATTAAGAATCCCATGAAAAGGCTAATAGAAGCCATACAACAATAAGCTATAAACTACTACCCAAATGTGACGTAGCTCCGATGTCAAGCTCAATGTCTACATGACATAGCCGACAAACCAACCTGCAAGGCATGGCTCCACAGCCAACAAAAACACTCAACTCGGGGCGAAGAAATCTGAACCTGAGTACCAAAAGTAGTGGGTCAGACACGACGGTCTGGCAGGTGGATGAAAAGATAACAAATATACTGAAGAATAAAACATATGATAAATCATGCTAATCGATCAAATGCTGCATATAATTACACGGGTGCAAAAGTCGGGAATCTCGGGGAAAACCGATATTCATTTCAAGCATGGGTGAAACGTGAAGATCTAATAAAACATGTATTCATTTACATCATCTATAATCATAGATATTTGACAATCGGGTATTCGTCTAAAACATGTATAAATATAGTGGTTTGACAAACAAACGTTCATTTGAAACTTAAGTAAAACACAAGTATACAAGAAATCAGGTATCCATAACAGTCTAGCAAAACCAATGTCCATTTGAAACCTATGTAGAAATACGGATATTTAACAAACCGGATATCGTTTAAAACAGGTATAAACGTAGGGATCTGGCAAACAAGTGTCATTTGAAACATATTTCAAAGCATGGATATTTAACGAATCGGGTAATCATTTAAAACAGGTGTAATCATATAAATCTAGCAAAATCATTGATCGTTTGAAACATATGTAAAAGCATGGGTATTCGCCCAACCGGCATTCATTTAAAACATGTGCGGGTACAAAGAACAGAAGACAATATAATAATAACTGAATTTACATTGGAGAATATTAGCACTTGTTTAAATAACAACTTTCATAAAGGAAACGAATCATTTATCGGAAAGCAAGTAAGCAATATAAAACGTGTTGGGTGTCCAAGGAATCGGGAACTAGCAAGATGGCAACCACACGAAGCTAAGTCCTCTATCACTAAAGCGATAGAGCAAGAACTAGGGCCTGGTCTCAGTCACTCGAGGTGAGGAGAAACAGGGGATCTCATATAAATACTTATACTAGGCACTGATCTCAGTCACTCGAGGTGAGGAGAAACAGTGGATCTCATGAATGCATATACATATACTATACATGACCACGGTAGCGAGCCGGGCATCGGGGACCACAGTAGCAATCTGCGGTATCGGGACAAGGCCACGGTAATAACCGGGTAGCGGGATCCAAGCTGCAGCTGGCGGGACAAGAGGGGGATCTCCAAGTCGGTGGATCAGACCAACAAGGTTATCCAAGCTTAGTGGTGCCGACTCATAGGTCAAATACAATCGAGACAATGCAAGTAAATCAAGTACAAATACATAATCAAACGGGCAAGACGGGGGTGCTCAAGGGCACACTAACATATCATGTGGTGCAATGCACTTCGGGACAATAACTGTTACCAGAGTAACTTCAATGCTTTCGGGAAACAAGTCATGTGATGCAAATCTCGGGAAATGAGGAAATATAATGCACTATACCATTTCGGGAAGAATATTGATTTCCAGATCTATTTAAGTGAATAGGGGTCCCGTATGTCGATTATAACAATTACTTGGTACTCCTTGAGTTTAAAGACATTCCGGGCTCCTTACGCACTTTTACTACTTCCAAAACTTAAAATGAGCTTATGGGTAGTACTAGATGTTACAAAAGCAAGAATCAAGATTATAAACGGTCCATCCTAGGCATGACACTAATCCGGAAACATCGAGCAACCGATTCAGTCATCGAAAGGAATAGAATTAGCGATAACCAAGGAAATAGACTTGTGTTTAGATATAAAGAAGATATCGCGTCGTTCCATCCCGTTCAAGATTGAAATGGATTGAACTTCGATGCCACCGAACCAACCGTGAGGCGTGTCGGCTCAAGACATTCTCACACTTGGTCCAAACAGTCCAAAAAGGGTAGCCACGGTCCCACCTAGAACCAAGAATTAGTATCTAAATCAACACCATTCTTTTCTTTTAGTTCCCTAGTCTTAGAGACCTTAGATTAGGGTACAATTGGTCTTAACACTAAGGTATATACCTCTAGGACTCATAGAAAGCCCAAAGGTTTCAAAAAAAAAACCCAATATCAAATTTCACTGGACTCAAACTGATATGCACAGGGTCCGATCGATCGGCCGATCGATCGGCCCAAAAAGCCTTACTGTTAAAAGACAGTCCGATCGATCGGACCTAGGCGCAGTGCAGGTCCGGGAACTTGATTTTTTTCCTTTTTGTTTCCTTTCCTTCCAACATATAATCAATCACATAGAATTATACATAAGGAGACTTAAACACATGTTTCCAAGACATTAAAATGAGCTAAAGAGCTCCTCATTTCAAGTTCCTCCATTTCCATCCTTTCCATTCACAATAAATCTCAAAAGTGGAGAAAACTCATTCATGTGAAACCATTTGAAATCTTGACACTATGATACATACATTTCCAAGAGATTAACAAGGGAGAAATAACTCATCAATAAGCACATCTTGAAATCAATATTAATCATATTAAAGACAACTATTAAAATCACCAAAACCATTAATGAATCAAGATTTTCTCACAAAACATGTTAATAATCAAAACAATCAAATCAACCACTTGCCTTGGGTTCCAATCTCACAAACCAAGCTCCTAATCCCTTCTTAAGCTCACTTCCAAGCTACAATCAAAAACCCCCAAAAACAACCCTAAAATGGGTTACACAAAGAATGAAAATGAAAGAGCTTTCACTAATACAAATGGAGCTTCTCAAGAGCTAGAGGAACACTAATCTAGGAGATGGGAAGAATCACTTACTTGGAAGGTCCTCTAATGGCAAGAGTAAGCTCAATGGAAGCCTTGTGATGGAGGGTTCTTTTCACAAATGATACCAATGGCAAGCTTGTAAGATGAGGAAGAAGATGATGATCTCTATTGCTTGATTGATGAGCTCTAGGTGTGGCTTGGAGATGGAGAAGCAAGAAGAAGAGGAGAAAGCAAGAAAACCCTAGACTCAAAAGGGTTGTGCTGGAACAATGAAAAATGGAAGAGGAAGGGGAAGGGTCTCCTTTTATAAACAAGTGAGGTTTGGGTCCCACAACTTAAAGAACTTGGGTGGCTGAAATCATCTAATTCGGGACCTCGGATGGATTCGACGAAGAAGGAAGAAATGATCGTCGAAATATCTAGTTTCCAAAAAGTATATGTTTCGCGGGTTTCGAGAATATCGAGTTTTGGGTACAGATTTGGTGAGAAAAGACTGTTTTGCCCTCAAGGCCAAGAAATCGGGTCTCGGGTTCTCAAATGGATACGGGATCAACATGAAAGTTGTAGGATTCCTCAAGATGAATGCAACGGGCCAAAAACACAATACGAAACAAATCGGGAAAATCTCGCAAGTAAATGCAAAGCCGAAAAGGGAACCCCCAAAGGGTCCCACAAGCTACCAAAGCACTCAAAAGCCCAAAACTAGAAGAAAAACCATTCTAGCTCACAAACTCAACCCAACAAATACTAATCCCACTAAAAGAACTAATCCACAAATAAAACAACACTAATCCAAGAGATTAGGGGTCGGGTTCTCACACCAATATAAACAAAATATCAATCCAAAGAATGGTTAAACAGTTTCCCAAAATATTAAGTCTTTCATAGCAGCCAATCGTCTAAATGACGCCATCAGCATGCCACTTAACTAACGGTTGGGGTTCTCCGACCGCCTCCTCGTGCTCCTCCTCGGGATAACCAACAACGGGACCTGAGTACCAAAGAGTGGGTCAAACACGACGGTTTGGCAAATGGCTAAAATACAATGACAATATGATAATAAATGAATTTACCTTCAAAACCATTTAAACCTGTTTAAATAACAATTTCTATAAACGAGATAAAACATTTATTCAAATACAAGTAGACATTGTAAAACGTGTACAGGTAACCAAGGAAACGGGAAACAACCAAGATGGCAACCACACGAAGCTAAGTCCTCTATCACTAAAGCGACAGACCAATAACTAGGCACTGATCTCAGTCACTCGAGGTGAGGAGAAGCAGTGGATCTTATAAATACATATACATATACTATACATGACCACGGTAGCGAGCCGGGCATCGGGAACCACAGTAGCAATCTACGGCATCGGGACAAGACCACGGTAATAACCGGGTAGCGGGATCCAAACTGTAGCTGGCGAGACAAGAGGGGGATCTCCAAGTCGGTGGATCAGACCAACAGGGTTATCCAAGCTTAGTGATGCCAACTAATAGGTCAAATAACAAATCGAGACATGTGCAAGTAAATCAAGTACAAATAAATAAAGGGGCAGGACGGGGGTGCTCAAGGGCACACTATCGTTTCATGTGGTGCAATGCACTTCAAGACAAGTAACCATTGTAAGTGTACTTCAATGCTTTCGGGAAAACAAGGCATGTAGTATAAATCTTGGGATCGATAAAGTACAATAAACAATTGAAATTTCGGGTAAAGTATCGGGTTCAAGATTTATTTGAAGTGAATAGGGATCCCGTATGTCGATCTAATAATAATTTGGTACTCTTTGAGTTTGGGGACATTCCGCGCTCCTTATACACTTTAAATTTTCAAAACTTCGAATGACATCTTCGTGATATGGTTTCTTTCTCAAATGGCCTCATAATTGCATAGTAAATCTCCTTGACCGACAAAGCTCATCGCTCGAGCGAACCAGTTCGTTCCAGCGAGGAGCTCTCTGGAATGGTAGTTTGGGTGATTTCAGTTACCTAGCGGTAAGATGGCGGTTAGCCACCGTTGGGTTAGGCGGTTAGCCGCTGGCTGACCGCGGTTGGCCTGACAGAAAGACTGGTTACTGGAAATGTAACCGAATGGGTCGATTGGCTGGCGGTTAGCCGCCGATGGGTTAGGCGGTTAGCCGCTTGCTAACCGTGAGGCTGACTGTGTTTTCAGGAGGAAAATGTTGCTCTCTGGTAAAGTAACCGCGACTGTTCGGCTAGTTGGCAATTAGCCGCGAGTCACCAGACGGCTAGCCGACAGCTGACCGATGGCTGACCGCCAGGTGCGGGAAACACCCACTGTGTTCAGATTTGAGCCCTTTTTCCTCCTCAAAACCACTCTCCTCACTTCCATTTAATCGTTGCAATAAAACTTCGCTAAGAGCTCCTCCAATGCATCTATCTACACTTCTCCAATACCCCAATATGTGTTCATTCCATCACCTCCTTCTTAACCACAACAACCCCAAGAGGAAAGAGAAACCAAATCACAAACATTCATTTAAGATATATCCAAGAGACAACAAGTACCAAACCAATATGTTTCCAAAATATTAATGACGTAGCAAGGTTCATTCCAAGCATTTATTTCAAAATCAATGCAAGCTAATAAATATGAGTGGAAATGACAAATCAACCACATTCCTCATGAAAACCATTGAAAGCTCATAATATTAACTCATGCACTTGCCTTGGGTCTTCTATCAAACTCTTATACTCTTCCAAGCCAAAGATCCAAGCTATGAACAAAATCTCCAAAAAGAAACACTAAAATGGTCAAACAATGAAATAGAAAGGGAAACCTCACAATAATGAGGATGGGACTTCTTCAAGATCAAAGAAACACAAATCTAAGAGATGGGTAAGGTTGCTTACTTGTAGGTTCTCCAAATGGGCAAGGTGAGCTCAAAGGAAGTCTCAAAGTTGATAGGTTTCTCAACAAATGGTATCAAAAGATAGCCTTCAAGATGAGGAAGAGAATGATGACCTCTATTTTGATGTTGGTGTAAGATTAGTAGGAGAATGAGATGGAGAGAGCAAGAAAAAGAAAAAAAAAGAAAAAGGTTGCAAGAAACCCTAGGCTGCCTTTTATGATGGAAAAAGGGAAATGAGGAAGATGGGTTCTCCTTATATAAGTAAATGGGAATAGGTCCCACTACTTAAGACACTCTTTGGGCTGAAATCATGTCTTTCGAGATCTCGGATGAATTCGATGAAGAAGGAAGAAATGATCGCCGAAGTATCTAGTTTCCAAAAAGTATATGTTTCGCAGGTTTTGGGAATATTAAGTTTTGGGTACAGATTTGGTGTGCAATGACTGTTTTGCCCTCAAGGCTATGAAATCGGGTTTCGGGGTCTCGAACGGGCACGGTATCAACATAAAAGTCATAGGGATTAACAATACAAATAAAATGAGATTAAAACAATGAAAGCAAAAATCTCCGATAAATCCTCAAGCGCATGTAAGGTCATAAAGAAGGAACCCCCAAAGGGCCCCACTAATCACAAGCAATCAAAAATTCCCAAAACTATATCAAAAGCTATTCCAAGCCCAACCTAACCAAAATCTACTAAACACGCTTAGGACTAAAACATAACTTAATTAACACTAATCGAGGTCACTCGGGACGAGGTCTTACATCCTCCACCCCTTAGGGCATTTGGTCCTCCAAATGAATTATAAAACTCACCTCCGGTAGTAGATGTGGATTCTTCTTCTGTACTTGGTCTCGTAATTCCCATGTTGCCTCTTCCGGTCCATGATTCTCCCAAAGTACTTTCACCCACTGAATAGTCCGAGTCCTCAACTCTTGTTCCTTCGTATCGATGATCTGAACGGGTTTCTCAACAAAGGTGGCATCTTCTCTGATCTAAAATGGCTCATGCCGGAGCACATGTGAAGGATCGGGGACATACTTCTTTAACATAGACACATGGAAGACGTTGTGTACGCCGAATAGCACGGGTGGTAAGGCTAATCTATAAGCCACGTCACCGATCTTGCTCACAGTGTCATATGGTCCAATGTATCTCCGTGATAACTTGCCCTTCTGTCCAAATCTCAATGTTCCTCTCATAGGTGACACCTTCAGGAAAACCTTGTCTCCTTCTTTGAACTGTAAATCCCTTCTATGAGAATCTGCATAGCTTTTTTGTGTACTCCGGGCTACTTTCAGACGTTCTTGGATCAGTTTCACTTTGTCGCTGGTCTCACTTACCATAGTCGGTCCATGGAAACTGTGAATGCTGACTTCTTTCCAACATACAGGTGTCCTACACCTTCTGCCATACAAAGCCTCAAAAGGCACCATCCTAATGCTCGAGTGGTAACTATTGTTGTAAGCAAACTCACACAATGGTAGAGTCTCGTCCCATTGAGTCTTTAAATCTAACACACAAGCACGGAGCATATCCTCAAGAGTTTGAATCTGTTAGGGTTTTTGTATTTTCAATTTGATGGATGCATTAACATTTGAGCATCATTTGATTCACACACTTGCATTGATTTAGAAAATCTTGAAATCTTGATTTTTACATGCATTGGTTTTTAGACTTGAAGAAATATTGATTTATGCATGATTTGTTTTTAATCTTGGATGTAATTAGTTTTGAAAAGGAGTTTTAGAAAATCACGCAGGCCATTGGTTTTATAGCTTCGAATCTTTTTTGGCTTTTTATATTTCATGTTTTAAAACCCTTAGAATGATTTAAAACATGTTTTTAAGCTTGATTTAATGGCCCAAAAAATTCCCAACCAAAAATACTTTGAAAAATGGATTTTAGGGAATTTTGGTCCCAGGCCAGAAACGCAGTGTACCAGGTCGACCGGGTATACTGCCGTTGGCCATTTTTCAAACGGTCACTTTTTTTACCGTTGTGAAGGCCAGGTCGACTGGGGAAGTGCCAGGTCGACCGGGGGACTAGCCGTTGGGCTGTTTTGGCTATAAATACTAGTTCATTCCTTTGCCAAAAGTGGGGGATTTTTAGACCATCCTTCAGAGGTTTTGAGGCAAATCAAAGGGAAATGAACTAAGGGATGAAGGGGACCATTAGGAAAGCTAAAGCTTGGATTAATGAGTTAAATCACCAAGTAAGCTCTACTTTCCTTAATCATATGTTTTCATGCTTTGTTTTAATTATTGGTAAATCTTTTGTAGCATGATAAACTATGATTTGTTGTGTCCTTAACATGTTTTATGTTTTGAATTGATCTATTGTTTTGGATGCATCACCATTTGATTCAATCCAAGTAGTACTTTATTTGGTAAATCTAAGTAGATCATGTTAATGAAAGAATCTTTGAAATTATATGTAACATGATTCATATACTTGGTTGAATCTTTGGTTGTTGTTTTTCATCATAAGAAAATCTCTTTCAAATATATCTTATGTTTTGGATTCAACATCTTTACAAATCATATGTAACTTTGTTTTAAAGTTTCACAACTTGCTTTGCATTGATTGGTAAATCATATTCAAGTTGTATTTATAATTACATATGATTTGTCCCCTAATTTCAATCAAATCTATTTTTATGTTTTATGAGCTATATTGTTGATTTGATTGACATCCCTATGCATCACATGTTTAGAGATAATTAATTTCATACAACTTATGAATCTTTGATATCATTAACAAGTTGTTACTTTTAACATGTGACTTGCATTGTTTCCTCAATCATAAATGTTTTATGAGCTAAAACTTTCAAAAGCCTTAGGCATACATTTATGAGCTTTCATTTTCAAAATGATTGAGGACATCACACACACATCATGAGCATACATCTTTGCATTCATTGAGTGTTTGTGTGAGTTAGATTTTCATTTTCATATCCGCCTATTTTAGAGGCAAATGTAATGAGATTAATTGAATCTCCATCAAGTGTATTTTAGACACTCATTAGAGAGATAACCAACCTTTGGTTGAAGAGGTTATTGCTTAGCCTAAGAAAAGCATAATGTAATAGGTTGATGTTAAGCCTTGAAAAACATCATTGTAGAGGTTATTGCTTAGCCTTGAAAAGCATATTGTAAAGGTTATTGCTTAGCCTATTGAAAAGCATAAATAGTGGAAATCCGGTGGGGTGTTGGATCACAAGCCGGTAGTGGATGTAGGCATTGAGGCCGAACCACTATAAATCCTTGTGTGATGGTGCTTGCTTTGTGGTGATTGTTTTTATTAAGCTTCCGCATTTTGTTTGATAATCATCACTTGTGACTAGTTTAAGTTAAAGAAGTTAAATTTGATTAAAATTGGTCATAATTGAAACTCACCCTATTCACCCCCCCTCTAGGGTTCGGATCCCCGGACTTTCAATTGGTATCAGAGAGGGTTACTCCATTTTAGGGCTTAACAACCCGGAGTTGATCCTTGCTAGATTAGAACCCTAGTGCAACTCTTGCTAGATTAGAACCCTAGTGTTGTGATTTATTACATATCTTTGTGTTGATTTCCACTATGATTGAAAATAGATTTTCCCCTATTATTATTTCACCACTCTAAGACTTTTTCAAGTTATTTCTTCAAGAGTTGGTGAGTCCTCTATATGAACTCTCAAGGACATCCTTATCAAGACCTTAGGTGAATCTTTATTGGTACACATTTAGACTAACCTTAAGGCCTTGATCCTCTCCTTGACCAACCTATTCTTTTTAAGTTAAATCTTTTTGTTGGTCATGTTATATTTGCATTTTGTTTCTTTATAGTCACATCTTATAAAATGCAATGTTTATTTGTGATCATTTGATTTTGTCTTCATGAACTTTTAAGTTATATCTCATGGTTTTCAAAATCCTTTGATTGCAATAATTTCATGATGGATTTGCATTTTGTTCATATAGTCATATCTCTTGTAGTGCATATCTATTCATGATCAATTGATTGTGATTACAAAAGCTTTCATAGCTAGATTTTTCATGATCAATTGATGTTGGAAAATCATTTGATGATTGTCATAGTTAGATCTTTTTTGTAAATCAAATGATTTGAAGCAATTTATATTTTCCATTGATTTTTCAAAGTTATATCTCTTGGTATGGAAAACATGTGTTCAATTTGTAAGAAAGTCTATTCCCATATTTAGAATACAAATTGAAATTTTAGTAGTACGCTACTTGTTTTTCAAAATCGCTTGCTCTTAATTCTATAAATGATTCTTTGTTTGAATTTTAAATATTGAAGTGATTTGAAGAACTTTGGAAAATGTTCTAAGCTTTATTGGTTGTATTTATAGAAGCATTTTCCTTGAATTTATTTCCTTGTGCTTAATTATGATTATATCATTTGGAAGGAAATAATTTTTACAAACAATTTGCATCTTTGCTCATTTAGTTACATTCTTTATGCAAATTGATTTTGTTGTCTTACATTGCTTGGTTGGATATGGTTTCATTGATTTGCATGTTTGTGCCTAACTTGGTATATTTTTTCATTAATGCAAATTGATGATTGTTTATGTGCTTTATAGTAAAATCTTTTGTTTTATTATCATTTGAGCCTAATAAGTACATATGTGATTTATTGTGCTAAGTTCATTTGGTATAAACCTCATATCATTTTCCATTGCATTGTAAGCTTAGTGCATTTGCTAAGAGTGGAGATGTTACATGATAGATTGATCCCTTTAACTTCATACCTTCTTGTGATTACATAGTTATATTTTTTATTGATGACATGGTATGAGTTAGATCTTGAGTGTTGATTGATCCTCTCTATGCAAATGTCAAATCGTTCTATATATGGTTGTGATATTTATTATATTTGTAGAAACCATACTAGAACTCAAATCCATCCTCTATGCCTTATAGTCATTTCTTTTTGGATGGTTATGATGTTGATTCATGTATATTCTCTAAGTGATGTCATCCTTATACATGTTTCAACTTCATAGTAGTGATCTTGATCATATGAAACTCTTTGAAATCCATGTTAGGGATTTTGTATTTGCAATTTGATGGATGCATTTGCACTTTAGCATCATTTGATATTTCACACATGCATTGATTTAAAATACCTTGAAATCTAGTTTTATACATGCATTGGTTTTTAGATTTGGAAAAGTTTTTGGTTTATGCATGTTTTGGTCATAAACTTGGATGCATTGGTTTTAGAACCCAAAACTCTTTTGAAAACCTAATTCCTTGTGCATTATATTTGGAAAATCATCTTGTGAATTTAGGTTTGAGCTTTGCATACATTCATTACAAAAAGAATCATTTTTGTATGCATTTTCATTTGAAAAGAGTTTTATCAAATCAAGCTAGCCTTTAGTTTTAAACTTTTGAATCATTTTAGGCTTTGTGTTTTTCATGTTTTTAAACATCTTAGAATGTCTTAAAACATGTTATTTAAGCTTGATTTAGTGGCCCAAAGATCCCTCAAAGAAATACTTTGAAATGGAAAAAAGTTGGATTTTTGGCCCCAGGGACTCGCCCGGCAGTGTCGCCGGTCGACCGAGACCTGTGTCTCGGTCGACCGAGGACACTGTAGGGCGACTGTGCAGTTTCTGAACTGCAAGCTGCCAACGGTCATTTTTATGACCGTTGTGCTTTCTCGGTCGACCGAGACCCCTTTGCCGGTCGACCGAGAACTAGCCGTTGGCAACTTTTTGGCTATAAAGTCCATTCATTTCCAACCTTTTTCAAGGCTTGATACATGAACTTTTGAGAGCATTTTGGAGCCAAAGAAAGGGGAAGAAGTTGGAAAGGCTAGAGGGCTATTTGGAAATCAAACTCATGAGTTTTTAAAAGGTACATCTTCTAAGTTATTTTGATTTCCATACAATTGAAATTCATGCATGTTCAAATCCTTTGTATTTTCATTTATGCATGATTTCAAGTCCTTAAAGAGTTGATTTGCAAGCTCAATATCTTTCTTGGTAAATTAGATTAGTTTGCAATCACTCTTATCAAATCACATGTTTTCTTAAACTTTATTTTTCATACAACTTGTGATTCTTTGAATTTCATGTCATTAACAAGTTGTTTATTATTCATGTGATTTGCATCAAACTTCAATCAAAACTTTTGTGTGTCTTAAACTTTCAAATGCTTTAAGCATATATTTGATCAAGCTTTCTTTTTAAACTTGATTGAAGTCATCACACACACACACATCATGAGCATACACTTTTGCATTCATAGAGTGTTTGTGTGAGTTGTTTTAAACTTTCATATTAGCCTATTTAAGAGGCAACAACATTTGAGCTTTAATTTGTATCTCTTAGAGTGATCTTTTGGAAAGACACCTTCTTAGAGAAATCTACATTGTGTAAGGTTATTGCTTAGCCTTTGAAAAGCATCTTGTAAGGCTATTGCTTAGCCTAAGAAAAGCATTTTGTAAAGGTTATTGCTAAGCCTAGAAAAGCACATTGAGAGGTTGTTGTTTAGCCTTGAAAAGCAACATTGTAAGGGTTATTGCTTAGCCTAGTAAAAAGCATAAATAGTGGAAATCCGGTGGGGTGATTGGATTCACAAGCCGGTAGTGGATGTAGGCATTGAGGCCGAACCACTATAAACCTTGGTGTTGTGGTGATTGCTTTGTGATGATGGTATTGTTAGCTTCCGCATTTTGATTGTTTATCATCACATGTGACTAGTTTAAATTAAGAAATTAAAATTGGTCTTAATTGGTCATAGTTGTAGCACACCCTATTCACCCCCCCCCCCCTCTAGGGTTAGGATCCTCGTGGACTTTCAATTGGTATCAGAGCCTCGTGCTCTATATTAGGATCAAGTGTATCTTGATTAGGTGTAAAAACCTAGAGTTAAAACCCTAGAGTTGTGCTTATTTGAAAATCATTAGAATGGACTCCACTATGCTAGACTTTGTAGATTCTTCTAGACCCCTCATTCTTCCTTCTATTGGAGATTCAAACCCTCACTTAAATGAATATCAATTTGACTCAAAAGAGGAAGAAAATGAGTATGATGAAGATGATCTTCAACAAGCCTATAATGAATTATATACATTATCTTCAAAGCTTGATAAGAGAAATAAAAGTCTAAAAGAAGAATCAAATAGACTAAACAAAGAGCTAGCCTCTTCAAAAGATGAACTTAGAGAGAAAGAAGAAGTAATAAAATGTCTAGACTCTAAGTTCATGATCTCTCTAAATAACCTATCCAACATTCAAGATGAACTAAAAGAATTAAAGATGGGTTATGAAAATGTCAATAAGGAAAATCTAAAACTAAGAGATCAATTACAAAGGCAAGGTAAAGACTTTAACAATCTTGAATCTAAATTGACTATCTCTAAGGAAAATTTATCTAATGCTTAAGATGAATTAAATGAGATTAAGATAAATTGTGATGAGCTTAAAAATGAAAATTTGAACCTAAGAGATACAATTAAAAGACAAGATGAAAACATTAACTATTTAAAATCCAAGTTGACAATTTCCAATGAAAATTTGTCTAATGCTTAAAGTAATTTAAAAACTTTAGAACTTGGATCAAATGTTGTTAATGAGCTTAAATCTAAGTTAAAACTTGCCTATGAAGAGCTAAACAATTTTAAGGGAATTGAAAATGAACTAACAAAAGTTAAAAATGAAAATTCAACCCTGAAAACAAAAGTCACTCAACTTGAAGAGTATAAACAAAAGAATGAGTGCAAGTTTACCCAAAGTGAAGATAGACTTGAAAAATTATTTAAATTGGGTAAACCTCATGGAGATAGGACGGGTATTGGATTTAATAGGAATATGTCTTATGACCCTAAATTCACCAACACTTTTGTGAAAGGTGAGTCCTCATTCTCTAGCACTCTCTCTCAAATGTCCAAAATTAAATGTCATTATTGTGGTAAAGAAGGACATTTAAAATTTGAGTGCAAACTAAGAAAAAGAAGCTATGTGTCTAAGCCCATCTTTGAACTCAAAAATGTAGAATCAAAACCTATGAAGGGTAAGACACTAAAAATCAAGAAAGACTCCAAAAAGACTAAACAAGTTAAATCTATTAACAGGGAGTCTCCCAAGATAGATTCTAAAAAGCTTAAACAAGTTAAACCAAGCTTGAAAGAATCTAAGAACAAAAAGCTTCTCAACCTACCTCCCTTATATGAACCCATGAAAGAACTTTTGAAGAAAGTTGCTAAGTTAAATCTAAAATTCAAAAGTCAAGTAAAGGGAGAAAGTAAGAAGAAAAGAAAAGTGATTCAATCCCCAAAGAAACAAACTCACCAACATCAAAAGACTAATCACCATTCTAAGCTAAACTTAGTAAAATCTAAATATCATGGTGATAAGTTTAAATTGAAAATTTATCAAGTCAAATCTCCTTTAGTTGGTGAGACTTCTAAGATAGACCTCAAAGTTCAACCCTCACAAGACCTTAGGTGGATTCCCAAAGTTTTATACTTAGACAAACCTTAAGGCCTTGGACCTCTTTGACCAACCTATTCTTTATAGTTAAATCACTTTGTTGGTCATGTTGCATTTGCATTTTGTTCTCTCTTAGTTACATTTCTTAAGATGCATTGCTTATTTATGATCAATTGATTTTGTTTTCATACACCATTCTAAGTTACACTTCATGGTTTTCAAAATCTCTTGATTATAATTTCATCATGTTTGATTTGCTTTTTGCACTCATATGCCTTGCATTGCATTTCTTTACATGATTAATTGATTGTGTTGTTAAAAGCTTTCATAGCTAGATTTATTCATGATCAATTGTTGTTGAATCATTTGTAAGACTTTTTGAACAAATGATTTGACTCAATTCAAGTTTTTCCATGGACTTCTAAGTTATACTTTTATATGGAGAACATTGTTTTGAAAAATCAACTTGTATGTGTTTCAATTAAGTTATATCTTTTAAAATACATTGTTGATAATTGATCTTCAAAATCATTCTTTTTATGCTCATTGTTGGATTTTGTGTATTAAAATGATTTGAAGATTGTATGAATGGAAATGCTCTTTAACATCAATAGTTATAATCTTCTAAGCATATTCCATGTTTTCATTTCCTTTTCCTTTGGTTTCATTATCTTAGAAATGGAAATGTATGTTGTTTGCATCCTTGCTTGTTTATTTACATTCTTTTTATATGCAAATGAATTTTGGTTCCATGTATGGTTGTGATCTTAGTTTCATTTGTAGAAACCATACTAGAACCCAAATCCATCCTCTATGCCTTATAGTCATATCTTTATGGATGGTTATGATGTTAATTCATGTAGATTTTCTTGATGTCATCCTTATACATGTTTCAACTTCATAAGTAGTGTTCTTAATCATATGAATCTCTTTGAAATCCATTCCTTGCTTTTATGTTGGTTGATGGATATCTTAGTAGTTGAATTCATATGATTTGGACACTTTGGAAATTGCATGCATTGCCAAGTAATATTCTTTTGCATTGCAATTTACCATTGTTCATCACTATGCTCAATAGTTATATCTTTATTAGTGATGAATATGCATTTGTGATGCTTGATGGAATTTTGTCACATTCTTGCTCTTATTCATATTATCAAATTCAATTGGTTTCAATTGGTATAATATTTGATTGATTTGATTTCTTATGAATGTGATAAACCTTGTGTGCATTGGATTGAACTTGATAAGTAATATGATTGTTCCATGTCACACACCATTAGCATCATAATGTTCATGTTGCCACCTCTTTTGCTCATATAGGTATATCTCATGACCACCATGTTTATGTGTTCATAATATTGGTTGGTTATAGTTGAGGTTGGCTTCATGTTTGAATTTCATTTCACTCATTCTTGCACATTAATAGTCATATTTATTGTTTGAATGAAATGATTTTCAAAACTTTACATAGCATATGCTTTCCATAGTTAAATTATTTAATGCTATGTTTAGTAAACCCCATTGCATCATGGATAGCTCCAATTTGGATTTTTTTCCTAATAGTTATACTTTTAAATCCATTTTAGAGTGATTGAGTTTATAGTCACATCCTTTAATCTCAATTGATATGTTTATTTCAATTGGTATCCATGATCGTTTCTCTCTTTAGACCTAGCTCTCTTTTGGTAATTTGATCATATTGAGCTTAATAGTTAAATGAATCTAATCCTTTCCTTGAAGTTGACCCTCACTTGGTTAAACCATCTACTTCTTGAATCTAATAGTTAAATCTTTGTCAAGAGTTTGACAAAAGAAGAGAATGGATTGAGGGGGAGTGTAAACCTTCATAGGAAGTATTAGTTTTGATCAAATTCACCCTTGGATAGCCTTTGAGCCCTTAGAGATAACTTCCATACATGATAGCCTGTTATGAATTTCATTTTCGATTCCATTTGTTAACAGGTGCTACTAAAGGTATTCTTCTTGTCTCATGTGTGTAGGTACCTTTGCAATTTAATGTCAAAGGGGGAGAGAAAGTTCAAGTGTGACTCAAAGATCTCCTACTCTTCAAAGGGGGAGAGAGTTCGAGAGTTCAAGTACTCGAAGATCTCCTATCCATCAAAGGGGGAGAAAGAACTCAAGTTCTCAAAGGGAGAGAATGCATACCTTGCCAAAGGGAGAGAGAGGCATGGTCAAAGGGGGAGAGCAAATAGAAGAAAGAAAGCTTGGAGCTAAAGAAGATGCTTGGCCATAAAGAGGAAGATGATAAGAAAGCTTGAAGAATGATCAAGCACCAAGCATCAAGAAGATTGAAGAAAAGAGCCCAAGAGCCCAAGCTAAGAGAAGGAGCATCCAAGAAGATTTCAAGACTTGTCCAGCTTAGGGGGAGCTGAAGACTTGGTGTGTTAAATTCTATGATGAGTAAGTTGCCATCAAATTGCAAAGGGGGAGATTGTTAGGGATTTTGTATTTGCAATTTGATGGATGCATTTGCACTTTAGCATCATTTGATATTTCACACATGCATTGATTTAAAATACCTTGAAATCTAGTTTTATACATGCATTGGTTTTTAGATTTGGAAAAGTTTTTGGTTTATGCATGTTTTGGTCATAAACTTGGATGCATTGGTTTTAGAACCCAAAACTCTTTTGAAAACCTAATTCCTTGTGCATTATATTTGGAAAATCATCTTGTGAATTTAGGTTTGAGCTTTGCATACATTCATTACAAAAAGAATCATTTTTGTATGCATTTTCATTTGAAAAGAGTTTTATCAAATCAAGCTAGCCTTTGGTTTTAAACTTTTGAATCATTTTAGGCTTTGTGTTTTTCATGTTTTTAAACATCTTAGAATGTCTTAAAACATGTTATTTAAGCTTGATTTAGTGGCCCAAAGATCCCTCAAAGAAATACTTTGAAATGGAAAAAAGTTGGATTTTTGGCCCCAGGGACTCGCCCGGCAGTGTCGCCGGTCGACCGAGACATGTGTCTCGGTCGACCGAGGACACTGTAGGGCGACTGTGCAGTTTCTGAACTGCAAGCTGCCAACGGTCATTTTTATGACCGTTGTGCTTTCTCGGTCGACCGAGACCCCTTTGCCGGTCGACCGAGAACTAGCCGTTGGCAACTTTTTGGCTATAAAGTCCATTCATTTCCAACCTTTTTCAAGGCTTGATACATGAACTTTTGAGAGCATTTTGGAGCCAAAGAAAGGGGAAGAAGTTGGAAAGGCTAGAGGGCTATTTGGAAATCAAACTCATGAGTTTTTAAAAGGTACATCTTCTAAGTTATTTTGATTTCCATACAATTGAAATTCATGCATGTTCAAATCCTTTGTATTTTCATTTATGCATGATTTCAAGTCCTTAAAGAGTTGATTTGTAAGCTCAATATCTTTCTTGGTAAATTAGATTAGTTTGCAATCACTCTTATCAAATCACATGTTTTCTTAAACTTTATTTTTCATACAACTTGTGATTCTTTGAATTTCATGTCATTAACAAGTTGTTTATTATTCATGTGATTTGCATCAAACTTCAATCAAAACTTTTGTGTGTCTTAAACTTTCAAATGCTTTAAGCATATATTTGATTAAGCTTTCTTTTTAAACTTGATTGAAGTCATCACACACACACACATCATGAGCATACACTTTTGCATTCATAGAGTGTTTGTGTGAGTTGTTTTAAACTTTCATATTAGCCTATTTAAGAGGTAACAACATTTGAGCTTTAATTTGTATCTCTTAGAGTGATCTTTTGGAAAGACACCTTCTTAGAGAAATCTACATTGTGTAAGGTTATTGCTTAGCCTTTGAAAAGCATCTTGTAAGGTTATTGCTTAGCCTAAGAAAAGCATTTTGTAAAGGTTATTGCTAAGCCTAGAAAAGCACATTGAGAGGTTGTTGTTTAGCCTTGAAAAGCAACATTGTAAGGGTTATTGCTTAGCCTAGTAAAAAGCATAAATAGTGGAAATCCGGTGGGGTGATTGGATTCACAAGCCGGTAGTGGATGTAGGCATTGAGGCCGAACCACTATAAACCTTGGTGTTGTGGTGATTGCTTTGTGATGATGGTATTGTTAGCTTCCGCATTTTGATTGTTTATCATCACATGTGACTAGTTTAAATTAAGAAATTAAAATTGGTCTTAATTGGTCATAGTTGTAGCACACCCTATTCACCCCCCCCCCTCTAGGGTTAGGATCCTCGTGGACTTTCAATCCATTCCTCGTATTTCTATATGTTTGATGGATATCTTAGATGTTGAATTCATATGATTTAGTCACTTTGTAAATTGCATGCATTTCAAAGTTATATCCTTTTGCATTGCAATTTACCTTGTTCATCACTATGCTCATTAGTAATATCATTAAAAGTGATGAATATGCATTTATGATGCTTGATGGAATTTTGTGTTTGTCACATTCTTGCTCTTAATCATGTTGTCAAATTCAATTGGTTTCAATTGGTATAATTTTCGATTGATTTGACTTCTTGTGAATGTGATAGACCTTGTGTACATTGGATTGAACTTGATAGTAATATATTTGTTTCATGTCACACACCATTAGCATCATAATTTTCATGATTGCCACCTCTCTTGCTCATATAGGTATATATCATGACCACCATGTTTATGTGTTCATAATATTGGTTGGTTATTAGTTGAGGTTGGCTTCATGTTTGAATTTCATTTCACTCATTCTTGCACATTAATAGTCAGATTTATTGTTTGAATGAAATGATTTCAAATCTTTCATAGCATATGATCTTCATAGTTAAATTATTTGATGCTATGTTTAATAAACCCCATTTCATCATGGATAGCTCTAATTTGGGTTTTTCCTAATAGTTATATTTTTAAATCCATTTTAGAGTGACTGTTTTAATAGACTTATCTTTAAATCTCAATTGGTATCCTTTGTTTTTCCAATTGATATCCATGATCGTTTTTCCCATTGACCTTACTCTTTTGGTAATTTGATCATATTGTGCTCTATAGTTAAACGATTCTAATCCTTCTCTTAACGTTGACCCTCAATTGGTTAAACCATCTTCTTCTTGAACTAAATAGTTATATCTTTGTCAAAAGTTTGACAAAAGGAGAGAAACCATTGAGGGTGAGTGTAAACCTTCATAGAAAGTATTAGTTTCGATCAAATTGACCCTTGGATTGGATTTGAACCCTTAGAGACTACTACCATGCACGAAAACCTATTAGGCGGTTAGCCGCTTGCTAACCGTGAGGTTGACCGTGCTTTCAGGAGGAAAATGTTACTCTCTGGTAAAGTAACCGCGTTTGTTCGGCTAGTTGGCGGTTAGCCGCCAGTCACCAGACGGCTAGCCGATAGCTGACCGATGGCTGACCGTCAGGTGCGGGAAACACCCACTGTGTTCAGATTTGAGCCCTTTTTCCTCCTCAAAACCACTCTCCTCACTTCCATTTAATCGTTGCAATAAAACTTCGCTAAGAGCTCGTCCAATGCATCTATCTACACTTCTCCAATACCCCAATATGTGTTCATTCCATCACCTCCTTCTTAACCACAACAACCCCAAGAGAAAAAAGAAACCAAATCACAAACATTCATTTAAGATATATCCAAGAGACAACAAGTATCAAACCAATATGTTTCCAAAACATTAATGACTTAGCAAGGTTCATTCAAAGCATTTATTTCAAAATCAATGCAAGCTAATAAATATGAGTGGAAATGACAAATCAACCACATTCCTCATGAAAACCATTGAAAGCTCATAATATTAACTCATCCACTTGCCTTGGGTCTTCTATCAAACTCTTATACTCTTCCAAGCCAAAGATCCAAGCTATGAACAAAATCCCCAAAAACAAACCCTAAAATGGCCAAACAATGAAATAGAAAGGGAAACCTCACAATAATGAGGATGGGACTTCTTCAAGATCAAAGAAACACAAATCTAAGAGATGGGTAAGGTTGCTTACTTGTAGGTTCTCCAAATGGGCAAGGTGAGCTCAAAGGAAGTCTCAAAGTTGATAGGTTTCTCAACAAATGGTATCAAAAGATAGCCTTCAAGATGAGGAAGAGAATGATGACCTCCATTTTGATGTTGGTGCAAGATTAGTAGGAGAATGAGATGGAGAGAGCAAGAAGAAGAAAAAAAGAAAAAGGTTGCAAGAAACCCTAGGCTGCCTTTTATGCTGGAAAAAGGGAAATGAGGAAGATGGGTTCTCCTTATATAAGCAAATGGGAATGGGTCCCACTACTTAAGACACTCTTTGGGCTGAAATCACGTCTTTCGGGATCTCGGATGATTTCGACGAAGAAGGAAGAAATGATCGCCGAAATATCTAGTTTTCAAAAAGTATATGTTTCGCGGTTTTCGGGAATATCAAGTTTTGGGTACAGATTTAGTGTGCAATGAATGTTTTGCCCTCAAGGCTATGAAATCGGGTTTCGGGGTCTCGAACGGGCACGGGATCAACATAAAAGTCGTAGGGATTAACAATACAAATAAAACGGGATTAAAACAATGAATGCAAAAATCTCCGATAAATCCTCAAGCGCATGCAAGGTCATAAAGAAGGTGTTGGGTTTTGTGTATGCCCTAAAGCCCACTAACAGCTTCCACATCTCTGTTACTAGATATTTACTGGTTATTTATTAGAATTATTGTTTTTCTCTTACTGCATGTATATATGTATGTTTGTGTAAGGTCCATTGTTTCTAGTAAATGACTTGGGTGTGTAGTGGCTACACATAGACAGGTCTGAGTCATGGACACTTGAAACAATAAACTGGTTCATAACTGAGAGATGGAGTTGGGCACTTCATCTTGGTATAAGTTATAGTGAGATACTCTCCTGTATTCAGGGTGACTTACCTTAGTCACGGGAGGCTTTTCCCGATTTATCTCATTAGTGCATGTGTCATGCATTGAACAGGACCATTTGTAGGTGTGATCTCTGAAATAGTACTATCACTGAGAGAGATCAAGTCACCTTATGCTACTGAGTAACCAATGCTCTTAATCTTGAGCATATGTGGATGAACTGACGAAGTCGAGTTCTTGTACTTTAATTCACTATGGGTGAGATTCTGTTCATGGGTCAACAGCTCTGTGTTTTGGGTACTTGAGCTTGATTAGTTGGGACATACATATGTAATAAAGAATCTATGCCATCTTGTGATGGAGTGATCGTCCCCTTAGAATTATCCGATTAATCATCAAAATCTAAGATCCTAGTATATGGATGTTCCATATGGATATTGAACTTGTGGGTCGCTCCCTGGACCAAGAGAATGATATCCGCATGATGATTAAGTCAAGGATATGAAGTTCTGAGGTTGAGATATAATCAAGAAGGTTGATAGTACATCGGATAACCTGACTTGATTATGGATGTTACATAGAGGGGCATTTTGGTCATTTCACTTAGTAGGTCGAAGACGAATGTCATTACCTGACGAGCTTATTTCATATTTAATATTTGTCCCTGGAGTGCAACCATAACTCTTTAGTGGAATGAGTTAGGGTTAAAATGATCTTAATGTTGCTATGGGGTTAGCATGGACATTTTGGTCATTTTGGGAGCCAAGGGCAAATATGTCTTTTGGTCCCTCTTCTAGCCATTTTCCTATATTGGCATGGTTTCCTAATTTAATTAGATGATATGTGGTTGAATTATTTTTTGTGGAAAAATAATTTTTAGTTTAAATTCAAATAGGCCTTTGATGGCATACATGAATTTAACTCTAGCTAAATTATTAACTTATGGGCCATGATGCATTTATCTATCTTGTGGGCCAGCCATAAAGGGAGCCCCTTGTGTGAGGTTTCAATTTTTGGAAAGGTATCTTTACTTGGAAGGTTGAATTCCTCATTGGGTAAGAATCCCTATGATTAAAGTTTACTAATTTTTAGTATCTATAATTAGAAGGTGTTGCACCCCTAAGGTAGCTGATTGCAAACTTCTTGGGATGGTCCTACCTTTTAGAGAGAATTAAACCATCTAGACAGATCTCTTTACCCTAGGTGTGTAACAAGAGTTAGTGCATAAAAACCCTAGGCGTGCAACAATGAAAAAAAAAAAAACCTTTGGCTGCCCAAAAGAAAAGACAGACACACGCCCATTGCTTTGTTCTTCTTCATTCATTGAAGAGAGGAGATTAGGTCCTGGTCTTTTCCACAAATTATATTTCAGAAAACCCATCAAGGAGTCCATATTCTGATCCCACAATCAAAGCCAATCAGATTGGGTTGTGGAATAGAAGAGAAGATCAAAAGAAAAGTTGCTGCAGAAAATTCCTGCAACCTGTATAACTGATTGTAGGCTTGTGATCTGTCATTTGCAAGTTTAGTTTCAGAGATTTAAAGACCTCATATCATCAAGGTATCAGTCCTCACTCATCTCCTTTTATTATACAAATGTTGATCATGATTTCATGGAGTTATTATGCGGTTTTCTTGACTGATTTGCGCTACCCATATCAGATTTGGTTTAGACGATCCCAAGTTATATCAGCCATGGACATCCATAACATTAGTGTTTCAGATCTGTATCGCATAAACTTTCAGAAGGAACCCCCCAAAGGGCCCCACTAATCACAGGCATTCAAAATTCCCCAAAACTATATCAAAAGCTATTCCAAGCCCAACCTAACCAAAATCCACTAAACACGCTTAGGACTAAAACATAACTTAATTAACACTAATTGAGGTCACTCGGGACGGGGTCTTACAATGAACGAGATAAAACTCTTATTCAAATACAAGTATGCATTATAAAACATGTAAAGGTAACCAAGGAAACGCGGAAACAAGCAAGATGGCAACCACACGAAGCTAAGTCCTCTATCACTAAAGTGATAGAGCAATAACTAGACACTGATCTCAGTCACTCGAGGTGAGGAGAAACAATCGATCTTATGAATACATATACATATACTATACATGACCACGGTAGCGAGCCGGGCATCGGGAACCACAGTAGCAATCTGCGTCATCGGGACAAGACCACGGTAATAACCGGGTAGCGGAATCCAAACTGCAGCTGGCGGGACAAAAGGGGGATCTCCAGGTCGGTGGATCAGACTGACAATGTTATCCAAGCTTTGTGGTGCTGACTCATAGGTCAAATGACAAGATTAAAAACATGTATGAAATACATCAAGTGCAAGTACATAAATAAACGGGACGGGGTGCTCAAAGGCACAACTGTCATATCAATTCGGGCATGCTTATCGGGCTAGCAAGATGCTACAATTGCAATTTCAACATTTTTGAGAATACACGGGAAGTTCGAGAAATAAACAAAATACAAATGAATCTTTCAAAATCTCAAGACAAGTACCGGGGTTCAAGATTTGTTTAAAGTGAATAGGGATCCTATATGTCGATCTAATAACAACTTGGTACTCTTTGAGTTTGGGGACATCCCGGGCTCCTTATACACTTTGAATTTTCAAAACTTCAAATGAAATCTTCATGATGTGGTTTATTTCTCGAATGGCCTCATACGTTGCCTACTAAGTCTCCCTGATATAAAGGGGTTCTCAATGAATAAACCCAAAAACGTTTAAACAATTCGTCATTGTCCCAAACATAGCCTTCGACGGACAAAGCTCATCGCTCGAGAAATTTCTAACTTTTCGCATCTTCTTGGAGCTGCACCACTGAAAATCACTTCAAACCTCATAAATTCCACCACTTATTCGGCTTATGGAGTCTTCTGACTTAGGAAAATAACCCAAGTTTATCCAAAAATCCACACTTACTTGCCTGACGAATCCTCTGACGGTACACGATCAACTGTAATTGGGTCGATATGCTGGTCACATTCCTAGCTGACGAACAATTGGTCGCAAATTCCTTCTCTAGCTCCATCTATGACAATGAAAAGCTGCAAAATTCTGCCAATGTCCTTCGAGAAACACATACTAAGTCCACAGAACTCCGACTCTCTAGCGCGAAAACAAAGAAAAGGTACTACAAGTGGGTGCGGAGACATTAAATCTACCCCACTAGAAAAGAATTTGGTCCCCCAAATTCCCGAACAACAAGGACAAGAAAACGAGACAAAGATAGTCTTCCCCACTAGAAAAAAAACAGACACCAACTCACAGAAACAATGGCTAGCCAAAAGGAAAACTGACACAGCTAAACGAGTCCTCACCACACGTCTTATGGTTCCTAGAGTGTTTTATTTCCTAGAAACATGCCCGCTCTGATACTAGTCCGTCACGCCCCCAAACCGGAACCTCGGGGGTGCGAATGGGATTAAGGATAATTATATTTTTCCCTCTCCCAAGATCCACGTGTGTGAAGACAACACATTCCAATACACTCTGAATATTTTTGCGGAAGCTTTCGGGGCATTGCGACCCGGAGTCCGTGGCCATCGGATTTCGCGTCGTACTCAACCTCTAGCATATAGCTATTATATCAAGAACCATATCAGACTAGAGTAAACCATTACAACAAAGTACAGAGCTGACAATAACAGGATATTACATTCCCATATATGTTCAACTTAGAATTATCAATGTACATTAATTAAGAATCCCAAGAAAAGGCTAATAAAAGCCATACAATAACAAGTTAATAACCCCTACCCAAATGTGACGCAACTCCAATGTCACACTCAATGTCTACATGACATAGCCGACAAAACAACATGTAAAACATGGCTCCACGGCCAACAAAAGCACTCATCTCGGGATGAAGAAGTCTGGACCTGAGTACCAAAGAGTGGGTCAAACACGACGGTTTGGCAAATGGGTAAAATACAATGACACTATGATCATAAATAATTTTACCTTCAAAAGTGTTTAAACCAGTTTAAATAACAATTTCTATAAACGAGATAAAACTTTTATTCAAATACAAGTATGCATTATAAAACATGTAAAGGTAACCAAGGAAACGGGGAAACAAGCAAGATGACAACCACACGAAGCTAAGTCCTCTATCACTAAAGTGACAGAGCAATAACTAGGCACTGATCTCAGTCACTCGAGGTGAGGAGAAACAGTGAATCTTATAAATACATATACATATACTATACATGACCATGGTAGCGATCCGTGCATCGGGAACCATAGTAGCAATCTGCGGCATCTGGACAAGACCACGGTAATAACCGGGTAGCGGGATCCAAACTGCAGCTGGCGGGATAAGAAGGGGATCTCCAAGTTAGTGGATCAGACTGACAAGGTTATCCAACCTTAGTGGTGCGGACTCATAGGTCAAATGACAAGATTAAAAACATGTATGAAATACATCAAGTGCAAGTACATAAATAAACGGGACAGGGTGCTCAAAGGAACAACTGTCATATCAATTCGAGCATGCTTATAGGGCTGGCAAGATGCTACAATTGCAACTTCAACATTTTCGAGAATACATGGGAAGTTCAAGAAATAAACAAAATACAAATGAATCTTTCAAAATCTCAAGACAAGTACCGGGGTTCAAGATTTGTTTAAAGTGAATAGGGATCCCGTATGTCGATCTAATAACAACTTGGTACTCTTTGAGTTTGGGGACATCCCGGGCTCCTTATACACTTTGAATTTTCAAAACTTCAAATGAAATCTTCATGATGTGGTTTATTTCTCGAATGGCCTCATACGTTGCCTAGTAAGTCTCCCTGATATAAAGGGGTTCTCAATGAATAACCCCAAAACGTTTAAACAATTCGTCATTGTCCCCAACATAGCCTTTGACGGACAAAGCTCATTGCTCGAGAAATTTCTAACTTTTCACATCTTCTTGGAGCTGCACCACTGAAAAACACTTCAAACCTCATAAAGTCCACCACTTATTCGGCTTATGGAGTCTTCTGACTTAGGAAAATAATCCAAGTTTATCCAAAAATCCACACTTACTTGCCTGATGAATCCTCCAACGGTACACGATCAATTGTAATTGGGTCTCGATATGCTGCTCACATTCCTAGCTGACGAACAATTAAGAACGGTTTTTTCTTTATTGACTTGGCCCGTTTAAAAAAAAAAAACCTCCGTCATATTTGCGTAGGGTTCAATGACATCTAGTGATCTCAAGCAACCACAAAAGAAAGATATCTGCTAGAATGGATGCTAAGCCTTAGCAGCAGTGTACGGATCCCAAGCCACTTGTGAGAAGTAAATGAAACAATACATTAATATAGTCAAAAGTAATAGTAAAAAATGTAAAATATATATGAAGGCCTCTATTGGTTGCTCACCTCACTTGGATGTAGGGCGTCCAACCTCTCACGCATCATCTGTATGTTCTCCCTCGCAATCTCGGAATCCTGACCAGGATTTCAACGGCTCGCTAGAGGCATTCCAGCAGTATATCCCCATTATGCAGGGGGACGCACAAATGGGGAGTGCTCGTACACCCAAGCTTGCAAATGATCCTAATTATTAATTATACAATTTAAAGGATCAATTACGAGGGATCGTATATGCATATATAAAGTGTACACATTACCATGAGCAGCGTCAGATATCCAACAATTTGTCGCACATCTGCCCTCGTGGTGGTCCCCAATTGGCGATACAGATATGCCAGTGCGACAGCGCCCCATGCATAATGACGGACCCATCCCAAGTCCATTAGTAAAGATAGGTAGTAGATGGGGACTCGAGTCGATGACTTATCGGTGAAGAGTGTTCAGCCCAATAAATACAGAAGATAGTTTCTAGCTGCACACTCTACCTGCTCAACAGACGACGCAGGAGTCATATTGCCGCACACCCGTTTGATCCACCCCATCCTAACTACCCCACTACATGCCACTCTTAACTCAGCTGAAGCAGATGCCCTATCCACACCCAATCAACGCTCAAGTAAATCTATTTGATCAGTAAATCCCATACTTATTGATGAGTGGACAGGAATACCGGTTACTGGGATGCCGAGGAGAGTATCGACATCATCTAAGGTGATCGTCATCTCACCAAATGGCATGTGGAAAGTATTTGTCTCAGGTTGCCATCTCTCTACAAAACTCAATACTAAAAGGCAGGAGATATATCGGTACGAGAAAAGCTTCAAGTCTGCTAATCCAGATTCTTCAATAATAGCACAAAACCGAGGAATATGAAGATCAACCCCATCTGCGCGCAGAAGTATGTACCAATCATTGGCGGCTCCACATTGATCACAATGGGATCAATTGACCCCACTGGGATCTGAAAAAATATTTAAAAATAAAAAAATTTATTTCAAGAATTGAAATTTTGAGTTTGACCCCACATAAACTTTTGAGTTTGACCCCACTCAATTTACGAGTTTCACCCCTACATTAGCTAACTTTACACATTTTCTTTGTTGCTATGTTAGTAAACAAAAGTCACCATAAAATACCCACCGCCTAAGTTAATGAGCCAACTGTCTACAAAAAAATAAAATAGTGGACCCACATTGCTGATATGCTCTCTAGCAATGAGTTTTTAGAACTTAAAGGAATTGGTGACATTGCTATAAAATTAGTGGAGACAAAGAAGGATATCGTATACCAATTGGTTTACTTGTTTTTAAAATTGGCGTTAATTTTACCAGTAGCGACTATGACGGTAGAAAGAGCTTTTTTAGTAATGAAGTATGTAAATAACATATTGCTTAACCGAATAAGAGATCAATGGATGAATGATCGTTTGGTCATATATATTGAAAAGGATGTGGTTGCTAGTGTTGATAATTAAGTTATTATGCAATGATTTCAACACATGAAAACCTATTGAGGGCAGCTATAGGAGTTTATCTATTTGAATTTTCTTTTTGGATTAAGAACTATTAGTAACAATCTATTAAATATTGCTCCATTCAGCATTGGCCCGTTGTCTTTATAGGCTCAAATATGACGGAGGTTTTTTTTTTAAGGTCAAGATTGAATTCATCAAAGAGAGCAAATGGTGTTCCAATCCGAATAATGGCTCAAACATTTCTGTGAGCACTAAATCCAAAAAGGAGATAACCAAGATTTCTCAAATCTGCTCAAATCTGAACTCAAATGCGACGGAAGTTTTTTTTGTTGAAGAGATTTTTTTTTTGAAGAGTACACATAGGTTTCCAATTCGATCTTATGAAACCTTAGTAGATAGATCAGCCCCCAGGTAAGGGTAGGATTACTTAATGAACCCGTTTGGAGGACCCTTGCCTTGAACAGTCTAGCTGCCTACACACTCTGGACAAGGCTTTTCTTAGATCCACTTTGGTCAAAGAACGCAATTGGTGCAACCTTAGTGGGTTTTGAACCTTTTATATATATATATATATATATTTGGAGATTTCTAATGGATTTATCAAAGAGAGAGAATGGTCCCTTCAAATCCAAACGCTGGCTACAAGCGATTTCCGCGAGCCATTGTCTGAAAGGGAAGAAACCAAAGTTTCTCAAATTTAAATCCAAAAGAGAAAAGAACTGATTTTTTTAAAGAGTTTGAAATGAGATTCCTTTTTTGAAAATCCCTATTGGACTCATCAAAGAGAAAAGATGGCCCATTCCCCAATACGAACAATAGCTACAAACATTTCTATGAGCTATCAAATTCGAAGAGGAGAGGATCAAAGTGTCTCAAAATTGATTCCAAGAAAGAGAAATCAGATTTCTTTTTTTTGCCTTTTTTTTCGAAATGAGAAAGAGTGGAAATAAATTCAAAGATAGAAATTTCCAAAAATCCCATCTCATGTTTCTTTTAGATGCAAGATCCAACATAGGCCACCAACTAGGAAGGAGCCTAAGAATTAAACATCGCGTTCTCAAACGAACGAGTCCCACCGGGTATGCCAACTTGATGGGGGCCCGGCCTTTCGTCATCTCCTTCCGCCCCGGGGGCTGTCGGGGTCTGGCGGAGGAGGAAAAGCGAGTCATCAACATTTTTTGTACGGGTATGCTAGATTTTCTATTCTACTTGGAATTTGAAGTGGTGATCCGAAGATTCACCTTCACAAGTAGAAAGGAAATCAATTCTTCTTTCTAACTTTCCATTGCACATATATTTTAAGAAAGAGACACAATTTTCTTTAAATGCCGTGAGAGCCGATTTTTCCATAGAAGGTGATTTACAAATCTCATCAATAATGAAAGACAAGAAATGTGATTTTTTGTCTCTTTACAAAGAATACAAAATACAATAGAAAAGTGAGAAAATGAATCTGACTTCTCAGGAGATTGCGGGGACTCGATCAGATTGACGGCAGCAAGTCATGTATGGGCTTCGCCATCGTCCTTCAGATGAGAACGCTTGATGCTTCAATTCTTTGGCTTGGATTGGACCTCAGTTTTTTAGAGGATAAAGACCAAGGGGAGGTCCTATATCCAATAAAAAAAAAGAGTAAACGGGCTGAATAGCCGCGTTTAGGCCATGTTGGGTAGAAGGAGAGAGGACCTTAGGGGGGTCAATCACTTTGTGGTGTTTCTGCAGCAGAGTAGCAGGATTTCTTCAGAGTTTTCTTTCTTGCTTGTGAGTATGGATCTCTCTCTGTGTCTGTATATGTATATCTGTCTCTCTTAGAATGACCCCTTTTTATAGGCTCTTGGTAGCCACAGGGTGATTTATGGGATTGATGACCCATGATGAGAGAATTGGTGCCATTGATGCTCCATGTAAGGTCCGGGACCTTACTGGGTCAGTTGGGCTCAACAGTAGGCTCATTGACCCATTTATTTTGTTATTATTATAATTAGTTGTAATTTAGATATTTAAGTGGGTTTAGATCGTGAGAGAGTTTCTTTTGGTGTTAGAGTAGTGTCTGCGAAGTTTCGTGCGACTCTGAGTGTGTTTGATCCTACTAAGGGGGTAGTTTGCAATTTAGGGAAAATTGAGTGTTTTTGCAAAAATTCCAAAGGCCGTGATTTTTGCATTCATTGAAAAGGTCTCGTCGCGATGATCATTTTTGTCTCCTGCCTCGTCGCCATCCGACGATCAGAAACCCTTCAAGTGGTCCACTTCTTCATCGGACCCACTTAAGGGCAATTCAATCATTTCTCCCTCCCTTCTTCTTAAATAGGGATTAACCCTAATCTCTTAATCATCTCTGCAACGAACAAGAGCTACAGTGGCCCTTTTTCTTCCCTTCATCTTCTCAAAGTCCAGAACTCCCTCCGGAGGAGATCATCTCGAAGATCCGAGCCGCACATCTTCTTCCTCTCGATATCGATCTTTCCATTGATACTAGTTGGTAAGCCTTTTCCCATCATCAACTTTTCCTTTCGTCTCCTCTTTTGGTTAGATTAGGTTGAATCTTGATCTTTTTCCTTTTTTTCTTCTTCTTGGTGTTCTAGATTGCTTTTGAGCGGGGTAGCTTGTGGTTTTCGCGGTAGAAAGCTCATTCTCTAGCTTTTCCCAACTTCCAATCATCTTCTTGGTTGAGGCACGTAGATAGGCAACTTATAATTGATCATTGTCTGTATTGCTTTCTATTGATTGCAATGATATCCATGTTAGATTTCCCTAAATTCCAAGCTTGTTGTTGATATGGTATTGGGATTGACATTGTCAAGTTAGGTTTGGAGATTTGGGTTTAAATTAATTTTTAATTGGTAAAATTTAATGTTTAAATTGTTATAATGGATGCTAAATGATGAATGTGATGAAATGGGTGCATGAAGGCTCGTTTTCTTCAGATTAGCCATGGATTGGCCAAAGGAAAACAGAGAGAAAAACTCATTTTTCGGGGTTCAGGTCTTTAGTACCGATCGATCGGACCTACAGACCGATCGATCGGATGACTTTTTAGCTGAGACGGATTACAGTCCGATCGACCTTTCGTCCGATCGATCGGATGGCATTTTTCCGACAACAATATGAAACTTCCAACACTTGTAACTTTTAATCCGCCCGTTGGATTTCTACATATTATATACCGTTGGAAAGCCCTTGAGATGAGGAATCCAATGGTTCTAGTTTCATCACGATTGGAGGTCAGGAAGTGATGTAAATACTCTGATTATTGATTCAGCCTATATTTTATTGGAAATGAGACCAGTAACTTAGGTTTGGGCCTTAGATGTTGGAAACCATGAACCTACTATCACTTGACCATTAATGAGGATTAAATCGTAGCACGTGGCTTGGTGTGCTTTGATTAGGTTGTTTAGGTATTCGTGTATTAAACATGGTTTAACCGAATGCGTATCGAATTGTTTCGACAGATGCTTAACATGATTGTACACCAAGGAATTTCCCTAGAAGCATCGTTGATTCAATTTTCACACGTACTCCGCTAAGACATGTAGAGTACATGGATGACACCACTTGCCTAGGTTTGGATTGTAATTCCTCCTTGACTTGTGAATTGTATCCATTGTTATAATTCCTTGTACTCTTTCTCTTGGCATAAAACACTTAAATAATTATGAAACATACATCCTTGTAGGACTAGGATATGGACCTAACTTAGAGTGTATCGTAGGAACCTTGTGTTATGCATTTGATAAACATGACTGGCTAGTAGGAAAGGGGTTATCAAGTGTTTGGCTTGTCTTGTATTATTTGAATGAGATGATTGTCACGCCCCCAAACCGGAACCTCGGCGGCGCGAATGGGATTAAGGATAAATATATTTTTCTTACTCCCAAGATCCGCGTGTGTGAAGACAACACATTCCAATACACTATGAATATTTTTGCGGTAGCTTTGGGGGCGTTGCGACCCGGAGTCCGTGGCCATCGGATTCCGCATCGTACTCAACCTCTAGCATATAGCTATTATATCAAGAACCATATCAGACTGAAGTAACCATCACAACAAAGTACAGAGCTGACAGTAACAGGATATTACATTCCCATAAATGTTCAAGTTACAATTATCAATGTACATTAATTAAGAATCCCAAGAAAAGGCTAATAAAAGCCATACAACAACAAGTTAGTAACCCCTACCCAAATGTGACGCAACTCCGATGTCAAGCCCGATGTCTACATGACATAGCCGACCAAACAACCTGTAAAACATGGCTCCACGCCAACAAAAGCACTCATCTCGGGACGAAGAAGTCTGGACCTGAGTACCAAAGAGTGGGTCAAACACGACGGTTTGACAAATGTGTAAAATACAATGACAACATGATAATAAATAAATTTACTTTCAAAAGCGTTTAAACCTGTTTAAATAACAATTTCTTTGAACGAGATAAAACTTTTATTCAAATACAAGTATGCATTATAAAACATGTAAAGGTAACCAAGGAAACGGGGAAACAAGCAAGATGGCAACCACACGAAGCTAAGTCCTCTATCACTAAAGTGACAGGGCAATAACTAGACACTGATCTCAGTCACTCGAGGTGAGGAGAAACAATGGATCTTATAAATACATATACATATACTATACATGACCACGGTAGCGAGCCGGGCATCGGGAACCACAGTAGCAATCTGCGTCATCGGGACAAGACCACGGTAATAATCGGGTAGCAGGATCCAAACTGCAACTGGTGGGACAAGAGGGGGATCTCCAAGTCAGTGGATCAGACTGACAAGGTTATCCAAGCTTAGTGGTGCCAACTAATAGGTCAAATAACAAATCGAGACATGTGCAAGTAAATCAAGTACAAATAAATAAAGGGGCAGGACGGGGGTGCTCAAGGGCACACTGTCGTTTCATGTGGTGCAATGCACTTCAAGACAAGTAACCATTGTAAGTGTACTTCAATGCTTTCGGGAAAAACAAGGCATGTAGTATATTTCTCGGGATCGATAAAGTATAATAAACAATTGAAATTTCGGGTAAAGTATCGGGTTCAAGATTTATTTGAAGAGAATAGGGATCCCGTTTGTCAATCAAATAATAATTTGGTACTCTTTGAGTTTGGGGACATTCCGCGCTCCTTATACACTTTATATTTTCAAAACTTCGAATGACATCTTCGTGATATAGTTTCTTTCTCAAATGGCCTCATACATTGCTTAGTAAATCTCCTTGACCGACAAAGCTCATCGCTCGAGCGAACCAGTTCGTTCCAGCGAGGAGCGCTCTGGAATGGTAGTTTGGGTGATTTCAGTTACCTACCGGTAAGATGGCGGTTAGCCACCGTTGGGTTAGGCGGTTAGCCGCTGGCTGACCGTGGTTGGCCTGACAGTAAGACATGTTACTGGAAATGTAACCGAATGGGTCGGTTGGCTGGCGGTTAGCCGCTGATGGGTTAGGCGGTTAGCCGCTTGCTAACCGTGAGGCTGACTGTGTTTTCAGGAGGAAAATGTTGGTCTCTGGTAAAGTAACCGCGACTGTTCGGCTAGTTGGTAGTTAGCCGCCAGTCACCAGACGGCTAGCCGACAACTGACCGATGGCTGACCGCCAGGTGCGGGAAACACCCACTGTGTTCAGATTTGAGCCCTTTTTCCTCCTCAAAACCACTCTCCTCACTTCCATTTAATCGTTGCAATAAAACTTCGCTAGGAGCTCCTTCAATGGATCTATCTACACTTCTCCAATACCCCAATATGTGTTCATTCCATCACCTCCTTCTTAACCACAACAACCCCAAGAGGAAAGAGAAACCAAAACACAAATATTCATTTAAGATATATCCAAGAGACAACAAGTACCAAACCAATATGTTTCCAAAATATTAATGACTTAGCAAGGTTCATTCAAAGCATTTATTTCAAAATCAATGCAAGCTAATAAATATGAGTGGAAATGACAAATCAACCACATTCCTCATGAAAACCATTGAAAGCTCATAATATTAACTCATCCACTTGCCTTGGGTCTTCTATCACACTCTTATACTCTTCCAAGCCAAAGATCCAAGCTATGAACAAAATCCCCAAAAACAAACCCTAAAATGGCCAAACAATGAAATAGAAAGGGAAACCTCACAATAATGAGGATGGGACTTCTTCAAGATCAAAGAAACACAAATCTAAGAGATGGGTAAGGTTGCTTACTTGTAGGTTCTCCAAATGGGCAAGGTGAGCTCAAAGGAAGTCTCAAAGTTGATAGGTTTCTCAGCAAATGGTATCAAAAGATAGCCTTCAAGATGAGGAAGAGAATGATGACCTCCATTTTGATGTTGGTGCAAGATTAGTAGGAGAATGAGATGGAGAGAGCAAGAAGAAGAAAAAAAAGAAAAAGGTTGCAAGAAACCCTAGGCTGCCTTTTATGATGGAAAAAGGGAAATGAGGAAGATGGGTTCTCTTTATATAAGCAAATGGGAATGAGTCTCACTACTTAAGACACTCTTTGGGCTGAAATCATGTCTTTCGGGATCTCGGATGAATTCGATGAAGAAGGAAGAAATGATCGCCGAAGTATCTAGTTTCCAAAAAGTATATGTTTCGCAGGTTTTGGGAATATTAAGTTTTGGTTACAGATTTGGTGTGCAATGACTGTTTTGCCCTCAAGGCTATGAAATCGGGTTTCGGGGTCTCGAACGGGCATGGTATCAACATAAAAGTCGTAGGGATTAACAATACAAATAAAATGGGATTAAAACAATGAAAGCAAAAATCTCCGATAAATCCTCAAGCGCATGCAAGGTCATAAAGAAAGAACCCCCAAAGGGCCCCACTAATCACAAGCAATCAAAAATTCCCAAAACTATATCAAAAGCTATTCCAAGCCCAACCTAACCAAAATCTACTAAACACGCTTAGGACTAAAACATAACTTAATTAACACTAATCGAGGTCACTCGAGATGAGGTCTTACATCCTCCACCCCTTAGGGCATTTGGTCCTCCAAATGAATTATAAAACTCACCTCCGGTAGTAGATGTGGATTCTTCTTCTGTACTTGGTCTCGTAATTCCCATGTTGCCTCTTCCGGTCCATGATTCTCCCAAAGTACTTTCACCCACTGAATAGTCCGAGTCCTCAACTCTTGTTCCTTCGTATCGATGATCTGAACGGGTTTCTCAACAAAGGTGGCATCTTCTCTGATCTAAAATGGCTCATGCCGGAGCACATGTGAAGGATCGGGGACATACTTCTTTAACATAGACACATGGAAGACGTTGTGTACGCCGAATAGCACGGGTGGTAAGGCTAATCTATAAGCCACGTCACCGATCTTGCTCACAGTGTCATATGGTCCAATGTATCTCCGTGATAACTTGCCCTTCTGTCCAAATCTCAATGTTCCTCTCGTAGGTGACACCTTCAGGAAAACCTTGTCTCCTTCTTTGAACTGTAAATCCCTTCTATGAGAATCTGCATAGCTTTTCTGTGTACTCCGGGCTACTTTCTGACGTTCTTGGATCAGCTTCACTTTGTCGCTGGTCTCACTTACCATAGTCGGTCCATGGAAACTGTGAATGCCGACTTCTTTCCAACATACAGGTGTCCTACACCTTCTGCCATACAAAGCCTCAAAAGGCACCATCCTAATGCTCGAGTGGTAACTATTGTTGTAAGCAAACTCACACAATGGTAGAGTCTCGTCCCATTGAGTCTGTAAATCTAACACACAAGCACGGAGCATATCCTCAAGAGTTTGAATCTGTTAGGGTTTTTGTATTTGCAATTTGATGGATGCATTAACATTTGAGCATCATTTGATTCACACACTTGCATTGATTTAGAAAATCTTGAAATCTTGATTTTTACATGCATTGGTTTTTAAACTTGAAGAAATATTGATTTATGCATGATTTTTTTTTAATCTTGGATGTAATTAGTTTTGAAAAGGAGTTTTAGAAAATCAAGCAGGCCATTGGTTTTATAGTTTCGAATCTTTTTTGGCTTTTTATGTTTCATGTTTTAAAACCCTTAGAATGATTTAAAACATGTTTTTAAGCTTGATTTAATGGCCCAAAAAATTCCCAATCAAAAATACTTTGAAAAATGGATTTTAGGGAATTTTGGTCCCAGGCCAGAAACGCAGTGTACCAGGTCGACCGAGCCAGGCCCAGGTCGACCGGGTATACTGCCGTTGGCCATTTTTCAAACGGTCACTTTTTTTACCGTTGTGAAGGCCAGGTCGACCGGGGAAGTGCCAGGTCGACCGGGGGACTAGCCGTTGGGCTGTTTTGGTTATAAATACTAGTTCATTCCTTTGCCAAAAGTTGAGGATTTTTAGACCTTCCTTGAGAGGTTTTGAGGCAAATCAAAGGGAAATGAACTAAGGGATGAAGGGGACCATTAGGAAAGCTAAAGCTTGGATTAATGAGTTAAATCACCAAGTAAGCTCTACTTTCCTTAATCATATGTTTTCATGCTTTGTTTTAATTATTGGTAAATCTTTTGTAGCATGATAAACTATGATTTGTTGTGTCCTTAACATGTTTTATGTTTTGAATTGATCTATTGTTTTGGATGCATCACCATTTGATTCAATCCAAGTAGTACTTTATTTGGTAAATCTAAGTAGATCATGTTAATGAAAGAATCTTTGAAATTATATGTAACATGATTCATATACTTGGTTGAATCTTTGGTTGTTGTTTTTCATTATAAGAAAATCTCTTTCAAATATATCTTATGTTTTGGATTCAACATCTTTACAAATCATATGTAACTTTGTTTTAAAGTTTCACAACTTGCTTTGCATTGATTGGTATATCATATTCAAGTTGTATTTATAATTACATATGATTTGTCCCCTAATTTCAATCAAATCTATTTTTATGTTTTATGAGCTACATTGTTGATTTGATTGACATCCTTATGCATCACATGTTTAGAGCTAATTAATTTCATACAACTTGTGAATCTTTGATATCATTAACAAGTTGTTACTTTTAACATGTGACTTGCATTGTTTCCTCAATCATAAATGTTTTATGAGCTAAAACTTTCAAAAGCCTTAGGCATACATTTATGAGCTTTCATTTTCAAAATGATTGAGGACATCACACACACATCATGAGCATACATCTTTGCATTCATTGAGTGTTTGTGTGAGTTAGATTTTCATTTTCATATCCGCCTATTTTAGAGGCAAATGTAATGAGCTTAATTGAATCTCCATCAAGTGTATTTTAGACACTCATTAGAGAGATAACCAACCTTTGGTTGAAGAGGTTATTTCTTAGCCTAAGAAAAGCATAATGTAATAGGTTGATGTTAAGCCTTGAAAAACATCATTGTAGAGGTTATTGCTTAGTCTTGAAAAGCATATTGTAAAGGTTATTGCTTAGCCTATTGAAAAACATAAATAGTGGAAATCCGGTGGGGTGTTGGATCACTGTTAGGGTTTTTGTATATTGCAATTTGATAGATGCATGTTCATATTAGCATCATTTGAGTTTACACACTTGCACTGTTTTATGAAATCTTGAAATCTTGATTTATTCATGCATTACTTTTAAGAGTTGTAAAAGTTTTGATTTATGCATGATTTGCTTTTAAAACTTGGATGCATTTGATTTTGAAAAGAGTTTTAGAAATCAAGCTAGCCTTTGTTTTTAAAGTTTTGAATCATTTTAGGCTTTGTGTTGTTACATGTTTTTAAACCCCTTAGAATGATTTAAAACATGTTTTTAAGCTTGATTTAGTGGCCCAAATAGTTCCACAAAGAAAAACTTTGGAATTGCAAAAGTGGATTTTTGGTGTCCCGGCAGTGTCGCCGGTCGACCGGCCCAGGGGTCCCGGTCGACCGGGAACACTGCAAGGCAGAAATGGCCTGGCGCACCAACGGTCAGAAATCCGACCGTTGTGTGATCCCGGTCGACCGAGACCTGTTTGCAGGTCGACCGAGGACTAGCCGTTGGGCACTTTTTGCTATAAATATGAGTTCTTTCCTTTGCCAAATGTTGGGAATTTTAAGGCCCTCCTTGAGGGGTTTTGAGGCAAATAGAAGGGAAATGAACTAAGGGATGAAGGGGAGCATTAGGAAAGCTAAAGCTTGGATTAATGAAGTTAAATCACCAAGTAGGCTTTACTTTCCTTAATCATATGTTTTCATGCTTTGTTTTATTTTTGGTAAATCATTTCTAGCATGTTAAACTATGTTTGTGTTGTGTCCTTAACATGTTTTATGTTTTGAATTGATTTATTGTTTTGGATACAACACCATATGATTCAATCCAAGTAGTACTTAATATTTGGTAAATCTAAGTAGATCATGTTAATGAAAGAACCTTTGAAATTATATGTAACATGATTCCTATACTTGGTTGAATCTTTGGTTGTTGTTTTCCATCATAAGAAAATCACTTTCAAAACTATCTTATGTTTTGGACTCAACTTCTTTACAAATCATATGTTTTCATATTTTGTTTTATCTTAGGTAAATCTTTAGTAACATGATAAACTATGATGTGTTGTATCCTTAGCATGTTCTATATTTTGAATTGATCTATTATTTTGGATGCATCACCATTGATTCAATCAAAGTAGTACTTTATCTTTGGTAAATCTAAGTAGATCATGTTAATGAAATATGTAACATGATTCATATACTTTGTTGAATCTTTGGTTGTTGTTTTTCCATCATAAGAAAATCTCTTTCAAATGTATCTTATGTTTTGGATTCAACATCTTTACAAATCATATGTGTATTATTGTTTTAAAGTTTCACAACTTGCCTTACTTTGATAGGTATATCACTTTCAAGTTGTATTTATAATTACATATGTTTGTCCCCTTATTTCAATCAAATCTATTTTTATGTTTTGAGCTACATTGTTGATTTGTTTGACATCCCTATGCATCACATGTTTAGAGCTAATTAATTTCATACAACTTGTGAATCTTTGACATCATTAACAAGTTGTTACTTTTAACATGTGACTTGCATTCTTTCCTCAATCATAAATGTTTTTATGAGCTAAAACTTTCAAAAGCCTTAGGCATACATTTATGAGCTTTCATTTTCAAAATGATTGAGGACATCACACACACTTCATGTACTTTCATCTTTGCATTCATAGTGTGAGTGTGTATTAGTTTTTCACTTCCATATCCGCCTAATTAAGAGGCATTGTAATGAGCTTAATTGAATCTCCATCAAGTGTATTATAGACACTAACTTAGTGAGATAACCAACCTTGTGGTTGAAGAGGTTATTGCTTAGCCTATAAAAGCATAGTGGATAGGTTGATGTTGAGCCTTTAAAAACATCATTGTAAAGGTTATTGCTAAGCCTTGAAAAGCATATTGTAAAGGTTATTGCTTAGCCTATTGAAAAGCATAAATAGTGGAAATCCGGTGGGGTGTTGGTTCACAAGCCGGTAGTGGATGTAGGCATTGAGGCCGAACCACTATAAATCCTTGTGTGATGGTGATTGCTTTGTGGTGATTCTTTTGTTAGCTTCCGCATCTTGTTTGATAAATCATCACTTGTGACTAGTTTGTTTTAAAGAAGTTAAATTATTTAAAATTGGTCATAATTGGAGCTCACCCTATTCACCCCCCCCCCCCCTCTAGGGTTCGGATCCCCAGGACTTACAATCACAAGCCGGTAGTGGATGTAGGCATTGAGGCCTAACCACTATAAATCCTTGTGTGATGGTGCTTGTTTTGTGGTGATTGTTTTTATTAAGCTTCCGCCTTTTGTTTTGATAATCATCACTTGTGACTAGTTTAAGTTAAAGAAGTTAAATTTGATTAAAATTGGTCATAATTGAAGCTCACCCTATTCACCCCCCCTCTAGGGTTCGGATCCCCGGACTTTCAATTGGTATCAGAGAGGGTTACTCCATTTTAGGGCTTAACAACCCAGAGTTGATCCTTGCTAGATTAGAACCCTAGTGTTGTGATTTATTACATATCTTTGTGTTGATTTCCACTATGATTGAAAATAAATTTTCCCCTATTATTATTGCACCACTCTAAGACTTTTTCAAGTTATATCTTCAAGAGTTGGTGAGTCCTCTATATGAACTCTCAAGGACATCCTTATCAAGACCTTAGGTGAATCTTTATTGGTACACATTTAGACTAACCTTAAGGCCTTGATCCTCTCCTTGACCAACCTATTCTTTTTAAGTTAAATCTTTTTGTTGGTCATGTTATATTTGCATTTTGTTTCTTTATAGTCACATCTTATAAAATGCAATGTTTATTTGTGATCATTTGATTTTGTCTTCATGAACTTTTAAGTTATATCTCATGGTTTTCAAAATCCTTTGATTGCAATAATTTCATGATGGATTTGCATTTTGTTCATATAGTCATATCTCTTGTAGTGCATATCTATTCATGATCAATTGATTGTGATTACAAAAGCTTTCATAGCTAGATTTTTCATGATCAATTGATGTTGGAAAATCATTTGATGATTGTCATAGTTAGATCTTTTTTGTAAATCAAATGATTTGAAGCAATTTATATTTTCCATTGATTTTTCAAAGTTATATCTCTTGGTATGGAAAAGATGTGTTCAATTTGTAAGAAAGTCTATTGCCATATTTAGAATACAAATTGAAAATTTAGTAGTACGCTACTTGTTTTTCAAAATCGCTTGCTCTTAATTCTATAAATGATTCTTTGTTTGAATTTTAAATATTGAAGTGATTTGAAAAACTTTGGAAAATGTTCTAAGCTTTATTGGTTGTATTTATAGAAGCATTTTCCTTGAATTTATTTCCTTGTGCTTAATTATGATTCTATCATTTGTGTGAGAACCCGACCCCTAATCTCTTGGATTAGTGTTTTTTTATTTGGGGATTAGTTTCTTTAAGTGGGATTAGTATTTGTTGAGTTGAGTTTGTGAGCTAGAATGGTTTTTCATTAGTTTTGGGGAGTTTGGAGTGCCTTTGTGATTAGTGGGACCCTTTGGGGGTTCTTTTAGTGACTTTGCGCGAGGTTGGGAGATTATTCGAAATTCCTGATAATCCTTGTTTTAGCCTCATTTAACTCGTTTTGTTATCCTCTACAACTTTCATGTTCACTCCATACCCATTCGAAGCTTCGAAAATCAGTTTTTCCAGCCCGGAGGGAAAAATCAGTCTTTTCACACCAAATCTGGACCCAAATTTCGAGATCCCAGAACCATGCCAAAGTTATACTTTTTGGAAACTAGATTTTATGAGAAACATTTTTCTCTTCTTCATCGATCGCATCTGAGGCCCACAAAGAGATGTTTTACCCTTGGCAAGTGTTAAGTGAAGTGGGACCCACACCCACCCATTATATAAGTGACTCCACTCTCTTTCTCCCTCATTTCCTCAACCCCCAACGTCTGCAACTCCATAGCTACAGTGCCAGCAGCCCCTCTTCTCCATTTCTTCCATTTCTCTTGCTCTAATGGAGCCTCCAAGCCACCAATCCGACGAGGGAACTCCGGCAACTTCTTCTCTTTCATCTCCTCTCTTGTTTGACACCATTTTTGTGGGAAACCAAGGTGGGCAGCCCCTATTGCAAGCTTCTTCTTGTTCATTCATGGCCTTAGAGGTAAAGACTCCTTCCCATTTTCCTTGGATGTGCAATGGCTTTCCCTTAGGCTCTATTTCTTAGTTTGATTTGAGCCCATTCATTGTCTTCCTTTGTTTAACCCATTTTAGGGTTTGTTTTGGGGGTTTTTGTAGAGATTGTGGATCTTGAGCTTGAGAGGTGATTAGGAGCTTGATTTGCTAGCTTGGAACCCAAGGCAAGTGGATGAATGGATGGCTTCAATGTTATCAAAGTTTTATGAGAAAATCCTAAGTTTTATCACTTGTTCTTGATCATTGAATACATGTTTGCACATATGCTTCTTGCCACATATATATTGATTTCGAAATTTGCATATCAATGGTTGTTTCTCTCTTGTTAATTTCTTGGAAAGATATGCTTTCAAATTGTCAAAGTTGCTCATATGGTCTTGAAATGAATGGGGTTGGTTTCCCCACCCATGTTTATGTTTACTAGCTTGTATGGATTTGAAATAGAAGCTCATTTAAAGAGCTTGGCCAACTAATCTATTGGTTTGGAAATGGGATCAATGGTTTTTAATTACCCCTTGATTGTGGCAAATGGACCCTTGTATACAATGGAGATTCTTCCCTTTTGTTTGGTTTTAAGTGAGAAGAAAGGAGATGTTTAGTTTTACTTTTTCATTGGAGTTTTCATGAGGAATGTGGTGGGCTAAGTCATTTAATGTTTTGTAAACATGTTGGTTTAGCATGTATTGTCCTTTGGTTATATCCTAAATGAATGTTTGTGAAATGGTTTCTTTCCTTCTTTCCTTGTATTGGAATTGATGTTGATGGAAGAGGTGAGGAGATGAACCCATATTGGAGTTGTGGAGAAGTGTAAATAGTTGCATTGGAGGAGCTTTTAGCTCAGTTATGTGGCAAGGATTAAGTGGAAGTGAGGAGGATGGTTTTGAGGAGGAAAATGACTCAAATCTGAACACAGTGGGTGATTCCCGCACTGGCGGTCACCCGGCGGCTAGCCGCCTGGTGACTGACGGCTAACCGCCAGGTAGCCGAGATGTCACGGTTCCTTTTCCAGAGATCATCATTTTCCACCTGAAAACACGGTCAGCCTCACGGTTAGCTAGCGGCTAACCGCCGACCCCATCGGCGGCTAACCGCCAGGTAACCGCACTTGGCGGTCAGCTTTCCAGTAAGCTGCATTTTCTGCAGCCCAGCCGCGGTCAGCTGCGCGGTCAGCCAGCGGCTAACCGCCAGGTAACCGAAATTCCCCAGATTTCGAAAAGCTCCTCGCTCGAACGAACTCTCCAGTTCGTTCGAGCGCTGAGCTTTGTCTATCAAAGGAGATTCACTAGGCATTGTATGAGGCCATCCGAGAAAGAAACCATATCACAAGGATGTCATTCGAAGTTTTGAAAATCCAAAGTGTATAAGGCGCCCGGGATGTCTTCAAACTCAAGGAGTACCAAGTCATTTCAATAATCGACATACGGGACCCCTATCCACTTAAATAGATCTCGAAGTCAACAGTTTTCCCGAAATGGTATAGTTCATTATATTTCTTCATTTCCAAGATTTACTTTACATGACTTGTTTTCCCGAAAGCATTGAAGTTACTCTAGTAACAGTTATTTATCCCGAGATGTATTGCCCGATATGAAGTGACAGTGTGCCCTTGAGCACCCCCGTTTTACCCGTGTGTTTATTGTACTTGGTTTACTTGCATATGTCCCGATTTGTTATTTGACCTATGAGTCGGCATCACTAAGCTTGGATACCTTGTCGGTTTGATCCACCGACTTGGAAATCCCTCTCCCGTCCCGCCAGCTGCAGTTTGGATCCCGATACCCGGTTATTGCCGTGGTCCCGTCCCGATACCCGGTTCGCTACCGTGGTCCCGTTCCCGTATATTTATATTGTATATATGATTTACGTTGAGTCTCCTCACCTTGTGTGACTGAGACCAACATCCCGTTATACTCTTGTCACTTCGGTGATAGAGGACTTAGCTTCTTGTGATTGCCATCTTGCCAGTTCCCGATTCCTTGGATACCCGACATGTTTTATATTGTTTACTTGCTTTCCGATAAGTGATTCGTTTCTTTTATGAAAGTTGTTATTTAAACAAGTGTTAATATTCTCCAATGTAAATTCAGTTATTATTATATTGTCTCCTGTTCTTTGTACCCGCACATGTTTTAAATGAATGCCGGTTGGGTGAATACCCGTGCTTTTACATATGTTTCAAACGATCAATGATTTTGCTAGATTTATATGGTTACACATGTTTTAAAGGAATACCCGAATTGTTAAATATCCGTGCTTTGTTTTTAAATGACATTTGACTTGTGAGATTCCTATGTTTATACTTGTTTTAAATGAATACCCGAGTTGTTAAATACCCATGCTTTGAAATATGTTTCAATTGACACCTGTTTTGCCAGATCACTATGTTTATACCGGTTTCAAATGAATATTCGATTTTTTAAATATCCCTGCTTTGAAATATGTTTCAAATGACACTTGTTTGCCAGATTCCTACGTGTATACCTGTTTTAAACGATACCGGTTTATTAAATATCCGTAATTCTACATAGGTTTCAAATGAACGTTGTTTTACCATACCGCTATATTTATACATGTTTTAGACTAACACCCGATTGTCAAATGTCTATGATTTTAGATGATGTAAGCGAACACATGTTTTATTAGAGATTCATGTTTTACCCATGCTTGAAATGAATACAGGTTTTCCCCGAGATTCCCGACCTTGCACCCGTTTAATTATATGCAGCATTTGATCGAATAGCATGATTTATCATATGTTTTATTCTGCAGTATGTTTGTTATCTTTTCATCCACCTGCCAGACCGTCATGTCTGACCCACTACTTTTGGTACTCAGGTTCAGATTTCTTCGCCCCAAGTTGAGTGTTTTGTTGGCTGTGGAGCCATGCCTTGCAGGTTGTTTTGTCGGCTATGTCATGTAGACATTGAGCTTGACATCGGAGCTACGTCACTTTTGGGTAGTAGTTTATAGCCTTTTGTTGTATGGCTTTTATTAGCCTTTTTCTTGGGATTCTTAATTAATATACATTGATAATTGTAACTTGAACATATTTGGGAATGTAATATCCTGTTACTGTCAGCTCTGTAATTTATTATGATGGTTACTCCAGTCTGATATGATTCCTGATATATTAGCTATGTGCTAAAGGTTAAGTGCGACGCGGAATCCGATGGCCACGGACTTCGGGTCGCAACGCCACAAATGCTTCCGCAAAATATTCAGAACGTGTTGGAATGTGTTGTCTTCACACACGCGGATCCTGGGAGAAGAAAAATATATTTTATGCTTAATCCCATTCCCGCCCCCGAGGTTTCAGTTCGGGGGCGTGACAATTTGGAAGGAAATAATTTTTACAAACAATTTGCGTCTTTGCTCATTTAGTTACATTCTTTATGCAAATTGATTTTGTTGTCTTACATTGCTTGGTTGGATATGGTTTCATTGATTTGCATGTTTGTGCCTAACTTGGTATATTGTTTCATTAATGCAAACTGATGATTGTTTATGTGCTTTATAGTAAAATCTTTTGTTTTATTATCATTTGAGTCTAATAAGTACATATGTGATTTATTGTGCTATGTTCATTTGGTATAAACCTCATATCATTTTCCATTGCATTGTAAGCTTAGTACATTTGCTAAGAGTGGAGATGTTACATGATAGATTGATCCCTTTAACTTCATACCTTCTTGTGATTACATAGTTATATTTTTTTATTGATGATATGGTATGAGTTAGATCTTGAGTGTTGATTGATCCTCTCTATGCAAATGTCAAATCGTTCTATGTATGGTTGTGATATTTATTATATTTGTAGAAACCATACTAGAACTCAAATCCATCCTCTATGCCTTATAGTCATTTCTTTTTGGATGGTTATGATGTTGATTCATGTATATTCTCTAATTGATGTCATCCTTATACATGTTTCAACTTCATAGTAGTGATCTTGATCATATGAAACTCTTTGAAATCCATTCCTCGTATTTTTATATGTTTGATGGATATCTTAGATGTTGAATTCATATGATTTAGTCACTTTGTAAATTGCATGCATTTCAAAGTTATATCCTTTTGCATTGCAATTTACCTTGTTCATCACTATGCTCATTAGTAATATCATTAAAAGTGATGAATATGCATTTATGATGCTTGATGGAATTTTGTGTTTGTCACATTCTTGCTCTTAATCATGTTGTCAAATTCAATTGGTTTCAATTGGTATAATTTTCGATTGATTTGACTTCTTGTGAATGTGATAGACCTTGTGTACATTGGATTGAACTTGATAGTAATATATTTGTTCCATGTCACACACCATTAGCATCATAATTTTCATGATTGCCACCTCTCTTGCTCATATAGGTATATATCATGACCACCATGTTTATGTGTTCATAATATTGGTTGGTTATTAGTTGAGGTTGGCTTCATGTTTGAATTTCATTTCACTCATTCTTGCACATTAATAGTCATATTTATTGTTTGAATGAAATGATTTCAAATCTTTCATAGCATATGATCTTCATAGTTAAATTATTTGATGCTATGTTTAATAAACCCCATTTCATCATGGATAGCTCTAATTTGGATTTTTCCTAATAGTTATATTTTTAAATCCATTTTAGAGTGACTGTTTTAATAGACTTATCTTTAAATCTCAATTGGTATCCTTTGTTTTTCCAATTGATATCCATGATCGTTTTTCCCATTGACCTTACTCTTTTGGTAATTTGATCATATTGTGCTCTATAGTTAAACGAATCTAATCCTTCTCTTGAAGTTGACCCTTAATTGGTTAAACTATCTTCTTCTTGAACCAAATAGTTATATCATTGTCAAAAGTTTGACAAAAGGAGAGAATGGATTGAGGGGGAGTGTAAACCTTCATAGAAAGTATTAGTTTTGATCAAATTGACCCTTGGATTGGATTTGAACCCTTAGAGACTCCTACCATGCATGAAAACCTGTTAGGCGGTTAGCCGCTTGCTAACCGTGAGGCTGACCGTGCTTTCAGGAGGAAAATGTTACTCTCTGGTAAAGTAACCGCGACTGTTCGGCTAGTTGGCGGTTAGCCGCCAGTCACCAGACGGCTAGCCGACAGGTGACCGCTGGCTGACCGCCAGGTGCGGGAAACACCCACTGTGTTCAGATTTGAGCCCTTTTTCCTCCTCAAAACCACTCTCCTCACTTCCATTTAAGCGCTACAATAAAACTTAGCTAAGAGCTCCTCCAATGCATCTATCTACACTTCTCCAATACCCCAATATGTTTTCATTCCATCACCTCCTTCTTAACCACAACAACCCCAAGAGAAAAAAGAAACCAAATCACAAACATTCATTTAAGATATATCCAAGAGACAACAAGTACCAAACCAATATGTTTCCAAAACATTAATGACTTAGCAAGGTTCATTCAAAGCATTTATTTCAAAATCAATGCAAGCTAATAAATATGAGTGGAAATGACAAATCAACCACATTCCTCATGAAAACCATTGAAAGCTCATAATATTAACTCATCCACTTGCCTTGGGTCTTCTATCAGACTCTTATACTCTTCCAAACCAAAGATCCAAGCTATGAACAAAATCCCCAAAAACAAACCCTAAAATGGTCAAACAATGAAATAGAAAGGGAAACTTCACAATAATGAGGATGGGACTTCTTCAAGATCAAAGAAACACAAATCTAAGAGATGGGTAAGGTTGCTTACTTGTAGGTTCTCCAAATGGGCAAGGTGAGCTCAAAGGAAGTCTCAAAGTTGATAGGTTTCTTAACAAATGGTATCAAAAGATAGCCTTCAAGATGAGGAAGAGAATGATTACCTCCATTTTGATGTTGGTGCAAGATTAGTAGGAGAATGAGATGAAGAGAGCAAGAAGAAGAAAAAAAGAAAAAGGTTACAAGAAACCCTAGGCTGCCTTTTATGCTGGAAAAAGGGAAATGAGGAAGATGGGTTCTCCTTATATAAGCAAATGGGAATGGGTCTCACTACTTAAGACACTCTTTGGGCTGAAATCACGTCTTTCGGGATCTCGGATGAATTCGACGAAGAACGAAGAAATGATCGCCGAAATATCTAGTTTTCGAAAAGTATATGTTAAGCGGTTTTCGGGAATATCAAGTTTTGGGTACAGATTTAGTGTGCAATGAATGTTTTGCCCTCAAGGCTATGAAATCGGGTTTCGGGGTCTCGAACGGGCACGGGATCAACATAAAAGTCGTAGGGATTAACAATACAAGTAAAACGGGATTAAAACAATGAATGCAAAAATCTCCGATAAATCCTCAAGCGCATGCAAGGTCATAAAGAAGGTGTTGGGTTTTGTGTATGCCCTAAAGCCCACTAACAGCTTCCACATCTCTGTTACTGGATATTTACTGGTTATTTATTAGAATTATTGTTTTTCTCTTACTGCATGTATATATGTATGTTTGTGTAAGGTCCATACTTTCTAGTAAATGACTTAGGTGTGTAGTGGCTACACATAGACAGGTCTGAGTCATGGACACTTGAAACAATAAACTGGTTCAAAACTGAGAGATGGAGTTGGGCACTTCATCTTGGTATAAGTTATAGTGAGATACTCTCCTGTATTCAGGGTGACTTACCTTAGTCACGGGAGGCTTTTCCGGATTTATCTCATTAGTGCATGTGTCATGCATTGAACATGACCATTTGTAGGTGTGATCTCTGAAATAGTACTATCACTGAGAGAGATCAAGTCACCTTATGCTACTGAGTAACCAATGCTCTTAATCTTGAGCATATGTGGATGAACTGACGAAGTCGAGTTCTTGTACTTTAATTCACTATGGGTGAGATCCTGTTCATGGGTCAACAGCTCTGTGTTTTGGGTACTTGAGCTTGATTAGTTGGGACATACATATGCAATAAAGAATCTATGCCATCTTGTGATGGAGTGATCGTCTCCTTAGAATTATCCGATTAATCATCAAAATCTAAGATCCTAGTATATGGATGTTCCATATGGACATTGAACTTGTGGGTCGCTCCCTGGACCAAGAGAATGATATCCGCATGATGATTAAGTCAAGGATATGAAGTTCTGAGGTTGAGATATAATCAAGAAGGTTGATAGTACATCGGATAACCTGACTTGATTATGGATGTTACATAGAGGGGCATTTTGGTCATTTCACTTAGTAGGTCGAAGACGAATGTCATTACCTGACGAGCTTATTTCATATTTAATATTTGTCCCTGGAGTGCAACCATAACTCTTTAGTGGAATGAGTTAGGGTTAAAATGATCTTAATGTTGCTATGGGGTTAGCATGGACATTTTGGTCATTTTGGGAGCCAAGGGCAAATATGTCTTTTGGTCCCTCTTCTAGCCATTTTCCTATATTGGCATGGTTTCCTAATTTAATTAGATGATATGTGGTTGAATTATTTTTTGTGGAAAAATAATTTTTAGTTTAAATTCAAATAGGCCTTTGATGGCATACATGAATTTAACTCTAGCTAAATTATTAACTTGTGGGCCATGATGCATTTATCTATCTTGTGGGCCAGCCATAAAGGGAGCCCCTTGTGTGAGGTTTCAATTTTTGGAAAGGTATCTTTACTTGGAAGGTTGAATTCCTCATTGGGTAAGAATCCCTATGATTAAAGTTTACTAATTTTTAGTATCTATAATTAGAAGGTGTTGCACCCCTAAGGTAGCTGATTGCTAACTTCTTGGGATGGTCCTACCTTTTAGAGAGAATTAAACCATCTAGACAGATCTCTCTACCCTAGGTGTGTAACAAGAGTTAGTGCATAAAAACCCTAGACGTGCAACAATGAAAAAAAAAACCTTTGGCTGCCCAAAAGAAAAGACAGACTCACGCCCATTGCTTTCTTCTTCTTCATTCATTGAAGAGAGGAGATTAGGTCCTGGTCTTTTCCACAAATTATATTTCAGAAAACCCATCAAGGAGTCCATATTCTGATCCCACAATCAAAGCCAATCAGATTGGGTTGTGGAATAGAAGAGAAGATCAAAAGAAAAGTTGCTGCAGAAAATTCCTGCAACCTGTATAGCTGATTGCAGGCTTGTGATCTGTCATTTGCAAGTTTAGTTTGAGAGATTTAAAGACCTCATATCATCAAGGTATCAGTCCTCACTCATCTCCTTTTATTATACACATGTTGATCATGATTTCATGGAGTTATTATGCGGTTTTCTTGGCTGATTTGCGTTGCCCATATCAGATTTGGTTTAGACGATCCCAAGTTATATCAGCCATGGACGTCCATAACATTAGTGTTTCAGATCTGTATCGCATAAACTTTCAGAAGGAACCCCCAAAGGGCCCCACTAATCACAAGCAATCAAAATTCCCCAAAACTATATCAAAAGCAATTCCAAGCCCAACCTAACCAAAATCCACTAAACACGCTTAGGACTAAAACATAACTTAATTAACACTAATCGAGGTCGCTCGGGATGGGGTCTTACAATGAACGAGATAAAACTCTTATTCAAATACAAGTATGCATTATAAAACATGTAAAGGTAACCAAGGAAACGGGGAAACAAGCAAGATGGCAACCACACGAAGCTAAGTCCTCTATCACTAAAGTGACAGAGCAATAACTAGGCACTGATCCCAGTCACTCGAGGTGAGGAGAAACAGTGAATCTTATAAATACATATACATATACTATACATGACCACGGTAGCGAGCCGGGCATCGGAAACCACAGTAGCAATCTGGGGCATTGAGACAAGACCAGGGTAATAACCGGGTAGCGGGATCCAAACTGCAACTGGCGGGATAAGAAGGGGATCTCCAAGTTAGTGGATCATATTGACAAGGTTATCCAAGCTTAGTGGTGCCGACTCATAAGTCAAATGACAAGATTAAAAGCATGTATGAAATACATCAAGTGCAAGTACATAAATAAACGGGACAGGGTGCTCAAAGGAACAACTGTCATATCAATTCGGGCATGCTTATAGGGCTGGCAAGATGCTACAATTGAAACTTCAACATTTTCGAGAATACATTGGAAGTTCAAGAAATAAACAAAATACAAATGAATCTTTCAAAATCTCAAGACAAGTACCGGGGTTCAAGATTTGTTTAAAGTGAATAGGGATCCCGTATGTCGATCTAATAACAACTTGGTACTCTTTGAGTTTGGGAACATCCCGGGCTCCTTATACACTTTGAATTTTCAAAACTTCAAATGAAATCTTCATGATTGGTTTCTTTCTCGAATGGCCTCATACGTTGCCTAGTAAGTCTCCCTGATATAAAGGGGTTCTCAATGAATAACCCCAAAACGTTTAAACAATTCGTCATTGTCCCCAACATAGCCTTCGACGGACAAAGCTCATTGCTCGAGAAATTCCTAACTTTTCACATCTTCTTGGAGCTGCACCACTGAAAATCACTTCAAACCTCATAAAGTCCACCACTTATTCGGCTTATGGAGTCTTCTGACTTAGGAGAATAATCCAAGTTTATCCAAAATTCCACACTTACTTGCCTGACGAATCCTCCAACGGTACACGATCAACTGTAATTGGGTCTCGATATGCTGCTCACATTCCTAGCTGACGAACAATTGGTCGCAAATTCCTTCTCTAGCTCCATCTGTGACATCGAAAAGCTGAAAATTCTGCCAATGTCCATCGAGAAACACATTCTAAGTCCACAAAACTCCGACTCTCTGGCACGAAAACAGGGAAAAGGTACTAAATGTGGGTGCGAAGACATTAAAATGATCCCTTTGAATATGTCTTGTATATTGATCTAGGCAGGCTTGCTTGTCTTGGTCTATTCTCGTGTCAACACCACTTTATTATTATTTGCATGTCATAGCCATCTGCAGCTTGGGGTTTTTACTTGATGGGCCGGTTACTCGAACATCAGGGTGGGCAGTCGGCGTTGGACGACATCCATGGCGTTCCATAGCTGGGAGTGGGCTTGGACCGTGCTGCTATTCCCAGGACCGGGAGCGGGCTCGGACCGTGCTGCTATTCCCAAGATCGGGAGCTTGGATCCTGTTAGGGTTTTTATAGATTGCAATTTGATGGATGCATTATCATTCTAGCATCATTTGATTTACACACACTTGCATTGTTTTAAATAAACTTGAAATCTTGTTTTATACATGCATGGTTTTTAGACTTGAAAAAGCATTGATTTATGCATGTTTTGTTTTCAATCTTAGATGCATTTGTTTTGAAAAGAGTTTTAGAAAATCAAGCTAGCCTATGAGTTTTAAATCTTTCAAAATGTTTTAGGCTTTTTATGTTCCATGTTTTAAAACCCTTAGAATGATTTAAAACATGCTTTTAAGCTTGATTTAATGGCCCAAAATGTTCCACAAAGAAAATCATTGAAACATGATAAAGTGGGAATTTTGGCCCCGGCAGTGTCGCTGGTCGACCGGCGCAGAGGTCCCGGTCGACCGGGAACACTACAGGCAGAAAGTGGCCCTGGTGCACCAACGGTCATTTTTCTGACCATTGTGTGTTCCCAGTCGACCGAGACCTGTTTGCAGGTCGACCGAGGACTAGCCGTTGGGCACTTTTTGCTATAAATATGAGTTCTTTCCTTTGCCAAAAGTTGGGAATTTTAAGCCCCTCCTTGAGAGGTTTTGAGGCATATTCAAGGGAAAAGAACCAAGGGATGAAGGGGAGCATTAGGAAAGCTAAAGCTTGGATTAATGAAGTTAAATCACCAAGTAGGCTTTACTTTCCTTAATCATATGTTTTCATGCTTTGTTTTATTTTTGGTAAATCATTTCTAGCATGTTAAACTATGTTTGTGTTGTGTCCTTAACATGTTTTATATTTTGAGTTGATTTATTGTTTTGGATACAACACCATTTGATTCAATCCAAGTAGTACTTGAATTGGTAAATCTAAGTAGATCATGTTAATGAAAGAACCTTTGAAATTATATGTAACATGATTCCTATACTTGGTTGAATCTTTGGTTGTTGTTTTCCATCATAAGAAAATCACTTTCAAAACTATCTTATGTTTTGGACTCAACTTCTTTACAAATCATATGTTTTCATGTTTTGTTTTATCATTGGTAAATCTTTAGTAACAAGATAAACTATGATGTGTTGTATCCTTAGCATGTTTTATACTTTCAATAGATCTATTGTTTTGGATGCATCACCATTTGATTCAATCCAAGTAGTACTTTATCTTTGGTAAATCTAAGTAGATCATGTTAATGAAATATGTAACATGATTCATATACTTGGTTGAATCTTTGGTTGTTGTTTTTCCATCATAAGAAAATCTCTTTCAAATGTATCTTATGTTTTGGATTCAACATCTTTACAAATCATGTGTATTATTGTTTTAAAGTTTCACAACTTGCCTTACTTTGATAGGTATATCACTTTCAAGTTGTATTTATAATTACATATGATTTGTCCCCTCTTTTCAATCAAATCTATTTTTATGTTTTGAGCTACATGTTGATTTGATTGACATCCTTATGCTTCACATGTTTAGAGCTAATTAATTTCATACAACTTGTAAATCTTTGATCTCATTAACAAGTTGTTACTTTTAACATGTGATTAGCATTTCCTCAATCATAAATGTTTTTGAGCTAAAAACTTTCAAAAGCCTTAGGCATACATTTATGAGCTTTCATTTTAAAAATGATAGAGGACCACACACACACATTTCATGTACTTTCATCTTTGCATTCATAGCGTGAGTGTGTATTAGATTTTCACTTCCATATCCGCCTAATTAAGAGGCATTGTAATGAGCTAAATAGAATCTCCATCAAGTGTATTATAGACACTAAATTAGAGAGATAACCAACCTTGTGGTTGAAGAGGTTATTGCTTAGCCTATAAAAGCATAATGAATAGGTTGATGTTAAGCCTTGAAAAACATCAATGTAAAGGTTATTGCTTAGCCTTGGAAAGCATATTGTAAAGGTTATTGCTTAGCCTATTGAAAAGCATAAATAGTGGAAATCCGGTGGGGTGTTGGACACAAGCCGGTAGTGGATGTAGGCATTGAGGCCGAACCACTATAAATACTTGTGTGATGGTGATTGCTTTGTGGTGATTGTTTTCATTAAGCTTCCGCATTTTGTTTGATAATCATCACTTGTGACTAGTTTGTTTTAAAGAAGTTAAAATTGATTAAAATTGGTCATAAATGAAGCTCACCCTATTCAGCCCCCCCCCCCCTCTAGGGTTCGGATCCCCAGGACTTACAGATCCTACTGGAGCCGGACTTTGGTATTAGTAGTCTGGTCTGGATTGTTACTTGTACCCCGGGAGGTGGCTTGGACATCCTTGGAGTCTCCCTCTTGTTTCTTGCGTTGCATTGTTTGGATAGTGGTTATTGTTAGATGATGTTAGGATTTCTCTCTTTGTCTCTTACGATTATTATTCATGCTTTATGCCTAGTTTCGTTTTCCTTGTATTCACATGATATTATACTTGTCCTTATTCTATATTTGATGCATGTCATGACATTTATACTTTGCTTATCTATTGCTCAACATGCCGTTGACTCTGTTCCTTAGTGTGCAGACACCTCAGGTGACTGCTACTATGAGGAGCAGGCATGTGAGGAGATCTCAGAGGATCTCTAACCGGCTGAGGAGGAACGAGAGTGGCGTGCAGATGACGTAGAGTAGTGCCATCATACCTGGCACGAGAGAGATTCATTGGGACTTCTTTAGATACTTTTATTCTTTATCTCTTGTTGAAACTTTCATTATTGACATCATTATTGTTTTAAATGGCCTTGATTATTGGGATGGCCATTGTAATAAATTAACTTCTTTGTTTAAGATTTATTTTATTCCTTGTTCAACTTTAACATTTATTGAGATTCATTATTCCTTGTTGATATCTAACTATGCCTAGAATTGTATGAATTCCATAAATTTTTGTTATACTTGAGGTTTGAAATATTATATCCTCACAGCGGACTTACGATCTTTGGGCCTAAAGGATAAAAATTTTAATTAGTCCTAAATTTCACTCCCCGAATCCGATTTATTCTCTAATCGGGTTCGGGGGACGTGAAAGAATGGTATTCGAGCAATGGATGGTTTCTCTGGGTAAGAATTGTAGAAACCATAGGACGTGTGTGAGGATTCTGTTAGTTAGTAGGTTGATTTTCTAGTTCTATTTCTAGCATTGTGTTGTTAGTTTTAGGTTGCATAGGGCCTAACTCATATTATCTTGCAATGACATGGCTAATAACGGGCCATTGGGATCAGGATCCACACACTCATTTGTTGCACCAGCATGTGCACTTCACTTAGGGGAGGATAAGGAGACACTATCATATGATTTGATAGTAGCCACCCCTGTGGGTAGATCGGTTCTTGTAATGTCATCTACCCTAAATGTAATCTTCAGATTGGAGAAGTTCAGCTAACCGCCAGTTTGATCATCTTTCCAATGTCGAAGTTTGATGTGATACTTGGTATGAATTGGTTAGCAGCGAACCGAGCGGTGTTAGATTGTTTTAACAAAACTGTGAAGTTACAGGGTGCAGACCGTAGTGTTGAGTTTGTTGGCGCTGAAAAGCCCATCGCCACTCGGTTAATTTCTGCATTGAAGGCAGAATGGTTGATGAAGAACGGTTGCAAAGGCTTTATCGCGTTTATCGCAAAAGACAATGAGTCCAAGACTGTTGATGAGATTCCAGTGGTGCGAGAATTCCCGGATTTATTTCCGGATGAGATTCCTGGTTTGCCACCTGTCCGTGAGTTAGATTTCACGATAGAATTGCAACTAGGTACAACACCTATTTCAAAGGCCCCGTATAGAATGGTGCCAGCAAAATTGAAGGAGTTGAAGACTCAGATAGAAGATCTATTGGATACAGGTTTCATTAGACCCAGTGTTTCTCCGTGGGGAGCTCCGGTGATATTTGTGAAGAAGAAGGAGGGGACAATGAGGATGTGCATAGACTATAGACAGTTGAATCAGGTGATTGTTAAGAACAAGTACCCACTACCAAGGATTGATGAGTTGTTCGATCAGTTGCAGGGAGTTCAATTCTTTCGAAGATAGATCTGCGTTCTGGTTATCACCAACTACGAGTCAGGTAGGAGGATGTTCCTAAGACTGCATTCTGGACTAGATATGGCCATTTTGAGTTTCTTGTGATGCCCTTCGGGTTAACGAATGCACCAGCAGTTTTTATGGCATTGATGAATAAGGTGTTTGCCCCTTTTCTGGATCAGTTTGTGGTCGTCTTCATAGATGATGTGTTGGTATATTCGAAGACTAAGGAGGAGCATGAGCATCACTTAAGAACATCGTTGCAGCTTCTGAAGGATAACCAGTTGTATGCTAAGTTGAACAAATGTGAGTTTTGGTTGGAGCAAGTGGCATTTTTGGGCCATATTATTTCTAAGGATGGACTGACAGTGGACCCTAGGAAGGTAGCACCAGTCGTTAATTGGGGTAGTCCACGGAATGTAGCGGAGGTTCGCAGTTTTCTTGGACTTGCAGGTTACTACAGGAGGTTCGTGAAAGGGTCTTCTACCATAGCATCTCCACTTACTAAGTTGACAAGGAAGGATATCCCATTTGTGTGGACAGAAGAATGTGAGAAGAGTTTTCAAGAGATGAAGACCCGGTTGACCACAGCACCCATACTTGTTTTACCCTCAGGAAGTGGAGGATTTGTGGTTTATACAGATGCATCAAGATTGGTTTGGGTTGTGTTCTCATGCAGAATGACAATGTGATAGCCTATAGATCAAGACAATTGAAGGATCATGAGAAGAAGTATGCCACACATGACTTGGAGTTAGCAGCAGTGGTTTTTGCATTGAAGTTGTGGAGGCGTTATTTGTATGGAGAAAGATTTGAGGTGCATACAGATCACAAGAGTCTGCAATACCTGTTTACACATGGTGATCTGAAAAATAGACAGCAGACATGGATGGAGTACATAAAAGACTATGCTTTTCCGATCAAGTACCATCCAGGGAAGGTAAATGTGGTATCAGATGCTCTTAGTAGGAAGGCAGCATTCAGTGGGTGTGTAATGCCTGAATGGAGTTGGATGGAGCAATTCAGACATATGGATGTGGAAGTATGGCTAGTCAAAGAGAAAGTCCTAGTTGCTACCAAGGGAGTTTGGGAACCAGAGAAAGTTAACAGGATCAAGCTAGCCTAAAAAGACGATCAAGAGCTGTAGAGAATCATTGAGCATGTTGTTGACAAGCCAGAATTCAGATTGATTGATGGAGTTCTGTACTGCAAGGATAGGTTGTGTGTACTAGATTTTCAAGATATCAAGTCTGAGCTGATGATAGATGCGCACCACACCGGGTATTTTATTCATCCAGGTAGCACCAAGATGTATCAGAATTTGAAGAACCACTATTGGTGGGTGAAAATGAAGAAAGAGATTGCAGAATTAGTTTCCAGGTGTATGACATGCCAACAGATTAGAGCAGAGCACAAGAAGCCTCCTGGCTTGCTTCACCCATTGGAGATTCCTCAATGGAAATGGGAGAATATCACCATGGATTGTGTGTCAGGGTTGCCAAACACCAGGAAGGGCAATGATGCTATTTGGGTGATTGTGGATAGATTGACTAAGTCAGCACATTTCCTACCATTTAAGACTGGTCAGTTTATGGATAAGATGACCAAGATGTATAAGGACAATATAGTCAAGTTGCATGGAGTGCCTAAGTCCATAGTATCCAATTGAGACACTAAGTTTGTCCCTCGGTTTTGGTCTACTTTTCAGTCATCTATGGGTACTCAGTTGAAGTTTAGTACAACTTACCATCCTCGACAGATGGACAGTTAGAGCGTACCATTCAGACTTTGGAAGATCTCCTCAAAACATGTGTTTTGGATTTCAAGGAGAATTGGGATGAAAGTTTGTCTCTGTGTGAGTTTGCCTACAATAACAGCTATTATTCAAGTATTGGTATGGCACCATTTGAGGCATTGTATGGACAGAGATGCAGGACTCTGGCATGTTGGGAGGAAGTAGGAGTTCAGAGTTTTCATAGCCCTTCAGAGATTGCTGATTCTAGTGAGAAAGTTCAGATTGTTCAGATGAGAATGAAGGAGTCTCAGGATCGTCAAAAGATTTATCCAGATAAGAGGCGGAGACCTTTAGAATTCCAAGTGGGGGATATGGTGTTTTTGAAAGTCTCTCTGATGCGAGGTGTTGTTCGATTCAGGCAGAAAGGGAAGCTTGCCAAGAGGTTTGTCGGAGATCAAGAGCAGGATTGGAGACGTGGCCTATCGTTTGGTGTTACCGCCAGAGTTAGCCGGTGTGCATGACGTTTTTCATGTCTCAATGCTTCGGAAGTATATTCCAGATCCTACTCATGTGTTGCAGTACGAGCCACTTCAGCTACAAGCAGATGTGACCTATGTAGAGCGGCCGGCGCAGGTCATCGACACAAAGGAGACAGTGCTGTGTACCAAGACCATCCAGTGGGTTAAAGTACAGTGGAAACATCATAGTGCAGAGGAAGCCACGTGGGAGCTAAAGGACCAGATCCAGAAGGCATACCCTTATCTTTTTCCAGATAAGGTATGTTTAGGCATTTGGGGGACCAAATGTTCTTTTTAGTTGTGAGAGATGTAAGGTTCAGGACCTTACTGGGTCAGTTGGGCCCAATAGTAGGCCCATTGACCCGTTTATTTTGCTATTACTATAATTATTTGTATTTGAGATATTTAAGTGGGTTTAGATCATGTGCGAGTTTCTTCTGGTGTTAGAGTAGTGTCTGCGAAGTTTCGTGCGACTCTGAGTGTGTTTGATTCTAGTAAGGGGATAGTTTGCAATTTAGGGAAAATTGAGTGTTTTTCCGAAAATTCCTAAACGCCGTGATTTTTGGGTTCATTGGAAAGGTCTCATCGCGCTGATCATTTTTGTCTCCTGCCTCGTCGCGATCCAACAATCAGAAACCCTTTAAGTGGTTTATTTCTTCATCGGACCCACTTAAGGGCAATTCAGTCATTTCTCCCTCCAATCTTCTTAAACAGGGATTAACCCTAATCTCTTAATCATCTCTGTAATGAACAAGAGCTACAGTAGCACTTTTTCTTCCCTTCATCTTCTCAAAGTCCAGAACTCCCTCCGAAGATCATCTCGAAGATCCGAGCCGCACATCTTCTTCCCTCGATCTTCTCTCTCCATTGATACTAGTTGGTAAGCCTTTTCCCATCATCAACTTTTCCTTTTGTCTTCTTTTTTGCTTAATTTAGGTTGAATCTTGATCTTTTTCCATTCTTTCTTCTTCTTGGTGTTCTAGATTGCTTTTGAGTGGGGTAGATTATGGTTTTCGCGGTAGAAAGCTCATTCTCTAGCTTTTCCCAATTTCCAATCATCTTCTTGGTTGAGGCAAGTATATATGCAACTTATAACTGATCATTGTTTGTATTGTTTTCTATTGATTGCAATGATATCCATGTTAGATTTCCCTAAATTCCAAGCTTCTTGTTGATATGGTATTGGGATTGACATTGTCAGGTTAGGTTTGGGGATTTGGGTTTAAATTAATTTGTAATTGGTAAACTTTAATGTTTAAATTGTTATAATGGATGTTAAATGATGAATGTGATGAAATGGGAGCATGGAGGCTCGTTTTCTGCAGATTAGCCATGGATTGGCCGGAGGAAAAAGGAAAGAGAAACTCATTTTTCGGGGTTCAGGTCTACAGTGCCGATTGATCGGACCTACAGACCGATCGATCGGACCTACAGACCGATCGATCGGATGACTTTTTAGCTGAGACAGATTACAGTCCGATCGATCGGACCTTTTGTCTGATCTATCAGATGACATTTTTTCAACAGCAATTAGAAACTTCGAACACTTGTAACTTTTAATGCTCCCGTTGGATTTCTACATATTATATACTGTTGGAAAGCCCTTGAGATGTAGAATCCAATGGTTTTGGTTTCATCACGATCGAAGGTCGGGAAGTGATGTAAATACTTAGATTATTGATTCAGCCTATATTTTATTGGAAATGAGACTAGTAACTTAGGTTTGGGCCTTTGATATTGGAAACCATGAACCTACTATCACTTAACCATTAATGGGGATTAAATCGTAACACGTGGCTTGGTGTGCTTCGATTAGGTTGTCTAGGTATTCGTGTATTACACATGGTTTAACCGAATGCGTATGGAATTGTTTCGACAGATGCTTAACATGATTGTACACCAAGGAATTTCCCTAGAAGCATCGTTGATTCAATTTCCACACGTACTCCGCTAACACATGTAGAGTACATGGATGACACCAGTTGCCTAGGTTTGGATTGTAATTCCTCCTTGACTTGTGAATTGTATCCGTTGCTATAATTCCTTGTACTCTTTCTCTTGGCATAAAACACTTAACTAATTATGAAACATTATCCTTGTAGGACTAGGATATGGACCTGACTTAGAGTGTATCGTAGGAACCTTGTGTTATGCATTTGATAAACATGACTGGCAAGTAGGAAAGGGGTTATCAAGTGTTTGACTTGTCTTGTATTGTTTGAATGAGATAATCCCTTTGAATATGTCTTGTATATTGATCTAGGCAGGCTTGCTTGTCTTGGTCTATTCTCGTGTAAACACCACTTTATTATTATTTGCTTGTCATAGCCATCTGCAGTTTGGGGTTTTTACTTGATGGGCCGGTTACTCGGACATCAGGGTGGGCAGTCGGCGTTGGACGGCGTCCATGGCGTTGAATAGCTGGGAGCGGGCTTGGACCGTGCTGCTATTCCCAGGACCGGGAGCTTGGATCCTACTGGACCCGAACTTTGGTATCAGTAGTCTGGTCTGGATTGTTACTGGTACCCCGGGAGGTGGCTTGGACATGCTCGGAGTCTCCCTCTTGTTTCTTGCGTTACATTGTTTGGATAGTGGTTATTGCTAGATGATGTTTGGATTTCTCTCTTTGTCTCTTACGATTATTATTCATGCTTTATGCCTAGTTTCATTTTCCTTGTATTCACATGATATTATACTTGTCATTATTCTATATTTGATGCATGCCATGACATTTATACTTTGCTTATCTATTGCTCAACATATCATTGACTCTGTTCCTTGGTGTGTAGACACCTCAGGTGACTACTACTATGAGGAGCAGGCAGGTGAGGAGATCTCAGAGGATCTCCAATCGGCTGAGGAGGAACGAGAGCGGCGTGCAGATGACGTAGAGTGGCGTCATCATACCTGGCACGAAAGAGATTCATTAGGACTTCTTTAGATTCTTTTATTCTTTATCTCTCGTTGAAACTTTCATTATTGACATCATTATTGTTTTAAATGACCTTGATTATTGGGATGGCCATTGTAATAAATTAACTTCTTTGTTTAAGATTTATTTTATTCCTTGTTCAACTTTAACATTTATTGAGATTCATCATTCCTTGTTGATATCCAACTATGCCTAGAATTGTATGAATTCCACAAATTTTTATTATACTTGAGGTTTGAAATATTATATCCTCACAGCGAACTTACGATCCTTGGGCCTAAAGGACAAAAATTTTAATTAGTCCTTAATTTCACTCCCCGGATCCGATTTATTCTCTAATCGGGTTCGGGGGACGTGACACTCCATGATGGGAGGAGTTACAAGTTTTAATTCTTTGATTTTGTAACTCCTTTTTCCTTGAATATGACTGGCCGATGGAGAATGATGGGCATTTAATCGCCCTTAATCTCCATGATGAGGGGAGTTTCATGATTTTAATATCATGATTACTTGAATTTGTAACTCCTATTTGCTTGATTTTGATTCGGCCGTCCAAAATAATGGGTTAATGACCGCATTAAGTTGTCATAAAACAGGTCAATTAACTGCATTAAGTGGTCGCCAAGGCATTTGAAGAGTCGAGGACCGTGCCGCGTCTTTTGGAATTATTCTTGTGACGATCGCCGATGGATCCACATGTTGTTTGATGTCGGATGGCAATGCAACTTCAGACATTGGTTGATATCAGTGGGCCGGTGACATCTGTCTTGTCACTTACTCGATAAGTTGGACAGAAAGTATACTTTCTTGGTCAGCCGGTTGGCTATCTTGGAGCGATCAATGATGATTTCATGCTCTTGACGGTGGATCCGAAATGTTGATGAAGATCAGTCGATTTCGAGCATAAAAAATCAGATTTTCGAAAAACCACAGGGGTTGGTTCCTAAAATGCGAAAAGGGGCGGAAAACAGGCCATCTGGCGGAAATCCGGTGACCTGAATTTCCAGGGTCGCCATGGGCCAAGGTCGCCGGCTACCATGGGGTTTTTTCCTCTTCCGATCGCCGTTTCTCAGCGGTTTTTCGATCTTTTTTATTCTTTCTTTCTCTTGGTTCTTTCTTGACATTTCTCCTCATTTATTGGCTTGATTCTCCTGAAGAAAAACTGACGAAAAGCCGTGCAAATCGGAGCACAAAGTTTCCTAATTTTTGGAAAAGTCGAAGACTTTGTAGCCGATTTTCTGTCAATAGTCAAAACTAGGTCAAACGATGTCAGAATGACCTGAAATTTGAGATGAAGCCTCCCGAGCAGTAGATGCGACCAGCCATGCACTTTTATCTGAGTTTTGAAGCCGCATGGGGTCCCATCGCCAGTAGACTTGTTTTGTCGCGAGGAAGATGTCGCGCTTTGATGTACGGTCAACTGATGTCCGATTGACTTGAAATTTGACAGGGAGCCTATTGGAGTCATTTTGAAACGATCCATTAGCTCCGATTTGGATGTCATGGTCCTGGGGTGCTCCGCCACCGGTAGCCTTGATTTTGTTTTGGAACGTCAAAGTAGGGTCAAACGTTGTTGGAATGACCTGAAATTTGACGTGCAGCCCTTTAGAAGCATGTTGAAGCCACCATGTGCTCTGTTTGATGAGTGGTGGCCCTGGTCATTCTCACCGCCGAGAGGCTTGATTTTACTTCTCGAGGGTTGATGGAGGGTCAAACGTTATCGGTTTGACTTGAAATTTGACACGGAACATTTTGGAGGTATTTTGAGACCATCCGTAGGCTCTGATCGAAGTTTTAATGTCTTCAACGTCGTCGCCGCCTGGAGTGCCTGTTCAGCTGACGGATGAGTGAAGTTAGGCCAAATGATGTCGGGATGACCTGAAACTTGATGTAGAGCCTCCTAGTGGCATCTTGGGGCCAGCTGCGTGCTCTGTTTTGTGTGTCAGGGTCTCTGGCTTCATCACCGCCGGGAGCGCCTGCTCAGCTGTCGGAGGAGTGAAGTTAGGCTAAATGATGTTAAAATGGCCTGAAACTTCAGATGTACCCCACCTTTGGCTGTCTTGAAGGATCTTACAGTTTTTGTTTGATTTTGACAAGATCTGATGCTTGAAGTATGTCGCGACCCCGGACCGGGCCAGAAGGACTAATCCGGAATCGGGACGCTAATGATGAGATAATACCACATCGGCTTAATGCCGTACATTTATTTAATTTCCCACAGGTGTCCGCGGTGAGGATATCACAACCATATAAGAACATTTCTATTAAGTGAGGAAGCGTGTAGCAAATCAAATATTCAATCCATCTCAAATCATAAAGATAATAACACAAGTATAGTACTGTATCAGAATGAGCAATGATCATTGCATGTTACCCAAAAGTAAGTTAAAGTTTATACAAAGATCATTTAATTACACTTCCCAAAAATAGAGGCCAACAAGGCCAATATGAACAAAATACCAATCCCCAAAAGAATGGTTAAGAGTTTTCCCAAAATGTTATCTCTCTAGCAATCCAATGTCTAAATGACATCATCAGCATGCCACTCAACTAACTGCTGCGGTTCTCCGACCGCCTCCTCATGCTCCTCCTCATGATAACCAACAACGAGACCTGAGTACCAAAGAGTGGGTCAAACATGACGGTTTGGCAAATGGATAAAGTACAATGACAATATGATAATAAATGAATTACCTTCAAAAGCATTTAAAACTGTTTAAATAACAATTTCTATAAACGAGAGAAAACATTTATTCAAATACAAGTAGGCATTGTAAAACAAGTAAGGTAACCAAGGAAACGGGAAACAACCAAGATGGCAACCACACGAAGCTAAGTCCTCTATCACTAAAGTGACATAGCAATAACTAGGCACTGATCTCAGTCACTCGAGGTGAGGAGAAACAATGGATCTTATAAATACATATACATATACTATACATGACCACGGTAGCGAGCCGGGCATCGGGAACCACAGTAGCAATCTGCGGCATCGGGACAAGACCACGGTAATAACCGGGTAGCGGGATCCAAACTACAGCTGGCGGGACAAGAGGGGGATCTCCAAGTCGGTGGATTAGACCAACAGGGTTATCCAAGCTTAGTGGTGCCGACTCATAGGGCAAATACCAGTCGAGACATGTACAAGTAAACCAAATGCAGGTAAATAAATGGGCAGGACGGGGGTGCTCAAGGGCATACTGTCATTTCACGTCGGGCAATGCATCTCGAGGCTCGCAATTAATACAAGTACAATTTCAATGCTTTCGGGAATGATAAACCATAATTCATGAATTTTCGGGAGTACATGTGACAATTTGAAATAATCGAAAACATCGTTGATCTTTTGAAATTTCGGAACAAGTATCGGGATTCAAATCTAGCCCAAAGTGAATAGGGGTCTCGTATGTCGATTTCGATATAACTTGGTACTCTTTGAGTTTAGGGACATTCCAAGCTCCTTACACCTTGGTGATTACTAAGACTTCGATGAATCTTTGTGATGTGTTTTCTTTCTCGAATAGGCTTCATACATTGCCTAATAATTCTCCCCGATATCAAGGGGTTCCTTTAAAAACCATTCCCGAGCTCCAAAAATGGTCCATACCCGAGAGGGGGTGCGCTCGAGCGGACCTGGGCTGCACAGACAAACGGGCAGACAGAACGTCTGCGCGCTCGAGCGGCCATTGGTGCGCTCGAGCGGCCAGTGGCGTGCTCGAGCGGGCAACCAATATGTTGCCCGAGCTGTAGTCAGAATAACTGCGCGCTCGAGCGGCCTAATACGCGCTCGAGCGGGCAGTCATTTCTGCTACCCGGGAAGGGTCATTCTGGCCTTTTTCTCCTTCATCTCCAAAACATGTTTTCTTCCAACAAAAGGCCTTCTTGCCTCCCAATAACAACCATTAAATCTCTTCGAACAATCATATAAAAACCTCCATCAAAACTCCAATAACCATTAAATCTAAACACCTTCTTCACATTCAACACCAAAGAAAGAGAAGAAACCCCAACATTCACAAAGGTTCATTTGAGCCATAAACAAGAGATAAAATAAAGGCAATAAATCACATTTCCGTGACAATAAATGAGCTAACAAAAGCCTTTCATGAGCATTTATTTCACAATGAATGCAAGCTAATAAATATGGATATGAATAGCAAAACCAACCACCTTCTTCATAAAACCATTAAATGTTCAAGCTATCATTTCATCCACTTGCCTTGAGTCTTCTAATAAAGGAAATCAAGCTCTAATACTCTTCCAAGCCAAAGATCCAAGCTATGAACAAAAACCCCAAAAACAAACAAACCCTAAAATGGTCAAACAATGAAATAGAAGGGGAACCTTACAATAATGAAGATGAAGCTTCTCTAGGGCTAGAAGAATACAAATCTAGAAGAAATGAAGAATTACTTACTTGTAAGGTCCTCTAATGGCAAGAGTAAGCTCAATGAAGGTCTTGGAATGGAGGGTTTCCTTCACAAATGGTATCAATAGAGAGCTATGGTGATGAGGAAGAAGATGATGATCTCCATTTTGATGTTGGTGCAAGATTAGTAGGAGATTGAGATGGAGAGAGCAAGAAGAAGAAGAAAAGTTGCCAAACAAACCCTAGACTCTCTTTTTGTGCTGGAAAGGAAAAATGAGGAAGATGGGTCTCCTTTTATAACCAAATAGAGATGGGTCCCACTACTTAAGACATTCAAGGGCTGAAATCTTGGCTTTCGGGATCTCGGACGAATTCGATGAAGAAGGAAGAAATGATCGCCGCAATATCTGGTTTCCAAAAAGTATATGTTTCGCGGATGTCGGGAATATCAAGTTTTGGGTACAGATTTAGTGCACAATGACTGTTTTGCCCTCAAGGCCATGAAATCGGGTTTCTGGATCTCAAACGGGGATGGGATCAACATAAAAGTTGTAGAGATTAATAATACAAATAAAATGAGATTAAAACAATGATTGCAAGAATCTTCGATAAATCCTCAAGCACATGCAAAGTCATAAAAAGGAACCCCCAAAGGGCCCCACAATGCACAAGCAATTAAAATTCCCCAAAACTATTTCAAAAGCTATTCCAAACCCAACTTAGACAAAGACTACTAAACACGCTTAAAACTAAAACACACTTAATCAATACTAATCAAGTTCACTCGGGTCGGGGTCTTACAAAGTAGCATTGCCTGTTTGTAGTAGGATGCGGCTTCATGTGGCTTTTTGATGTTGAGGAGGCAAGGTGACTTTTTTTGTGTCAACAAGGTTTAACTAGACTAGAGTTTTGAATAGCTTTAGGGAATTTTGAGAGCCGTTGAGCTTGGTTTGACACAACCTGGGGTGGCCCGTGTGATGAGTTTCCATGTGGGGAATTAATCATTATTTCAAAAAAAATTCAAATTTCTACTTATTTTGATTTTTCGTATCCAACTCTACAACTTTTATGCTTGCTCCGTCTGTGTTCGAACCCCAGAAATCCCATTTTTCGAGGAAAATGGCAAAACATACTTTTCACACCAAATCTATGCATGAATTTTGATATTTGTAAATCATAAGGAAAATATACTTTTTGGAAACTAGATATTTCGACGATCAATTTTCCCTTCTTCGTCGATCTCATCCAAGACACACAAATGAGATTTTTAGCCACTTGAAACTTTAGGAGCCAATAGGACCCACAACCCATTTGAAACCAAATCAACCCATGTTTGTTTGTCTCCCTTCATTTTCCTTTTTTTTGTTTTAGTTCAGAACTGAGAAGAGTCTCTCTTCTTCTCTTTCCCCAGCCATTTTCCCTCACTACATGTCCCTTTTCCTTGGTGCAAAGAGGAGATCTAAGCTCACCACTCTTTTCTTCTCCCTCCTAGCTTCCTATTGATATCGTTTTCAAGGGATTTCTGCTAGACAACTTTCTTCTTCTAGCTTGTCTTCTTGGTTAGAGATCCTAGAGTTAAGCAATGGCTACTTCCTTCCTACATTGGCTTTGTTGAGTCCCTTAGAACCTCTCATTCATGCATACAAGGTCTTCTATGGAGAAACCCTTCTTGTCTTTTAAAATTTTGGGGTTTTGAGATGTTTTCCATGGGGATTTTTGTAGATTGGAGGCTTGCTATATTAGAGGAGTGCTTGGAGTGTTTTAGGACCCATTTAGAGTCAAGGCATGTGAATAACCTGATTTGAGAATGCATGTTATAAAAACCTAATTCTTCTTAAATTTCTGATTTGGAATATTATGTCATTCAATGGTTTGTTTAGCTATTAAAATTGTGAATTTCATGATGGTTTTAAGGTTTTGTCTATGCTTAACTTTCTGCAAGATTGTTTCTATAGTATGGAATTTCTAGTTTGCTATGGTTTATAACTATTGAAAACTCAGTTAAGGATTGCTTTGTCTATTCATGGTTAAATCTTGAATTCTGTTTTGTTGATGTGCATTGGAATGAGATTTTTGTTATTGGGGTTTAAATGGACTAAAACAAAAAAAAAGGGACGAGTAGGAAGCAGCCTAGCTCGCTCGAGCGGGCCAGGTCACTGCCTGGCGAAAGGCAAAACAGAAGGCCAGTTAGTGAGGAGGGCTTCTGGGACTGCTAGAAGCTTCGTCCGCTCGAGCGTGCTAGGGGCCGCTCAGGCACGTGAACTTCTGGGCAATCCGCTCAAGCGAATTATACCTCGCTAAAATGGACCTAGGTTATGTCCTGAGGCCGTGGCTTGCACACTGTTTCGTACTGTTTTAGTTGCAGACCTCCCCTAAGGACTATCTGATATTAAGAATAGAGATTTGAACTCAAAATCACTTTGTGACATGGATATCAAGGGGAAAAAGGAGGATTTAGGTATTTGAATTACCGGGGAGGTTCCTCAAGTCTTGATATACAATTTGTATGGATAAAAAATCAAACATCTTCTAAGACACCAAACTATTCGTTCATAAACCGACATCGAGGTACTAAGTGTATAACGAGACGGCCTTAGGTAAGCCATACAACCACTACAAACCACCTCATTGCAAGCTAGAGGATTGATACGATTTCTTATAAATCGATTTGAAATACCTTTGAGTGGTTTACCACATTGGAAAATCTCGGTAAGGCTACTCATTTGTTTTTCTACGTAATTGTCCGTTTATGCCTTACTTAGAGTAGTCCCTTTATCAACTTAAAATGTATTTCAGTGATTTGTTTTGTATCGATTCGGATTTCGGTCGGCACCACTAAGCTTAGGTCGCCTAGTTGGGATAATCACCTGGCTTGGGATCCTCAAATACTTTTGCCAACTGCAGCTTGAATACTTTGTTCGTTTGTTATCCATTCCGTGGCGGACTTTGTTTGTTACCGATCTATATTGGGCTATTATGTATTATATGTTTGTTCCGACCATTTTATATGATGGTTATTTTGATTGCTCTTGTTACATTGGTAATAGGAGAATATAGCTCAATGTGGATTGCCATTGTTTTATTCAGTTCGTGATACTCTTATAAATGTTCTGATTGCTAATCCTCTTAATTCAGTATTTGTTTTCTTAAATTATCGTTACAGGGTTGAACTTTCAATTGTACCTTTATTATTATAAATATCTTTGCAACACTTGTCATTCTGTTATCTGCTTTATTTGCTTGCCAGACCGTCGCATCTGATACTCATTTATTTGGTGCCAGATGTCGACCTCGCTGCTCGTGAGGCGAAGCGTGAAGAGGAGGCGGTTGAGCCGCTGGTTGATCAAGAGTGGTAGCCCAACGATGTCATATAGACATCGGGTTGGGTTATGAGACACGTGTTCATTTTGGGGTTGATGTTTTCTTTCTGGGAACTTGTTTAACCAGCCTTTGTTGGCTTTTTATTGGGACGTATAACTTTAAACTTACTTTTGTGATTTTGTATAACTTAACTCTAACCTTCGGTTGCCTATGTATATGTTTATCATTTTGATACGAGGCTTGAATATCTTGTTATGCCTTTGATTTTGTTTGTGTGTTTGCTACATGCTTCCACGCATATAGGTCCGTTGTGAATTTGATTGTCAGGTTGTGATGGATCGTGGAATCCTAACTGCGAAAAACTGTGGGAAAACAGTGCGTGCAAGCAAAGTTTTCCTGCCCACCGATCCGCAGCTCCGAATTAGGGCCTTGGTTGGCTCGGCCTCGGTCCGGGGTCGTGACACTTGGCTTGTTTACACTCGTGGATGAGCCCGGCCTGAGCTTGTACAACTCAAATTAGATCAACTTAGCTGAGTGAAGGGCATGGTTTGATCTTGAGGTTAAGCAAACTCAATTAAGTTGAGATAATATATGTGATCTCAAGCCACTGTCTAAGATAAACTCAGCTTGTCTTGTTTACACTTAGCCTGGCTTGAGCTTGATAAATTGACAAGTTGAACAAGTCGAGCTTGAGTTGTGTACAAAATAGTTAAGCTTAATTTTGAGTTGACTAAGCTCAAAAAAGGTCATTATTGCATTAACTCAATTTAACTCAATGCATTTACACCATTATCCACAATGCATTAAGGTAGGGTCAAAGTGGCCCAGCTGGCCTGATTAATTTAACACATTTACACCCTTATCTACGATGCATAAGGTTGGGTCAAAGTGGACCGGTTGGCTGGACATGCATAACCTAGCTCTCTTAGTTAAGAGGCCTATTCAATTCTAATTTCTTAAGTATTTAGGTCATGTTTGGCAACCAAACCCTACGAATTCCTCATCGGCTTCCCATAAAAGTTGTGGAAAACTCTTGTTTGGTAATTGTCAATATGAGGAGGGACACTTTATATGGAGTAGAAGGCCCAACCAGCCCCACCAGCCCAAGAGACTTCAACCCTCCAATTGTGCACAACTTTACATGAGCATGAGTTGATGCGGATTTTCCTAATTTTTCTCTTTTATTTTTTCCCTCTTGTTTATTTTTTCAGTGGTTTTAAATTATGACTTCTGTTAAAAGTAGAAATATTATTATTATTATGATAAGAAATTTTATAAACTTAAAATAGGATTTTACTTTATCAATTCAAACATTATATATATTTGTAAGGGCTACAGTCCAATTATAGATAGATTGGACGGACTTTCTATTGATTTTTTTTAACTGTAAGGGCTACAGTCCAATTTAGATGGTTTGGTTTGGTTTGGTTTGATTTGGTTTGTACACTATTTTTTGCATGGAGAATCTGAAAACCAGTAGTCTCATCGACTCGTCAAAGGTTTGAATAATTGTTTGGTTCATTTACCTTCTTTCGTTGATATATTTATATATATGATTTTCTAGAAATTTAATTTAAAAATTAAGGCTATTTGAAACAATTTTAATTTCAATTCCATTCTCAATATAAGTTTGAGGATTTAACTGGAAAAATCCCCTTAGACTTGTCAAAAGTCAAAAATGCCATCAACGTCATATATAGACCAGTTTGGTCCTCCCGCCAGGTTTTTCATTTTTTTTGCTTTTGGCGCTGAGCGGGGATATCGCAGTTCATTCTAAGTAAATGAGTGGGGATATCCCTATTCATCGTTCATTACAAACATAAAGAATGTCGAACTCCCTTTTCTCATTTACCTTTTTCGGGTTCCGGACGAATCTCTTTGCAACCCCTTTTCTGCTTTACCTTACTTTTTGAGAAAATCATGTTTTTTTTACTCTTTTAAGTAGGAAGGTTTGGGCTCCATTAAAGAGATTGGTAGTCTAGATTTACTTTTTTTAACATTTAATTAAACCTACAAGAACAATCTCCACTTGTGTTTATGTCTTACCCAAAAAGTTGATGTTTGAGACTACTTATTAAAGCTTACATCTCCTTGATGGATAATTAATATTTACTCCATTAAAGAGGTGGGCAGTCCACATTAACTTTCTTATGATAAAAAAATCCTACTTCAGTAATACAAATGGGCATTGGTTTAGGATGATGGAATTGGGCATCGGCTTTTGCTTACATAGAAATCAATGGCGGACCCAGGATTTTCGTTTGAGTGGGGCTAAAATTTTGCTGGACTTTACATTTGAAGAAAAAAAATGACTTTTTTCTTGACTTTTGCTTGAGTTGTTTTTTTGCATTACCAAATAGCACTTAAGCGTTTTTCTTTAGAAAATGTCCAACTCATGGAACTCAAATAGATGCATCAAGTTAGTGAAGATTGGGCAATGAAGAGGTTGTTAATAAGAAGTACCAAAAAGTATTAGATGGATAAAAAATAATTCTAACTAATCTCAGATACTCAAACTCACAGTATCATGTTTTACTAAATTTATATGTCAAAATCAATGCTCGATGGGGGTCATTGCAAATTCAAGGTGAGTGGGTATATGAGAAAAACTGAATACAAGAACATTTTGAGGACACCCATTCTTTCCCTCTGCACTTTCTCAAAGCCTCCAATCTTTGGATAATGGGAGTGGAATTCCATCTTTGGATCATAGTGGGGTAAGAAGACATGATAACAAAAATGGATTTGGTTATATTTGGGTTTTTGCAGATATGCTCAGATTTGGTGGTTTTAGGCTTAGGGTATGGATTAGGATTTAGGGGTTCATTTTTAGAATTAGGATTTGGAGATTAAGTGTTTTGATTTAGGTATAGAGTGATTAGGAAGGATTATACTAGATATGTTTGGTAGATAAAGATGTAGTAGTCAAAGTACATAGGGACCGGCGACGAGGAGCTCGATCGATAATTGGTATGAAGAGGTTTCAAAAGAAGAGGTCGAAGAAGAGGGAGAACAATGTATTGCCACAACACGTCTTCTTTTATTTTTTTTTTCTTATTTTTAACCAATGAAGCTTTACATATGTGGGGCTATCTTTAGACATATGTAACAAGTTTAGACATGTGGGGCATGCTCCAAGGCCCCATTCAACTCTGGTGAAATTCTGATGTGGGGTGACTGCCCTAGATCGTGCCTCAAATTGCTCACCCCTGCACCAAGACACCATTGAAATCTATATAGATTTCAATTTCTCCCCAGGTAAATACAATGTAGGTCTGCCACTGATAGAAATGGTTGGATATGGGGATGGGCATGGGCGCGTGTTACATATTTTGTATGGAGAAGATATGGGGGTTTTGAATTTGGACTTCTCTTCTTGATAGTTGCTTGTTCTCTTCTTCGATGAGTCCCTGTTCAGAGAAAATATGGAAAGGAATGAAAATGGGGAAAGGGGTTTTGGACCTTTTCAAGGTAAAAGGGCAGGGATATCCCTGCTCAGAGAAAAAAAAAACGTCAAACAAGGACTACTATGGTCTATATAAGACGTTGATGGTGTTTTTGGCTTTTGACAAGTATAAGGGGGTTAAATCCTCTTTAAGTTTTGCGTTCTCAATTTATTTTTTAATTTCGATTTTCACTTATCTTTTCAAATGAGAATAGTCTTATCTAGATAAAAAGATAAGTCTCAAATAAGAAGTGGTGTATACGATCTAGATTCCGTAATCCTTATCAAGGAGGTGTGATCATGGATAAGACCGACCTGAGTCTGACGTGGGCTAGCCCACTTTGGGCAGAGCTTGAGCCGTAGACTTAGATACATGAGCTAGACTTAGGTTTAGTGGTAGAGAGTCTGAACCCTGGCCCGAGTAAGATATATAGCTTAAGAAAAAATCAGATCTCCTTGTTAGGGTAAATATGACTTGACATACTAATACAAAACCCAACCAATTAGCTACAACTTAAAAGTTTAGACTTGACTTTTTCCTATGCCACCTATTTCCCATAAATATTTTATGACCACAACATAAAAAATAAACTGATAAATAGTTTTATGATTTATTTAAAAAATGAACTCATCATATTTATGGAAGATGTTCTAAAGTTTGAGATTAAAAGAATTTTAAATAGTATCAACATAAATTGAAAAAATAGTTATGAAAATGAACAAAAACATAATCAAGTGATTTTTCTTAAAAAAAATAATCCTTTTGACATGCTCCATTGATTCTAAAAAATATGTTCTATCAATAAGCAATATTCAACCCACATTTGTGATCTTATTCAACTTTTAGTCTACTTATTTGGGAAATAAAGAAGCCCAAGTCCCTTTTGTTTAAAGGTGATTGACCCTAAGATGTGCAACGCTTAACCGCAAGACTATGGCGTCGTCAAGTAGTAAATAACTCAAGAGTCCGAATTATCGATCTCACGGAGAGATGATGGAAAAGCAATGAATCTAATTAAAGTAGAATTCAACTAAGATGTAGCTAATATAGACAAATGAAGAGAACAATTAAAACTATTAAACTATGCAATGTAAATGACTAATTAACAATATAAAATATGAAATTAATAAGATCTAAGTTAATATAACAAGCTACACTAAACTAGTGTATGAATGGTGGTGGAAATGAAAGATTTAAGGTGAAGATGTGGTGTGAAATGTGTGGATTTTAAAACAAGTTATGTGATATATAGATCTAACAATCTAAAAGTTAAAATAACAAATTAATTAAAAATTCAAATTAACAATAATAAAAATTAGAGATTAGGCAATCCAAAATCCACTAAGTATGTAATTAATTCAAACAATGCATGTTCTAATTCAACTCCCAAATCTATAATCTAATTAACAATCTCTTGCCTAATTGGATCGGATGGTATAGCAATGAAGATTAAAGTAAAGAAAATCGAAAACCAAGATCATAGATCATAACCTAACTACTATAAGACCCCGTCCCGAGTGACCTCGATTAGTGTTAATTAAGTTATGTTTTAGTCCTAAGCGTGTTTAGTGGATTTTGGTTAGGTTGGGCTTGGAATAGCTTTTGATATAGTTTTGGGGAATTTTGATTGTTTTGTGATAGTGGGGCCCTTTGAGGGTTCCTTCTTTATGACCTTGCATGCGCTTGAGGATTTATCGGAGATTTTTGCATTCATTGTTTTAATCTTATTTTATTTGTATTGTTAACCCCTACAACTTTCATGTTGATCCCGTCCCCGTTTGAGATCCCGAAACCCGATTTCATAGCCTTGAGGGCAAAACAATCATTGTACACTAAATCTGTACCCAAAACTTGATATTCCCGAAAACCACGAAACATATACTTTTTGGAAACTAGATATTTCGGCGATCATTTCTTCATTCTTCGTCGAAGTCATCCAAGATCCCGAAAGACATGATTTCAGCCCAAAGAGTGTCTTACGTAGTGGGACCCATTCCCATTTGCTTATATAAGGAGAGCCCATCTTCCTCATTTCCCTTTTTCCAGCACAAAAGGCAGCCTAGGGTTTCTTGCAACCTTTTTCTTCTTCTTCTTGCTCTCTCCATCTCAATCTCCTACTAATCTTGCACCAACATCAAAATAGAGGTCATCATTCTCTTCCTCATCTTGAAGGTCATCTTTTGATACCATTTGTTGAGAAACCTATCAACTTTGAGACTTCCTTTGAGCTCACCTTGCCCATTTGGAGAACCTACAAGTAAGCAACCTTACCCATCTCTTAGATTTGTATTTCTTTGATCTTGAAGAAGTCCCATTTCATTATTGTAAGGTTTCTCTTTCTATTTCATTGTTTGACCATTTTAGGGCTTGTTTTAGGGATTTTGTTCATAGCTTGAATCTTTGGCTTGGAAGAGTATAAGAGCTTGATTTCCTTGATTAGAAGCAAGTGGATGAGTTAATATTATGAGCTTTCAATGGTTTTCATGAGGAATGTGGTTGATTGTCATTTCCATTCATATTTATTAGCTTGCACTGATTTTGAAATAAATGCTTTGAATGAACCTTGCTAAGTCATTTAATGTTTTGGAAACATATTGGTTTAGTACTTGTTTTCTTTTGGATATATCTTAAATGAATGTTTGTGATTTGGTTTCTCTTTCCTCTTGTGGTTGTTGTGGTTACGAAGGAGGTGATGGAATGAATACATATTGGAGCTTTGGAGAAGGGTAGATAGATGTATTGGAGGAGCTCTTAGCTCAGTCTTATTGCAGGGATTAAATGGAAGTGAGGAGAGTGGTTTTGAGGAGGGAGAAGGGCTCAAATCTGAACACAGTGGGTATTTCCCGCACCTGGTGGTCAGCCAGCGGTCACCTGTCGGCTAGTCATCTGGTGACTAACAGCTAATCGCCAACTAGCTGAACAGTCATGGTTACTTTTCCAGAGAGGAACATTTTCCTCCCGAAAACACGGTCAGCCTCACGGTTAGCAAGCGGCTAACCGCCTAACCCATCGGCGGCTAACCGCCAGCCAACCGACCCATTCGGTTACTTTTCCGGAGAGCTACATTTTCCTCCTAAAAGCACGGTCAACCTCACGGTTAGTAAGCGGCTAACCGCCTAACCCATTGGCGGCTAACCACCAGCCAACCGAACCATTTTGGTTACATTTCCAGTAACCTGTCTTTCTGTCCGGTCAACCGCGGTCAGCCAGCGGCTAACCGCCTAACCAAATGGCGGCTAACCGCCATCTGACCGCTAGGTAACCGAAATCACCCAGACAACCATTCCAGAGAGCTCCTTGCTCGAGCGAACTCTCCGGTTCGCTCGAGCGATGAGCTTTGTCGGTCAAGGAGATTTACTACGCAATGTATGAGACCATTTGAGAAAGAAACCATATCACGAAGATGTCATTCGAAGTTTTGAAAATTTAAAGTGGATAAGGAGCCCGGAATGTCCCCAAACTCAAAGAGTACCAAATTATTATTAGATCGACATACGGGATCCCTATTCACTTCAAATAAATCTTGAACCTGATACTTTACCCGAAATTTCAATTGTTTATTGTACTTTATCGATTCCGAGATTTATACTACATGCCTTGTTTTCCCGAAAGCATTGAAGTACACTTACAATGGTTACTTGTCTTGAAGTGCATTGCACCACATGAAACGACAGTGTGCCCTTGAGTACCCCCGTCTTGCCCGTTTATTTATTTGTACTTGATTTACTAGCACATGTCTCGATTTGTTATTTGACCTATTAGTCGGCACCACTAAGCTTGGATAACCCTGTTGCTCTGATCCACCAACTTGGAGATCCCCCTCTTGTCCCGCCAGCTGCAGTTTGGTTCCCGCTATCCGGTTATTATCGTGGTCTTGTCCCGATGCCGCAGATTGCTACTGTGGTTCCCGATGCCCGGCTCGCTACCGTGGTCATGTATAGTATATGTATATGTATTTATAAGATCCATTGTTTCTCCTCACCTCGAGTGACTGAGATCAGTGCCTAGTTATTGCTCTGTCGCTTTAGTGATAGAAGACTTAGCTTCGTGTGATTGTCATCTTGCTTGTTTCCCGTTTCCTCGGTTACCTGTACATGTTTTATAATGCACACTCGTATTTGAATAAATGTTTTATCTCGTTTGTAGAAATTGTTATTTAAACAGGTTTAAACGCTTTTGAAGGTAAATTCATTTATTATCATATTGTCATTGTATTTTACCAATTTGCCAAACCGTCGTGTTTGACCCACCCTTTGGTACTCAAGTCCCGTTGTTGGTTATCCCGAGGAGGAGCATGAGGAGGCGGTCGGAGAACCGCAACAGTTAGTCGAGTGGCATGTTAATGATGTCATTTAGACATTGGATTGCTAGAGAGAGATAACATTTTGGGAGAACTTTTAACCATTCTTTTGGGGATTGGTATTTTGTTTATATTGGCCTTTGTTGGCCTCTATTTTTGGAAATGTAATTAAATGATCTTTGTATAAACTTTAACTTACCTTTGGGTAACATGCTAATGATCATTGCTCATTCTGATACAGTACCACACTTGTGTTATTATCTTTATAATTAGAGAATGATTGAATATTTGATTAGCTACACGCTTCCGTACTTAAGTAGAAATGTTCATATATGGTTGTGATATCCTCACCACGGACACCTGTGGAAAATTAAATAAATGTATCCGATGTGGTACATCATTAACCATTCACTCACCATCATCACATTATCATTAGTGTCCCGATCCCGGATTAGTCCTTCGGGCTCGGTTCGGGGTCGCGACAGACTTGTATCAGAGCGAGATGTGTTTCAAGCAATTAAAAGAAACTAGAAATCCTAAGGACATGGTGAGGATTCGTTAGACTCTTCGTTAGCTAGTATCGTGTGAGCAATGTGACCCTTTATTTGATTATTATGTGCTAACAACTTGTTTTGCAGCATCATGCCACCTAGTAAGAGACCAGTAAATGGCAACCCCTCTGCAAGCAATAGTGATCATACAGGGCCACTTGAAGAGGATAGCGTTGATAATAACACGCCAAATCAATTCCAACAAATGATGCAAGCAATGCTGGACCAACAACGTCAAGCCAATGAGAATCAAGCTAGATTGCAAAAGCAAATGCTTAAGAGAGAGGAAGATCATGCAAGAGAATTGGCAGAAATGCAGAGGCAGTTGTTAGAGGTATTACAGAGAAGGCCCGAACCGGTGCAACCTCAACCCGCTATTGTCATCAATCAGAGGCAACATGACCCAAATGCATTATTTGAGCGGTTTCAGAAGAGGGTTTCAAAAGAGTTTCTTGGAATAGAAGATCCATTAGCTGCAGATGACTGGCTAGAACATACGGAGAACATATTCGAGATTTTCCAATGCACTGGGGGAGAAAGAGTAAAACTAGCATCATCTCTCTTTAGCGGTACAGCGGACAGATGGTGGAAGACGGTTAGGGAGGAATACAGGACTATGGCTGATGCAGAGGTTTGGGCAAACTTCAAGAGGCAATTGTTAGTTTTATGGTCTCAATACCAAGGGTATATGATGTAGTAAATTGATTAATTTCTTTATTTATCAATACAATTCATGTTTATCCTTTCATGAGATGAATGGTGTTTTATATACTTGCACATAACTAATACAAATGACATAATGGTTCATGAGATGAATCAGAGTCCATAAGTATACTAGATGTAATACATGTGTATGGATGAGATCCACATACAGGAGATATGTATTACAAATCTTATACTTAAATATCTTCACAACCAGTGATGAGATTGGACATCTCATCTGACAAGGTTGCAGCATTTTGATCACTATGAGATAGTGTGATTTATCTCGATCATCAGAATATAAGATTCTGGATCATGATGCTGGTACATTAGATGTATTGAAGGACCATGAGAAGTGTTAGGGTTTTTGTATATTGCAATTTGATGGATGCATGTCCATATTAGCATCATTTGAGTTTACACACTTGCATTGTTTTATGAAATCTTGAAATCTTGATTTATTCATGCATTGTTTTTAAAGTATTGATTTATGCATGATTTGTTTTTAAATCTTGGATGCATTTGATTTGAAAAGAGTTTTAGAAAATCAAGCTAGCCTATGAGTTTTAAATCTTTCAAAATGTTTTAGGCTTTTTATGGTTCATGTTTTAAAACCCTTAGAATGATTTAAAACATGTTTTTAAGCTTGATTAAATGGCCCAAAGTTCCACCAACAAAATCTTTGAAAATGCATAAGTTGGAATTTTTCGTGGCCCCAGCAGTGTCGCCGGTCGACCGGTGCAGAGGTCCCGGTCGACCGGGAACACTGCAAGGCAAAAATGGCCTGGCGCACCAACGGTCAGAAATCCGACCGTTGTGTGATCCCGGTCGACCGAGACCTGTTTGCCGGTCGACCGAGGACTAGCCGTTGGGCACTTTTTGCTATATATATGAGTTCTTTCCTTTGCCAAAAGTTGGAAATTTTAAGCCCCTCCTTGAGAGGTTTTGAGGCATATTCAAGGGAAAAGAACCAAGGGATGAAGGGGAGCATTAGGAAAGCTAAAGCTTGGATTAATGAAGTTAAATCACCAAGTAAGCTCTACTTTCCTTAATCATATGTTTTCATGCTTTGTTTTATTTTTGGTAAATCATTTCTAGCATGTTAAACAATGTTTGTGTTGTGTCCTTAACATGTTTTATGTTTTGAGTTGATTTATTGTTTTGGATACAACACCATATGATTCAATCCAAGTAGTACTTAATCTTTGGTAAATCTAAGTAGATCATGTTAATGAAAGAACCTTTGAAATTATATGTAACATGATTCCTATACTTGGTTGAATCTTTGGTTGTTGTTTTCCATCATAAGAAAATCACTTTCAAAACTATCTTATGTTTTGGACTCAACTTCTTTACAAATCATATGTTTTCATGTTTTGTTTTATCGTAGGTAAATCTTTAGTAACATGATAAACTATGATGTGTTGTATCCTTAGCATGTTTTATACTTTGAATAGATCTATTGTTTTGGATGCATCACCATTTGATTCAATCCAAGTAGTACTTTATCTTTGGTAAATCTAAGTAGATCATGTTAATGAAATATGTAACATGATTCATATACTTGGTTGAATCTTTGGTTGTTGTTTTTCCATCATAAGAAAATCTCTTTCAAATGTATCTTATGTTTTGGATTCAACATCTTTACAAATGATATGTGTATTATTGTTTTAAAGTTTCACAACTTGCCTTACTTTGATAGGTATATCACTTTCAAGTTGTATTTATAATTAAATATGATTTGTCCCCTCTTTTCAATCAAATCTATTTCTTTGTTTTGAGCTACATTGTTGATTTGATTGACATCCCTATGCATCACATGTTTAGAGCTAATTAATTTCATACAACTTGTGTAACTTTGATATCATTAACAAGTTGTTACTTTTAACATGTGATTGCATTATATCCTCAATCATAAATGTTTTTATGAGCTAAAACTTTCAAAAGCCTTAGGCATACATTTATGAGCTTTCATTTTCAAAATGATTGAGGACCACACACACACTTCATGTACCTTCATCTTTGCATTCATAGTGTGAGTGTGTATTAGATTTTCACTTCCATATCCGCCTAATTAAGAGGCATTGTAATGAGCTTAATTGAATCTCCATCAAGTGTTTGATAGACACTAAATTAGAGAGATAACCAACCTTGTGGTTGAAGAGGTTATTGCTTAGCCTATAAAAGCATAATGGATAGGTTGATGTTAAGCCTTGAAAAACATCAATGTAAAGGTTATTGCTTAGCCTTGGAAAGCATATTGTAAAGGTTATTGCTTAGCCTATTGAAAAGCATAAATAGTGGAAATCCGGTGGGGTGTTGGATCACAAGCCGGTAGTGGATGTAGGCATTGAGGCCGAACCACTATAAATACTTGTGTGATGGTGATTGCTTTGTGGTGATTCCTTTGTTAGCTTCCGCATATTGTATGATTAATCATCACATGTGACTAGTTTGTTTTAAAGAAGTTAAAATTGATTAAAATTGGTCATAATTGGAGCTCACCCTACTCACCCCCCCTCTAGGGTTCGGGTCCCCATGGACTTACAAGTGGTATCAGAGCGGGTTACTCCATTTTTGGGCTTAACAACCCGGAGTTGATCCTTCCTAGATTAGAACCCTAGTGTTGTGATTTATTGCATATCTTTTTAAAGATTTCCACTATGTTTGAAAATGAAATTTCCCTGGCCTCATTGCACCACTCTTAGTCTTTTTCAAGTTATATCTTTAAGGAGTTGGTGAGTCCTCAAAGTGTCTCTCAAGGACATCCTTTTTAAGACCTTAGGTGAATCTTCATTGGTACACATTTAAACTAATCTTAGGCCTTGATCCCCGTAGACCAACCTAATCTTTATAGTTATATCTATTTGTTGGTCATGTTACATTTGCATTTTGTTGCTTTATAGTCACATCTTTTAAAATGCAATGTTTCTTTGTGATCATTTGATTTTGTATTCATGAACTTCAAAGTTATATCTCATGGTTTTCAAAATCCTTTGATTGCAATACTTTCATGATGGATTTGCATTTTGTTCAAATAGTTATATCTCTTGTAATGCTTATCTATTCATGATCAATTGATTATGATTACAAATGCTTTCATAGCTAGTTTTTTCATGATCAATTGATGTTGGAAAATCATTTGATGTTTGTCATAGTTAGATCCTTTTTGTAAATCAAATGATTTGAATCTATTTAAGTTTTCCATTGTTTTTCAAAGTTATATCTCTTGGTATGGAAACTTTGTGAGTGTCTATTGTTTTACAATTTGAAAATTTACAATAGTACACTTCTTGTTTTTCAAATTCACTTGCTCTTAATTCTAAATGATTCTTTATTGGAATTTCAAATATTGAAGTGATTTGAGAAACCTTGGAAAATGTTCTAAGCTTTATTGGTTGTATTTTTAGAAGAATTTTCCTTGAATTTATTTCCTTGTGCTTAAATATGATTTTTTTCATTTGAAAGGAAATAATGTTTACAAACAATTTGCATCTTTGCTCATTGAGTTACATTCTTTATGCAAATTGATTTTGATGTCTTACATTGCATGGTTGGATATGGTTTCATTTATTTGCATGTTTGTGCCTAACTTGGTATATTTTTTATTAATGCAAATTGATGATTGTTCATGTGCTTTATAGTAAAATCCTTTGTTCTATTATCATTTGAGCCTAATAAGTACATATGTGATTTAATGTGCTAAGTTCATTTGGTATAGACCTCATATCCTTTTTCATTGCATTGTAAGCTTAGTACATTTGCTAAGAGTGGAGATGTTGCATGATAGATTGTCTCTTTAACCTCATACCTTCTTGTACTTAAATAGTTATATTCTTTTTTGATGATTGGTATGAGTTAGATCTTGAGTGTTGATTAATCCTCTCTATGCAAATGTCAAATCGTTCTATGTATGGTTGTGGTATTTATTATATTTGTTGAAACCATACTAGAACTCAAATCCATCCTCTATGCCTTTTAGTCATATTTTTTTTGGATGGTTATGATGTTGATTCATGTGTATTCTCTAAATGATGTCATTCTAATACATGTTTCAACTTCATAGTAGTGTTCTTAATCATATGAAACTCTTTAAAACTCATTTCTCATATTTCTATATGTTTTGATGGATATCTTAGATGTTGAATTCATATGATTTTGACACTTTGGAAATTGCATGCATTACCAAGTAATATTCTTTTGCATTGCAATTTACCTTGTTCATCACTATGCTCTTTAGTCATATCTTTAAAAGTGATGAATATGCATTTATGATGCTTGATGGAATGTTGTGTTTGCCACATTCTTGCTCTTTATCATGCTATCAAATTCAATTGGTTTCAATTGGTATAATGTTTGATTGATTTGATTTCTTGTGAATGTGATAAACCTTATGTGCATTGGATTGAACTTGCTAAGTAATATATTTGTTCCATGTCACACACCATTAGCATCATAATGTTCATGTTTCCACCTCTTTCATATAGGTATATCTCATGACCACCATGTTTATGTGTTCATAATATTGGTTGGTTATTAGTTGAGGTTGGCTTCATGGTTGAATGTCATTTCACTCATCTTGCACTTTAATAGTCATATTTTTTTTTGATTGAATGAAATGAGTTCAAAATTTTCATAGCATATGTTTCTCCATAGTTAGATTATTTGATGCTATGATTAACAAACCCCTTTGCATCATGGATAGCTCTAATTTGGATTTTTTCCTAATAGGTATACTTTTAAATCCATTTTAGAGTGATTGATTTAATAATCATATCCTTAAATCTCAATTGGTATTCTTTGTTTTTCCAATTGATATCCATGATTGCTTTTCTCTTTGACCTAGCTCTCTTTTGGCAATTTGATCATATTGAGCTTAATAGTTAAATGAATCTAATCCTTTCCTTGAAGTTGACCCTCAATTGGTTAAACCATCTTCTTCTTGCACCTAATAGTTAAATCTTTGTCAAAAGTTTGACAAAAGGAGAGAATGGATTGAGGGGGAGTGTAAACCTTCATAGGAAGTATTAGTTTTGATCAAATTGACCCTAGGATTGCCTTTGAACCCTTAGAGACTTTTTCCATACATGATAGCCTGTTATGTATTTCGCTTTCGATTTCTTTTGTTAACAGGTGATACTAAAGGTATTTTCCTTGTTTCATGTGTGTAGGTACCTTTGCAATTTAATGGCAAAGGGGGAGAAAGAATTCAAGTTCTCAAAAGGGTGAAGAGAATGTCCAAGCTTCCTAAGGAGAGTTGTGTATGATCTTCTACAATGGGAGAGAATGCATATCTAGCCAAAGGGAGAGAGAGAGGCATGGTCAAAGGGGGAGAGCAAATAGAAGAAAGAAAGCTTGGAGCTAAAGAAGATGCTTGGCCAAAGAGAGGAAGATGAATAGAAAGCTTGAAGGTTGATCAAGCACCAAGCATCAAGAAGATTGAAGAAAAGAGCCCAAGAGCCCAAGAGCCCAAGCTAAGAGGAGCATCCAAGAAGATTTCAAGACTTGTCCAGCTGAGGGGGAGCTGAAGACTAAGTGTGTTTATTCAGTGGTGAGTGTGTTGCCATCAAATTGCAAAGGGGGAGATTGTTAGGGTTTTTGTATATTGCAATTTGATGGATGCATGTTCATATTAGCATCATTTGAGTTTACACACTTGCATTGTTTTATGAAATCTTGAGATCTTGATTTATTCATGCATTGTTTTTAAAGTATTGATTTATGCATGATTTGTTTTTAAATCTTGGATGCATTTGATTTGAAAAGAGTTTTAGAAAATCAAGCTAGCCTATGAGTTTTAAATCTTTCAAAATGTTTTAGGCTTTTTATGGTTCATGTTTTAAAACCCTTAGAATGATTTAAAACATGTTTTTAAGCTTGATTAAATGGCCTAAAGTTCTACCAAGAAAATCTTTGAAAAATGCATAAGTTGGAATTTTTGGTGGCCCCAGTAGTGTCGCCGGTCGACCGGCGCAGAGGTCCCGGTCGACCGGGAACACTGCATGGCAAAAATGGTCTGGCGCACCAACGGTCAGAAATCCGACCGTTGTGTGATCCCGGTCGACCGAGACCTGTTTGCCGGTCGACCGAGGACTAGCCGTTGGACACTTTTTGCTATATATATGAGTTCTTTCATTTGCCAAAAGTTGGGAATTTTAAGCCCCTCCTTCAGAGGTTTTGAGGCATATTCAAGGGAAAAGAACCAAGGGATGAAGGGGAGCATTAGGAAAGCTAAAGCTTGGATTATTGAAGTTAAATCACCAAGTAGGCTCTACTTTCCTTAATCATATGTTTTCATTCTTTGTTTTATTTTTGGTAAATCATTTCTAGCATGTTAAACTATGTTTGTGTTGTGTCCTTAACATGTTTTATGTTTTGAGTTGATTTATTGTTTTGGATACAACACCATATGATTCAATCCAAGTAGTACTTAATCTTTGGTAAATCTAAGTAGATCATGTTAATGAAAGAACCTTTGAAATTATATGTAACATGATTCCTATACTTGGTTGAATCTTTGGTTGTTGTTTTCCATCATAAGAAAATCACTTTCAAAACTATCTTATGTTTTGGACTCAACTTCTTTACAAATCATATGTTTTCATGTTTTGTTTTATCATAGGTAAATCTTTAGTAACATGATAAACTATGATGTTTTGTATCCTTAGCATGTTTTATACTTTGAATAGATCTATTGTTTTGGATGCATCACCATTTGATTCAATCCAAGTAGTCCTTTATCTTTGGTAAATCTAAGTAGATCATGTTAATGAAATATGTAACATAATTCATATACTTGGTTGAATCTTTGGTTGTTGTTTTTCCAACATAAGAAAATCTCTTTCAAATGTATCTTATGTTTTGGATTCAACATCTTTACAAATGATATGTGTATTATTGTTTTAAAGTTTCACAACTTGCCTTACTTTGATAGGTATATCACTTTCAAGTTGTATATATAATCACATATGACTTGTCCCCTCTTTTCAATCAAATCTATTTCTTTGTTTTGAGCTACATTGTTGATTTGATTGACATCCCTATGCATCACATGTTTAGAGCTAATTAATTTTATACAACTTGTGTAACTTTGATATCATTAACAAGTTGTTACTTTTAACATGTGATTGCATTATATCCTCAATCATAAATGTTTTTATGAGCTAAAACTTTCAAAAGCCTTAGGCATACATTTATGAGCTTTCATTTTCAAAATGATTGAGGACCACACACACACACTTCATGTACTTTCATCTTTGCATTCATAGTGTGAGTGTGTATTAGATTTTCACTTGCATATCCGCCTAATTAAGAGGCATTGTAATGAGCTTAATTGAATCTCCATCAAGTGTTTGATAGACAATAAAGTAGAGAGATAACCAACCTTGTGGTTGAAGAGGTTATTGCTTAGCCTATAAAAGTGTCACGCCCCCAAAACAAGAACATCGGGGGCGCGAAATGGGATTAAGGATAAATGTATTTTTCTCCCAAGATCCGCGTGTGTGAAGACAACACATTCTGAATATTTTGCGGAAGCATTTGTGGCGTTGCGACCCGAAGTCCGTGGCCATCGGATTCCGCGTCGCACTCAACCTTTAGCCCATAGCTATTATATCAGGAATCATATCAGACTGGAGTAATCATCACAATAATTTACAGAGCTGACAGTAACAGGATATTACATTCCCGAATATGTTCAAGTTACAATTATCGATGTACATTAATTAAGAATCCCAAGAAAAGGCTAACAAAAGCCATACAACAAGAAGCTATAAACCACTATCCAAATGTGACGTAACTCCGATGTCAAGCTCCATGTCTGCATGACATAGCCGACAAACCAACTTGCAAGGCATGGCTCCATAGCCAATAAAAACACTCAACTCGGGGCGAAGAAATCTGAACCTGAGTACCAAAAGTAGTGGGTCAGACACGACGGTCTGGCAGGTGGATGAAAAGATAACAAATATACTGAAGAATAAAACATAAGATACATCATGCTATTCGATCAAATGCTACGTATAATTAAACGGGTGCAAAGTCGGGAATCTCGGGGAAAAACCTGTATTCATTTCAAGCATGGGTAAAACACGAATATCTAATAAAACAAGTGTTCGTCTAAAACATGTATAAATGTAGTGGTATGGCAAAACAACGTTCATTTGAAACTTAAGCAAAACATAAGTATACAATAAACCAGGTATTCATAGCAGTCTAGCAAAACCAATGTCCATTTGAAACCTATGTAGAAGTATGGATATTTAATAAATCGGGTATCGTTTAAAACAGGTGTAACCAAAGAGATCCAACAAGACTAATGTTCATTTAAACCTATTCCAAAGTATGGATATTTAAACAAATCGGGTATCATGTAAAATAGGTATAAACGTAGGAATCTGGCAAAACAAGTGTCATTTGAAACCTATTTCAAAGCATGGGTATTTAACAATTCGGGTATTCATTTAAAAATAGGTATAAACATAGATATCTGACAAACCAAATGTCCTTTAAAACAAGGCACGGGTATTTAACAATTCGGGTATTCCCTTAAAAACAGGTATAAACATATAAATCTAGCAAAATCATTTATCGTTTGAAACATATGTAAAAGCACGGGTATTTACCCAACCAGCATTCCTGTAAAACATGTACGTGTGCAAAGGACATAAAAACAATATAATAGTGACTGAATTTACAATAGAGAGCATTAACACTTATCTAAATAACAACTTTCATAAAAGCAATGAATCATTTAACTGAAAACAAGTAAGCAATATAAACCATGTCGGGTGTCCAAGGAATCGGGAACTGGCAAGATGGCAATCACAAGAAGCTAAGTCCTCTATCACCGAAGTGACAAGAGCGGGACGTTGGTCTCAATCACACAAGGTGAGGAGACTCAACGTATATCATATATACAATAATAAATATACGGGAATCGGGAATCGGGACCACGGTAGCGAACCGGGTATCGGGAATCGGGACCACGGTAATGACCGGGTATCGGGATCCAAACTGCAGCTGGCGGGACGGGAGAGGGATTTCCAAGTCAGTGGATCAGACTGGCAAGGTATCCAAGCTTAGTGATGCCGACTCATAGGATAAAACCAATCGAGACATATCAAGTAATCAAGTACAGTAAATAAACGGGTAAAACGGGGGTGCTCAAGGGCACGCTGTCATATCATATCGGGCAATACATTTCGGGACAATAACTGTTACTAGAGTAACTCCAATACTTTCAGGGAAACAAGTAAATCAAGTACAATAAATAAACGGGTAAAACGGGGTGCTCAAGGGCACACTTTCATTTCATATCATGTGATGCAAATCTCGGGAAATGAGGAAATATAATGCACTATACCATTTCGGGAAGAATATTGATTGCAAGATCTACTTAAGTGAATAGGGGTCCCGTATGTCGATTATGATAATTACTTGGTACTCCTTGAGTTTGAAGACATTCCGGGCTCCTTATGCACTTTTACTATTTTCACAACTTAAAATGAGCTAAAGAGCTCCTCATTTCAAGTTCCTCCATTTCCATCCTTTCCATCTATTCCATCCACAATAAAACTCAAAGTGGAGAAAACTCATTCATGTGAAACCATTTGAAATTCTTGACAATGGGATGCATGCACTTTCAAGAGCTTAACAAGAAAGAATAACTCATCAATAAGCACATCTCATAATCAATATTTATCATATCAAAAACAACTATTAAAATTACCAAAACCATCAATGAAATCAAGATTTTTATCACAAAACATGTTAATAAGCAAAACAATCCATTCATCCACTTGCCTTTGACTCTAATCACGCAAATCAAGCTCCTAATCACCTCTCAAGCTCAAGATCCACAATCTCTACAAAAACCCCCAAAACAACCCTAAAATGGGTTAAACAATGAAGAAGAAGAAAGAACTCCCAATAATGAAAATGGAGCTTCTCAAGGGCAAGAAGAACACATATCTAGAAGATTTGAGGAGGGAACTTACTTGGATGACTTTCAAATGAGAAGAACAAGCTCAAGGGAAGTCTTGTGATGGAGGGTTCTCTTCACAAATGGTACCAATGGAAAGCTTGCAAGATGAGGAAGAAGAAGACGGTCTCCATTTCGAGTTTGGTGAACTATTGGTGTGGCTTGGAGATGAAGAAGCAAGAAGAAGAAGAGAGCACAAGGAACCCTAGGCTCAATAGTTGCTGATTTGTGCTGGAAATGAAGATGGGGAAGAAGGGAGGTGGGTTCTCTTATAGCAAGTGAGAAGGGGTCCCACAACTTAAGGGACTTGGGTGGCTGAAATCATCTAATTCGGGACCTCGGATGGATTCGACGAAGAAGGAAGAAATGATCGTCGAAATATCTAGTTTCCAAAAAGTATATGTTTCGCGGGTTTTGGGAATATCGAGTTTTGGGTACAGATTTGGTGTGAAAAGACTGTTTTGCCCTCAAGGCCAAGAAATCGGTTTTTGGGTTCTCAAATGGATACGAGATCAACATGAAAGTTGTAGGATTCCTCAAGATGAATGCAACGGGCCAAAAACACGATACGAAACCAATCGGGAAAATCTCTCAAGAAAAACAAAGCCGAAAAGGGAACCCCCAAAGGGCCCCACAAGCTACCAAAGCACTCAAAAGCCCAAAACTAGAAGAAAACTCATTCTAGCTCACAAACTCAACCCAACAACTACTAATCCCACTAAAAGAACTAATCCACAAATAAAACAACACTAATCCAAGAGATTAGGGGTCGGGTTCTCACAAAAAGCATAATGGATAGGTTGATGTTAAGCCTTGAAAAACATCAATGTAAAGGTTATTGCTTAGCCTTGGAAAGCATATTGTAAAGGTTATTGCTTAGCCTATTGAAAAGCATAAATAGTGGAAATCCGGTGGGGTGTTGGATCACAAGCCGGTAGTGGATGTAGGCATTGAGGCCGAACCACTATAAATACTTGTGTGATGGTGATTGCTTTGTGGTGATTCCTTTGTTAGCTTCCGCATATTGTATGATTAATCATCACATGTGACTAGTTTGTTTTAAAGAAGTTAAAATTGATTAAAATTGGTCATAATTGGAGCTCACCCTATTCACCCCCCTCTAGGGTTCGGATCCCCATGGACTTACAAGAAGCACCTTATATACACTGTCTTTATTTTAAGGTCAGCTCTCATAATTCCCTAGCAATAGGCTCATAATCCTGAGACATTAATGAACTCAAGTTTCTATCTATTCATTTGCTTTGAGTCACCAATGAGTGAGGCCAATTGTAGGTCAACACCTCGGTGATTTGGGTACTTGATAGTAGAGCTGTGGGAACATTCAATGGTCAAGATGGAACTATCTTTAATATCCCCTTGTGCCAATTAATGGATTTATCATTTGTAAGTGCGCACCCATTCTGATTAAGAGTTAATTGGATCGGTACCATATGATCATTATAATTATTTGGGGCTCAAGGATAATAAGATATGGATCTAATTTGGTGGACAGGTCTATTTGATCCATGGATATAGATGGAGGGGCCTACTTGTGGTAATTGGGAAGTTTAGGGTCTTCATTGTAATTTATTCCTAAGACTGGAGTGCAATTGCATTTATATAGTGGAGTTATTTGTAATTAACTGTGGGCCCGGATTGCACATGAGTTGTGGGGTCGCGTGTCCCAGTTGGAGCCAGCTTTCTAAGGAATCCCTAGTGGTCCCTACGCTAGCCCAATATATTAGAAAGATACTAATTCTACTTGAACTCTAAAAGGAAGGTTACTATTTCTATTTGAAGTGAGACTTCTAATAGTGGTAATGGTAAGCTACTAATTAATAATGGAAGTAGGACTTCTATTTTAATTAGAAAGGAGAAAGCAACTAATAGTTGTGGAAGTAAGACTTCTATGGCAATTAGTAAGGGAGATGTTTACTAATTTGTAATGGGAGTTAAACTTCTATTTCAAATAGGAAAAGAGGAGTTGTGGAAGGCTATAAATAGAGGAATACTCCTCTCAAATTCGTGCATAATAATAAGAGCACTTTCAGCCCCCTTGTGCAAGAGTTGTACAAGTCTTCTTCTTCTCAAAGTTCCCCTCTCTTCCACCTTTGGTTCCTTAGAGTTACTAGTAAGGTTTTCTGTTGAGGATTCCACCATCTTCTTGAGAAAAGAGATCTAATACGGGACATAGCGTTGGAAGATCAAAAGGAGTTGAAGATTCTGATTTGGATTGTGAAGTTGTTCATCACCAAAGTAAAGAAATCAAATCCTCCATTAGAGCACATTCTGCTGTCTCTGTCAGATGTGATAGAAACTGGCTGCCCATGACGACTGACAATCTCGTTGACAAACAACTTTGCCAAAGGTAGCATGTGCATCTTCTTCCCTGTCTTCATAGCAAGGAATGCGCTGACTTGGTGAGACGGTCCACAATGACCCAAATCGCATCGTTGCCTCTACTAGTCCTCGGTAATCCCGAAATAAAGTCCATGGTAATGTGCTCCCACTTCCATTCCGGGATCTCTAATGGTTGTAACAACCCTGGAGGCCTCTGATGCTCTGCCTTAATCAACTGACAGGTCATGCAACGGGAGACAAACGCTGCAATCTCTCTCTTCATATTGTTCCACCAAAATCTGCCCTTCAAGTTCTGATACATCTTTGTGCTGCCTTGATGCATAGAGTACTTCGTACTATGAGCCTCAGTCATGATGTCATTTCTCAAATCTTCAATGTTAGGCACACACAGACGGTCACAGTAGTACAACACTCCATCAACAATACGAAAATCAGGACGTTCTGCTATATGCTCTGAAATCTTGGCCAACTCTGGATCTTGCAACTGACTATCCTTGATCTTCTAAATGAAAGAAGGTTCTGACACTGTCATGTTAGCTAACAAAACACCCTTCCTTAGTGGCTGTAGGTCTAAACTCAACTCTTCAAATTGCTCAAAGATACAAGTGCCACTTAAATTTGCCAAGCCTACTGATTTCCTACTCAAGGCATCTGCAACAACATTGGCCTTCCCCGGGTGATACTTGATTGGAAAATCATAGTCCTTGATATATTCCATCCATCTTCTCTGCCTCATGTTCAAATCCTTTTGCGAAAACAGATACTGTAAGCTGCGGTGGTCGGAGTGGACTTCGAACTGCTCTCCATAGAGGTAATGTCTCCACATTTTCAACGCGAACACAACCGCTGCTAACTCCAGATCATGGGTGGCATAGTTTTTCTCGTGATCTTTCAACTGTCGAGATCCATAAGCAATCACTTTTCCTTTTTGCATCAACACACAACCGAGTCCGACATTCGAAGCGTCGGTAAAAATGGTAAAACTGCCGCTCCCGGATGACAAAGTAAGGAATTGTGCTGTAGTTAATCTCTTCTTTAGCTCTTGGAAACTCTCTTCACACTGCTCTGTCCACACATATGGTGCATTTTTCCTTGTCAACTTCGTCAAAGGTGACGCAATCGACGAAATTCCCTGCACAAACCTCCTGTAATAGCCTGCCAAACCCAGAAAACTCCTGACTTCTGTCACATTCTTCGGTCTCTCCCAATTCACTACAGCTTCAATCTTGGACGGATCCACTGACAATCCTTCCTTAGAGATAATGTGCCCCAAGAATGCTACTTGGTCTAGCCAAAATTCACACTTATTAAGCTTAGCATACAGCTGATTCTCCCTCAAGAGTTGCAATGCTATCCTCAAATGCTCTTCATGCTCTTCCTTGGTCTTGGAGTATACCAAAATGTCATCTATGAACACTACAACGAACTGATCCAAATACTTTGCAAATATCTTGTTCATCAAAGCCATGAACACTGCCGGTGCATTTGTCAATCCAAATGGCATCACTAGGAACTCATAGTGGCCATATCTTGTCCGAAAAGCTGTTTTCAACACGTCTGATTCTCTAACTCTCAGCTGATGGTAGCCGGATCTCAAATCAATCTTCGAAAAGTATGATGCACCTTGCAATTGATCAAACAATTCATCTATTCTTGGCAATGGGTACTTATTCTTGATGGTCACTTGATTCAATCTTCTGTAATCTATACACATTCTCATCGAACCATCCTTCTTCTTGACAAACAACACTGGAGCTCCCCATGGTGAAACGCTCGGTCTCACAAAACCTTTGTCCAACAATTCCTGTAACTGAGTCTTCAACTCTCCCAACTCTGCTGGAGCTATTCTATATGGTGCAATAGATATCGGAGCAGTCCCCGATAACAGCTCAATAGTGAAATCAATCTCCCTCATGGGTGGCAAACCTGGAATATCCTCCGGAAAAACATCCGGGAATTCCCAAACAATTGGGATCTCCTCCACCCCTTGGGACCGTTTATCCTTCCTGATAAACGCTAAATAAGCTTCACAACCACTTCTCAAAAGTCTGTCAGCCTTCAACGCTGAAACAAACCTTGCACGAGGATTCCTCCTCTCACCTTGAAACGACACTCCTGCTGGTGTCTCAACCAACTTGAAAGTGAGGGTCTTATGGAAACAATCCATTGTGGCATGGTACCCTGCCAGCCAATCCATCCCTAGGATGACATCATAATCAAACATCTCCAAAGAAATGAGATCTGCGGTTAAAACCACTTCTCCTATCTGGACTGTGCAACTAGGGTAAAAGGTTCTACAAATAACTTGTTTACCTACTGGGGTTGCCACAGTCAGAATGAACTCAAGTTCTCTAGCATGCATATCAATCAACTTAGAAAATTCATGGGACACGAAAGAATGTGTAGAGCCAGGGTCAAACAAAATCATAGCTTTAATCCCACAAACAACAAGTGTACCTTCTACTACATTACCCGCTGCCTCTGCATCCACTCTATTGACCCCGTAAATTTGACCTCGCTGCTGTGGTCTGCCTTGTGGTGCATTCCTATTCTGCTGCGGTGGACGCTGCTGTCCCTGTTGGTGACGGGCCTGCTGCTGTGGCTGTTGCTGCTGTCTAAATTGTTGTTGTTGTGGTGCTTGCTGTTGAAGTGGCCTTGGCTGGTTTTGGACAACCAATGCATGCTGTGGTGGTGGTGGTGGACGTGGTGGTGGTGGACGTTGTGCCCCTTGCTGCTGCTGCTGATTCTGTCTGTTTGGCCTAGAGCAATCCCTCATCCTATGGTCCATCGAACCACACCTGAAGCACGCTCCCGTGATGGTGTGACATTCAGCACTAGTATGGTTCTTCCCACAGTGGATGCAAACCACTAGATTCTGCACATTTGGCCCTGTCCTCTGCCTCTTATTCTGATGGTTCCTCTGATGCTGGAAATTCTGCTGCTGAGCTGGACTCTTGCCTTGCACTTTGAGGATCTTGTTGTGGAAGTTCTCGAACTTGTAGGCTCTCTTCACTGCTTCATCAAAAGTAGCAGGTGGTACTACTCCGGTGGCATCTCTCTCAATGAAAGGGTTAAGTCCCTCAAAGAACTTAGCAATTTTCTTCTCAATGGTATCCACCAACTGTGAGGTCCCACCCTTGGTGGGCCCTCTAAGGGCTATTTTATAGACTAATTAACCCTAATTTATGTTAATTATTGTTTAATTATGTTAATCTTCGCTAATCTTCGCTAATTATTGCTGATTATGGCTAATCATTGTTAATTACTGATTTATTTGGGCTAGTTAGGGGCTAATTATATTGACTAGTTAGATTTCCTAAGTTAGTTAGATTAGCTTAGTGGTTAGTGTTTTTAATTGATTGGGGGTTGTGTTAATCCTAGACTTTTAGAGTTAGGTTAGTTGTTAATAGAGTTTAATTAAGTTAATTAAGAGGGTTAGTGTAAGCTAAAGGTGCTCTTTAGAACCTTCTTCCCTAATGACCAAATTAACCTCAAACCCTAACCCTAATTCCACTAAACCCTAAGGCTAATCAAGTAATTAGCCACCCCTCTCCTAAACTATAAAACCATCTCTTAAACCCCCTTTGCAAACCCTAAACCTAATCTCAGCCCCCATCCCAAGAAAACCTCCAGCCCCCTTCCCAAGAAGAACTTCCAACTACCTCCAGCCCACTACTGTTCCTCCCCTAACTTCCATTTCAAATTCCCTCCTACGGTTGTGCTACTACTACCATCTCCTTCTTCTTCCTCCACATTTCATTTCCTCCCAGACACTCTGCTGGAATTTCTTCTTGAAGCTCTGCTGCACCCCATCTTCTTCTCCCTTCATTGCTGTCATAGCTGGAACCCATTGGAGCTACTGATGTCCTTCATTTCTCCCTTCATTTTCCTTGCTGGAAATCTGTGCTGGGAGATCCTTCCAGTGGCAGCTGCTACACCATCTCCATCTTCTCTGTTGTGTGGAGAACTGCTGGAATCCATCTTGAAGCTCTGCTGCATTTCTTCTTCTTCTTCATTATCTCTGCTGGACTGTTGCTGATTGCTGTAATTCCATCTTGAAGTTACTGCTGGAACCACATCACTGTGATTGCTGGAGATTCTTCTTCTTCTTCATTTCTCTACCTGGGAGCTGCAGTCACTACTCTCATCTTCTCTTCTTCATTATCTCTGCTGGTCTGAGCCTCTGCTGGAACCAGCATTCAGCTGGGATTTGTCTTGGTGTTGCTGCTACACTCTGCTACTCTGCTGATTCTTCTTCTTCTTCTCCTTCATTTCTGTGCCTGCTGGAGAATCCTTAGAAGACCTACTACTGTTATTGCTGGAGTTTGCTTGAGGAGCAGCAGCTGCTGTGTGATTCATCTTCTTCTTCACTTCTCTGTTTAGCTTGACTTGGACCTCCTCTGTTATTTCTCTCTTCTCTCTACAAATCAATTCTCTCTAATTACCAAAGGCAAGTGCATCATACTCATAACTTAGGATGTGTATTTTAGTTCATGATTCAGTAGTTTTCCATTTCATTTGATGTTCTGTTATGGTTTAGTTTCTACCTGAGCTTGTTTGTGTATTTTGGTTGAAAGGTCACTGATGGATGGGGGTTTTCACCCCCCATTTGGAAGATCAGTGGGCCATAAGGTGATGGATGGATGGGTTTTGTGTTATTAATTGATTAGAAGTGTTTGGGTGGAGTTTGGAAGAGATTGGAGGTGGTTTGGGCAAAAAAAGAGCTGAAACGGAAAAGTCGCAGAAATGCAACTGGGACTGAAATCCCAGTGTTCTCGGTCGACCGAGACCCCTCTCGGTCGACCGGCAACACTGCAGTTTGAAAAAAATGAAGCCTCAGTTATTTTCTGCAGATTTTCCCTGACACGCCCGGGGACTCGCCCGACAGTGTTCTAGGTCGACCGAGACCCCTCTCGGCCGACCGGGAACACTGAAAATTGGAAAAACAGAGCTCTCAGTTAGCTCTGTTCTGCAGGGAGAGTTTCTGTTGTCTGGGTCGACTGGGACCCATCCTGGTCGACCGAGACAACTAGGTTTTTGATGAAAAATTGGCCATCAGCCATTTTCTTGTAGAAAACCCATTTCAATCAGTTTGGTTGACCCGGCTTAGCCCAGGTTGACCCGTATACATGGTTTTCACTAGAAATGACTGAAAGTTGGTTTTTCACCCGAAACTCAGACTGTTTGCACCCAAATCAACCTGAAACTTAGAATTAACAATTAGAAAGTGTTCAAAGCTGGAATATCAATCTTTCTAAGGTTTTCAGAGTATGCGGTCAATCACCTAGGCCTGGTTGTTTGACCGGACACGCTGTAAGCCTTTAGAAACGATATAAGTTGTCCAGGAAGCCTGACTCAGGTTTGTCAGTGCACTCGGTTGATCTTCCCGGCCAGGAAATCAACCGAGCTCACAATACATCAGGTTCACCTGGATAACCCTGGTTATCCAGTTTTCAACACTTAGGAGATATGATCAGTTGTGGGGCCCATTGACCATCCAAATGAGCATTTGTCAGTGTCCTAAGCCCGAGTCAACGGTGTGGCTCAACCTTGACTCGCGGGGACCACTGTTTAGAGTTTTGGTTGATTATCTAAGATGATTCGAACCCTAAAAGTTGTCAACAATGCCTTTAACCAACTAAGCACCAAATACATTATTTTACGGCATTAATGACATCGTTTAGAGATCGAATTACCAGAGATAGACCCGAACCTAAAGTGGCCCATTTACCTAGGATTGGGCCGTTGCTTTTCCCCGTTGATTCCCTGATTGAAGTTTATACTTCAATGTTATTTTACTATGTCATTCTTAGATCTTAGAATAACTGTTTACTATTAATTAAACATAATTGGAAGACTTAAACCTAGGGTATCTAGAGGTGACCCGATGATGTGTTTTCGGAGATCATTGACCCGTGTCTGTGTCTAGGCGGGCCCTTATTAGGCCTAAGTGTGGAGATGTGAACCCTTTAGCTTGAAGAGGTAGTTTCTATTGGACTGTTAAGTTATATGGTTTATAATGGAACTGTTTATCAGTAGTAGATGGATTGTTGCCTCGTTTGGACGGTTATAGACCAGGCCATGTACTGATGGGCCTTGGTATGGATCCAACGAGTGGGCCTGGACCTTGAATGAGATCCAGAGACTGTATTGAGATGTGTAGACCCCTTAGAGATATTGTTAGGACCTTGTTCACGCAAGGCAAAGCCTAGACAGACACAGACCTTAGAGTTATTCTTGAGTCGGCATGAACATTCACTCGGTTGATTTAAGCTCAGCCTGTGGACTGATCATCCCCGGTAGGAGCTAGTTGAGTGCTGTGGAGCTATCATGATGAGCTGTGTGGTTAAGACGGCAAGGTGTCATACCGTGCCGATCTGGAGTGATGAGATGATGAGTTGATGAGTGAGAGTCGGGATTAGTTATTCCCTGGTGAGATTCCCCACCGCGACTGTGTTTAGTATGGGAGGGCCGCGACATAATATCCCGCGGTATTCCAGCTCGTGTGAATGTGCCATCTTGTTTATAGTAGTTTAGATGTTTCTATTTATACTGATTCCTTATGATTTAAATGCACAACTGCCTAGTTCATTTCCTTTGTTACTCATTTAATTTATGCACCTGTCTTTACTTCCTTCGATATATATGTGCTATGTTAGTAGTATGCTGTATCTTGCCAGATCGTTTAGATCTGACCCATTCTATGGTGCTTAGGCCTTGACCCAGAGATTCCCGACGACGCATTAGCCCTAGTGGAGGCACCCGTGGCAGGAGAATACGCTTGGGGCCCGGCCGACACGGACGTCGAGCCGGAGGGCGAGGAGTTCATTCCAGGGTTTTGAGGGACTTTGTTATTTTGGGTTTTGGAGAGATATTTTGTAGTGAGAAGGGTAGAATGAAAATGTATAACTTTGATTAATATTGAATCATTTTAATTAGACATATGTTCTGTTCATACTTTATATATTTATCGACACCTATTGCTTCCGCTTTGTTTAAATCGTTATGCTTCCGCAATATTAAATGTTATAACTATGTTGGTCAAAAAGTTTTAAATTGGACCTCACTGCGGCCTACGATCTTGGAAGTTCTCGGATTTTCCGGGAAGTAGCGCGCCAATTTTGGGTAATTGAACGAGTATATCGGTATCCGGAATTGGGGCGTTACACCAACTCCGGGGCATACCTGGACAACCTCTCAAATTTGGTGAGGTACTCTAAGACTGTCATACTCCCCTGCACCAATTGCTGAAATTCTATGGCCTTTTGCTTCTTGACGTGAGCAGGTACATATTTGTCATGAAACTGCCTCTTGAAGTTTGCCCACACTTCTGCATCAGCCATGGTTCTATATTCTTCCATCACCGTCTTCCACCATTTGTCTGCTGTACCAACAAAGAGGGATGATGCTAGCTTCACTCTATCTCCTCCCGCACACTGGAAGATCTCAAAGATGTTCTCCGTGTGTTCTAACCAGTCATCTGCAGCCAATGGGTCTTCTTCCCCAAGAAATTCTTTCGGAGCTCTCTTCCGAAACCGTTCGAACAAGGCATTAGGGTCATGTTGCCTTTGGTTTATGACTATAGCTGGTTCAGGTTGAACCGGTTCCGGTCTCCTCTGTAGGACCTCAAGCAACTGCCTTTGCATTTCTGCCGTCTCCCTAGCATGGTCTTCTTCTCTCTTGAGCATCTGTTCTTGCAATCTGGCCTGGTTCTCATTAGCTTGACGTTGCTGGTCAAGCATGGCTTGCATCATTTCCTGAAACTGATTAGGTGGGTTGTTCTCAACTATATCATCTTCTACTGGCCCGGTGTGATCACTGTTACTGCCAGAAGGAATGCCATTCACTGTTCTCTTACGAGGAGGCATGATGCTGCAAAACAAATTGTTAGCACATAATAATATAAAGGGTCACACATTGCTCACACGATACTAGCTAACGAAAGATCTAACAGATCCTCGCCACGTCCTTAGGATTTCTAGTTTCTTTTAAATTGCTTGAAACACATCTCGCTCTGATACCAGTCTGTCGCGACCCTGGACCGGGCCCCCCACGAAGGAACCGATCCGGGATCGGGACTAAATGATGATCCACATTACATTTATTAATTTCCCATAGGTGTCCGCGGTGAGGATATCACAACCATGAATGAATATTTCTTTTAAAGTGCGGAAGCATGTAGCAAATCCAATAGTCAGACTATCTCTAGTCATGAAAGCATTAACATCAAGTGTAAAATACTGTATCAGAATGAACAATGATTTATAGCATGTTTCCCAAAAGTAAGTTAAAGTTTATCAAAAGATCATTTAATTACATTCCCCAAAATTAGAGGCCAACAAGGGCCAATATAGACAAAACAATAACCCAAAGAATGGTTAAATAGTTCTCCTCAAAATGTACGCCTCTCGTAGCAACCCGATGTCTAGATGACATCGTCAGCACGCCACTCGACTAGAAGTTGCGGTTCACCTACCGCCTCCTCCGGCTCCTCCTCAAGGAAACCGGCAACGGGACCTGAGTACCAAAGCAAATGGGTCAGACACGACGGTCTGGCAAGAGAGTGAAAAGATACAACAACATATAAGGAATGAAATATCTTGAAAAGCATAGAAATCTGTTTAAGCAAGAACTCTCATAAAGTAGATAAATCATTTGCTAGAAAACAAGTAAACAAGATAAAACATATAAGGTATCCAAGGAAAACGGGAACTAACAAGATGGCAATCACATAAAGCTAAGTCCTCTGTCACTAAAGTGACAACAGTATAACGGGACGTTAATCTCAGTCACACAAGGTGAGGAGATTCAACGTAAATCATATATACAATATAAACATACGGGACGAGACCACGGTAGTGAACCGGGTATCGGGACGGGACCACGGTAATAAACCGGGCATCGGGATCCAAACTGCAGCTGGCGGGACGGGAGAGGGATCTCCAAGTCGGTGGATCAAACCAACAAGGTATCCAAGCTTAGTGATGCCGACTCATAGGTTAAATCACAAATCGAGACATATGAAAAATACATCAAGTTCAAGTATATAAATGAACGGGGCAAGAACACTCAAATGTGTAACTTTCATTTCATATCGGGCAATGCACGTCGGGACAAGTCAATGTTACTAGTGTAACTATCATGCTTTCGGGAAAACAAATCATTCTAGTAGATCTGGGAAAATGAAGAAATATAATGAACTATACCATTTCGGGAAAACTGTTGATTTCGAGATCTATTTAAGTGGATAGGGGTCCCGTATGTCGATTATTGAAATGACTTGGTACTCCTTGAGTTTAAAGACATCCCAGGCTCCTTATACACTTTGGATTTTCAAAACTTCGAATGACATCTTCGCGATATGGTTTCTTTCTCGGATGGCCTCTTACAATGCCTAGTGAATCTCCTTCGACCGACAAAGCTCAGCGCTCGAGCGAACCGGAGAGTTCGCTCGAGCGAGGAGCTCTCCAAAACTTGGGAAATTTCGGTCACCTGGCGGTTAGCCGCCTCTGGGACGGGCGGCTAGCCGCTGGCTGACCGCGGCTGGGCTGCAGAAATGCAGCTTACTGGAAAGCTGACCGCCAAGTGCGGTTAGCTGGCGGTTAGCCGCCGATGTGTTCGGCGGTTAGCCGCTGGCTAACCGTGGAGCTGACCGAGTTTTCAGGTGGAGAAGTGTGCTCTCTGGAAAAGCAACCGTGACATTTCGGCTACCTGGCGGCTAGCCGCCGGGCGACCGCAGGCTGACCGCCAGGTGTGGGAATCACCCACTGTGTTCAGATTTAAGTCATTTCTCCTCCTCAAAACCATTCTCCCCACTTCCACTTAATCCCTGTAATAAAATTGAGCTAAGAGCTCCTCCAATGCCTCTATCTACGCTTCTCCAAAACCCCATTATGTGTTCACTCCATCACTTCTTCCATATCAAGTCCAATACAAAGGAAGGAGGAAGGAAACCATTTCACAAACATTCATTTAGGATATACCCAAAGACAATAAATGCTAAACCAACATGTTTACAAAACATTAAATGAGGCTATCAAGATGCAAAAAGGGCATTTATTTCAACCATAACACATTAATGAAAGCATGAATATCCATAAATGCTTCACCAAACCATTTAAAACTTAAAACACTTCATCATTCACTTGCCTCAAGTCCAAGCTAGCTGTACCAAGCCTCAAGTCACCTCTGTAGCTCAAATCCAAGCTATAATAAAAAACCCCCAAAACAACCCAAAAATGGGTTACACAATGAATGTAAATGATTGAACTTCCAATAATGCAAACGTAGCTTCCCTAGGGCTAGAAGAACACTAATCTAGAGGATGGGAAAGATTACTCACTTGGATGACCTTCAAATGAGGAGAGCTAGCTCAAAGAAGACCTCAAGGCTGGGAGATTTCTCCAAAAAATGGTATCAAGATGAAGCTTGCAAGTTGAAGAAGAGGATGGTGAGTTCCATTTAGATGTTAGTGCAAGATTGGTGAGGATTGGAGATGGAGAAGCAAGAAGAAGAAGAGTTACAAGGAAACCCTAGGCTCTCCTCTTGTGCTGGAACATGAAGAATGAAATGAGTGAAGAATGACTTCCCTTTGTTAACAAATGAGTTGGGTCCCACTACTAACGGAGCTTGTTTGGCTAATATCATCTCTTACGGGATCTCGGATGGATTCGATGAAGAAGGAAGAAATGATCTTCGAAATATCTAGTTTCTAAAAAGTATATATTTCGCGGGTTTCAGGAATATCAAGTTTTGAGTACAGATTTGTGTGAAATGACTGTTTTGCCCTCAAGGCTATGAAATCGGGTTTCGGGGTCTCGAACGAGGACGGGATCAACATGAAAGTTGTAGAACTTAACAATACCAATAAAACGGGATTAAAACCATGAATGCAAAAACCTCCGATAAAACCTCAACATATGCAATGACATGAAAAAGGAACCCCCAAAGGCCCTTGTAACACAAAGCAATCGAAACATACTAATTAGCCCAAATTAGAATCGAGGCTAATCCAACCCAACTCAGCCAAAATCACTAATCAAGCTTAGTACTAACACGCAACTTAATTAGTACTAATCGGGTTCACTCGGGTCGGGGTCTTACACCACTGAATATTACACACTAAGTCTTCAGCTCCCCCTAAGCTGGACAAGTCTTGAAATCTCTTGGATGCTCATTCTCTTAGCTTGGGCTCTTGGACCTTTTCTTCATTCTTCTTGATGCTTGGTGCTTGATCATTCTTCAAGCTTTCTTTTCTTCTTTCTTTCTTTAGCCAAGCATCTTCTTTAGCTCCAAGCTTTCTTCTTTAACTTTTCCCCCTTTGACCATGCCTCTCTCTCCCTTTGGCAAGATATGCATTCTCTCCCCCTGTAGAAGATCATACAATATCTCCCCTTAGGAAGCTTGGACATTCTCTTCCCCTTTACAGAACTTGAATGCTCTCTCACCCTTTGACATTAAATTGCAAAGGTACCTACACACATGAAACAAGGAAAATACCTTTTAGTAGCACGCTTAACAAAAGAAATCGAAAATGAAATACATAACAGGTTATCATGCATGGTAGTAGTCTCTAAGGGTTCAAATCCAATCCAATGGTCAATTTGATCAAAACTAATACTTCCTATGAAGGTTTACACTCCCCCTCAATCCATTCTCTCCTTTTGTCAAACTTTTGACAAAGATATAACTTTGGTTCAAGAAGAAGATGGTTTAACCAATTGAGGGTCAACTTCAAGGAAAGGATTAGACAAGTTTAACTATAAAGCTCAATATGATCAAATTACCAAAAGAGAGCAAGGTCAAGGAGAAAAGCAATCATGGATACCAATTGGAAAAACAAAGGATACCAATTGAGATTCAAAGATAAGTCTATTAAAACAATCACTCTAAAATGGATTTAAAAATATAACTATTAGGAAAAATTCAAATTAGAGCTATCCATGATGAAATGGGGTTTATTAATCATAGCATCAAATAATTTAACTATGAAAAACATATGCTATGAAGGTTTTGAAATCATTTCATTCAATCAATAAATATGACTTATTAAAGTGCAAGATGAGTGAAATGAAATTCAAACATGAAGCCAACCTCAACTAATAACCAACCAAGATTATGAATACATAAACATGGTGGTCATGAGATATACCTATATGAGCAAGAGAGGTGGCAAACATGAAAATTATGATGCTAATGGAGTGTGACATGGAACAAATATATTACTATCAAGTTCAATCCAATGTACACAAGGTCTATCACATTCACAAGAAATCAAACCAATCGAAAATTGTACCAATTGAAACCAATTGAATTTGACAACATGAATAAGAGCAAGAATGTGACAAACACAAAATTCCATCAAGCAACATAAATGGATATTCATCACTTTTAAAGATATGCCTAATGAGCATAGTGATGAACAAGATAAATTGCAATGCAAAAGAATATAACTTTGTAATGCATGCAATTTCCAAAGTGTCAAAATCATATGAATTCAACATCTAAGATATCCATCAAATATATAGAAATACGAGGAATGGATTTCAAAGAGTTTCATATGATCAAGAACACTACTATGAAGTTGAAACATGTATAAGGATGAAATCACTTAGAGAATATACATGAATCAACATCATAACCATCCAAAAAGAAATGACTAGAAAGCATAGAGGATGGATTTGAGTTCTAGTATGGTTTCTATAAATATAACTAAGATCACAACCATACATAGAACGATTTGACATTTGCATAGAGAGGATCAATCAACACTCAAGATCTAACTCATACCATATCATCAATAAAGAATATAACTATGTAAGCACAAGAAGGTATGAAGTTAAAGGGATTAATCTATCATGCAACATCTCCACTCTTAGCAAATGTACTAAGCTTACAATGCAATGGAAAAGGATATGAGGTTTATATCAAATGAACTTAGCACATTAAATCACATATGTACTTATTAGGCTCAAATGATAATAAAACAAGAGATTTTACTATAAAGCACATAAACAATCATCAATTTGCATTAATGAAAATATATACCAAGTTAGGCACAAACATGCAAATCAATGAAACCATATCCAACCAAGCAATGTAAGACATCAAAATCAATTTGCATAAAGAATGTAACTAAATGAGCAAAGATGCAAATTGTTTGTAAAAATTATTTCCTTCCAAATGATATAATTATAATTAAGCACAAGGAAATAAATTCAAGGAAAATGCTTCTATAAATACAACCAATAAAGCTTAGAACATTTTCCAAAGTTTTTCAAATCACTTCAATATTTGAAATTCCAACAAAGAATCATTTATAGAATTATGAACAAGTGAATTTGAAAAACAAGAAGTGTACTATTGTAAATTTTCAATTTGTATAAAAAAAAAGACAATAGACACTCACATATTTTCCATACCAAGAGATATAACTTGAAAATCAATGGAAAACTTAAATTGCTTCAAATCATTTGATTTACAAAAGATCTAACTATGGCATTCATCAAATGATTTTCCAACATCAATTGATCATGAAAAATCTAGCTATGAAAGTTTTCGTAATCACAATCAATTGATCATGAATAGATAAGCACTACAAGAGATATAACTATATGAACAAAATGAAAATCCATCATGAAAATATAGCAATAAAAGGATTTTGAAAACCATGAGATGTAACTTAAAAGTTCATGAAGACAAAATCAAATGATCACAAAGAAACATTGCATTTTAAAATATGTGACTTTAAAGAAACCAAATGCAAATGTAACATGACCAACAAATAGATAAAACTAAAAAGAATAGGTTGGTCTAGTGAGGATCAAGGCCTTAAGGTTAGTCTAAATGTGTACCAATGAAGATTCACCTAAGGTTTTGATAAGGATGTCCTTGAGAGATCACTTTGAGGACTCACCAACTCTTGAAGATATAACTTGAAAAAGTCTTAGAGTGGTGCAATAATACTAGGGGAAAATTTATTTTCAATCATAGTGGAAAACATCACAAAGATATGCAATAAATCACAACACTAGGGTTCTAATCTAGAAAGGATCAACTCCGGGTTGTTAAGCCCTAAAATGGAGTAACTTGGCTCTGATACCAATTGAAAGTCCGGGGATGCGAACCCTAGAGGGGGAGTGTGAATAGGGTGAGCTTCAATTATGACCAATTTAGAAAAATTTTAACTTCTTTAACTTAAGAGCACTGCTACTTGGCCCGAACTGGGGACCGGGTTCTGGCTCGATCCCTAGGGAGGACCGTTGGATCCCAGGGAGCCTGGGATCCAACGGTCCTCCTTGGGGATCGGGCCAGAACCCGCCAGTTAGACTTTTACTTAACTTAAACTAGTCACAAGTGATGATTACAAATAAAATGTGGAAGCTTAATAAAAACAATCACCAAAAAGCAAGCACCATCACATAAGGATTTATAGTGGTTCCGCCTCAATGCCTACATCCAACACCGGCTTGTGATCCAACACCCCACCGGATTTCCACTATTTATGCTTTTCAATAGGCTAAGCAATAACCTTTACAATATGCTTTTCAAGGCTAAGCAATAACCTCTACAATGATGTTTTTCAAGGCTTAACATCAACCTAAACATTATGCTTTTCTTAGGCTAGGCAATAACCTCTTCAACCAATGGTTTGAAAGTCCTATGGATCCTAACCCTAGAGGGGGGGGGGGGGGGTGAATAGGGTGAGCTACAAGTATGACCAATTTAGACCAATTTTAATTTCTTAATATAAACTAGTCAAATGTGATGATTAATCAATCAATATGCGGAAGCTAAACAAAAACAATCACCACATAGCAATCACCACAACACAATATTTATAGTGGTTCGGCCAACGTGCCTACATCCACTACCGGCTTGTGCATCCAACACCCCACCGGATTTCCACTATGTATGCTTTTTACTAGGCTAAGCAATAACCCTTACAATGTTGTTTTTCTAGGCTAAACAACAACCTCTCAATGTGCTTTTCTAGGCTAAGCAATAACCTTTACAAAATGCTTTTCTTAGGCTAAGCAATAACCTTACAAGATGCTTTTCTTAGGCTAAGCAATAACCTTTACAAATCAAGATTTCTCTAAGAAAGTGTCTTCACAAAAGATCACTCTAATAGATACAATTTAAGCTCAATGAAATTGCCTCTTAATTAGGCGGATTTGAAAGTTTAAAACAAACTCACACAAACACTATATGAATGCAAAGATGAATGCTCATGATGTGTGTGTGTGATGACTTCAATCAAGTTTAAAAATAAAGCTTAATCAAATATATGCTTGAAGCATTTCAAAGTTCAAAGCTCATGAAAGATTTGATTGAAGTCTAATGCAAATCACATGTATGAAAAATAACTTGTTAATGATATGAAAATCAAAGAATCACAAGTTGTATGAAAATGACTAACTTAGAACATGTGATGCATGTGCAATGTTGTTTTCAAAACCAAATTAATTTTACTAAAGTTCAAATGAATGAAAACAACAAATTAGGTGTCAACCAAGAAAATGAATCATGCCATAAAAAGGAAATCAAAGATTTATACTAAGCATGATTAAGAAGGTTTTAGAAACTACTTGGATTGAAACCAAAGTCAAGAATCCAATCTTAATTAGATCAAAGATTAGGAGAAGAATGGATTCAACACATCATAGTTATCATGTACAAAATCATTTACCAATAGCTTAAATAAAACATGAAAACTGTGATTAACAAAGGTAGAGCTTACTTGGTGGTTTAACTCTTAATCCAAGCTTTAGCTCTCCTAATCACCTCCTAGCCTTTCCAACTTCATCCCCTTTCAATGGCTCCAAAATGCTCCCAAAGGTTCATGAGTCAAGCCTTCAAAAAGGTTGGAAAAGAAAGGATTTTATAGCCAAAAAGTGTCCAACGGCTAGTCCTCGGTCGACCGGCAAAGGGGTCTCGGTCGACCGAGAAGGCACAACGGTCATATTTCTGACCGTTGGCTAGTTTCAGTTCAGAAACTGGAAAACTGACTTCCAATTGTCTCGGTCGACCGAGACCTGTGTCTCGGTCGACCGGCGACACTGCCGGGACACCCCTTTTTGCAAAAAATGCAACTTTTGCATAATTGAAGGTTTTTCTTTGGGGGACCTTTTGGCCACTAAATCAAGCTTGGAAAACATGTTTTAAAGATTCTAATGGCTTTTAAAACATGAACATAAAAAGCCTAAAAAGATTTGAATGTTTAAAACCAAAGGCTAGCTTGATTTGATAAAACTCTTTTCAAATGAAAATGCATACAAAAATGATTCTTTTTGTGAAGAATGTATGCAAGGCTCAAACCTAAATTCTCAACAAGATTTACCAAACATAATGCACAAAGAATTAGGTTTTCAAAAGAGTTTGGGTTCTAAAACCAATGCATCCAAGTTTAGAACCAAAACATGCATAAAACAAAAACTTTTCCAAATCTTAAAAGCTATGCATGTATAAAACTAGATTTCAAGGTTTTCTAAAACAATGCAAGTGTGTGTAAATCAAATGATGCTAAAGTGCAAATGCATCCATCAAATTGCAAATACAAAATTCCTAACATGGTTGACTATCTCTCTAATTAGTGTCTAAAATACACTTGATGGAGATTCAATTAAGCTCATTACAATGCCTCTTAATTAGGCGGATATGGAAGTGAAAAACTATTTCATACACACACACTATGAATGCAAAGATGAATGTCAATGTGTATGTATGATGTCCTCAATCAATTTTAAAATGAAAGATCATAAATGTATGCTTAAGGCTTTTGAAAGTTTTAGCTCATAAAAACATTTATGATTGAGGAAAGAATGCAAGTCACATATTAAAAATATCTTGTACAAGATATCCATTTGTATCCTAAACAAGTTGTGAAATTCTAAGTACAAAACATGTGATGCATAGGAATGTCAATCAAATCAACAATGTAACTCAAAACATAAGAATAGATTTGATTGAAATTAGGGGACAAATCATATGTATTTATAAACTCAACTTGAAAAATCATGTTCCTATCAATGCAAAGCAAGTTGTGAAACTTTAAAATAAAAGTACATATGATTTGTAAAGATGTTGAATCCAAAACATAAGATATATTTGAAAGAGATTTTCGTATGATGGAAAACAACAACCATAGATTCAACCAAGTATAGGAATCATGTTACATATAATTTCAAAGATTCTTTCATTAACATGATCTACTTAGATTTACCAATTAAAGTACTACTTGGATTGAATCAAGGTGATGTATCCAAAACAATAGATCAATTCAAAACATAAACATGTTAAGCACACAACAAATCATAGTTATCATGCTAGAAAGGATTTACATATTTTGAAATCAATAGAAAAATCATGGAAAGAAGCATATATATATATATATATATATAGTAAGTCACCAAAAGCATGAAATGGAAAAACCACATTCATCATAAAGCATGAAAACACTTAAACATCCATTCATCCGCTTACCTTGGGTCTCAAACAAGCTAAGAAGGCTTCTAATCTCCCTCCCAAGCCAAAGATCACAAAGCTACACAAAAACCCTCAAAACTAGAACCCCTTTAGAAACAAAACAAGGAATGGGGAAGAAAAAGCTTGCAATGATGGAGATGGAGATTCTCTAAAGTTAGAAGGACACAAATCTAGGAGATGAGGGTGATGGCTTACTTGCAAGGTCTTCAAAGGACAAGACTAGCTCAAATGAAGCTCCAATGTGACTAGTTTTCTCTTCTAATGGTGTCCAAGGAGGGCTCTCAAGGAGAGGAAGAAGATGATGACCTCCATTTTGCCATTGGTGCAAGATTGAAGTGGAAAATAGATGAAGAAGCAAGAAGAAGGAGGAGGGAAAAACCCTAGAGCAGCCTAGCCATATCTCCCACGTTTTGAGCTGGAAAAAGGGGAACGTGGACATGGGTTCCTCTTTTATAGCAAATGGGAATGGGCTCAACTACTAGCAATTCTTGTAGGGCTAAAACATGGTTTTCGGGGCCTCGGATGAGTTCGACGAATAAGGGAAAAATGATCGTTGAAAAATCTAGTTTCTAAAAAGTATATATTTCGAGGGTTTTGGAGACATCGAATTTTTTTGAGTCCAAATTTTGTGTAAAAAGATTGTTTTGCCCGTGAAGTTGTAAAAGCCGGGTTTTGGGGTCTCAAATAGGAATGAAGTCAATACGAAAGTTGTAGAGGTTAGCGAGATGATAAGTCCACAAAACTAGGTCATTAGGTCATCATTTCATTAGCATTTGTGGACCTAATTAGGTTTAATTGCATAGATTACACTCAATTTCATGATTTCATGCATTTGGGGTTATTTTTGGAAACAAGGTCAAAATAGGTCAAAATTCATTGAATTGCATGACTTTTGTGAAGTTAAGGTTTTTCATCTCATTTATCACCCCAAAGTTTTTTTTTTTTCTTTTTTTGCTTCATCAATATATACCTACTATTTTTGGCACCATGTGCTATTTTTGGAAAGTTTGTCATTTGGGTGCATCATTAGGCATGTAGGGTCCCATGCATGATTCATGTTTATTTTCTTACACGTAATTTATGTTAAATTTATTTCTTTCAACTTGTAGGAGAAATCAACATGGGACCTACAATGAAGAAATTTGAGAAGAGAGGTCAAACGAAAGTCTAATAAGCAAGCAAGGAAAGAGTCCAAGCATGCCTTGGACGTCCAACATGGGTCCCACACACCACATTGCATGCCAACATAGAAGCTTCCATTTGTGCACAATTATTCCCTGATTTTTCAGGGGCAACAACTTAAAATGGGCATAATTCTCAAACTGAGTGTCGAATTGGCGCAATTTAGCCACCGTTAGAAAGCTCTTTTCGAGTCGATATCCGTGGAGCCTAATATTGCGTGAATCGGAGCTATATTGAGGGAGATATGACCTCTGGAAGTTGTCTGATATGGTTTTAGGCAGAAATTGCAAGAAATCTCAATATTTGAAAAGTTTCTTCCCTCTACACCATCATGCAATTTTTAGAGATATTCTTAGAATTATACAAGGAAGGTGTGTGCATCAAGAAACCTAATAAGGCAAGGACATCTCTCAAATTTAAAAGTCTTTCCAAAGAGAGAAGAGTAGCTTGGAGATGAAGAAAAGAATCAAGGCAAAAGAAGAAACAAAAGCCCTATGAAGGAGGGGAATTCTTGGCAAAAAGGAAACATTAAAAATTATGAACAGGTGCCAACAAAGGGGCTGGACGTCCATGCCTTGTAGTTGAAAAATCTTGGAAGTTTTCTCTCCCTTTCCACTCCCATCCACCCTTTCTCTCTAAGTCCTTTCTTCTTCTTCTCCATTCTAATTCTTTAGACATATATTGAGAGATCATGTTGAGAGAATGATGAAGAGAGAAGAATCTTAATTTTTTATACTTCAAGATCAAGGAATAAAGACACTACTTAGATTGATTTTGCGTATTCTTTATGTAAGTGGTTTAATTTTTTATTTCTAGTTCTTTTATGTGTTTTGATTGGAGACAATATTTCACATGATTAGACCTAGGATTTGAAAATAAAATAAAAGGATTAAAAGTTGAGAGCCAACAAGTAATCACTTCCATAAATTTTTCCTACTATGAGAAGAGAGGACATCATCATTGCATTGTTAATACTTGTATGATCGTCTAGTTTCTAGATTTTTGGTACATCTTTTCCACTTTTTATTTTTCCACCCTTTTGCTTTTATTTTTTAGTTAATATTTTGATTATTTTTTTTACTTGTAAATTCTTGATTTAGAAACCCAATTTACATCTTTTCATGTTTAGTAGAAACTTTCCATTTTTATTACTTGCATAATATATGGTTTAAAACGTCTTTGTATGTACTTTATATTTAGAAATTGCATTAAAAAAGATTTTTGTTGCTGAAATCACAAGATTATTAATTGATTAGAAAGACTAAATTCGGACCTGATATGTGAATAGTGAAAAATTCTGCACAGTTTCAGCAGAATTGACCTAACTGTGTTACAAAAGTGCGCGATTTAAAAACCAGGTAAACGTGATTGTTTTGGTCCAAAAAATAACAGATTTAAAGTATGGTAATTGGACTTTGAAACCCCAGAATTTTAGCCAAAAATAACCTCGGGAACCATGACAACCAAAGGCACAAACATGGGTAGTTGGAAAGCCTGTGATCAGATTTCAACAGCATAACTGGTTCAACTAGGCATCTTTAGGTGATCATATATTTTTCTTTTTAAGTCCATTTTCAATTTTTATTTCTTTTTGTTGTGTTCATGCATCATCAGAGTATTGATTCTAGCCATTAGATTTAGGTTCATATCATCTTAGGCTAGTCGTACAGTCCATCAAATAATTTTTTAGTTCATATCATCTTGTGCAAGAGTTTCCATACTATCACGCCCCCGAACCGGAACCTCGGGGGCGGGAATGGGATTTAAGCATAAATATATTTTCCTCCCAAGATCCGCGTGTGTGAAGACAACACATTCTGAATATTTTGCGAAAGCATTTGTGGCGTTGCGACCCGAAGTCCGTGGCCATCGGATTCCGCGTCGCACTCAACCTTTAGCACATAGCTATTATATCAAGAATCATATCAGACTGGAGTAACCATCACAATAAGATACAGAGCTGACAGTAACAGGATATTACATTCCCAAATATGTTCAAGTTACAATTATCAATGTGCATTAATTAAGAATCCCAAGAAAAAGGCTAATAAAAGCCATACAACAATAAGCTATAATCACTACCCCAAATTTGACATAGCTCCGATGTCAAGCTCAATGTCTACATGACATAGCCGACAAACCAACCTGCAAGGCATGGCTCCACAGCCAACAAAAGACTCAACCCGGGGCGAAGAAATCTGAACCTTAGTACCAAAGTAGTGGGTCAGACACGACGGTCTGGCAGGTGGATGAAAAGATAACAAATATACTGAAGAATAAAACATAAGATAAATCATGATACTCGATCAAATGCTGCATATAATTAAACGGGTGCAAAGTCGGGAATCTCGGGGAAAACCTGTATTCATTTCAAGCATGGGTAAAACATGAATATCTAATAAAACATGTGTTCGTTTACATCATCTATAATCATAGATATTTGACAATCGGGTGTTCGTCTAAAACATGTATAATATATAGTGGTATGGCAAAACAACGTTCGTTTGAAACTTAAGTAAAAACATAAGTATACAACAAACCAGGTATTCATAACAGTCTAGCAAAACCAATGTCCATTTGAAACCTATGTAGAAATGCGGATATTTAACAAACCGGATATCGTTTAAAACAGGTATAACGTAGGGATCTGGCAAACAAGTGTCATTTGAAACATATTTCAAAGCATGGATATTTAACGAACCGGGTAATCATTTAAAACAGGTATAAACATAGGAATCTGACAAAACATTGTCATTTAAAACCTATTGCAAAGCATGGGTATTCCACAAATCGGGTATCATATAAAAACAGGTATAAACATAGGAAGCTGGCAAAACTCGTGTCATTTAAAACATATTTCAAAGCATGGATATTTAACAGTCCGGGTATTCATTTAAAACAGGTATAAGCGTAGATATCTAACAAACTAAATGTCGTTCAAAATAAAGCACGAATATTTAACAACTCGGGAATTCCTTTAAAACATGTGTAATCATATAAATCTAGCAAAATCATTGATTGTTTGAAACATATATAAAAGCATGGGTATTCACCCAACCGGCATTCATTCAAAACATGTACGTGTACAAGGGACAGAAAACAATATAATAATAACTGAATTTACATTGGAGAATATGAACACTTGTTTAGATAACAACTTTCATAGAGGAAACGAATCATTTATCGGAAAGCAAGTAAGCAATATAAAACATGTCGGGTATCCAAGGAATCGGGAACTGGCAAGATGGCAATCACAAGAAGCTAAGTCCTCTATCACCGAAGTGACAAGAGTATCACGGGACGTTGGTCTCAGTCACACAAGGTGAGGAGACTCAACGCAAATCATATATACAATATAAATATACGGGAACGGGACCACGATAGCGAACCGGGTATCGGGACGGGACCACGGTAATAACCGGGTATCGGGATCCAGACTGCAGCTGGCGGGACGGGAGAGGGATTTCCAAGTCGGTGGATCAAACCGACAAGGTATCCAAGCTTAGTGATGCCGACTCATAGGTCAAAACCAATCGAGACATATGCAAGTAAATCAAGTACAATAAATAAACGGGTAAAACGGGGGTGCTCAAGGGCACACTGTCACTTCATATCGGGCAATACATTTCGGGACAAATAACTGTTACTAGTGTAACTTCAATGCTTTCGGGAAACAAGTCATGTGATGCAAATCTCGGGAAATGAGGAAATATAATGCACTATACCATTTCGGGAAGAATATTGATTTCAAGATCTATTTAAGTGAATAGGGGTCCCGTATGTCGATTATAATAATTACTTGGTACTCCTTGAGTTTGAAGACATTCCGGGCTCCTTATGCACTTTTCGATTTTCCAAACTTAAAATGAGCTTATGGGTAGTACTAGATGTTACAATAGCAAGAATCAAGGTTATAAACGGTCCATCCTAGGCATGACATTAATCCGGAATCATCGAGCAACCGATTCAGTCACCGAAAGGAATAGAATCCGCGATAACCAAGGGAAAGACTTATGTTTAGATATAAAGAAGATATCGCGTCGTTCCATCCCGTTCAAGATTGAAATGGATTGAACTTCGATGCCACCAAACCAACCGTGAGGCGTGTCGGCTCAAGACATTCTCACACATGGTCCAAACAGTCCAAAGAGGGTAGCCAGGGTCCCACCTAAAACCAAGAATTAGTGTCTAGATCATCACCATTCTTTCCTTTTTGTTCCCTAGTCTTAGAGACCTTAGATTAGGGTATAATTGGTCTTAACACTAAGGTATATACCCCTAGGACTCATAGAAAGCCCAAAGGTTTCCCAAAAAAAAAACAATATCAAATTTCACTGGACTCAAACTGAGTCCTCCAATCGATCGGTCGAAATTTTTGTACCAGAAATGCACAGGGTCCGATCGATCGGCTGATCGATCGGCCCAAAAAGCCCTACAGTTAACAGACAGGCCGATCGATCGGACCTGGGCGTGCAGCAGGTCTGGGACACTGATTTTTCCTTCCTTTTTCCTTTCCTTTCCAACACTTAAACCACTAGCATTTCTCTTCCATAATCACTTCAAATCCTCATTAGAACTCCAATGAACAATTAAATTCAAACACCTCTTTAAATGAGTATCAATTCAAGTCAATGTAACTTATAACATAACCATGAATAGCCAATCCAACCTCATTCCTTATAAAACCATATGAACAAACTTGACCAAACAAAATGCATACATTCCCAAGAGTTCTAAGAGATTTAACAAGAGAGAAAAAAAACCCATTCATATGCATTTCGAAATCAATAGAAATGTGACAAGAAGCATATGTGCAAACATGCATCCAATGATCAAGAACAAGTAATAAAACTTAGGATTTTTTCATAAAACTTAATAACATTCAAACCATCCATTCATCCACTTGCCTTTGACTCTAATCAAGCAAATCAAGCTCCTAATCACCTCTCAAGCTCAAGATCCACAATCTCTACAAAAACCCCCAAAACAAACCCTAAAATGGGTTAAACAATGCAATGACAAGGAAACCTTTCAATAATCAAGGTGGAGCTTCTCTAAGGCTAGAAGATTACAAATCTAGAAGATGAAGAAGAACACTTACTTGGATGACCTTCAAATGAGAAGAACAAGCTGAAGGGAGGTCTCTAGGTTGGGAGATTTCTCCAAAAATGGTATCAATAGGGAGCCATGGTGAAGATGAAGAAGAAGACGGTCTCCATTTCTTGATTGATGAACTCTTGGTGTGGCTTGGAGATGAAGAAGCAAGAAGAAGAAGAAGAAGTTGCAAGAAAAGCCCTAGGCTCAATAGTTGTGCTGGAATAATGGAGAATGGAATGAATGAAGGAGATGGGTTCCTCTTATAAGCAAGTGAGGTTTGGGTCCCACAACTTAAAGAACTTGGGTGGCTGAAATCATCTCTTTCGGGACCTCGGATGAATTCGACGAAGAAGGAAGAAATGATCATCGAAATTTCTAGTTTCCAAAAAGTATATGTTTCATGGGTTTCGGGAATATCAAGTTTTGGGTACAGATTTGGTGTGCAGTGACTGTTTTGCCCTCAAGGCCAAGAAATTGGATTTCGGGTTCTCAAATGGATACGGGATCAACATGAAAGTTGTAGGATTCCTCAAGATGAATGCAACGGGCCAAAAACACAATACGAAACAAATCGGGAAAATCTCACAAGTAAATGTAAAGCCAAAAAGGGAACCCCCAAAGGGCCCCACAAGCTACCAAAGCACTCAAAAGCCCAAAACTAGAAGAAAACCCATTCTAGCTCACAAACTCAACCCAACAAATACTAATCCCACTAAAAGAAACTAATCCACAAATAAAACAACACTAATCCAAGAGATTAGGGGTCGGGTTCTCACATCTGCTCCTGGTATGCCTCAACAGAATGGAGTAGCGGAAAGAAGGAACCGAACTCTTTTAGATATGATTAGATCTATGTTGAGTTTCTCAGGATTACCTATATCCTTTTGGGGACATGCCTTGGAAACTGTGATGTACATACTAAACCTCGTACCATCTAAGTCTGTACCTAAGACTCACCGGGAGTTATGGTCTGGGCGAAAGCCTAGTCTACAACATTTACACATTTGGGGTTGTCCGGCACATGTGCTGAAGGTAAAGACGGATAAGTTGGAAACGAAGTCGGAAGTATGCACATTTATAGGATATCCCAAAGGAACTAAAGGTTGGTCATTCTATAATCCCAGAGAGCAGAAAGTGTTGGTAAGCACCAATGCGGTTTTTCTGGAGGAAGATTATATGATGGACCGAAAATCTTTAGAAAAGGTGATCTTGGAAGAGATTCAAGAACAATCAATTCCAAATCCAAGTATGACCGAACTTAAGGAAGAACTGCCCCTACCAGACCCAGTAGTTACACCAGTGCCTCGTCGTAGTGGGAGAATAATCTGGCCCCCTGATAGGTTCTCGTTCTTGGGAGAGTCTTACGAGGCAATCCCGGAAGAACCGGAACAGGATCCCTGTAACTATGATGAAGCAATTAATGACATAGATTCGAGACATTGGCAAGATGCTATGAAAGCTGAGATGGAGTCTATGTACTCTAATCAGGTCTGGACACTTGTGGACTTGCCTGTCAATATCAAACCTATTGGATGCAAGTGGGTCTACAAGAGAAAGAGAGGACCAGATGGAAGAGTTAAGACCTTTAAGGCCAGGCTTGTTGCGAAAGGGTATACTCAGAAAGAGGGTATCGATTATGAGGAAACCTTCTCACCGGTAGCCATGCTCAAGTCCATCCGGATACTCTTATCCATTGCAGCTCATCTCGATTACGAGATTTGACAAATGGATGTCAAGACGGCGTTTCTCAACGGCCATCTTGAGGAAGACATCTATATGATGCAGCCGGACGGTTTTATAGCAAGTAACCAAAAGCAAAGAGTTTACAAGCTGCAGAAATCCATTTATGGACTAAAGCAGGCATCCCGAAGCTGGAACATCCGTTTTGACCGGGCAATCAAATCATTTGGTTTTAGTCAAAATCCGGATGAGTCATGTGTGTACATGAAAAATGAAGGTGACAGGGTAGTTTTTCTGATTTTATATGTCGATGACATCCTACTCCTTAGGAAAGATATAGGAATGTTGTCAACGGTGAAAGTTTGGTTAGCAAAGACTTTTGATATAAAGGACTTGGGAGAAGCTAGTTACATCCTAGGGATAAAACTCCATCGAGATCGGAAAAATAGGATGATTGGCTTATCTCAAGCTGCATACATAGATAAGGTACTGGTACGGTTTGCTATGCAGGACTCCAAGAAGGGTATCACACCTTTCAGGCATGGACTGTACCTTTCCATGGATCAGGGTCCTAAGACCCCAGAGGAAAAGGAGCAAATGAGAGCAATTCCATACGCTTCGGCTGTTGGTAGCCTCATGTATGCTATGCTATGTACTAGACCGGATATCTGCCATGCAGTGGGCTTAGTCAGCAGATATCAGTCTAACCCAGATCCTGACCATTGGACTGCTGTAAAATGTATCCTTAAGTACTTGAGAAGGACTAGAGATTACATGTTGATTTACGGCAGTGATGAGCTGATTCCAGTCGGATACACAGATTCTGACTTCATGTCAGATAAGGATTCCAGGAAATCTACCTCTGGTTATGTGTTTATGCTTGGCGGAGGAGCTATCAGCTGGAGGAGTATTAAACAGGAATGTTCCACTGATTCCACGTCTGAGGCTGAATATGTAGCGACTTGTGAAGCAGCTAAAGAATCAGTATGGCTCAAAAGATTCCTTTTGGAACTTGGAGTGGTACCTTTGGCACGACAGCCTCTCATAGTTTACTGTGACAGCAGCGGGGCAGTCGCTCAGTCCAAGGAACCAAGGAGCCATAAAAGCCAAAAGCACGTACAGAGGAAGAATCATTTGGTCAGAGAGATTGTGCAAAGAGGAGATATTGCAATTACCAAGATAGCCTCTGCGGACAATCTAGCAGATCCATTTACTAAGCCTATGACTACCAAGGTTTTTGAGCAGCATGTAGACGGGATGGGCATGAGATGCAATCCCGATTGGCATTGAGCCCAAGTGGGAGATTGTTAGTTTATGGTCTCAATACCAAGGGTATATGATGTAATAAATTGATTAATTTCTTTATTTATCAATACAATTCATGCTTTTCCTTTCATGAGATGAATGGTGTTTTATATACAATTATATGCTTTTTCTTTCTTTATGTATTACATATCTTATACTTAAATTATCTTCACAGCCAGTGATGAGATTGGACATCTCATCTGACAAGGTTGCAGCATTTTGATCACTATGAGATAGTGTGATTTATCTCGATCATCAGAATGTAAGATTCTGGATCATGATGCTGGTACATTGGATGAAATGAAGGACCATGAGAAGAACCTTATATACACTCTCTTTATTTTAAGGTCTGCTCTCATAATTCCCTAGCAATAGGCGCATAATCCTGAGACATTAATGAACTCAAGTTTCTAACTAGTCATTTGCTTTGAGTCACCAATGAGTGAGGCCAATTGTAGGTCAACACCTCGGTGATTTGGGTATTTGATAGTAGAGCTGTGGGAACATTCAATGGTCAAGATGGAATCTATCTTTAATATCCCCTTATGCCAATTAATGGATTTATCACTGGTAAGTGCGCACCCATTCCGATTAAGAGTTAATTGGATATGTACCAAATGATTATTATAATTAATTGGGGCTCAAGGATAATAAGATATGAATCTAATTTGGTGGACAGGTCCATTTGATCCATGGATATAGATGGAGGGGCCTACTTGTGGTACTGTGGAAGTTTAGGGTCTTCATTGTAATTTATTCCTAAGACTGGAGTGCAATTGCATTTATATAGTAGAGTTATTTGTAATTAACTGTGGGCCCGGATTGCACATGAGATGTGGGGTCGCGTGTCCCAGTTGGAGCTAGCTTTCTAAGGAATCCCTAGGGTCCCCACGCTAGCCCAAGTTATTAGAAAGATACTAATTCTACTTGAACTCTAAAAGGAAGGTTACTATTTCTATTTGAAGTGAGACTTCTAATAGTGGTAATGGTAAGCTACTAATTATTAATGGAAGTAGGACTTCTATTTTAATTAGAAAGGAGAAAGTTACTAATAGTTGTGGAAGTGAGACTTCTATGGCAATTAGTAAGGGAGATGTTTACTAATTTGTAATGGGAGTTAAACTTCTATTTCAAATAGGAAAAGAGGAGTTATGGAGGGCTATAAATAGAGGAATCATCCTCTCTATTTCGTGCATAACACATAGAGCACTTTCAGCCCCTTTGTGCAAGAGTTGCACAAGTCCTCTTCCTCTCAAAGTTCCCTTCTCTTTCACCTTTAGTTCCCTAGAGTTAATAGTAGGGTTTTCTCTTGAGGATTCCACCATCTTCTTGAGAAAAAGAGATCTAATACGGGACATAGCGTGGAAGGTCAAAAGGAGTTGAAGATTCTGAATTGGATTGTGAAGTTGTTCATCATCAATGTAAAGAACTCAAATCCTCCATAAGAGCACAACAAAGCTCCAAAGGTATATCTACATCCTTGTATGCTGTAGATTTCGTGCTTGCATGTTTATGTGCTTATTTCTATCTTTTAGATAGTATATGTTGCTGTACATGACTATGAGTTTTGAGGAATTACATCCTGGATTGGGTTTGTTGCATTCTAGACAATTGATCCCTGCATCAAGTGGGTCAAAAGTTTCAGAAACCTGTCTGGAAGGTCCACCTCTATTCCAACAAGTCTTATGTACAGACTTAGATGGTACAAGGTTTAGTATGTACATCGCAGTATCCAACACGTATCCCCAAAAGGATATATGTAATTCTAAGAAGCTCAGCATAATCCTGATCATATCTAAAAGAGTCTGGTTCCTTCTTTCCGCTACTCCATTCTTTTGAGGCATTTCAAGAGCAAACAACTGGAATAGTATCTCATTCTCTGATAAGTATCCCATAAATTCAACAGAGAAACAATCCCCTCCTCGATCTGATCGAAGAGTCTTGATACTCTTACCAAATTACTTTTCCGCTTCCACTCAAAACTATTTGAACTTTTCAAAAGCCTCGGACTTGCGGTGCACAAGGTATATGTATCCTTATCTTGAATAATCATCTGTGAAAGTGATGAAGCACTTATATCCCTTTCGGGCTCTAACATTTATGGGTCCACGCACATCAATATGCAGTAATTCCGTTAAATCTTTGGCCCTATTACCCTTAGATGAAAATGGCCTATTGGTCATTTTGCCTTCCAGACGGACTCGTAGATGGACATCGGTTCTACCACCAATGAAGGCAAGATACCATCTCTCACTACCGTTGTTGACACCAAAAATGTCACTTTTCCTCTTCAACATCAAAAGGCCACATGAAGCCGCATACTACTACAAACGGGCAATGCTACTTTTAGCATCAAATCTTGTTAGAATCACTTGAAAACTGATAGATCCTTCAAGACAGTCAAAAGAGGAGTTCACATGAAGTTTCAGGCCATGTTGACATCATTTGACCCAAGTTCACTCCTCCGGCAGCCAAACAGGCGCTCCTGGCGGCGGCGGCGTCGAAGACATAAAAACTTCGATCTGAGCCTATGGATGGTCCCAAAATACCTCCAAAAGGCTCCACGTCAAATTTCATGTCATTGCGGCAACGTTTGACCCAACGTCGACGCTCCGAAAGAAAATAAGCCCCTCGGCAATAAGAACCACCGGGATCATTACTCGTCACACAGAGTGCATGGGTGGCTTCAACATGCTTCAAAATGGCTGCCCGTCAAATTTCAGGCCATTCCGACAACGTTTGACTTTACTTTTACGCTCCGAAAGAAAATTAAGGCTACCGGCGGCGGAACACCCCGGGACCATGACATCCAAATCAAAACTAATGGATCATCTCAAAATGACTCCAATAGGCTCCCTGTCAAATTTCAGGTCAATCGGACATCGGTTGACCGTACATCAAACCGCGACATCTTCCTCGAAGCAAAATCAAGCCTAGCAGCGACAGGACCCCAAACGGCTTCAATACTAAAACCAAAGCCCATGGTTGGTCCTATTTACTGCTCAGGAGGCTTCACCTCAAATTTTAGGTCATTTTGACATCGTTTGACCTAGTTTTGACTCTTGACGGAAAATCGACCAGAAAGTCTTCGACTTTTCAAAAAAATAGGAAACTTTGTGGTCCGATTTGCACAGCTTCCTGTCAGGTTTTCTTCAGGAGAATCAAGCAAAAAAATGAGGAAAAATGTCAAGAAAAATACAGGAGAAAGAAAGAAACAAAAAAAGCTAGAAAAATGGCCGACAAAACGGCGACCAAAGGGGAAAAAAATTCCCCCACGGTCCATGGTCACCGGCGACCTTGCCCCATGGTCGCCAGCCACACCGGGTGCATGGTTGTCAGCGACCCTAGAAATCCGGGTCGCTGGATTTCCGCCGGAAGGCCCGTTTTTCGATTCTTTTCGCGTTTTTGGAGTTCCAGCCCCTATGGTTTCTCTGATTTTGATGCTCGGAAACAACTGATCTTCGCCAACATCACGGATCCGCAGTTCAAACCATGGAATCATCATTCATCGCTCCGAGATCGCCAACCGGCCGACCAAGAAAGTACACTTTCTGTCCAACCAATTGAGAAATCGATAAGACAGATGGTACCGGCCCGTTGTTAGCAATCTATGTCTAAAGTTGCATGGTCATCCAATATCGATCAACATGAAGATCCATCGCCGATCATCGCAAAAAGAATTCCAAAAGACGCGGCACGGCCCGCGACTCTTCAAATCCCCGACGACAACTTAATGTTAGTAATTGACCCAACTAAATGCGGTCATCAACTCATTATTTTGGACAGCCCAATTAGATTCAAGAGAATGGGAGTTACAAGTCAAAGCTATCATGGCATTAAAGCTACGAAACTCCACTCATCATGGAGATTAAAGGCGATTAAAAGCCTATCATTCTCCATCAGCCAATCAGATTCAAGGAAAAATGAGTTACAAAATCAAAGAAATAAAAACTTGTAACTCCTCTCATGATGGAGCTTTAAAACCATCAAAGCTCATAAACACTCCTAAATGGATACCAAAGGCCTATAAATAGAAGATCATTCCAAGAAGAACAGATCCAGAAAAAAAAATCAAAGAAAAATCAGCCAGATAGATGGTTTAGAACTCCCCGAAGATCTGAAGAGACTCTGCTGCAATAAACACCACAAGGTGATTGAAGTCCCTTGGGGGGCACCCCCCCCCCCAAGGTAAAACCCTCTCTTCTCCTATTCAACATGGCCAAGACGCGGCTTTTCAGCCCATCTCTTCATTTTTTATTGGGTATAGGACCTTCCCTTGGTCCTTGGTCCTTTTCATCTGAAGGTCGATGGCGAAGTCCATACATGACTTGCTACCGTCGATCAGAACGGGTCCCCGCAATCCCCTGAGAAGTCAGATTCTCTTTCTTACTTTTCTGTTGTATTTTGTATTTTCTTTAAGAGACAAAAAAACTCACAATTCTTGTCTTTCATTTTTATAAGATTTCTAATTCGCCTTTCACGGTAAACAAAATCGCCTCTAACGGCATCCAAAAAAAACTCTCTTCTGTTAAATATATGTGCAATGGAAAGTTAGAAAAGAGGTTGATTTCCTTTCTACTTGCGAAGGTGGATCTCTGGATCACCATTTCTAAATTCCAAGTAGAATAGAAAATCTGGCATACCCGTACAAAAATGTTGTTACCCGCTTTTCTCCCCCTTCTTTCCCTCCATTCGGCCCTCTCGGTGACCCTAGAGATGGATGGGGGAGCAAAGGAAGGAAATCGGGTCCATCAAGTTGGCAAACCCGGTGGGACCAGTTCATTTGAGAACGCGATGCTTGAATTCTTAGGCTCCTTTCTAGTTGGTGTCCTATGTTGGATCTTGCATACAAAAAAAAAACATGAGATGGGATTTTTGGAAACTTTCTACCTCTGAACTTATTTCCATTCTTTCTCATTTCAAAAAAAAAAGAAAAAGAAATCTGATTTCTCTTTTTTTGGATTCAATTTTGAGAAACTTTGATCCTCTCCTCTTTGAACTTGATAGCTCACAGAAATGTTCGCAGCTATTGTTCTTATCGGGGAATGGGCCATATTTTCTCTTTAATGAGTCTGATACGGATTTCCAAAAAAAACTCTTAAAAAAAAAAAACTCCTTCAAAATTTTTGTTCTTTTTTGGAATCAAATTTTAGAAAGTTTGGTCCCCTCCTTTTCGGATTTAGCGCTCGCAGAAATGTTTGAACCCTTATTCGGATTGGGACACCGTTCGTTCTCTTTGATGAATCGATCAAAAAAAAAATCAAAAAAAAATTCAAAACCCACTAAGGTTGCACCATTTGCGTTCTTTGACCAAAGTGGATCTAAGAAAAGCCTTGTCCAGAGTGTGGAGACAGCTAAACCGGTCGAGGTAAGGTTCCTCCAAATGGGTTCATTAAGTAATCCTACCCTTACCTAGGGACTGATCTATCTACTAAGGTTTCATAAGACCGAGTTGAAAACCTATGCATTTTTTTCAAAAAAAAAAAAAAAAAAAAAAAGGAACTTTCAAAAAAAAAAAAAAACTTTCGTCACTTTTGGGTTCACATTCGAGAAATTTTGGTTCCCTCCTTTTCGGATTTAGCGCTCGCAGAAATGTTTGAGCCCTTATACGGATTGGAACACCATTTGCTCTCTTTTATAAATCCGATTTTGACCTTTCAAAAAATCCCATCTCCTGTCTTTTCCAAGGATACGATTTGCAGCATTTGTGCCTAGCGGTGCTAGTATGCCCTTCCAGGTCTACTGTATTCGTGACCGACACATTTGTATCTCCAACCTTATATCATCTTACCTCGAGTGAGCCTTGCTTCTTGGTAATTTGAAAAAAAAGGTCTACGATTGCTTCTAGCAGTCACTGGGATGCTCGCTCTGAGCCTCCTGTACTTGCATTCAGAACAATTGTATCCCCTATGGCTTTTTGCCTTCTTCGCCTCGCTTGGGCTGGGCGATGTTCCCTCGAGCGATTTGAAAAGACAAAACCATAGTTCTTTCCCATTTATGATCACTATATTCTTGTGATTACTAATGGACGTGGTCTTGTTTTAGAAGTTTTCCAAAAACTAACAATGGCAGCTTCATTAACCATCACTTTCGATGAGAACAAGTACCAACTAATGCTCCAGGAGAAGCAAAACAAGCGCATTCATAAGCGCCCTACCAGTTGCTGAAGCGTCACCTCCCTCGGCAAATCTCAAAACACCGGGTCGACCTCTACTCCCCGGACTATCATCTTCGGGTCGCTGGGACCGTTCCCACTTCCCGTAGAGAAAACCGCACCAGCTAAGAAGCAAAAGACAACCCCGTAACGTGTCACTGCCATGACACCAAGGGCAAACAAGAAGAAGCCCGAAGCCCATGGCAACCCCATGAAGCCTCAACCTGCAGAGAACCAGGTCTACCCTAAGACTTGGTCCCCAAGACATTCATAAAAACAAAGGAGGTCACGAGCATCTGCAAAGCCAGCATACCTGGCCCCTCTCAAAGAAAACTGGTTCTATCCTCTTGCATACATGAAGGAGGAGAAACCAGCCTCTTGCCTGATAAAGAAAGCAACCCATCATAAGTCAGCTTGCTCCTACAAGCCAAAAATCAAACCATACATCCCCAGGCCTCTGCAAGAACCTGCCAAGGCATGCACTCCTGCAGTTCAACCCTTTATCTCAACGGGAGCCGCACTCGCAAAATTCAAAGCTTCGCTACGATAGTCGAAGGACCGAGTCCAAATCCTGTCTATGCCCAACTTCAAAGAAGACAGGCTCGGCTGCTGCGCTCGAGGGAGTACATCCTTCATTGCTAAAGCCCAGCCAGAGCTGACAGAAGCTCAAGTTGCCCATCGCATACGTCGTCGCACGTACAAAAGAGACTAGAGAAGCAAAGGACCCAGCATCCTATCCTCCAAGTCTCCCAAAAATGGGTCGAAAAAGAAAGGCCCGATCAAGTTGTTGTTGTCCATATGGTTGGTAAAACCAGAAGACGTCAGAAGTCAGCAACTAAACTTCATGTCCGACGACCGGTGACTCGTAGCGTCTCCCGAACACGAAGACATCTGGAAGAATCTTCTACTCCTTCAAGCCAAGGACAACGGAGTAATCCTTCCTCAAGCTCTTCAAGAATGAGCCCCAGCTCAGTCATCTGGACGATCTCCTCGTTCGAATCACGAGGGATGAACATCTTGGCTACAAACTCTGAGCCACCTCGTAAGCCACCTCCTGATGAAACGACCGCACGCATCCAACAATTGGAGCAAGGTCAGCAAAGGATTGAGGCTCTAATGGAAAATCTTCTTCTCGCTTTTCAGCGTCAAGAAAACAACCAACCTCCTCCAAATAACGAGGAAAATGCAGAAAACAATGAGTCACGTACCCTTACCAAAAAAGATATTGACGATATCCTCGCCAAAGCAAGAGAAGAGGATACACTGAAGGAGCATGGGATCAAGCCACCATATCCCTTATGGATGGATTCGGTCCCATTCCCTACGAAATTCAAGCATCCTACTCTCCAAATATATACGGGGAAAGGATCAGCCAGACATCATGTCATCCATTTCAAGATCCTGACGGGAGCTATCGCAGATCAAGATGCCCTCAAGATCCGTCTCTTTGCAAGTACCCTAAAAGATACGGCCTTCGATTGTTACTCCACTTTACCAGAGGACTCTATCCAAAATTGGGCCATGCTAGAGACACGCTTCCTGACTCACTTTAAAGGTGAGGATCATCCTGTTACTATGGCACAACTCTGCAGCCTAAAATAGGGAGAGAATGAGTCAACGTACGACTTCATTCACAAGTGGAAGGCAATGGCGTACAAGTGTTCAGATGTATTGCCACAAGCATCGCCCATCGACATCTGTCGTAACATCATGAGAGCAAGGATCCGCTCCATGATTATCGACAACAAATCAAAGAACCTGGGAGAACTCTTAGAAGCTTCCATGGAGGTTGAAATAGTGATCAAAGACCTCAACAGTCAACAGTCATCAAAGAAAGAGTCGACTACCATTACGACCTCAAAGCCAAAGAAAAAGGAGGTTCTTAATGTGCAAACCAAGTCAGCTCCTCAGCAGCCAAAGAATGCTGAAAATAAAGCTGCAGGTAAGAAACCTGCACTCTCCGAAGCCTTCAAACAACGAGTAGAAAAGAAATACCCGTTCGATGAAGATGTTAAAGAAGTCTTCGAGGCTCTCGTAGCAAATGGTAAACTCACCTTACCTGAGCCCAAAAGACCGGGAGATGTTGGCAAAACCAATGATCCTCGGTATTGTCCCTACCACTAGATGATCTCGCATCCTCTCAATAAATGCTTCGTTGTAAGAGAAAAGATCAACGAGGTGTGGAAAAACCAGGTCATCACCTTTGAAAAAAACTATGGGTCTACCTCCGTCAACATGGTGTCGTATGGACAAAGTTCTGAGTCACCAAAGGAGAAGACCACTACTTCCTTTAAGGTGATAAAAATGACATAGATGTCCCAAGAGTTGGTTCCTTATCCAACATCATACCGACAACCCAAATTGGTGCATCCCGATCTCCTAGAAGATGAAAATTGGGAGATCGTCAAAACAAAGCCTACCGCTCAACAACGAAGGCAGGCCAAGAGACAACTCCGCAAGCTCAAGCAGCAGGAGAAAGCTTAACCAAAACAAGAAGTTCCTGAAAAGGTAGAGGCCTCTTCCACTGCTTCGCTGGGGTTAACGGAAGAATCCAAGGCTTCAAAGGTGGAAAGAAAATTCACCCTTGGTGATTTCATGCCACCTTAATTTAGAAATGAAACTGCGTAAGGGGCATAATACTCTTGCAATTCGGTAATTGGATTCTCCATGGATGGATACGAGTCCAATGACACCGCCTGTGACACCGACGAATGGGAGGAATCCCTTGAAACAGGAGAATACCTCTCCGACGAAGAATGGATTCCCGAATCTCATCTTATGCCGGCAATCTAGTATAACCCATATCAGCAACAAGGATCCTGGTCTGATGATGAAGAAGACCAAGAAGTTGTTCAAGAAAATCCTGTTGACTCAGCACCCGTCAACGCTCTAGTAGAATCCAACCATGTTGAACCACAAGGAGTTGACGAAGAAGAAGATTTGGCTCCCATGCCTGATCCTGAAGAGCATGCGAGGATCTTGCAGTGCCTTGCCTTAGAACAAGAGTAAGATCTTCCCGATCAAAATCCAGAACCGGAAGTCCCTGAAAATCAACAAATACCTCCTCTCTCAATTCCTAAAAATGGAGAAAACTGCTGGATAGATGATCCTCTCACATCCGATGATGAGCCTGACTCCCAACAGTCCACTCTGGGGGGATCTCCTATCAGGGCAACTTGCAATGCGATAACTCAGGATGGTAGCGCCTCTGAAGCATCATCTACCAAAGACACGTACTCTCCGGCTACACCTGATAATATATCTTTCGGAGCTACATTTTCTGAAGTGACTTCCACTGAGATAACATCTTCTCAGCCTTCGTCCCCTGAAACTGTGACGTCATAACTCACAGCTCTTCTGACCGATCATCCTGAAGAAACTTCAACCGATGAAAACCTGATCAATTGGTCCCAGATACTTAACCTTATAGGAGACGTCTGGACCGACAAATTACTCAATGAAGGAGAAAAGTTGCTGGACGTTGTTCAAACTTATTCCCGGAAAATGCTCCATGTAGTGCAATCACGGAAGATGGTGACTCTGCTGCAGACACATCTTTAGCAAATGAGAAGGATCAACCCTTGGATCCCAAGGACGATCTTCCAAATGAAGACCCTTCTCAAGAAGCTCTTGAAGTTGGTAGAGGTACCCGTTCTGGCCGGGATTACCACAAAAGTTACAACCAGTCTTCATCTTCTTCTTATGTAAATCCTTCGGGAAAAGATGTTCTAAACGCCCCAAGTGGCAAGAATAATGAACATGCAGGCCCGAAGGAGGCTTTCAAGTACGACTTAATTAAGCACTTCGAACACATACTTGCACGACTGCACATCCGGGACTTATTACGAATGTCTCCACAAACTCGTGATAGTCTCATTTCAGAACAACAAAGGCTGAATGCGGATGTCGACAAACATGCCCCACAAGTCCTACAAATTGAAATGGACTATAGGGTCAAAAAATCAAATACTCCCTCAAAGGAAGAAAAGAAGAAAACCGAGGGATCAAGCATTAAATGCCTCTCGGTACAGAAAGCAGCAAGTGCAACCATCGCCTTCGGTAAGGATGACCTCCTACTAGGCGAGACAAAGCACAACCGACCCATGTACTTCACAGGGTACATCAAAGAAATGTCGATACACATAGTCCAGATCGACCCAGGTTCTGCACTCAACCTCATCTCTACTTTGGCACTTGAAGAGTTGGGCATCCCACCTAGCAAGCTGAGTCAAACGTCTGTATCCATCTTTGGATACGACAGGAGCGCTCAAAGGCCTATCACCAAAATCAGGTTCAAGCTGCAAATCGGTGTTCGTATCTCTGAAGTCACTGTGTATGCAATAAGAACCCCCTCATGCTACATCATCCTTCTTGGACGCCCCTGGATACACGAGAATGGTGTCGTCCCTTCAACTCTAAATCAATGCATCAAGTTCATCGGCAACGACGGCTCGATACATCAAGTGTTTACAGACAAAAAACCCTTTAAAGGCAAAGAAGTCCATTTTGCATATGCTCAAATGTACAAAGATGAAATAGAAGAAAAGGAGGAAGAAACAACGCCCTTCACCAAAAATCTCCAGAAAGATAAAGGCATGGATCCTCAGCAATCATCGAAAGAAAACAAACCTTCCGGCAAATCCGAAGAGAACAATCCATCTCCCTTCGTTGTCTCTCTCAAATTTTCAAAGCCTTTGGTCATAACAACCAAACCAAAGAAGACAAAGCAAAAGTCTGGGGGCAAGTTTGTTGTCTCCTTCGTGTCTATCAAGCAAGACACGGATTCAGAGTCAGAGCCAGAAGACAACACACCGTCAAGCCAAGCTAACACTCAACAAGTTCAGCATACTCTACCCCCAAAAGAGACACCTGCTAACGTAGAAGATCCTACGTCTGCTTCCTTTGTTGTTCCGACAACTTCAGCAAAGACAAGCCAATCTTCTCCCACAGATCAGAAGCTTCCTCATCAAATTCCATGCTTGAACCTTTCCAAAACGAAGGTATGCCTCAACTATTTCTATATAGTCCTGTGGCACAAGCTATTATGAAGAAAATGGGCTATGACACTCAAAACCCAGTCGGTCTGGGGCAAGGTCGTGGTATCCTCACACCATTGGAGCCTGCCTTAACGAAAGGTCAATTGGAAGATTGGAGACTCACAGTCATGTAGATAAATCTTCACATGGATTGGGGTATGATCCCGACACTCCCATGAGACAGTTGACACAAATGCTGATGAGTCAATTTGCCGACCAAGCCTCAACATCTCATGTCCTTGAAGACATCAATCTCCCTGGATATCTCTTTGAAGAGTCACCCGTCAAGGATCCAGGAAGCTCTACCAGTTCGTATGATTTCTCTGATGATGAAGAGGAATTGTCTGGTGATAAAGACATGTGGTGTTCTGACCTAGAAGAACCGTCGTCTCTAAAAGAAGTACCCTACTTCGATCTTGTTTCAATAGGCGATTGGGATCACCTCATAGAAAGCCTTGAGAAGATCACCGATCTTGAAGACCCATGGCCATAAACAAAGCCTTAACCTGAAAATGCCCTTGAAACTCCAGAATGTTTCGATGAGTTGGAAGCCTCCGAAAATATTGTGGAGGAACCACCTTCGAACCTTCCAACAGAAGATCCTATTCAAAAGATAGACTTGGGAACACCAGATAACCCACGTCTTGTATTCATAAGCAAGAATATAAAGGATGATGAGTTACCTGAGTATATCTCTTTTCTTCGTGAGTCCGTTGATTGCTTTGCATGGTCTTATGCTGAAATACCTGGCTTAGACTCCAAAATAGCAGTCCACAAACTCAATCTGCAAAATGATATCAAGCCTGTCAAACAAGGCCAAAGAAGATTCCGTCCAGACGTGATGGACAAAATTGAACAAGAAGTTCAAAAACTCAAAAGCGTCGGCTTCATCCGTGAGGAACAACATCCTGAATGGTTGACCAATATTGTCCCAGTGACAAAGAAAAATGGGCAGATCAAGGTCTGTATTGATTATAGAGACCTAAATGGCGCTTGCCCCAAAGATGAGTTCCCGCTCCCCATACCAGAGGTGATGATTGACAACACTTGTGGGTTTGAGCGAATGACATTCATGGATGGATTCTCTAGCTACAATCAAATAAAGATGCATCCTGAAGATGAAAAACACACATAATTTCGAACCCCATTTGGCGTGTATTGCTACACTGTCATGCCATTTAGTCTGAAAAATGTTGGTGCCACATATCAGAGGGCTATGATGAAGATATTCCAAGATATGCAGCACAAGGCGGTTGAGTGTTATATTGATGACCTCGCTGTCAAAAGCAGAAGAAAAGAATACCATATGAAAGACCTTCAGGAAGTCTTCCTCCGACTTCACAAACACAAACTGCGAATGAATCCCCTGAAATGCTTCTTCGGCATTTCATCGGGTAAGTTTCTCGGATTCATAGTTCGGAAAGCTGGAATAGAACTTGACCCCATCAAAGTCAAAGCTATTCCAGAAATGCCTTCTCCAAGAACCTTAAGAGAACTAAAAGGACTTCAAGGAAGATTGGCATATATCAGACGGTTCATCTCCAATCTCTCGGGGAAATGCCAACCATTTTCCCGCCAAATGAAGAAAGGTGTGAAATTTGTTTGGGATGCTGAATGTCAAGCACCATTTCAAGAAATCAAGACGTACCTATCTAAACCTCCAGTGCTGGCTGCCCCTACCACTGGAAAACCATTCATCTTGTACACAAGAGCTCTCGACCATTCTCTGGGTGCTCTACTTGCATAAGAGAATGACGAAGGAAAAGAAGCTGCTCTATACTGCCTTAGTCGTATGCTGGTAAGTGCGGAGCATCGCTACTCTCCAGTTGAGAAAGAATGCCTTGCAGTGATGTTCGTCGTACAAAAGCTGCGTCACTATCTGTTGTCCAACACAGTCTACCTGATTTCGAGGATCAACCTCTTAAAAGTCCTGGTCACAAAAGCAGGTTCTCTTAATGCCCGATTGGTAAAATGGTCTATCCTCCTATCACAATTTGACATCAGGTATGTACCACAAAAGGCAATTAAAGGCCAAGCCCTAGCGGATTTCCTTGTAGAGCATCTGTTGCCTAAAGATTCCCCACTCAGAGATGATCTCCCAGACGAGCCTGTCTACAACGCGGAGACTTTCCACCAAATGCCACCTGGGACATGTACTTTGCGTTGCAACCAGGACAAATGAAAAAAGAAAGCTGATATCGGGAGTTGGCATCCTCTTTGTCAGTCCCGACAAATACATGATTCCACATGCTTTCTCGCTACAGGAACCATGCTCAAACAATGCAACTGAGTACCAAGCTCTCATCGTAGGACTTGAACTAGCCCTCGAATCCAACATCACCATGCTGGAAGTCTTTGGGGACTCTTAACTGATCGTCAACCAGATGAATCAGAAATTTGAAGTTAGAAAGCCTGATCTGTTGCCTTACTACAACAAGGCACAATCACTTCGCCAAAGGTTTGACATCTGTCATTTCACCCATATCCTCAGAGGTGAGAACATCCGGACAGATGCCCTGGCCGGACTCGCCGCATCTATGGCAATCTAAGAAGGGGAAAACATGCAAATCACAGTGTATCAAAGAAGGATTCTCCCTCCTCTTAACACACACCAAGCAGTTGCTGAATGCAACCAATTGGCCGAAAGTCGGATCTCTATCCTCAAACCTTCGATCGGCGACTAGAGAGATCCGTTCATTGATTACACCATGTTCGGAAACCTCCCTGAAGATCCGGGTAAGCATTTAAAAACGAGCCCCAAACTTTCATTTTGATATTCCTTCAAAAATGCTTTACAAAAAATCCTTCGACATAGTACTTCTGCGTTGTTTGTCACAACTAGAGGCTGAGGAAACACTCAAAGAAGTTCATGCTGGTCTTTGTGGAGCTCATCAGGCTGGTCCCAAACTCTACGGTAAGATAAAAAGGTTGGGATATTATTGGCCTACCATGGTAGCTGACGCCATGCAATTTGCTAAACGCTGCCGCCAATGCCAAGTTCATGGAGACTTTGTTCATATGCCTCCAGAATGGCTACACCTGACAGCAATCTCATGGCCGTTCGAAGCTTGGGGGTATGGACATCATAGGTCCAATCTCTCCCCCGTCAAACGAAGGCCATCGTTTCATCTTCGCCGTTACGGATTATTTCTCCAAGTGGCCAGAAGCGTTTGCGCTCAGTGAAATGAAGACCTCATCAGTCCTTCAATTCTTGCGCACCAACATTATTTGTCGCTTCAGCATACCTAAAAGATTCGTTCATGATAACGGACCGCAATTCCAAGATCACCGATTCTACAGGTTTTGCGACGAATACAAAATCTAAAGATGTCCTTCGACTCCATACAATCCGGCAGCAAACGGACTAGCAGAAGCCTTCAACAAGACACTGCAAAATTCTCAAGAAAATGGCCTCTAGTCACAAAAGAGACTGGGGAGACAAACTACCTGAAGCCTTATGGGCCTATCGAACCACCGTTTGAGGACCAACCCATAGCACACCCTTTTCTTTGGTCTATGGATGCGAAGTTGTTGTCCCTTTGGAAGTACAAATTCCTTCCTTATGGGTATCTTTATAAAATGACACGACGCAAGAAAGCAATGTCAAACTGAGACTCCAAGAACTGGACAACCTCGACAAAAGACGGCTCGAAGCCTTACAAAGCATTGAGCTGTACCAAGCACGCATGGCAGGATCTTTCGACAGGAAGGTCAAGCAACGCACCGATAGAAAGGGTGACTTAGTTCTTGCAGTAAAAAAGCCAGTGGTTTTTTCTCACAAATCCAAAGGCAAACTCGAACCAAAATGGGAGGGACCCTTCGGCATTGACAAAGTCATCTCCAATGGCGCATACGCACTTCTAAACATGGAGGGTGACAGATGTTTGCTGCCCATCAACTGTAAGTTCTTGAAGCGGTACTACCCTTGAAGACTTATGCCACTAGGTCAGAGCAATGCTTGCATTGCCAAAAGCCTATTCTCAGATACTCGCTCGTCAAACCCTCCTCTTTTAGATTTTTCATGCTTCTGTTGAGATTTCTAAAAATTCAAAACAATGCTTACTTTCATAGTTTCATTGTTAAAAAAAATCCAAGTTTAGGAGCCTCTTCCCAGACTTGACCAAATTTTCGATCCTTGAACCCAAAATTCATGGTTTGAAACAAAATCAGGACTTAGGAATTTCCACCCTAGTCCAACCTGACTTTTACAACCATAAACGGTTTTAAGTCAAAATTTATGACCTTCGTGTCTTTAAACAAAAAAAAAAGGTTTTTTAGAACCCGCGGGGAAACGACGCTTAGTCGATACTTGCAAAACCCAAAAATCGGAAGGATGCGAACCCCATTCGATACTTCCAAATTTTCAAAATTGCAGGGAAGCGACACATTGTCGATACTCGCAAAATTTCAAAAATCATGGAGACATAACATTCCAGTTGATATCCACGAACCCAAAATTCAAACAAAAACTGAGGTCCAAAAAAAAAAGATCTCAAATTTCAAAAATCGCGGGGAAGCGACATTTAATTGATACCCACAAAACCAAAATTTTTAAAAGAAGCAAGGAAGCGGCACTTAGTCGATACTTGCACCCAAATTCACGAGGAGGCGACATTCCATCGATACTTGCAAGACCATTCAACAGGGAGGCGACTTTTAGTCGATACTTACATTTTTGAAAACCAAAACCTGGCTCTCATGCCAAAATCGGCTATAAATGCCAAAAGCCTAACTCTCATTCCAAAAATTGGCTTTCATGCCCTCACAAAATCGGTTATAAATGCCACAAAACATGGCTTTCACGGCAACAAAATGAAACTTGTTTTTCAAAAAACAAATCAGCTATAAATGCCACAAAAACATCTCATTGAAGAAGTAACCACTTGGGAAGCTCTTGGTTTCATTCCACTTGCTCCCTAAAGCTATGACTTCATCAACGAAAGCCTTCGCATCTGCAATGTCCAGGCCGACCTCTTTGCTATCAGCAAGGATGTCTTGTACATGCTTGATCATGCCAAAGTCGGCTTCTAAATGGCCAGAAGAAAGTGTTTTGACCCATGAGCTTAGAACGCTCTTCAACACTTTCTTCGCGTACTCAAGAGATGGCCCGGATAAAGGCTCGCCCCTCTCCATTGGCCGACTGCCCGTGTCATGTCCTGTTGGGTGAGTGATCATTAAGCTCTTTCTAATCGGAGACACTGGCAAAGGAATCTGCTCAAAAGATTTCACTAGGTATCTTTTGTACAGCTCCTGGTCTGATGATGTCCTGCTCACTGAGAAAGTCGATCTTGTGCTTTTCTCCGGGAAGGAAAGCCAGAACTTCCCCTCGCCAGACTCCATCTGATCTGCCAAGACCCTTCCTAGGAGATTGCTTGACATCAAACTCCTTCCTGGAAAGCCCCTGGTACACTGAAAAGCTATCCACAAACCATTTCGTGAAGCCAGCAGTCTGGAAAGTGGGCAACTTAGGATAGGAAATCATGACGGTAGTATCCTCCGCACTGTAAAAGGCCCATGCATTCCTCCCATCCTGCAAACCTCCAAAGCGCTTCACCATGCTCGAAGGCGCTCCAACAACGCCTTGAAAGAAGCACAACTGCAGCGCGAAACGCGAGGGAACATACGGCTGGATATCAACAAAAAGATGTCTCCGGTACACCATTGTACCAACACGTATGTTAAAATGCCACCCCTTTTCTGCATTGGTCAAGGAGTAATGTCTTCCCGACCCCACCCTGGTAGAATCACGGGAGGCTCCGAAGTCAAAAGCCTTCTTCCGCAAACCCGGAGAAAGCTTCACTGAAGATTGCCCGATCTCGACGTCCCTGACCCGTTGGATCCTCAAACGGGCAGACAAAAGAGATTCGGAAACGGCTGTCCCTCTAGCTAATCGAATCATTGAAGGGTCATCATCCTGTGCAACTCCCAATTGATGGAAGCCGGGATAGTGGTAAACATACCACGAATAGAAAATATGGGCTGAAAATACCCTGTTCATAGGGCGCCCTAGCCGAACCAGAAAAGCAGCAGCCTGCAGTTTGGTACACAAGTAGGAGTAAAGAGCTGGCACCAAAGCCAACCACTCTCCGAACACCATCTAAGAAGCCGGAAAAATATAGTGCGGCCTGATGTGTGTTCATTGTTAGGGATTTTGTAGATTGCAATTTGATGGATGTATAATCATTCAAGCATCATTTGATTTACACACTTGCATTGTTTTAAATAAACTTGAAATCTTGTTTTAAACATGCATTGTTTTTAAGATTTGTAAAAGTTTCAATTTATGCATGATTTGCTTTTAAAACTTGGATGCATTTGATTTTGAAAAGAGTTTTAGAAATCAAGCTAGCCTTTGGTTTTAAAGTTTTGAATCATTTTAGGCTTTGTGTGTTTCATGTTTTTAAACCCCTTAAAATGATTTAAAACATGTATTCAAGCTTGATTTAATGGCCCAAAGTTCCACCAAGAAAAACTTTGTAAATTGCAAAAGTTGGAGTTTTTTGGTCCCGGCAGTGTCGCCGGTCGACCGGCGCAGAGGTCCCGGTCGACCGGGAACACTGCAGGCCGTCAGGGCCAAAGTGCTCCAACGATCAGAAATTTGACCGTTGTGTGATCCCGGTCGACCGAGACCTGTTTGCAGGTCGACCGAGGACTAGCCGTTGGGCACTTTTTGGCTATAAAATGAGTTCTTTCCTTTGCCAAAGGTTGGAGAATTTTAAGCCTTCTTAGAGCTGTTTGGAGACAAGGCAAAGGGGATGAACTAAGAGAGACCAAAGAGTCATTTGGAGAGCTAAAGCTTGGATTAATGAAGTTAAATCTCTAAGTTAGCTCTACCTCTCTTAATCATAGTTTACATGCTTTGCTTAAGTTATTGGTAAATGATTTTGAGCATGATAACTATGATGTGATGAATCCATTCTTCTCTCAATCTTTGATCTAATTAAGATTGGATTCTTCACTTTGTTTTCATCCAAGTTGTTTTTAAATCTTCCTTAATCATGCTTAGCCTAAATCTTTGATTTCCTTTATATAGCATGATTCATTTTCTTGGTTGAAACATTACTTGTTGTTTTCATTCATTTAATCATTAGTAAAATTAATTTGGTTTTGAAAAAAACATTGCACATGCATCACATGTTCTAAGTTAATCATTTTCATACAACTTGTGAGTCTTTGATTTTCATGTCATTAACAAGTTGATTTTCATACATGTGATTTGCATTAGACTTCAATCAAATCTTTCATGAGCTTTAAACTTTGAAATGCTTTAAGCATATATTTGATTGAGCTTTCTTTTTAAACTTGATTGAAGTTATCACACACACATTATGAGCATACACATTTGCATTCATTTAGTGTTTGTGTGAGTTTGTTATTCACTTTCATATCCGCCTATTGTAGAGGCAAATACATTGTGCTTAAATTGTATCTCTTAGAGTGATCTTTTGTGAAGACACTTTCTTAGAGAAATCTTTATTTGTAAAGGTTATTGCTTAGCCTTAGAAAAGCACTTTGTAAAGGTTATTGCTTAGCCTAAGAAAAGCATCTTGTAAGGTTATTGCTTAGCCTAAGAAAAGCATCTTGTAAGGTTATTGCTTAGCCTAAGAAAAGCATTTTGTAAAGGTTATTGCTTAGCCTAGAAAAGCACATTGAGAGGTTGTTGTTTAGCCTAGAAAAACAACATTGTAAGGGTTATTGCTTAGCCTAGTAAAAAGCATAAATAGTGGAAATCCGATGGGGTGATTGGATCACAAGCCGGTAGTGGACGTAGGCATTGAGGCCGAACCACTATAAACCTTGGTGTTGTGGTGCTTGCTTGTGGTGATTCATTTATTAGCTTCCGCATATTGTTTGATTAATCATCACATGTGACTAGTTTATGTTAAGAAATTAAGATTGGTCTAAATTGGTCATAGTTGTAGCACACCCTATTCACACCCCCCCCCCCCCCCGCTCTAGGGTTAGGATCCTCAAGGACTTTCATTCATCTCCTCCAGCGAAAATAGCCTCACCCAACCAATAAGTGAGGTAAACAGCGAGATCTCTCCACAATGCAATGTTAGGACAAATGGCGTCTATACTCTCGAAGAACTTCTTTAAGTCATCTTGCAAAACGGAGATCTGCTTCAAACCTGAGTTCTTGGCCCTAGCATCTTGGGCCATACCATCAGAAGACTCTCCGCCATCAAAGAAGTTGGAGCTACAATTCTTCCAACATCTACACTGGACTTTCGAGCCCTCCTTCTCCTTCAAAAAATCATAAAAGGCAATGAGCTTAAAGTACAGGAGCCTGAACTCCTCAGACTGCTCCTCAAGAATGCTATCGATAGGCATAAACTCCTCATAGAGTTTGCCAAGGATAGGCAGCCCGGTGATGATGCTTAATTCCTTCAAAGTAAAATCAATCTCACCGTTCGTTATAACGAAGGTGTTGGTTTGTGGAAGGAATGACTCTAGCATGGCCATGAAGGCCTCATCAGAGAAAACCACGGTCTTCCGAAAAGCGCGAGCCGCATCAAAGATCCCGGCCTCCTTCAAAATGGCTCCACCAACCTACAGGGTGTGATCAGTACATGATTCCCAGCTCGAATCAGCAATGAAACGGCCACGAAGTCGAAAAGGCTTCACCCAACTGCTGCCGTCACCCCAAAAAATGTGAAGGCCAATCGGTCTCAAATTGATTGACGGATGGTCAGAACCTTGGTAGTCACTGGAGGGCATCAACATGTCCATATGGACATGCGACTTCTCTGCATATCCGGAAGGGCCGCCAACAAAAACCCCGGTCTTTATCACATTGGTCCTCTTCACCCAGCTTGGAGGATCCTCCCTCTTGGGACACGTGGGAGAAAGACTCATGATCGAGACAGTCCGATCAAAGGTCGACCGGGTAGAAATAGTTCTCTCCTCACCATCAGCTATGTAAGAGAGCTGAAAACATCTCCTCTAGTACGTAGAGTCGTCTAGGACTGCGTCACCAAAGAAAAAGGTAGGCTTGGACACAATGCTCTGATCATCCATGACCCAAGGACAGCTGCTTACCATAATCCTGTAAAACTCTTCATCCTTGAGAGCGATCAATCGCTGTCTCATCTCATCGCGGTTGAGGGAGTCGCATTCTTCCAAGTCTTCTCCACAAACTGGACCTTATCCTAGGCCTGATGTACGACCACATTAGGAGACCTGGTAGACCGACGAGGTGCATCAGTAACAGGCTCTTTGCCCTTGTTCGTTATGGAGGAACTACCTGCAAAGGATGAAAAAGGAAAAATCAATCATCAAAGTGACATAATTTTGCTAAAAAAAACAAAGAAAGTTCTAGCGAAATTTTGGCATGATTTTGGGACAATTCTAAAGAAAAGGAAAACATCCCGAATAAGATAGGAAGCTTGAAGATGAGCTCAACATCGCTGCAAGCTCAATGAAGCATCCTCAAAGAAGGTTTGAACTCAAACAATGTTGCAAGATCAAACTAATCTCATTAAATCTCCGCAGGCTCGAATAAGGGCTCAACATTGCTGCGAGTTCCAAACTTCGAAAATTGCAAAGCTCCTCAAAATCCAGCAAGATCAGGAAAAGGCTGAACATTGCTACGAGCTCCAAATCCCAAAACTTGCAAAAGATTTCCAGGTATGCATCATCATGCTCCCAATCAATTTACTAAAAAGCATGCAACAAGAAATTATCATGCATTAGATGCTGGGAAAACTTTAACCAAAGTTTGATCAATTCCAACCCAACTTGGTCAAAACCAATCAAATTTTGTCAAAGTCAAAATTCATGTTGACATGACCTAGAGATTCTAGCCTTCTATTTTGATGCATAAAAAAAAAGTATGCATGAACATCTTGGAATGCGTAAACCCCATGGTGCATAAACCTCATTATCTTGGTGAAAAAAAACAGAAGCAAAAAAAAAAAAAGAGAAATTTCTTCAAAAAAAAATGGCAAGCAGGCCGTGGCACACTACCACATGGCAATTCGGTCTGTCCGTACAGCCAAGAAAAGAAAAAAAAACGTGCAAAAAAAAACAGCATGTAAAAAAAAAGAAAAAGAAAACACGTGGAGAAAAAGGAAAAGAAAAAGAAAAAGAAAGAAGAAAAAGGGAAAGAAAGGAAAAGAAAGTAATTTATACTTTTACATGGAATTTCTTGTGGAGGAAGAAAACTTACTTGAAGCCATTGATGGAGAAGAAGAAGAAAAGCTTGAAGATCTTTGAAGAAGAAGAAGAACTCTTGATCTTGGAGCACTCTTGAAGACTCTTGCAAAGAAAGAAAGCAAAGAAGCAAAGATCCAATCTCCTCTTGCTTTTATAGAAGAGGGCAAACCAAAAGAGGAAACAAGGAGAAAACAAAGGAGGTAAGTGCTAAAAATTAACAACCATCCCAAAAGAAAGGAGATTTGAGATATTCTCTCCCAAAGAGAAGATTCTTTGAGAAATTTTCTCCAAAAAGAAAGGGAATAAGAAATATTCTCTCCCAAAATAAAGGAAACTTGAGAGATTCTCTCCAAGTAAGGATATTTTTAGATATTCTCTATCTAAAAGAGATATTTTTAGATATTCTTTACAAAATGACACCATGTGAGATCTAAGCCATCTTTAAAAAAGCTTAAGGTCCCATGGGCTAGCCCACATGAGCCAGGTTTGACCACCTAGGCACTAAAAAGGGTTTCCTTACAAAAAAAACTCATCTTACCAAAAGCATACAAAGTGGTTCCATGCCTCTTTTGAGTTGATTGGACCACAAAAAAAACAATTGAACCCTCATGAGCTTCCACAATTTCAAACCATCCCACCTCATATACCAAATTGAGCCAAAATCTTGAAATTGACATTTCACAAAATCCAAACCTAACCCCCTAGCTTGCCACATACAGCTTGTAAGGTCACAAGGTGAAAACCAAATCTGACCCCCCAATTTGCCACATACAGCTTGTTGGGTCACAAGGTCAAAATCCAAAAATCAAACCCCGACCCCTTAACCTGCCAGATACAGCTCGTTAGGTCACAAGCTCAAAAACCAAAAAATCCTTCTTGATCGCCTAATGCGCCACATAAAGCCCTTAGGTTCACAAGGTCAAAAGGAAAGCCCAAAATCCAAAACCCAAATCCAACTCCCTCATGTCATTTTCAAAACTTTGCCTTGAGAAGGTACGTGATCCCTCTCACTACCATAAAATCCCCTTTGAAACTTAAAAACCTATTAAAAAATGCACAAAGACTCATGGTCAAATCAAAAAGCTCTCCTTTAAGTTTCTCTTCGAGGCACATTGACTCCAAAAGCTACTCGTCGCTGTACCTCGAGGGGGCATTTGTTGACACCAAAAATGTCACTTTCCCGCTTCAACATTAAAAAGCCACATGAAGCCGCATCCTACTGCAAACGGGCAATGCCACTTCAAGCATCAAATCTTGTCTGAATCACTTGAAAACTGATAGATCCTTCAAGACAGCCAAAAGAAGAGTTCAAATGGAGTTTCGAGCCATTTCGACATTATTTGACCCAACTTCAATCCTTCGGCAGCCAAACAGGCGCTCTTGGCGGTGGCAGCGTCGAAGACATCAAAACTTCGATCTGAACCTACGGATGGTCTCAAAATACCTCCAAAAGGCTCCACGTCAAATTTCAGGTCATTCCGACAACGTTTGACCCGACTTCGACGCTCCGAAAAAAAAAATCAAACCCCTCGGCGGCGATAACCACCGGGACCATTACATGTCAAACAGAGTGCATGGGCGGCTTCAACATGCTTCAAAATGGCTGCATGTCAAATTTCAGGCCATTCAGACAATGTTTGACCTGACTTTGACGCTCCGAAAGAAAATCAAGGCTACCGGCGGCGGAGAACCCAGGGACCATGACATCCAAATTGGAACTAATGAATCTTCTCAAAATGACTCCAATAGGCTCCCTGTCAAATTTCAGGTCAATCGGACATCGGTTGACAGCACATCAAAGCGTGACATCTTCCTCGCAGCAAAATCAAGCTTAGCAGCACCGGGACCCCAAACGGCTTCAAAACTCAAACCAACGCCCATGGTTGGTCCTATTTACTGCTCAGGAGGCTTCACCTCAAATTTCAAGTCATTCTGACATCGTTTGACCTAGTTTCGACTCTTGACGGAAAATCGACCACGAAGTCTTCGACTTTTCAAAAAAATTGGAAACTTTGTGCTCTGATTTGCGCGTCTTCTTGTCAGGTTTTCTTCAGGAGAATCAAGCTAAAAAATGAGGAAAAATGTGAACAAACATACAGGAGAAATAAAGAAACAAAAAGCTCAAAAAACGGCGACCAAAGGGGAAAAAAATTCCCCCATGGTCGCCGGCGACCCTGGAAATCCGGGTCGCTGGATTTCCCCTGGAAGGCTCTTTTTCCAATCCTTTTCGTATTTCGGAAGTTCCAGGCCCTGCGGTTTCCTGAAAATCTGATTTTTGATGCTCGGAAACGACCGATCTTCGTCAACATCACGGATCCGCCGTGAAAAGCATGGAATCATCTTTGATAGCTTTGAGATCACCAACCGGCCGACCAAGAAAGTACACTTTTTGTCCGAACGATCGAGAAATCGACAAGACAGATGGTACTGGCCCGCTGTTAGCAATCGATCTCTGAAGTTGCATGGTCATCCGATATCGATCAATATGAAGATCCATCGTCGATCATCGCAAGAAGAATTCCAAAAGACACGGCACGGCCTGCGACTCTTCAAATCCCCGGCGACCACTTAATGTTGTTAATTGAGCCAACTAAATGCGGTCATTAACTCATTATTTTGAAAGGCCCAATAAGATTCAAGAGAATGGGAGTTACAAGTCAAAGCTGATGGAAAATAGGTGGGCCATTCAGATAGGTTTCAAAAACTTTTGACCCACTTGATGTAAGGATCAGCTATCTAGAAGGCAACAAACCCAATCCAGGATGCATTCCCTCAAACTCATAAATCATGTACAGCCATATATACTATCTAAAAGATAGAAAACATCACCTAAACATGCAACCACGAAATCTACAGCATACAAGGATGTGGATATACCTTTGGAGCTTTGTAGTGCTCTAATGGAAAATTTGAGTTCTTTCCTTTGATGATGAACACCTTCACTATCCAATTCAGAATCTCCAACACCTTTTGAACTTCCACGCTATTACCCGTATTAGATCTCTTTTCTCAAGAAGATGGTGGAATCTCCAAGAGAAAACCTAACTAGTAACTCTAAGGAACTAAAGGTGAAAAAGAGGAGAACTTAGAGAGGAAGAGAACTTGTGCAACACTTGCACAAAGGGGCTGTAGTTGCTCACACTATTATGCACGACCAAGAGGGGTTTATTCCTCTTTATATAGCCCTCCAATCCACCTCTTTTCCTATTTGAAATAGAAGTTTAACTCCCATTACAAAATAGTAAACTTCTCCCTTGCTAGTTGCCATAGAAGTCTCACTTCCACAACAATTAGTAGCTTTCTCCTTTCTAATTAAAATAGAAGTCCTACTTCCATTAATAATTAGTAGCTTACCATTACCACTATTAGAAGTCTCACTTCAAATAGAAATAGTAACCTTCCTTTTAGAGTTCAAGTAGAATTAGTATCTTTCTAATAACTTGGGCTAGCGTGGGGACCACTAGGGATTCTTTAGAAAGCTGGCTCCAACTGGGACACGCGACCCCACATCTCATGTGCAATCCAGGCCCACAGTTAATTGCAAATAACTCCACTATATAAATGCAATTGCACTCCAGTCTTAGGAATAAATTACAATGAAGGCCCTAAACTTCCACAGTACCACAAGTAGGCCCCTCCACCTATATCCATGGATCAATTGGACCTGTCCACCAAATTAGATCCATATCTTATTATCCTTGCACCCCAATTAATTATAATGATCATTTGGTACCGATCCAATTAACTCTTAATTGGAATGGGTGCGCACTTACCAATGATAAATCCATCAATTGGCACAAGGGGATATTAAAGATAGATTCCATCTTGACCATTGAATGTTCCCACAACTCCACTACCACGTACCCAAATCACCGAGGTGTTGACCTACAATTGGCCTCACTCATTGGTGACTCAAAGTAAATGCATAGATAGAAACTTGAGTTCATTAATGTCTCAGGATTATGAGCCTATTGCTAGGGAATTATGAGAGCAGACCTTAAAGTAAAGACAGTGTATATAAGGTGCTTCTCATGGTCCTTCAATACATCCAATGTACCAGCACCATGATCTAGAATCTTACATTCCGATGATCGAGACAAATCACACTATCTCAAGTGATCAAAATGCTGCAACCTTGTCAGATGAGATGTCCAATCTCATCACTGGTTGTGAAGATATTTAAGTATAAGATTTGTAATACATATCTCCTGTATGTGGATCTCATCCATACACAAGTATTACATCTAGTATACTTGTGGACTCCGGTTCATCTCATGAACCATTATGCCATTTGTATTGGTTATGTGCAAGTATATAATTAAACACCATTCATCTCATGAAAGGAAAGCATGATTGTACTGATAAATAAAGAAATGAATCAATTTATTACATCATATACTTGGTATTGAGACCATCAAAACTAACAAAAGCTATCATGGCATTAAAGCTACGAAACTCCTCTCATCGTGGAGATTAAAGGTGATTAAAAGCCCATCATTCTCCATCCACCAATCAGATTCAAGGAAAAAGAAGTTACAAAGTCAAAGAAATAAAAACTTGTAACTCCTCCCATCATGGAGCTTTAAAGCCATCAAAGCTCATAAACACTCCTAAATGGCTACCAAAGGCCTATAAATAGGAGATCTTTCCAAGAAGAACGGATCCAGAAAAAAAATCAAAGAAAAATCAGCAGAAAGATTGTTCAGAATTCCCCGAAGCTCTAAAGAGACTCTGTTGGAACAAACACCACAAGGTGATTGAAGTCCCTTGGGGGGCACCCCCCCCCCCCCCCCAAGGCAAAGCCCTCTCTTCTCCTATTCAACATGGCCAAGACGCAGCTTTTCAGCCCGTCTCTTCATTTTTTTTATTGGGTATAGGACCTTCCCTTGGTCCTTATCCTCTAAAAAAAACTGAAGTGCAATCCAAGGCAAAAGAATCAAAGCATCAAGCGTTCTCATCTGAAGGACGATGGCGAAGTCCATAAATGACTTGCGACCGTTGATCTGAACGAGTCCCCGCAATCCCCTGAGAAGTCAGATTCCCTTTCTTACTTTTCTGTTGTATTTTATATTTTCTTTAAGAGACAGAAACACTCACAATTCTTGTCTTTCATTTTGATAAGATTTCTAATTCGCCTTTCACGGCAAAATCACCTTTCACGGCAAACAAAATCACCTCTAACGGCTTCCAAAATAAAACTATCTCTTTTCTTAAATATATGTGCAATGGAAAGTTAGAAAAGAGGTTGATATCCTTTCTACTTGCGAAGGTGGATATCCGGATCATCATTTCTAAATTCCAAGTAAAATAGAAAATCTGGCATACCCGTACAAAAATGTTGATACCTGCCTTTCTCCCCCTTTTTTCCCTCCATTTGGCCCTCTCAGTGACCCCGGGGACGGATGGGGGAGGAAACGAAGGAAATCGGGTCCATCAACCGTATCAATCCTGTTTAGGTTTATGTGACCTAGCCTCAAGTGCCAAAGTTTTGTTGGATTAGATGAAGGCAACTTTCTCTTTAATGATGGTCTATTAATTGTTTCAGTATGATGTATCTTATACATTGTAGGAGTCAACAAATAAAGTCCATTGGTTACCATGCCAGAACATATATAAATACCATTCCTCTGTATGACAACTTCAGTACCAAAAGTAATAGAATAACTTTTATTCACCAAACTAGAAACTGAAACTAAATTTTGTCTTAAAGACGGTACATATAAAGTGTCTGACAATACTAATTTATTATCTAAAAAACATAAAGTAATAACTCCCACTAAAACAACCTTCGTCTTAGCACCAGATCCTAGGTTGACAATGATTTCTACATCACTAAGCCTCCTGGTTTCCCTGAACCCCTGCAACATATTACAAATGTGATTAGTTGCACTGGAGTCAACACACCTGGATTCCGAAGTACCAGTTGCAAAACTAACTTCAAAAATAAGTGACTTAATCATACCCGAGGTCTTCTTCTTAGACAGATAATCTAGAAAATTCCTTTTTTAATGTCCTGTCATACCACAATGGAAACATTTTCCTTATGTACCCAAACCCTTCACCGTGGTCACACTACCATTAAAACCATTCTACACCTTAGGACCCTTCTGAACAGATTTCTTCTTACCTATTCGCCCCTTGCCTTTCTGCTTGGACTTGGCAACTGACTTTTTTATCATCAGGGCAGTTGGATTCTTCTACATAATCCCCTCAGTCGCTACCAGCTGGCTAGAAAGCTTAGCTAAAGTCAGATTTATCTTATTCATATTATAATTGACCTTGAAATTGTTGAATGAATCAGGCAACTGAAAGTCCTGGGATCCTAACCCTAGAGGAGGGGGTGAATAGGGTGTGCTACAAATATGACCAATTTTAATTTCTATAAAATAAACTAGTCACATATGATGATTTACCAGACAAGATGCGGAAGCAAATAAAACAATTACCACAAGCAAACACCACTACACAAAGATTTATAGTGGTTCGGCCTCAATGCCTACATCCACTACCAGCTTGTGATCCAATCACCCCACCGGATATCCACTAGTTATGCTTTTTACTAGGCTAAGCAATAACCTTTACAATGTTGTTTTTCTAGGCTCAACAACAACCTTTACAAGATGCTTTTCCAAGGCTACGCAATAACCTTTACATTGTGCTTTTCTAAGGCTAAGCAATAACCTTTACAATTGAAGGATTTCTCTAAGAAGATGTCTATACAAGAACACTCTAAGAGATACAATTTAAGCACAATAAAAATGCCTCTTAAATAGGCTGATATGAAGGTGTAATTCAAAGAATAAACATACACAACAATTTACTCAAGTGTGTGAACAAAGTGTATGAGTGTATTACTTCAATCAATTTCTAAAGTGAAGCTCTTAAGTGAATGCTTGATGCATTTTAAAATCTAAGTTCGGAAAAATAATGATTGAAGTTATATGCTAATCACATGAGAAGTTCAAGCAACTTGAGAGTAGCAACAAAACAAGTTGTAAGAAGATTTAACTATTAATAACACATGTGAATTAGACAAGAGTGTTTACAAACCATTTTAATATTCCAAAGATGATAATGAGTTTGCAAAACAACTCTTTAATAGCTAGAAATCACGCATATTTCAAAATACAAAGAATTGAATATGCATGAATTTCATTTGGAATGGAAATCAAAACTTAACTTGAAAGATATACCTTTGTCTCAAGCATTTTTGAATTCCAATGACCCTCTAGCCTTATCAACTTCATCCCCTTTCTTAGGCTCCAAAATGGTTCCAAAAGTTCATCCAACAAGCCTCTCAAAAACGGGGAAAAGAAAGGACTTTAAAACAAAAAACAGTCCAACGGCTAGTTGGCCCGGTCGAACCCATGACACCCGGATCGACCTTGCCCAATGGCTAGTTGCCCGGTCGACCTGGGCCTGGCTCGGTCGACCGGTACACTGGCCATTTTCCAGCAGGCCAGTTGGGCCGGTCGACCGACCAAACTGGCCTGGGATGAGTTCCTGAGGGGTTTTCAAAATTCCAAAGGTGACACTTGGAACTCAAGGCCAGTGTGTATCATGCATACTAATATGATTCTAAAAATGAAATATGTATGCATAACACAAACCTAAAAACTCAATTTGATTTTCCAAAATTATGCATAAAGAATTAGGTTTTCAAAACCGAATATGAATTCTAAAAACATGCATGAGAAATTCATTTCAAAACCATATGCACATGCAAGATAGAATCCAAGATTCCAAAGTCAAAAACTAAGAGAATGAGTGTGTGATCATTTGACAGTGAATGTGAATGTGTATCCATCAAAATTGCAACAAACAAGAACCTAACAATCTCCCCTTTTGCAATTTGATGGCAACTACTATGATCACAACACTTAAAGGACTTTGGATTTTCTTGACAGCTCTGAACTAGAAATCACTTGAATGTAGCTTCGACCGCATGACCAATTCGTCGAGAGCTTTTGACTTTAATCTTTCCAAGTTGATTTCTCCCCTTTGGTTAGAGCTCTCCCTTTCTCTTAACAACCAAGCGATCTTCCTTTTTGGCTTTTGAAGCAGATCTCCCCCTTAGTTAGATCTGTTCTTCTCTCCCCCTTGGTTTGGTCTTCTTTCTGTCTGATCTTCAGATCTTTTATTCTTCTCTCCCCCTGAGACATTACATAGATCTGATTTTTTTCTCCCCCTTTGGCATCGAATTGCAAAGGAACCTATATACATGAGAAAACATATACCTTTCAGTAGCACCTGTTACCAAATGCGAATGCAATTATAATGTGAAACAGGGTATCATGTATATAGATTTGTCTAACATTGTTTGAATGAAGCTAAGATAACAAATGTGAATTGATTTAACATATTAAAGCTTCAAAACAACATAAACATCCATCAAGAGAATCAACAAGGAGAAAATAAATGAAATGTGAAACTGTACTTTCATTGATATAACAAGATAAGTTCAGTACAAGAATCACTAAGTACTTGACCATTACAAAAACAAAAGATTATGGTTAGTACTCAAAACAGCAGGTTAGTTGATAGATAAAGAATACAACATGTGAAAAGCAATCTATCACTACCCAAAAACAATCCCCAAAACAAAAAGAAAACACTCCTAAAAGGTCTAAGCAGAATCTGGAGGGGTAGGAGGCATGGTGTCATCGAGGTGCCTGTAGGTCTTGGAGAAGTTCGATAAATACTTCAGTGTCTTGCGCATCATCCCTGAGGCCTCTTGTCTAAATTCATGAAACTCAATACGCATGGTAGTAACCACCTGCTCCAAGGATGACATGCGCTCCTCCATAGTACGCCGAGGAGGGGCCTGAGGCTGACATGACTGAGCAGGCTGATCAGGCTGAGGCTATTGCTAATCTGCAATATCTATATCTACAGCCTCTAACTCCTCGTCTCCTTCTGCTACAGGGTTTGCTCGAGGTAGTGGAGGAAGCCTCATCAGAAGAATGTTCGTCTTGTTGAAAACTGTTGTTGGCTCTGGTCTCTCAGAGGCAGGAGGAATCACTCCAACCGAATGAGCAATCTCAGTGATAAGATATCCAAATGGAGCAGCACATGACTGGGAGCCAGTGATCACACGAATAATATGGTGCATGATGATGGACGGAAGACACATGGGCACCCCGGTAATCACATTGTGAAGGATATTTTCCATGTATGGAGTGACTTCTATCCTATTCCCTTTCCTCGGGTATATGGAGTGAATCAAAATGATATGAATGATGCGAATAGAGGGAATCATCGAGGAGGCTTGAAGACAATTTTTGGCTGACCAATCTTCAGGGTGGCCACAAAGAGTAGTGGTGACAGACTTTCTCTCATCGAGTGGAAGGACTTCTAAAATAAATTTTGGTCCATTCGACCTAGGAATGCCCATGATGGAAGAGATCAAGTCAATGGTAACTGTCTCCTCACCGTGAAGGAATCTAACAGTGAAGGAATTTGCAAACGTGGCACAAATAGATTCGTACAGGCCATGGACAGAGGAGGCATATGATTTGCCACTCCAAGTCAGAATATTTCCCCACCCAATGGCTTCTAGGATAGCTGGGACATTATAGTCCACAAGATCGATAACACAGAATTTCTCAACAATGATCCCTTTGCTCCTAAAAGATTTTACAACTGAAGATGGAGAACGAATGGGATTGAATTTAATCTCAGGAGGTGGGCCAAGCTCCGGAGAGGTGGAAGGAGATCTATGAGAAGTTGAGGCTTGACCGGTCTTGGATTTCTTAGAAGGGCTTCTCCAAGTTTGTTTAGTTTGGACCATTTCTGAATATTTTAAAGGAAAGGATGCTCAAGTAAGAAAACAAGGCAGAAAATGGCACAACTGTTACTAATTGAAGAGAAAATGTGGTTCAGGAATTTTGACAAACACCTGCTGTGCAGACTGTGGAGCAAGATGTTTACAACAGAATGGAGCAAAGAAGGGGGTCCAAAAGACTACAAATAATCCTAGAACTAAGAAGAAAACACAAAACACACAAAAAACAAACAAAAACAGTCAAACAGAAGTGGGAAAGACAAGGTTGGGAAGAGACAGTGAATGGGGTGGATGCACAGAGAGTGGACGACTTCACAGTGAAGGAGATGGAGGAGCTGAACACAAGGAACTGAGTGAGAGATTGTCGCGACCCCGGACCGGGCCCCCGAAGGAACCGATCCGGAGTCGGGACGTTAGTGGTGATGATGATAACCACATCTGTTTAAAAATGAGAACATACATTTATTTAATTTCCCACAGGTGTCCGCGGTGAAGATATCACAACCATAATTGAATATTTCTTTTAAGTGCGGAAGCATGTAGCAAATCAAATAGTCAGACTATCTCTAGTCATGAAAGCATTAACATCGAGTATAAAATACTGTATCAGAATGAGCAATGATCTATAGCATGATTCCCAAAAGTAGTTAAAGTTTAGCAAAAGATCATTTAATTAAAATCCCCAAAGTCAGAGACCAACAAAGGCCAATATAGACAAAACAATAACCCAATGAATGGTTAAAATAGATCCCCTCAAAATGTTACGCCTCTCTTAGCAACCCGATGTCTACATGACATTGTCAGCACGCCACTCGACTAGAGGTTGCGGCTCACCTACTGCCTCCTCCGGCTCCTCCTCAAGCAAACCGGCAACGAGACCCGAGTACCAAAGCAAATGAGTCAGACACGACGGTCTGGCAAGAGAGTGAAAAGATACAACAACATATAATAGAGGAAATATCTTGAAACGCATAGAAATCTGTTTAAACAAGAACTCTCATAAAGTAGATAAATCATTTGCTAGAAAACAGGTAAACAAGATAAAACATAAAAGGTAACCAAGGAATCGGGAACTAACTGTCACGCCCCCGAACCAGAACCTCGGGGGCGGGAGATGGGATTAAGGAATAATTGTATTTTACTTCTCCCAGGATCCGCGTGTGTGAAGACAACACATTCTGAATATTTTGCGGAAGCATTTGTGGCGTTGCGACCCGAAGTCCGTGGCCATCGGATTCCGCGTCGCACTCAACCTTTAGCCCATAGCTATTATCTCAAGAATCATACCAGACTGGAGTAACCAACACAATAAATTACAGAGCTGACAGTCACAGGATATTACATTCCCAAATATGTTCAAGTTACAATTATCAATGTACATTAATTAAGAATCCCAAGGAAAAGGGCTAACAAAAGCCATACAACAAGAAGCTATAAACCACTACCCAAATGTGACGTAGCTCCGATGTCAAGCTCAATGTCTACATGACATAGCCGACAAAACAACCTGCAAGGCATGGCTCTACAGCCAACAAAAGTACTCGACTCGGGGCGAAGAAATCTGAACCTGAGTACCAAAAGTAGTGGGTCAGACACGACGGTCTGGCAGGTGGATGAAAAGATCACAATTATACTAAAGAATAAAACATATAATAAATCATGCTAATCGATCAAGTACTGCATATAATTAAATGGGTGCAAAGTCGGGAATCTCGGGGAAAACTTGTATTCATTTCAAGCACGGGTAAAACATGAACATCTAATAAAACATGTGTTCGTTTGCATCATCTATAATCATAGATATTTGACAATCGGGTGTTCGTCTAAAACATGTATAAATTTAGTGGTTTGACAAAACAAACGTTCATTTGAAACTTAAGTAAAAACACAAGTATACAACAAATCGGGTATCCATAGCAGTCTGGCAAAACCAAAGTCCATTTGAAAGATATGTAAAAATACAGATATTTAATAAAACTGGGTGTTCATTTAAAACATATCTCAAAGCAGGGATATTTAACAAATCGGATATTCATTTGAAACCGGTATAAACACAGTGATCTGGCAAAACAAGTGTCATTTGAAACATATTTCAAAGCATGGGTATTTGACAATTCGGGTGTTCATTTAAAACATGTGTAATCACATAAATCTAGTAAAACAATCGATCGTTCGAAACATATGTAAAAGCATGGGTATTCGCCCAACCGACATTCATTTAAAACATGTACGGGTACAAAGAACAGAAGACAATATAATAATAACTGAATTTACATTGGAGAATATTAACACTTGTTTAAATAACAACTTTCATAAAGAAAATGAATCATTTATCGGAAAGCAAATAAGCAATATAAAACATGTCGGGTATCCAAGGAATCGGAAACTGGCAAGATGGCAACCACAAGAAGCTAAGTCCTCTATCACTAAAGCGATAGAGCAAGAACTAGGCCCTGATCTCAGTCACTCGAGGTGAGGAGAAACAGGGGATCTCATATCAATACATATACATATACTAGGCCCTGATCTCAGTCACTCGAGGTGAGGAGAAACAGGGGATCTCATGAATGCATATACATATACTATACGGGACCACGGTAGCGAGCCGGGCATCGGGGACCACAGTAGCAATCTGCGGTATCGGGACAAGACCACGGTAATAACCGGGTATCGGGATCCAAGCTGCAGCTGGCGGGACAAGAGGGGGATCTCCAAGTCGGTGGATCAGACCAACAAGGTTATCCAAGCTTAGTGGTGCCGACTCATAGGTCAAATCCAATCGAGACAATGCAAGTAAATCAAGTATAAATACATAATCAAACGGGCAAGACGGGGGTGCTCAAGGGCACACTGGCATATCATGTGGTGCAATGCACTTCGGGACAAGTAACTGTTACTAGAGTAACTCCAATGCTTTCGAGAAAACAAGTCATGTAATGCAAATCTCGGGAAAAGAGGTGAAACAATAAACTATAACAATTCTGGAAAAATATTGATTTCAAGATCTATATGAGTGAATAGGGGTCCCGTATGTCGATTATTGAAATGACTTGGTACTCCTTGAGTTTGAAGACATTCCGGGCTCCTTATGCACTTTTACACTTTTCAAAACTTCGAATGACATCCTTGTGATATGGTTCCTTTCTCGAATGGCCTCATACGATGCTTAGTGAATCTCCTTTGATCGACAAAGCTCAACGCTCGAACGAACCGGAGAGTTCGTTCGAGCGGGGAGCTTTTCGAAATCTGGGGAATTTCGGTCACCCGACGGTTAGCCGGCGGTTAGCCGGCGGTGAGACAGGCGGCTAGCCGCTGGCTGACCGCACAGCTGACCGCGGCTGGGCTGCAGAAATGCAGCTTACTGGAAAGCTGACCGTCAAATGCGGTTAGCTGGCGGTTAGCCGCCGATGTGTTCGGCGGTTAGCCGCTGGCCAACCGTGGAGCTGACTGAGTTTTGAGGAGAAGGAGTGTGCTCTCTGGAAAAGCCACCGTGACATTTCGGCTAGCTGGCGGTTAGCCGCCAGTCACCAGGCGGCTAGCCGCAAGGTGACCGCAGGCTGACCGCCAGGTGCGGGAGTACCCACTGTAATCAGATTTTTAGCCATTTCTCCTCCTTAAAACCATTCTCCCCACTTTTACTGAGTCCCTACAAGAAAATTGAGCTAAGAGCTCCTCCAATGCATCCATCTACACTTCTCCATTACTCCATCATGTGTTCATTCCATCACTTCTTCCATCAATATCAAATCCAATGCAATTAAAGAAAGAAGGAAACCATTTCACAAGCATTCATATAGGATATAACCAAAGGACAATACATGCTAAACCAACGTGTTTACAAAACATTAAATGACTTAGCCAACCACATTCATTTCAAGACCATGTGAGCAACTTTGACAATTTGAAAGCATATCTTTCCAAGAAATTAACAAGAGAGAAACAACCATTGATATGCAATTTCGAAATCAATATATATATATATATGGCAAGAAGCACATGTGAAAACATGTATTCAATGATCAAGGACAAGTAATAAAATTTAGGATTTTCTCATAAAACTTTGATAACATTCAAACCATCCATTCATCCACTTGCCTTGGGTTAAGAAGATGCACAAATCACTCCACAAAAGCCTCAAAGAAGTCTCTAGCTCCAAACCCACCAAAACCCCCAAATTTTCCCATGAAAACCCTAGAAAATCCAATCCATTGCAAACCTCAATGAAAATCCATGAATGGAAGATAAAAATACTCCAAATGGTTTGGGAAAACATAGATTAAAAGAAAGAAACCAAATGCTAACCTTTAAAGCCTTGAACCAAGAAGAAGAGCTTGAAAAGAGAAGTTGCCTTTGCTCAAAATCCATGAAAATAACATCTTTGGAAAGCTTGGAAGGTATGGAAGATGATGAGGAGATCAAATCTCCATTTACAATCAAGAGAAGCCAAGGGAAAGAGGAGAGAGAGAGAGTGGCTGAGAGAGGAGTGGTTCCAGCTCTTGCTGGAATCGTTGCAGGGAAATGGATGAAGAGGAAGGAGAAGGAACCCATTTTATAAAGGGGTGGGTGTGGGCCCCACCTCACTTAAACTTCTCAAGGGAAAAACACAAGTTTCTGGGCCCCGGATGAAAACGACGAAGAAGACAAAATTCATCAGCGAAAAATCTACTTTCCAAAAAGTCTAATTTTGCCAAATTCTGAAATTTTCGAAATTAATGGACAGATTTGGTGTGAAAAGACTGTTTTGCCCTCAAGGCCAAGAAATCGGTTTTTGGGTTCTCAAATGGATATGGGATCAACATGAAAGTTGTAGGATTCCTCAAGATGAATGCAATGGGCCAAAAACACGATACGAAACAAATCGGGAAAATCTCACAAGAAAAGCAAAGCCGAAAAGGGAACCCCCAAAGGGCCCCACAAGCTACCAAAGCACTCAAAAGCCCAAAACTAGAAGAAAAATCATTCTAGCTCACAAACTCAACCCAACAAATACTAATCCCACTAAAAGAACTAATCCACAAATAAGACAACACTAATCCAAGAGATTAGGGGTCGGGTTCTCACACTAACAAGATGGCAATCACATGAAGCTAAGTCCTCTGTCACTAAAGTGACAACAGTATAACGGGACGTTGATCTCAGTCACACGAGGTGAGGAGAATCAACGCAAATCATATATACAATATAAATATACGAGACGGGACCACGGTAGCGAACCGGGTATCGGGACGGGACCACGGTAATAAATCGGGTATCGGGATCCAAACTGCAGCTGGCGGGACGGGAGAGGAATCTCCAAGTCGGTGGATCAAACCGACAAGGTTATCCAAGCTTAGTGATGCCGACTCATAGGACAAATAACAAATCGAGACATATGCAAGTAAATCAAGTACAATAAATAACGAGCAAGACGGGGGTGCTCAAGGGCACACTGTCATTTCATGTCGGGCAATACATTTCGGGACAAATAACTGTTACTAGTGTAACTATCATGCTTTCGGGAAAACAAATCATATAGTATAATCTTGGAATGAAGTGAACCACTGAATTATAACAATCTCGGGTAAAATACTGGTTTCAAGATCTATTTAAGTGAATAGGGGTCCCGTATGTCGATTATAATAAAGACTTGGTACTCTTCAAATTTGAAGACATTCCGGGCTCCTTATGCACCTTGAAGTTTCAAAACTTCGAATGAAATCTTTGTGACATGGTTTCTTCCTCAAATGGCCTCATACAATGCTTAATAAATCTCCTTGACATAGAGGGGTTCCCAGAGAATAGACCCAACCATTGAAACAGTTGAACATTGTCCCAAACATAGCCTATGCCAGACGAACCGCATCGTCGAGCGGACTGGAGGGTTCGCTCGAGCGAGTCGCTCGCTGGAATGGTGGTCTGGGTGGGTTCGCTCGAGTGAAGTGGAGGTCGCTCGAACAAACTCATTGGGTCGAGCGAATATTTAAATGCGTTCGAACGAACAACTCCCTAGAATGAGTTCTGGAATGTCCGCTCGAGCGACCAGGGGTCCGCTCGAGCGACCAAGCTACTGGAATGCTCCGAACCCTTTCCTGGACAGGTCGCTCGAGCGAAGTGTCATGGTCGCTCGAACGAACTTTCCAGAACCTGAATTCAGACCAGTTCAGCTCCACAATAAGTCTTTCTTTTAACAACCCCTTCTTAACCACTTTCATACATCAAATGAGGAGTATAAATCTCCATTCAAAAGACCTCAAATCTCCAACAACGTCCATTCCATTCTCCTCCATCAACAACACATTCAATACGAGGAAAAAGGAGAAGGAAACCATTTCACACAATGTACATATTCAAGACAAAACAAGAAAACATTAATTGTTATGAACCAACACTTCTCTATGGCCATAAATGCATCCTTTAATACTCCATCAAGAACATTTATTTCAACCATAAACATATTAATGAAAACATGAAAATCCATAAATGCTTCACCAAACCATTTAAAACTTAAAACACCCAATCATTCACTTACCTTAGGTCTTCAAATCAAGTAGCTCAAGCTCTAACAAGTCTCTCAAAATAAAGGTCCAAGCTACAAGGAAGATCCCAAAATAAAACCCTAAAATGATCAAACAATGAAATAACAAGGAAACTTCCAATAATGAAGGTGGAGCTTCTCTAAGGCCAAAGGAATACAAATCTAGAAGATGAAGGGGATTACTTACTTGCAAAGTCCTCTAATGGCAATGATAAGCTCAAAGAAAGTCTTGGGAATGGAGGCTTTTCCCCACAAAACTCTTGAAAGAAAGCTCTCAATGAGGTGAAGAAGATGATGGCCTCTAATCTCTTCTTGGTGCAAGCTTGGGAGTGGATTGAAGATGAAGAAGCAAGAAGAAGAAAGAGTTGCTCACAAACCCTAGGTTTTCTCTCTTGTGCTGGAAAAAGGAAATGGAAGGGAAAAAGGGCTTCCTTATACCCAAATGGGGAGTGGGCTCCACCACTAACAAGTCTAATTGGGCTGAAATCATCTCTTTCGGGACCTCGGATGAATTCGACGAAGAAGGAGGAAATGATCGTAGAAATATCTAGTTTCCAAAAAGTATATGTTTCGTGGGTTTCGGGAGTATCAAGCTTTGGGTACAGATTTTGTGTGCAATGATTGTTTTGCCCTCTAGGCTATGAAATCGGGTCTCGGGATCTCAAATGGACACGGGACCAACATGAAAGTTGTATGGAATAACAATACCAATAAAACGGGATTAAAACCATGAATGTAAAAATCTCCGATAAATCCTCAAGCAAATGCAACGTCATGAAAAGGAACCCCCAAAGGGCCCTACTAGTTATCAAGCACACAAAGAAGCCCAAAACTAGAATCAAAGCTATTCCAAACCCAACTTAGCCAAAATCACTAATCAAGCTTAGCACTAACATGCAACTTAATTAGTACTAATTGGGTTCACTCGGGTCGGGGTCTTACAGAGATCCACAGAAGAGAAGAGAAGAGAAGATCCAGGAGAAAGATAGAGGAGAAGGAAGAAAAACAATGGAGAAAAAGAGCCGCTGTGGTCGACCTGCAACGAAATGGAGGTTCTGTTTGACACAGAACAGCCCAGCGCACTGTTTTAATTTTGTTGGGTTGCGTAGGCGCGGTCGACCGGCCACTTAGCCTGGTCGACCGGGCTAACTGGGGCAGACAGGCACTGAACTGATTCAGAAGAACATGCCTGATGGGTCAACTAGGAACCAATAACCCTTAACCCCAAGCTATCAAACAAGCTTAAAAGATTTAGAAAAGAGATTTCACAAAATCAATTCCAATTAATTCCTTTTTAAGAAATGTAGACTTGTAAGATAAAAAGCATTTTTCAAAAACATTTAAATTTGTCAAAACAAAGATGTGACTATGAAATCATACAAAAAATAAACAATTTGAAAGACAAATCAAATGATTGAGAATATATAACTTTTAAAAGCTTTTTCAAATCAATTTGATCAAAATCATTCATTTAATCAAAAAATACCATTTTAAATTCAAAATGCATAATCAACAAACAAGACTCAATTAAATGAATCTAAAAGCCTAAAGAAATACTAAGAGAGTAGAATCAAGACCAACTAAGCATATGACTAAGGGAAAGGGTTGGTCCTATCTATCTAAGAAGTCTTAGTAATCTTCTAAAGGCCTAACCTTAGGTATCCATCTAAGGTCTTGGGCTTTGGAAACTAATTTAGAAATTCCACCAACTAAAGGAGATAAGGGTTGAATTATTTTAGACTTGACATCAAATCTTTGAGGTTTGACTATTTTAGATTGATGATTAGTCTTTGTATGTTGGTGTTTCATATTCTTTTTATTCTTCTCATTTCTTTTAGCTTTTCCTCCCTCTTTTTGTCTTTTGAATTTTAATTTCAACTTTTCAACCTTTTTCAATAATTCTTTCATTTCTAAGGTTAAAGGAGGAAAAGAGAGAAGTTTCTTTTTGATAGATTTATTTTGATTTTTAGTCTTTTTAAAATCTATCTTGGATGACTCTTTTTGAAATGTTTTAACTTGTTTGAATTTCTTAGAGTCTTCCTTGGAGTTCAAAGTCTTACCCTTCATAGAATTAGTTTTAATTTTCTTAGGTTCAAAGATAGGTTTAGACATATGACTTTTTCTTAAGTTGCACTCAAACTTGAAATGTCCTTCTTTACCACAATAATGACATTTAGTTTTGGACATTTGAGAAAGAGTGCTAGAGATAGAGGACTCACCTTTCACAAAAGTGTTGGTGAATTTAGGGTCATGTGAAGTATACTTATCAAAACCAAGACCCGTCCTATCTCCATGAGATTTACCCAATTTAAATAACTTTTCAAATCTTTCTTCACCTTGGGTAAACTTGCACTCATACTTTTGTTTGTATCCTTCTAGTTGAGTGACTTTGGTTATAAGGATTGAATTTTGATTTTTGATTTTTGATAAATCATTTTCAATTTCCTTATAGTTGATTAGTTCTTCATTGGCAAGTTTTAATTCAACTTTTAGTTCATTAACAACTTTAGATCCAAGTTCTAAGTTTTTTAAATTAATTTGAGCATTAGACAAGTTTTCCTTGGAAATTGTCACCTTGGATTCTAAATTGATAATGTCTTCGTCTTGCCTTTTTAATTGATCTCTTAGGTTTAAATTTTCCTTTTTTAAGATCATCATTTCCTATCTTTAATTCTTTTAGTTCATCTTTGATATTAGATAGGTTATTTAAAGAGATCATGAACTTAGAGTCTAAACATTGTATGACTTCTTCTTTCTCTCTAAGCTCATCTTTTGAAGAGACTAGTTCTTTGTTTAGTCTTTTTGATTCTTCTCTTAATTTCTTGTTTTTCTTATCAAGCTCTAGAGATAATGTATATAATTCTTCATAGGCTTGTTGAAGATCATCTTCATCATATTCTTCTTCTTCTAATTCACATTGAGATTCATTTATTTGAAGGTTTGAATCTCCAATAGATGGAAGAATGAGAGGTCTAGAAGAATCTACACAAAAGTCAAAACAACCTACCTTAGTGGAATCCATTTCAATAGAATTCATTCAAACACAAATCTAGGGTTATAAACTCTAGGTTTTTACACCTAATCAAGAGTTCCAAAAACACTTGATCCTAAAAGATAGAGCACGAGGTTCTGATACCAATTGAAAGTCCTGGGATCCTAACCCTAGAGGGGGGGTGAATAGGGTGTGCTACAAATATGACCAATTTTAATTTCTATAAAATAAACTAGTCACATATAATGATTTACCAAACAAGATGCGGAAGCAAATAAAACAATCACCACAAGCAAACACCACTACACAAAGATTTATAGTGGTTCGGCCTCAATGCCTACATCCACTACCGGCTTGTGATCCAATCACCCCACCGGATATCCACTAGTTATGCTTTTTACTAGGCTAAGCAATAACATTTACAATGTTGTTTTTCTAGGCTCAACAACAACCTTTACAAGATGCTTTTCCAAGGCTACGCAATAACCTTTACATTGTGCTTTTCTAAGGCTAAGCAATAACCTTTACAATTGAAGGATTTCTCTAAGAAGATGTCTATACAAGAACACTCTAAGAGATACAATTTAAGCACAATAAAAATGCCTCTTAAATAGGCTGATATGAAGGTGTAATTCAAAGAACAAACATACACAACAATTTACTCAAGTGTGTGAACAAAGTGTATGAGTGTATTACTTCAATCAATTTCTAAAGTGAAGCTCTTAAGTGAATGCTTGATGCATTTTAAAATCTAAGTTCGGAAAAATAACGATTGAAGTTATATGCTAATCACATGAGAAGTTCAAGCAACTTGAGAGTAGGAACAAAACAAGTTGTAAGAAGATTTAACTATTAATAACACATGTGAATTAGACAAGAGTGTTTACAAACCATTTTAATATTCCAAAGAGGATAACGAGTTTGCAAAACAACTCTTTAATAGCTAGAAATCACGCATATTTCAAAATACAAAGAATTGAATATGCATGAATTTCATTTGGAATGGAAATCAAAACTTAACTTGAAAGATATACCTTTGTCTCAAGCATTTTTGAATTCCATTGACCCTCTAGCCTTATCAACTTCTTCCCCTTTCTTAGGCTCCAAAATGGTTCCAAAAGTTCATCCAACAAGCCTCTCAAAAGTGGGGAAAAGAATGGACTGTAAAGCAAAAAACAGTCCAACGTATAGTTGGCCCGGTCGACCCCATGACACCCGGGTCGACCTTGCCCAACGGCTAGTTGCCCGGTCGACCTGGGCCTGGCTCAATTGACCGGGTACACTGGCCATTTTCCAGCAGGCTAGTTGGGACGGTCGACCGGGCACAGGGATCGGTCGACCGACCAAACTGGCCTGGGATGAGTTCCTGAGGGATTTTCAAAATTCCAAAGGTGACACTTGGAACTCAAGGTCACTGTGTATCATGCATACTAATATGATTCTAAAAATGAAATATGTATGCATAACACAAACCTAAAAACTCAATTTGATTTTCCAAAATTATGCACAAAGAATTAGGTTTTCAAAACCGAATATGAATTCTAAAAACATGCATGAGAAATTCATTTCAAAACCATTTGTACATGCAAGATAGAATCCAAGATTCCAAAGTCAAAAACTAAGAGAATGAGTGTGTGATCATTTGACAATGAATGTGAATGTGTATCCATCAAAATTGCAACAAACAAGAACCTAACAGCAACGACTCAATGATTATATCAATCTGTGATTTGTTAGAGTTTTTGTTTTGTTGCAATTTGATAAGATGCATTCATTTTCATATCTTGACCTCTCATTCTCTCATATAGTTCTTAAATCAGATTTTCTAGTCTCATATAGTTTTATCTTTGAAAATCTATTCAAGGTTTCCAAATGTTTTCTCTTTAAAATTCATTCTTTGGTTTGAATGTTTCATGTCTTTAAAATTCATTTTTCATCATATTTAAAATCATGATTCAAGCTTGATTAATGTGCCTCAAGTCCCCTAGAAAGATGCCCTATTTTGTTCAAAGTCTCTAAAAGTCAGAATTTCTAGGCAATCTTCAGGTTGACCTGCCTGTGTGGCCGGTCGACCTGGCCAAGGGCCCTGGTCGACCAGGCACTCTGTGGGTCGACAGGGTGAAATGGCCGTTAGCCTCTCCAACGGACATTTTTATAGCCGTTGTGTGTGCCCAGTCGACCCGGCCCTGTATCAAGTCGACCGGGCACTAGCCGTTGGGAACTTTTTCTTTATAAAAAGTGGTCTTTTGGTTGGAAAATGTTGCTGAGCTTTGGAGGACTTTTGAGGCCAAGGACTTATAACTTTTCTAGAGCATTTTTAAAGGGATTATGAAGTCATTCCATTGATTCAACCTTGATCTTCTAATGGGTGTGCTTTCTTTATCCTAAGTCTATTAAAATTATGCTTTGTTTCTTTATCTTTTTTTTTTCTTCAATGCATTATTTAATATATGCTTATCTTTTGAAATGTTGTCTTTCATAACATGCTTAGAACTTTAAAAATCTCATAGCTTTATGAATCCAACATATAGTTTTTATTTCACATGAAGTTGTTTTCTTGTTTCAAATCTAACTTGTTTGACTTAAGTTTATCTTCTTTAAAAACAAGTTAGTCCACTTTAAAAATTCATGTGTTTGTCAAACAACTCTTTCTCATACATATGATTATCATCTTTGCATCAATTTAAAGTTTTATCTTTCTAAAAAGAGATAGAGTGATTTCTAGTAAATGCATTATTCATAAACTTTGTCATTCATATGCATGTTTCTAGAAGTTGAGATTTCACTTTATATTCAGCCTTTTTTAGAGGCACTCATTTGCACTTACATTGTTCTCTTAATCCATGCATTCATAGGCATTTTACTTAAGAGAAAATCTTCTTGTTGTAAAAATTGGTGCTTAGCCTTGAAAAACATACATAGTGTTGTAAAGGTTTATGCTTAGCCTTGAAAAGCATAGTGATGTATTTGTAAGGTTGAAGGTGAACCTAAACCTTATTTTGAGTTAGTGAAAATCCGGTAGGGACACCGGGAGTGGATGTAGGCATGTTTGGCCGAACCACTATAAATGCTTGTGTTATGGCTATTGACTTTTTGCATACTTTTCATGGATGTTGCTTTCTTGTTTGTTTCTATTATTAATCCTCTTCAAAGCATAAGAGACTTAAAAGCAAAGAGAATTAAAATTGGTCTAGTTATTTGAGCTCACCCTATTCACCCCACACCCCCCCCCCCTCTAGGATTCGATCTTGGACTTTCACGATTCTACATCAATCGTAGCCCCCAGTACATCTAACTCATTCAATGAGTCCATCATTTTAAGCATGTGGTCCTGTATTGGTGTGCCTTAAGCCATCTTGGTACTTCTAAGCACCCTCATAGCAGCCTACCTAGGAGACCTGCCCTGTTCCTCAAACATCTCCTTTAAGTTTGATATAATATCATATGCAGTCTTATAGGATTGATGTTAGTGTTGCAAAACACTACACATAGATGCCTGTGTGTAACATCCGGCCATCTCATCGTCTTTGGCCCATTTGGTGTAAAGTTCATTTTTCTTCCTATGATGCATCCGGCCCAGGCTCATCAAGGGGGGGTTTGGTAAGGACATACTTACATTCCGAAACACTCATGACAATATCCAGGTTCCGTTTCCAGTCAACATAGTTGGGTTCCACCAATGTATTCTGGTTGAGGGGATACTCGCAAGTGGATTGAAAGTGTTCAAATTCATGCTGGATATACTATAGCACATAACATACATTCAATTAAAGAATGACATTAGGGTTTAGTATTCTACCAAATTTATGTGGGAATCCTTATAACCATTAAATTCAGAAAACTTCGGAATCCCAATCCCTTTGGGTATGCCTCCTTGGGGAGTGCGAATACCACCTAGATTGGTGCGGATCAAAGTTGGTCAAAATTAGGATTAGGACTAACTATCCATGATCCCCATCATTCATTATCGTCTAGGTATCTCATACCAAATAATGTATGACTCCCGATTAGCTTTGGTTTCTAAAATACATGAGGTAAATCCTTGGGAATACTACATCATTATTTTAGTTAAGTGTGACCCACCAACTAGCATTGCATGACAACCATCATGGGCAGCTCCTCCTTGGGGAGTAAACCCCCACCCTGTCTCACCAACACTGTCCATTAATGGACCCTACTTTTTTTTCCCTCTCTTCCATCCCGGGGCTACCGGGAGGCCGGCGAAGGGAAAGAAACGAGCATCAACATTTTTGTACGAGCATGCCAGATTTTCTATTCTGCTTGGAATTTAGAAATGATGATCTGGAGATCCACCTTCACAAGTAGAAAAGGAAATCAACTTTTTTCCTAACTTTCCATTGCACATATATTTAAGAAAAGAGACAAGGTTTTTTAATGCCGTAAGAGGCGATTTTTCTTTGTTTGCTGTGAAATACGGTTTTGCAGTAAAAGGCAATGTTTGCCGTGAAAGCGATTTTGCCGTAAAAGGTGATGTTTGCCATGAAAGGCGATGTATAAATCTCATCAATAATGAAAGACAAGAATTGTAATTTTTTTGTCTCTTTAAAAAAAATACAAAATACAATAGAAAATTAAGATATGGAATTCTAACTTCTCAGGAGATCACAGGGACTCGTTCAGATCGGCAATCACAAGTCATGTATGGACTTCGCCATCGTCCTTCAGATGAGAACATGTGATGTTTTGAGTCTTTTGGCTTGGCTTGGACATTAGATTTTTAGAGGATAAAGACCAAGGGGAGGTCCTATATCCAATAAAAAAACCGAGTAGACGGGTTGAAAAACCGCGTCTAGGCCATGTCGGATAGAGAGGGCTTTGGGGGGGGGGGAGGGGGTTGCCCCTAAAGGGACTTCAATCACTTGTGGTGTTTGTTGCGGCAGAGTTACTTCAAATTAGCAGTTTCTGGACTTTGGAGATTTTTCTTCTTGGATTTCTCTCCCTCTTTGTTTGGGTGTGTGAGTGGATCTAGATCAGTTCTTCATGGAATGACCCCACTTTTATAGGCTTTTGGTAGCCATGGGATGGGTTTATGAGCATTGATGGCATTGATGCTCCATGATGGGACAAGTTACAAGTTTTTATTCCATGATTTTGTAACTCCTTTTTCTTGGCTTTTGATTGGCCGATGGAGAATGATGGGAATTTAATCACCTTTAAACACCATGATGAGAGGAGTTTCATGATTTATTGTCATGATTGCTTGGACTTATAACTCCTTTTTCCTTGATTCTGATTGGGCCGTCCAAAATAATGAGTTAATGACTGCATTAACTTGTCATAAAAGAGTCATTTAATAGCATTAAGTGGTCGTTGAGGAGTTGAAAGAGTCACGGGCCATATCGCATCTTTTGGAATTCTTCTTGTGATGATCGCCAAGGGATCCACATGTTGTTTGATGCCGGATGGCGATGCAACTTTAGACACTGATTGATATTAGTGGACCGGTAACATCTGTCCTGTCGATTTCTCGATCGATCGGACAGAAAGTGTACTTTCTTGGTTAGCCAGTTGGCGATTTTGAAGCGTGCGATGATGATCATATGCTCTTGATGGTAGATCCGAGTTGTAGGTGATGATCAACTGATTTCGAGAGCCAAAAATCAGATTTTTGAAAAACCACAAGGGCCAGAATTCTCGAAACGCTAAAAGGGACCGAAAAGCAGTCATTGGGTGAAAATCCGGTGACCCGGATTTCCAGGGTCGCCAGCAACCATGCACTCAGGGTCGCCGGCGACCATGGGGGATTTTTCCCTTTTGGTCGCCGTCTTTCGGCTGTTTCAACGATTTTTCGATTCTTTTTTTTCTTTGGTATTTTTTCTAACATTTTTGTACATGTTTTGGCCTGATTTCTCTGCAAAAAACTTGACGAGAAGCCTTGCATATCGGAGAGCAAAGTTTCTGATTTTCTGCGAAAGTCACAGACTTTGTCGCGCAGAGCTGCCAATTTGCTGTCAGAAGCCAAACTAGGTAAAACGATGTCGGAATAACCTGAAATTTGAGGTGAAGCATGCTGAGTAATAGACAAGACCAACCATAGGCTTTTTTTTTTAGTTTTGAAGCCGTGTGGGGTCCCTTCGCCAGTAGACTTGATTTTGTTGCGAGGGAGACGCCGCGCTTTGATGTGCGGTCAACCGATGTCCGATTGACCTGGAATTTGACAGGGAGCTTATTGGAGTCATTTTGAGAGGATCCATTAGCTCTGATTTGTAAGTCATGGTCCCAGGGAGCTCCGCCGCCAGGAGGCCTAATTGGGCTTTCGAGAGTCAAAGTCCGGTCACATGTTGTCGAAATGACCTGAAATTTGACATGTAACCCTTTGGAAGCCTTTTGAAGTCACCCGTGTGCTCTATTTGATGAGTGATCACCTCGGTGATTCTTGCCGCCGAGAGTCTTGATTTTGCTGCTCGATGGTTAATGGAGGGTCAAACGTCGTCGATTTGACTTGAAATTTGACACGGAGCCTTTTGAAAGTATTTTGAGATCATTCGTAGGCTTTGATTGAAGTTTTGACGTCTTTGACACTGTCGCCGCCGGGAGAGCTGACTTTGCAAAGGGTGTTCCCATTTTAGGCCAAATGATGTTGTATTGGCCTGAAATTTGATGTAGAGCCTCCTAGTGGCATTTTGAGGCCAGCTGTGTGCTCTGTTTTGTGTGTCACGGTTTCTGACTTTGCCACAGCCAGGAGCTTCTGCTCAATTGCTGGTTGAGTGAAGTTAGGCCAAATGATGTTGAAATGGCCCGAAACTTCAGGTGTACCCCTCTTTTGGCTGTTTTGAAGAATGTTGCAGTTTTTGTTTGATTTTGACAAGATTTGACACTTGAAGTAGCATTGCCTGTTTGTGGTAGGATGCGGCTTCATGTAGCTTCTTGATTTTGAAGAGGAAAAGTGACATTTTTGGTGTCAACAATGCTCCCTCGAGGTACAACGACGAGTTACATAAATGTTGAAATCGATGTCCCTCAAAGAGAAGTTTGAAGGAGAGCTTTTGACTTGACCAAGAGTCTTTGAGCAGTTTTCTATTTGGTAGGGTAGCCTTTTGAGTTTCCAAGGGGATTTTATGGTAGTGAAGGGGATCACGTACCATCTCAAGGTAAAGTTTTGAAATTGACATGAGGGATTTGGTTTTGGATTTTGCATTTTGGGTTTTCCATTTTGACCTTATAAACCTAAGGGCTTTATGTGGTGCATCAGGCGGTCAAGAACGTTCTTTGGTTTTTCACCTTGTGACCTAACAAACTATATGTGGCAGGTTAGGGGGTCGGTGTTTGACTTTTGATTTTAATATTTTGACCCAACAAGTTGTATGTGGCAAGTTGTGGGGTCAGATTTGGTTTTTGTTTTGACCTTGTGACCTAACAAGCTGTTTGTGGCAAGCTAGGGGGGCAGGTTTGGATTGTTGTGGAATGTCAATTTAAAGATTTTGGCTCAATTTGGTATATGAGGTTGGATGGTTTGAATTTTGGAAGCTCATGTGGTTTGGATTTTATTTTGTGTGATCCAATCAACTCAAAAGAGGCATTGAGCCATTTTGTATGCTCTTGGTAAGAGGGATTTTTGATAGGAAGCCCCTTTTAGAGCCTAAGTGGTCAAACCTGGCTCATGTGGGCTAACCCATGGGACCATAAGCTTTAAAGATGGCTTAGATCTCACACGGTGTCATTTTATAAAGAATATCTTAAAATATCTCCTTTGGATAGAGAATATCTAAAAATATCCTTACTTGGAGAGAATCTTTCAAGTTTCCTTTCTTTCTAGAGAGAATATCTCAAAGTAACTTTGTTTGGGAGATAATCTCTCAAATCCCCGCTTTTTTGGGAGAAAATTTCTCTAATTCCCTTCTTGTGAGAGAGAATCTCTCAAAGTATCTTTCTTTTGGGAAATAATCCTTCAAAGTATCTTTCTTTCGGGAAGGTTGCAAATTTGTAGCACTTACCTCTTTGCTTTTTTCCTTGTTTCCACTTTTGGTTTGCTCTCTTTTATAAAAGTAAAGGGAGATTGGATCACTTGCTCTTATTGCTTTCTTTTTACAAAAGTCTTCAAGAGTGCTTCAAGACCAACAACTCTTCTTCTTCAAGGATCTTCAAGCTTTTCTTCTTCTTCTCCGTCAATGGCTTCAAGTAAGTCTCATTCTCTAAGAAAACTTTCATTACAGAAGTAGGATGGTAAAAAAAGTTCTTTTCTCTTCTTTTATTTTTCTTTCTCCGTTTTTTTTTCCTTTTGTTTCTTCTTTTTTTTTTCTCTCCAAGGTTTTTTTTTTCTTCTTTTTTCACGTTTTTTCCCTTCGTTTTATTCACTTTTTTCTTCTTCTTCTTTTTTTTGGTGGCCGTATGAACAAGGTCGTACGAACCTGGTTGTACGGCCACGTGGCAGTGGGCCACGACCTATGGGCAAGTCCCTTCTTTTTTTTTCTTTCTCCTTTTTTTTCTCTTTTTTTAAGGTGGTTTTTTTCTTTTTCTTTTTTTTTTTTTTGGCTCACCATGATAATGTGGTTTATACAAATCAAGATGCTTATGCATTTTTTTTTGGATGCATAAAAGAAAAGGTTAGGGTTTCTAGGTCAAGCCAACATGAGTTTTTGCTTGGACAAAGTTTGATTGGTTATGACCAAGTTGAGTTGGAATTGGTCAAACTTTGATCAAGGGTTTCCTAGCATCTAATGCATGAAAACTTTCCTTCTATGCATGATTTTTGGTAAATTGGATTGGAAACATGATAACACATACCTAAAAGTCTTCTGCATGTTTTGGGATTTGGAGCTCGCAGCAATGTTGAGCCATTTCTTAGTCTTCCGGGGTCTTTGAGGAGCTTTACAAGTTTTTGGAGTCTGGAGCTCATAGCAATGTTGAGCCCTTTTCCATTCTTGCGGAGATTTGAGAAGACCGGCTTGATCTTGCAGCAATGTCTGAGTTCGAGTCTTCTTTGAGAATGCTTCATTGATTATGAGCTCGCAGTGTTGTTGAGCTCATCTTCAAGCTTCGTATTTCTTTCGGGGTGTTTCCCTTTTCTTCGGAATTGTCCCGGAATCATGCCAAAATTTCGCTATAATTTTTTAGCAAAATTTTGTTGTTTCAATGATTGATTTTTTTATTTTCCATCCTTTACAGGTGGTTCCTCCAGAATGAACAAGGGTAAAGGGGTCTCCTACTGAGATGAGACAACGATTGATCGCTCTCAAGGATGAGGAATTTTACAAGATTGTGGTAAGCAGCCATCCATGGGCACGGACGATCAGAGCGTTGTACCCAAGCCTACCTTCTTCTTTGGTGATGCAGTCATTGACGAATCGACATACCAAGAAGATGTTTTTAGTTCTCTTACATGGTAAATGGTGAGGAGAGAACGATTACTACCTGGTCAACCTTTGATCGCACATCTTAATCATGAGCCTTTCTCCCACATGCCCTAAGAGGGAGGATCCTCCAAGCTGGGTGAAGAGGACTAATGTGATCAAGACCGAGGATTTTGTTGGCAGCCCTTCCAGAAGTGCAGAGAAGTCGCTTGTCTGTATGGACATGTTAATGCCGGCTAGCGGCTACCAAGTTTCTGATCATCCGTTGGTTTATTTAAAACCGGTGGGCCTTGGCATTTTCCAGCGTGGCGGTAGCAATTGGGTGAAGCCTTTTCGACTTCGTGGCCATTTCAATGCTGACTCAAGTTGTGAATCATGGACTGATCACACCCTGCAGGTTGGTAGGGCCATTATGCAGGAGGCCGAGATCTTTGAAAATGTTCGCGCTTTTCAGAAAACTGTGGTTATCTATGATGAAGCCTTCATGGCCATGTTGGAGTCATTCCTTCCACAAACCAACACCTTCATTGTTACGAATGGTGTGATTGGTTTTTCTCTGAAGGCCATCACCAGGCTGCCTATCCTCAGCAAACTCTATGAGGAGCTTATGCCTATTGACAGCGTCCTTGAGGACCAGTCTGGGGAGTTTCGGCTTTTGCACTTTTAACTTGTCGCCTTCTATGATTTTTTTAAGGAGAAGGAGGGCTCAAAAGTTAGGTACAACAGTTGGAAGAGTTTTAGTTCTTTGTTCCCCAACTTATTTAATAGTAGAGAGTCTTCTAATACCATGACCTGGGAAGCCAGAGCTAAGAATCCGGCTTCGAGGAAGACTTTTGCCATGCGAGAAGACTTAAAGGACTTCTTTGCTAGCGTAGGTGCCATTTGTTCTGACATTGCGCTGCAGAGGGATCTCACTGTTTACCTCACTTACTGGCTGAGTAAGATTGTCTTTACTGGTGGAGACGGAACGCACATCAGGCCGCATTGTATTTATCTGGCTTGTCAGATGGCGTTCGGAGAGCGACTTGCTTTGGTGCCAGCTCTTTACTCCAATTTGTGCATCGAATTACAGGTTGCTGCTTTCTTGTTCGACTTGGGCTCCCTATGAACAGGGTTTTCTCAGCTCATATTTTTTATTCGTGGTATTTGTACCACTGTCCCGGCTTACATCGATTGGAAGTTGCATAGGATAATGACCCTTTTATGATTCGATTGGCTAGAGGGATAGCCATTTCTAAATCTCTTTTGTCTGCCCGTTTGAGGATCCGACAGTTTAGGGACATCGAGATTGGACAGTCTTTAGTGAAGCTTTCTCCAGATTTGCGGAAAAAGGCTTTTGATTTTGGTGCCTCCCGTGATTCCACCAGGGCAGGGTCGGGAAGACACTATTCTCTGACAAACGCAGAAAAGAGGTGGCTTTTCAACATACATGTTGGTACGATGGTGTATCGTAGACATCTTTTCTTCGACATCCAGTCGTATGTCCCCTCGTGTTTTGCACTGCAGTTGGACTTCTCCTAAGGCGTTGTTGGAGCGTCTTTGAGCATGGTGAAGCATTTTGGAGGTTTGTAGGACGGGAGGAATGCATGGGCCTTTTACAGTGTGGAGGACACTATCGCCATGATTTCCTATCCTAAGTTGCCCACTTTCTGGACTGCTGGCTTTACGAAATGGTTCGTGGAAAGCTTTTTGGTGTACTGGGGGCTTTCCAAGAAGGAGCTCGATGTCAAGTAATATCCTAGGAAGGGTCTTGGCAGATTAGATGGCGTTCGACGAGAGGAAGTTTTGGCTTTCCTTTCTGGAGAGAAGCATAAGAAAGGCTTTGTAAGACCCCAACCCGAGTGACCTTGATTAGGGTTAATTAAGTTGTGTTTTAGTTCAAAGTGTGATTAGTGGATTTTGGTTAAGTTGGGATTAGAATAGTTTTTGTTATAGCTTTAACGAATTTTGAGTGCCTTTGTGATTAGTGGGACCATTTGGGGGTTCTTTTAGTGACTTTGCATATGATTGAGAGATTATTCGAGATTCCAATAATTCTTGTTTTAGCCTTATTTTAGTTATATCATTAATATCTACAACTTTCATGTTGATCCCGTCCTCATTCGAGACCCCGAAACCCTACTTTTCTAATGTTAGGGGCAAAACAATCTTTTACATGAAAAATCTGGACAACGTTATCAATATCCCCGAAACTGGCGAAACATATACTTTTTGGAAACTAGAAATTTCGACGATCGTTTCTCCCTTCTTCGTCGATTGCAACCGAGGTCCTGAAAGTCATGATTTCAGCCCAACTAGTTTGTTAAGTGGTGGAACCCAACTCCAAGTTTCTATAAAAAGGGAACCCATTCCCTTTCTTTCCCTTCTTCTTTTCCAGCTCAAAAGTGGCAGCCACCTAGGGTTTCTTTCTCTCCTTCTTCTTCTTCTCCTTGCTTCCATCTCCAAATCCACATCAACCTTGCATCAATCAAGAAATGGGTTTCATTTTCCTTTTCCCCACCTGGCAAGCTTCCCATTGATACTCTTGGAAGAGTAATCCATCAACATTGAAGCTCTTTTTGAGCTAACTCTTGCCATTTGAAGAACTTCCTTGTAAGCAGTCCTCTCCATCTTCTAGATTTGTATTCTTGTAACCCTAGAGAAGCTTCATCTCCATTATTGGAAGCTCCCTCTTTCTATTTCATTGTTTTGATCATTTAGGGTTTGTAATGGGTTGTATTTGGGGGTTTTTGTGTAGATTGGTGATTTTGAGCTTAAGAGTGTGATTAAAAGCTTGATTTGCTAGCTTGTACCCAAGGCAAGTGGATGAATGGATTGTTTTCGATATTTACATGTTTTATGGAGAAATCTTGATTTTTTACACTAATGACTCTTAATATGCTTTATCCATTTAATGGTTTCTATTGCTCTTAAAAATGCATATTGATCAGTCTATTTGTTTCTTGTTCATACTTTGGAAATGTAGGTATTGTGTTGTCAAAGTTGCAAATGGTTTTCATATAAATGGGTTTTCTCTATCTTGGTGATTGAATGTGAAAAGAATGGAGGTGTTTCGGAGGAATTTAAATGATGAGAATGGAAGTGTTAAATGATGTATTGGAGGTGCTTTTGAGCTCATTTTATTGCAGGAATGAGAAGGGTTATAGGAGAAATGTATTGGATGAAAAAAGGGCTGAAATCAACTCAAAAATCTGCACTACCTGCTGACTGGGCGGTCACCAGTCCACTAGCCGACTGATCACCGACCTGGTGACCTCTCAGGGGCGGTCATCATATCAGTAAGGTGATGTTTTGGTTTCTGCAGGGGCGGTCACCAGGCGGTGACCAGGCGGCTAGGTGAATGACCTCCCAGAAAATCTTAGGAATTGAGAGTGAAGAAAAGAACTGTTTCGAACCACATGTGCTGGAAATGGTTAGGAAGGACTGTTTGGGAATTTAGAGAGAGAATCACATCGCGGAAATATGTTGAGGACTCTTGAATTATCAATGTGAATAGGATGCTCGGAATGTCTTCAAACCTTAAGAAGTACCAAGTTTATATTGAATTCGACATATAGGACCCCTCTTCACATTGAATTAAATCTTGAACCCCGGTGCGCGGCCTAGGAAAGATTAAAATCCAATGATGTTTTCTTATTATCGAATTTGTAATGTACACTTCCCGAAATTTATACTATACAATTTGTAATCCCCAAAAACACTGAAATTGTATTTTAGCACATTGCTACCCCGTCACCAACTACCCGAAACAAAGTGATTTTTGTGCCTTCGAGCACTCCTGTCCTGCCCGTTTATATCATTGCGTCATATGTATTTTATACATGTCCCGATTCTCGCATATGACCTATGAGTTGGCATCACTAAGCTTGGATAACCTTGTTGGTTTGATCCACCGAATTGGAGATTCCCCTCCTATCCCGCCAGCTACTGTTTGGATCCCGATGCCCGATTTATTACCGTGGTCCCGTCTCGATACCCTTCTCGTTACCGTGGTCCCGTCCCATATATTTATATTGTATATGTATGTTTTGTTGAATCTCCTCACCTTGTGTGACTGAGATCAGCGCCCCGATATGCTCTCGTCACTTCAGTGATAGAGGATTTAACTTTGTGTGATTGTCATTTTGCTTGTTTCCCAATTCCTTGGATACCTTACATGTTTTACACTGCATATATTGTTTTCGAGTAAATGATCCTTTTCTTTGATGGAACTTATTGTTTAAACTGGTTTAATGTTTTCCAAGGTATTTAATTTATTATATATTGTTATATCTTTTCACCCGCCTACCAGACGTCATGTCTGATCCTTTTCTTTGGTACTCAAGTCCAAACATTGTTTATCTTGAGGTGGAGCTTGAGGAGGTGGTCGGTGAACCACAACGTTTAGTTGAGTGGCATGTTGATGATGTCGTTTGGACATTCAGTTGCCATGAGAGACGTAACATTTTGGGGAATTGTCTAACTCTTTCTTTTGAGGGATTATTTTGGATTTTACTAGCCTTTGTTGGCCTTTATTTTTGGGATGTTAATTAAATGATCTTTTGTATAAACTTTAACAATTACTTTTGGGAAATACTAATGATCATTGCTCGCTTTGACATCAAGTTGTATGCATATGTTATCAGTCTTGTGGTTTTCGAAATGAATTGTCAATTTGATTTGCTACACGCTTCCGCACTTAAACAAATGTTATATGGATGTGACATCCTCACCGCGGACACCTGTGGAAAATTAAATAATTGCGTGCATCTTATCACCACACCTCATCACCATGAAGAATCCTACCACAAGCAATAGTGATCATACAGGGCCAGTTGAGGAAGATACTGTTGATAACACCATGAAGAATTAGTTCCAACAGATGATGCAGATAATGCTTGATCAATAGTGTCAGGCCAATGATAATGAAGCTAGATTACAAGAGTAGATGCTTAAGAAGGATGAAGATCATGCCAGAGTGTTAGTAGATATACAGAGACAATTGCTAGAGGTGTTACAAAGGAGGCCCGAACCGGTTCAAGCCCAACCCACAATTGTCATCAATCAAAGGTAGCATGACCCGAACACGTTGTTTGAAAACGGTTTAGAAAGAGAGCTCCGAAAGAGTTTCTTGGAATAGAAGACCCATTAGCCGCAGATGACTGGTTAGAGCATACAAAGAACATCTTCAAAGTCTTCCAATGCACCGGAGGAGAATGAGTGAAACTTGCAACATCTCTCTTTACCAGTTCAACAGACATATGGTGGGAAACAGTTAGAGATAAGTACAGAACCAAGGCAGATTCAGTGGCTTGGGCTAGCTTCAAGAGACAGTTTTATGACAAATATGTACCCACACACATCAAAAGGCAAAAGGCAATGGAATTCCAACAACTTGTGCAAGGGAACATGACAGTCCTCAAATACCTCACTAAGTTAGAGAGATTGTCTAGATATGCTCCAGAGTTAGTGGAAATGGTGGAGAAAAAGATTTCCAAGTCCCTAGAGGGACTTAACCCCATCATTGAGAGAGATGCCACGGGAGTAGTGCCACCTACCACTTTCGTGGAACCTGTCAAGAGAGCCTACAAGTTTGATAACTTTCACCACAAGACCCTCAGAGTTCAAGGAAAGGGGCAACCTCGGTAGCAGAACTGCCAGTAGAAGAACCAGCAACACAAAAGGCATAGGCCAGATCAGAATGTTTAGAACCAGACGATTTGTATCCACTATGGGAATAATCATGAGAGTACCCAGTGTCATACCATTAAGGAGCATGCTTCAGATGTGGTTCGATGAACCATCAGATGAGGGACTGTCCAAGACCGAATAGGCAAAATTAGCAACAATAGGGAGCGCAACGTCCGGCACTACCACAGAATGCAGTGGTTGTCCAAAATCAAGCAATGCCACTTCAGCAACAAGCACCACAGCAAAAGCATAGACCACAGCAGCAACAACATGCCAGTCAACATGGACAAAATCAGAATCAATGTCCCCCACAACAGAACAAGAACATCCCACAAGGCAGGCCACAGCAGGTTCAGAATAGGCCATCGCAGCGAGGACAAATCTACGCCGTCAATAGGGCTGACGCAGAGGCGGCGGGAAATGTAGTAGAAGGTACACTCCTTGTTTGTGGGATTAAAAGCTAGGATTTTATTTGACCCTGGCTCTACACATTCATTCTTATCCCATGAATTTTCTAAAATGATTGATGTGCATGCTAGAGAACTTGAGTACATTTTGATTGTGGCCACCCCAGTAGGTAAACAAGTTATGTGTACCACTTATCACCCTAGTTGTACAGTCCAGGTAGGAGAAATAGTCTTACCCACAGACCTTATTCTGTTGAAGATGCATGATTTCGATATCATCCTAGGAATGGATTGGTGGGCAGGGTACCATGCCACGATGGATTGTTTCCAGAAGACCCTCACCTTCAAATTAAATGAGACATCGGTAGGAGTGTTGTTTCAGGGAGAGAGGAAGAATGCTCGTGCAGGGTTTGTCTCAGCGTTGAAAGCTGACAGACTTCTAAAAAGTGGATGTGAAGCCTATTTGACATTTATCACGGAGGATAAACGTGTTAGTTTTATGGTCTCAATACCAGTATATGATGAATGAATTGATTAATTTCTTTATTTATCAATATATATTATTGCTTTCCTTTCATGAGATGAATGGTGTTCAATTATATACTTGCACATAACCAATACGAATGACATAATGGTTCATCAGATGAACCGGAGTCCATAAGTATACTAGATGTAATACATGTGTATGGATGCGATCCACATACAGGAGACATGTATTGAAAATCTTATACTTGAATATCTTCACAACCAGTGATGAGATTGGGCATCTCATCTGACAAGGTTGCAGCACTTTGATCACTATGAGATAGTGTGATTTGTCTCGATCATCGGAATGTAAGATTCTGGATCATTGTGCTGGTACATTGGATGTATTGAAGGACCATGAGAAGCACCTTATATACACTGTCTTTATTTTAAGGTCTGCTCTCATAATTCCCTAGCAATAGGCTCATAATCCTGAGACATTAATGAACTCAAGTTTCTATCTATTCATTTGCTTTCAGTCACTAACAAGTGAGGCCAATTGTAGGTCAACACCTCGGTGATTTGGGTACGTGGTAGTAGAGTTGTGGGAACATTCAATGGTCAAGATGGAATCTATCTTTAATATCCCCTTGTGCCAATTAATGGATTTATCATTGGTAAGTGCGCACCCATTCCGATTAAGAGTTAATTGGATCGGTACCAAATGATCATTATAATTAATTGGGGCTCAAGGATAATAAGATATGGATCTAATTTGGTGGACAGGTCCATTTGATCCATGGATATAGATGGAGGGGCCTACTTGTGGTACTGTGGAAGTTTAGGGTCTTCATTGTAATATATTCCTAAGACTAGAGTTCAATTGCATTTATATAGTGGAGTTATTTGCAATTAACTGTGAGTCCGGATTACACATGAGATGTGGGGTCGCGTGTCCCAGTTGGAGTCAGCTTTCTAAGGAATCCCTAGTGGTCCCCACGCTAGCCCAAGATATTAGAAAGATACTAATTATAGTAGAACTCTAAAAGGAAATAGAAAGTTACTATTTCTATTTGAAGTGAGACTAATAATAGTGGTAATAGTAAGTTACTAATTATTAATGGAAGTGAGACTTCTATTTTAATTAGTAAAAGAGGAAGTTACTAATCATATTTGAAGTAAGACTTCTAATTGTGATTTGGTAAGCAACTAATTGTAGTGGAAGTAAGACTTCTATTTCAATTAGTAAGAGGAGGTGGCTTGAATGCTATAAAAAGAGGAGAGGAGTGCCTTGGACGTTCTGATGCACAATCCCTCCTAGGGATTCACGCCCAACATCTCATCTTCCTCTCTTGTGCAAGTTGTTGCACATATCCTCTCCCTCTTCTAGTTTCTCTTCTAGTTTCCTTTAGGGTTTTTCTCTTGGAGATTCCACCATCTTCTTGAGAAAAGAGAATCTGATACGGGTCATAGCATGGAAGATCAAAAGGTGTTGGAGAGTCTGATTTGATTAGTGAAGGTGTTCATTATCAAAGAAAGAATTCAAATTCTCCATTAGAGCATAACTAAGCTCCAAAGGTATAATCTACATCCTTGTATGTTGTGGTTTTCGTGGTTACATGTTTAGGTGTTGTTTTCTATCTTCTAGATAGGATATATTGCTGTACATGGTTTATGAGTTTGAGGGATTACATCCTGGATTGGGTTTGTTGCCTTCTAGATAGTTGATCCCTGCATCAAGTGGGTCAAAAGCTTTTTAAACCTATCTGAATGGCCCACCTATTTTCCAACAAAACGGTCCCAAGGGGTGGAGGATATCCCAATTGTTTGGGAATTCCCGGATGTTTTTCTGGAGGAGATTCCAGGTTTGCCACCCATTAGAGAGATTGACTTCACTATTGAGTTGTTACCAGGGACCTCTACAATTTCTATTGCACCACATTGAATGGCTTCGGCAGAATTGGGGGAACTAAAGATACAATTGCAAGAGTTATTAGACAAAGGTTTTGTTAGACCTAGCATTTCGCCACGGGGAGCTCCAGTTTTGTTTGTAAAAAAGAAAGATGGTTCCATGAGAATGTGCATTGACTGCCGAAGATTGAATCAAGTGACCATCAACAATAAATATCCATTGCCAAGAATAGATGAATTGTTTGATCAGTTGCAAGGCGCTTCATATTTTTCGAAGATTGGTTGAGATCTGGTTACCATCAGCTGAGACTTAGACAGTCAGATGTACCGAAGACAGTTATCCGAACGAGAGATGGCCACTATGAGTTCCTAGTGATGCCATTTGGGTTGACTAATGCACCAACAATGTTCATGGCATTGATGAACAAGATATTTACACAGTATTTGGATCAGTTTGTAGTAGTGTTTATTGATGACATTTCTGAATACTCCAAGACCAAGGAAGAGCATGAAGAGCACTTGAGAATAGCACTACAACTTCTGAGAGAGAACCAGCTGTATGCGAAGATCAACAAGTGTGAATTTTGGCTTGAACAAGTAGCATTTTTGGGGCACATCATCTCCAAGGAAAGATTGTCAGTAGATAAAGAAGGATTGTCAGTAGATCTGTCCAAGATAGAGGCAATAGTGGAATGGGAAAGACCGAAGAATGTGACTGAAATCAAAAGTTTTCTAGGATTAGCAGGCAACTACCAGAGGTTTGTGCAAGGATTTTCGTCGATTGCTTCACCATTGACGAAGTTGACCAGGAAGAATGTACCGTATGTGTGGACAGATCAGTGTGAGGCTAGTTTCCAAGAGCTGAAAAAGAGATTGACTACAGCACTAGTCCTTACTTTAACATCCGGAAACGGCGGTTTCACCATTTTTACCGATGCTTTGAACGTTGGACTTGGTTGCATGTTGATGCAAGAGGGAAAAGTTGTTGCTTAGTTGAAAGATCACAAGAAGACCTTGAGTTAGCAACGGTCGTCTTTGCATTGAAAATGTGGAGACATTACCTCTATGGTGAGAAATTCGAAGTCCACTCTGATCACCACAACTTACAGTACTTATTTTTTGAGAAAGAGTTGAACATGGGACAGAGGAAATGGATGGAATATATCAAGGACTATGACTTCCTAATTAAGTATCACCCGAGGAAAGCAAATCTAGTTGCTGATGCTTTGAGTAGAAAATCAGTAGGTTTGGCAAATCTAAGTGGTACTTGCATCTTTGAGCAATTTGAAGAGTTGAGAATAAATCTACAACCACTGAAGAAAGGTGTAATATTAGCCAACATGTCTGTGTCCTAGCCCTCCTTTATCCAGAAGATCGAGGATAGCCAGTTGCAAGATCTAGAGTAGGCCAGGATTTTAGAACATATCGCAGAAAGTCCTAATTTCCGTATTGTTGATTGAGTCTTGTACTATCGTGATCGTCTTTGTGTACCCAACATTGAAGATATGAGGAATGACATTGTCGCGACCCCGGAACGGATTCTCGGGCCGCGACGTGTTGTTGATGGTGTTGTTATGTTTTCCCACAGGTTCCCGCGGTGAGGATTCCCAAAGACACACAGAATCTGACTCACATGATCAAGTATGCGGAAGCATGTAGCAAATCACATCAAGATAAGCACCAATAAATCTTTAAGTGCTATGACAAAATAATAACAAGACATAGTATCTAGAGAAGGGAGTTAACATGGCATTCCCATTATAATTCAAGTTATGAGACTAACACGAAAGTAAGTTAAGTTTTAGTTACAACCCATGAGAGGCCAACAGAGGCCAATACAATTCTCAAAACCACAAAAGAAACCCCATGACAGAATGACAAAACTCAAGAACCCGCCCAACGTCTAGTTGACATCGTTGGGCTGCCACTCTCTAACTGGGGTTGGCTCAAAAGCCTCCTCCGGACACTCCTCCTCAAAGGTAACGTCACCTGCACGTGGGCACCAACAAACAAGGGTCAAACACAACGGTTTGGCAGGTAATCAATTTAGGTGCAAGCATGTCACAATAACGTTTTAAGAAAACATATAAGCAAATCCCTGATTTGAAATAGTACAATGACTGAGATACATTTCCGAGAACACAAACAAAGCTGAGATACTAAAACAAAGTAGCATGAGTACATATAATATCATGAATAGTTACATTCCACAAAGAGCCCATCTTTTCTCTATCATCTATATATAATGAAAAGAGCAAGCCCGCACGACAAGCATGATATACATAATATAATCACGACACGATTCCCACATATACGGGGATTCTGGCCGCGGAACCGGACACGCACGATGTGTAATAAAATACACGACTAGTCTGCAGACAGTCCACATGTTTAAGGACCCCCAGACAGTGGATCAAACTGAAAGGGCAGTCCAAGCTCAGTGGTGTTCACTTAATTCATGAATGCACAAAACACGCGAAACACTATCAAAACATGTCGAGATAAAAAGGGGGGAAATCACTTATCAAACACAACAAACACGACTAGCAAAAGGCATAATTAATATGCATAACACGCTTATGAAGTGATCCCCTTTTTCTTGAAACAAATCTTCAAAACGAGCTTATACTTGAAATTCAAAACGAGTGCACGACGATACTTATCGTACCAAGACGGAAATTCAAAATACGAAATCTGACAAGCATGTGTTAAGGCTACTAATTGACCTTTGTGTAATTGGGACCCCAAATGCTGGAATATACAAGAATTGGTGTTCCCGAGGTTGGGTTGCATTTCGACATTCCATTTACACAATGTCAAGTCAAAACCCTTAACATAGTCTAGTTTTTCAACCTTAAAGAAAATACACAAATGAAATAATTCTTCTTCCTGAATCTGGCAGGTTTGCTCGAGCGAAACTTGTAAGGAATTGACACTTCGCTCGAGCGAGACAGTTCGCTCGAGCTAACTATCAGGTCGCTCGGGCGGACAACTCTCTGCCTTGCCCCAGACTAAACAGTGGGCAATTCGTTCGAGCGAACAAAGGGTCGCTCGAACGGACAGCTCTCTGTCTGCGCTCGGACCAAGCAGTGGCTTGGTCGCTCGAGCGGACAAGCTTCTGCCTGTGCTCGCTGAGTACAGAAAAAGCCTTTCTCTTGTACAACTTCCCACACATTTCTCTCCTTCTTCTCCTCCTTAAATCACATACAATCCCTTGAGCCTTCATGCTCACCAAGGGTTCATTTTTCACAATTTCAAAGATCCAATCCAATGAAACAAGATCATGAAGTTTATAAACAAATTCATATGCACAATTTCTAGAACAACCACGAAATCAAAAATACACATGCAACATGGAACCTATAGAGATTACTTGCCTTAGTCCAAGATGTCTCACACTTCTCCAAGCACTTCACTCACTAATCCAAAGAACTACAAAAACCCACACAAAACTCACTCAATCTTGAAAACAAGAAACCCATTTTACCAAAGGGATTTGTAACATGAAAAACAAGATTTTTAAGGAACTAAAAGACTTCATGAAAAGTATGGGTTGAAGCTCTTACCTAGAAATGCTCAAACAAGAAGGAATGAAGAAAATGGAGAGCTTTCCCAACTTTAGCTTTCAAGAAGGAGACATCAATAGGAAGCTTGAGATGAGAGGAAGAAGATGATGGCCTTGGAATTTTATTTGGAGATCTCTAGCTAGATCATGCGAGGTGAGGAAGATGGAAAGGAAAGAGGGATTTTCAGCCCTAGGTTAAGAAAGTTGCAGGAATTTTGGTGGAATGAATGAAAGGGATGAGGGTTATGCTTAAGTGATGACAATGGGGCCCAATGAACTTGAACTTTGAAATGACATCTTGTGGGCCTCGAATGACTTCGACGAAGAAGGATAAAACGATCCTCAAAATATCTAGTTTCCAAAAAGTATATTTTTGACATGGTTTTGAGATCTCAAAAATTGTGTCCAGATTTGTGCATAAAAGACAATTTTACCCTTCTTGGGCCAGAACTTGGGTTTTTGGGCTTCAACCATGAATGGGCTTAAGACGAACGTTGTAACACATAGTAAAAATCAATCAAATGAAATCAAAATCACAATACACGGAAACCGATACGATCCTTCCAAGCTTACACGTGCACTCAGGCCTTCCTAAGTATGTCTAACTAATACTAAACGTTCTCAATATTCCCCAAAGCTATGTACTAGACTAAAACTAATTATTTCTAACCCAACGACAACTAAACCCACTTAGGACTAAGCACACACTAATCGAATGGGTCTGGGTCGGGGTCTAACATCCTCCACCCCTTAGAATATTTGGTCCACCAAATAAATCAAACAATTACCTCTAGAAAAAGCTGTGGATACTTCCTCTGTACTTTCTCTCTGAATTCCCATGTGGCTTCCTCTGGCTCGTGATTTTCCCAAAGTACCTTGACCTAATGAATAGTCCGATTTCTCAATTATTGCTCTTTGGTGTCGATGATCTTGGTCGGCCTTTGCACATACGAGGCATCTTACCTAATCTCCAAAGGTTCGTGCTGGAGTATATGTGAAGGACTAAAAACATAATTCTTCAGCATAGAAACATGAAATACATTGTGTACCCCGGAGAGTTCCGGCGGTAACGCAAGCCTATAAGTGACATCTCCAATCTTGCTCAAAATCTCAAACGGACCAATAAACCTTCTAGACAATTTGCCCTTCTGTCCGAACCTCAAAGTCCCTCTAACTGGTGAGATCTTCAAGAACACTTTGTCACCCACTTGAAACTGCAATTCTCTTCGGAGAGTATCTGCATAACTCTTCTGCCTACTTCGGGCGATCTTCAACCGTTCCTGAATCAGCTTGACCTTGTCACTTGTCTCTCCAACTATCGCCGGTCTATGGAAACTACGTTCACCGACTTCTTCCCAGCAAACTGAAGTTCTGCATCTCCTGTCATTTCCCTCGCATGATCTTCTTCTCTCTTGAGCATCTGCTCTTGCAATCTAGCTTGATTCTCATTAGCTTGACGTTGCTGGTCAAGCATTGCTTGAATCATTTCTTGAAACTGATTTGGTGGGTTGTTCTCAACTATGTCCTCTTCTATCGGCCCGGTGTGATCACTGTTACTTCCAGAAGGAATGCCATTCACTGTTCTCTTACGGGGAGGCATGATGCTGCAAAACAAATTGTTAGCACATAATAATATAAAGGGTCACACATTGCTCACACGATACTTGCTAACGAAAGAACTAACGAATCCTCGCCACGTCCTTAGGATTTCTAGTTTCTTTTAATTGCTTGAAACACGTCTCACTCTGATACCAGTCTGTCGCGACCCCGGACCGGGGATCCAGGATCGGGACTGGTGATGGTGATGATAATGACATAATGATAACAATCTACATCAACAGTTTAATAATACCATACATTTATTTAATTTCCCACAGGTGTCAGCGGTGAGGATATCACAACCATAAATGAATATTTCTTTTTAAGTGCGGAAGCGTGTATCAAATCAAATAGTCAACCATCCTTGGTCATAAAAATAATATCACAAGTATAACACTACAAAAACAGGACTTTTAGTATCGCTTTTAAATTGAGCTTTTGTGTCGCTTTTACAATAAAGTGACACAGTATGGTCTGATGTGTCACTTTAGAGGAGGAGTAAACGAGGAGGAGGTTTGTTGTGTCACTTTTCTATAACGCGACACACACAAAACAAATCTATATCTCGTTTTATTCTTATAGTGACACTAGCGGAGCAAATTTTTAAAATAATCCAAACTAAATATTGAGGATGGTTTTCCCCACTAAACAAAAGTGACACAAGAAGTTTGGTTGTTATTTTCTTTCGGGAAATCTACCCCATATAAAAGGGGCAGTTTTGGTCGACACAATGCCCATATCTACTCCATATATATTTTTATTTATTTATTTTCTACCCATATTTATTTATTTATTTTTATATATAAAAGCGGCAGTTTTGATTTTGATTTTGATTTTTATTTTTTATATCTCAATGCCAATACACGTGCCATACCCACTACGCCAAAACCGGCTATATACCACACTAAGAAAGCGTCAATAGCGTGACCATTTGGCTGTCATATTTTTAACGACATTTTCTTTTGTAGACCATAGATCACGGCCGTCGCTTTTTCTTCCACTAGGGCGTTAAAAATTATCTTTTTGTCATTTTTACTCCTCTCGCCCTTTGCTCTATCTCCCGCCCTCTCTCTCGTGCATCTCATGTCTCTCTCTCTCTCTCTCTCCACCCATCTCCACTACAATCTCCATCGTCCTCTGCAATCTCTAAGCGATGTTCATCCATTACCGTCCCTAATCACCACCATTACCGCCATCTCTACTGTAAGTGCAGAAATAATAATACTCACAAGATCAGGATGCCTCTTAGGACTTACTCAATGCATGGAGGAGATAGCTGCGACGGTATGAACCTGAGAGAAGAGAAAGACAAAGGTCAGAGGACCCTGGCTCTGGGCAGCGCAGGGCTCTCCGATGCTTAAGTCAGCAATGGATCGGAGAAGAAGAAGAACTGGAAGAAGAAAGACTGGGTGTCTATGTGAGAGTGCTTACCCCCATTCTGTCTGGCTCGTGCCTTTTATATGGAACAGTTTCGATGAGGGTGCTAGTGGGCTTCGTGATGTGACCTGGGTCTTGTCAGCCCACAAAGTCATTAATGAAGGTCCATCACAGCCCACTTTGCATTTAATGCGAGTCCGATCAGCCCATGCTGCGTTTAATGCAAAGCACATTGGGCCTGATCACGCCCTGATCGGGCGGTGGCTGAAGTCCCATCAAATACCTTCCTTGGGCTCTGCCCTGACAGGGCCACTGCTGACGGGTGCAAACGTAGTCTTGCACAGCCGAGACTGGGCCGGGTGACATGGCCGAGCTGGATACTGTTTGACCGAGACCAGCACGTAGTGCCGAGACCGATATGGATCGGGTTGTAGCCGAGATCAAGGGACGTGATCCCACATATAGTAGCAAACCGAGCACACCCTAGCCGAGACCAAGAGGAACTAGTTCATGAAATTGGCCCCCACACAATAGCCCCTCAGTTCTTGACCTCTAGGGCTTTCTTGGGCGCTAGGGTTAAGAGCTGGACCGACCTTCCGAGACGGATTGTACTTGCCTTCTATCTGCCTTTTGGTCAAGGGTTGTGATTCGTTCGGCGCCAGACGCCGTCACTGCTTCGTCTGCCAGAGGCAATAAAGGGGGTAATAAATGCGGGGGCTATGATTAGCATGGGAAGGCGAACCATCACTGCCACAGCGCCACGCGTTATTGCCCGGTAGGCTATCTTGTCTTTTCGAGGGGGGATGCGACGCAAGCCGAGGCGACATCTCACGCGTGTCCCGCTTCGAATTCCGGAATGACGCCCATTCCTCCCCTTTATATTCATTTTCGTCTTCTTCCTTTGCCATTTTCGCTCTCAATTCCTCTGCTCTCTGCCTGGACTTCTGTTTCCTGCTAGAACTCTTGCTTCCTGCTAGAACTAGTGCCACCGGACTAGGACCAGACCTCGTACTGTTTCCCAACAGTAGTCGCCCACATCCGTCAGTCGGAGTCTGACTTTGCCCCGTCAAACCAGTGAGTTTTCTTCCGCTCCCTCCTCCTTCATTTACATTCCAGACCTAGCCCCTAGGGTTTCTTAGATCCGGAAATGGGGATTTTCACCCATTGGATAGATTCCCCGTCAGGCCTGGCTAACCTTAGGAGAGTTTACATGATCCCGGACGAGGTCCGGATCATGGCAGCCGACCCTTCTGTTTATGCTTTCCGCAACGGCTGGATGCCGTTCCCTCTGATAGCCGTCATCGAGGGTGGGGTCAGATTCCCCGTGCACCCTCTTCTTAGGTCTTGTTTGGAGACCTGGAACCTCAGCCCCTGCCAGCTAATGCCCAATGGGTATAAAATAATCATGGGCGTCGCCGAGCTGAATAGGATTCTAGACATCAGTCTCGGCGTCCATGATATAGAGGATATATATGACCTCTGCAAGACCAGGGACGGGGTCACCTATTACCTTCGCGTCAAGGCGAAGTGCCAACCCCTCGTCACGGCGCTGGAGGACTCCAATAAATACGCCGGAGATGACCGTCTGCTCGTCTCGGGAAACTGGGAGTTCGGCGAGACCGAGACCGAAGTAGCTAGGAGGGTCCGAGTCCCTCGACGCTTCGGGACTCCACCGAGTAAAGACCTAACCCCTTTGGGTTTCGGATTTTCCCTTCCCCCCCTTTTTTTTTTGTTTTATTTCTGCTGCCGAATTCTAACTCAGCTGTTTTTCGCAGGCCTTTCTCAGCGCAAGCGTGAAGCCCAGCTGAACGGCTGGAGAAGGCACTCACCTTGGCTGAGCAAGGTGTACTGCTACCACGGCCACCACACAAGAGCTGCCTACTCTCTTCTGAAGTACGAGCCGAGATACGTGTCTTACACACGGAAATCCGGCAACCCGGAGAGATTCGCCCCCGATCCAGCAGAAACCAGCGGGACCGTCACGGTTGCGGAAGCGTCCGCAACGTTGGCCGTGGTCACGGGCATCCCGCTAAGGGAAATTGAAGAATATACCTCCGGAGCCGAGGTAGACTCTCCGACAAGGGAAGTTGAGAACTATACTTCCGGTGCCGAGGCCGAAGTCGACGATATGGAGAGGCGCAGGCCCGCGTTTCAGCCAAAGAGTCTGGCGAACGCCGTCCTCGGAGGCGGTAGAAAGGTTACCGCAACCCGCACTGCCTCGCCCTCCTTCGGGACCATCGTCCCTGCTAGAATTGAGGCCCGACCTTCCCCAGTCTCGGAAAGCGAGAGGCCGAGGAAAAAGGCGAAGGGGAAGGAGCCGGAGCGGGAGGAGCGACCACGGCAAAGTTCCCCACGAGCTGCGAGGGAAACGGCAGTGGACATGGTGCCCACCCCGGCAGTTCCTCTGGCGGAGAGTCGCTCCGAGCCCCAGGCGGCAACGTCCCCGGGTGCTGAGCCGGCCGAGTTCAGGCCGGACATGGAGCTGAGGAAGGGGAGGCCCCTAAATGCTGGGGATAGACTGGTGGGGAGCCCGGATGTCATCGCGGCGCTCAGCCGAGCCTGTGCGCTCCCCAGGGACATGGAGAGGCACAGGTCGGAAGACACCCCCCTGCTGCTTATGAGGACCATACAGCACTCCCTCGCTGTAAGTGCCCGACTTTCCTGGTCACAGGTGTTTCTATCTTTAAATATTTCTTGCTTTCATGCTGAGCTTTTTTCGTTTGCTCCGCTGCAGGCTGTCCAAAGGCTCCAGATTGTCGCTGATAGAATAACAGAAGATGACAACCGGCTGGCCCGCCTAGCAAAGGAAAAGCAGGGAGCCGAAGCCGAACTGAAGGCGGCCAAGGAGGAGCTGAAGGCGGAGGCGGCCAAGACTGCAGAGCTCAAAGCTCAATCTGATGTAGTGGCGAGCGACCTCTGCAAAGCAAGGTCAGAGAGCTTCGAGTGGCAAACGAAGTTCCAGGCAGAGGAAAGGAGGTCGGCGGGGTTCAAGGCCGAGATGGAGCTGGAAAGTAAGGCGAAGGAGGAACTCCTTGCATCGAAGGAGGAACTCCTTGCATCGAAACAAGCTGAGGTCGATGCCGCCTTCCTGGAGGGGACAGAGGAAGCTGCGAAAATTTATATTGATCAAATCACAGCACTCAGCCCGAAGCTATACCAACTTGGCTGCAAGGCCGTGTTAAAGAAGATGGGGGTTCCTGCTGATGATCCGATATATCAGAATCTCCCCGAGCTCGGAGAGGAGCCCCTAGATGAAGCCCTGGCCGAGAACCCTGCCACTTCGTCCGAAGTCCCTTCCGAGCCAACGCCTGACCCCGTTGAAGAAGCTCCTCAAGCCGAGGTCGATGCCGTGGTCGTTATCGAAGACATAGAAGCGGGGCCGTCGACCTGACTTTGTATATTTTTTTTTTGCCAAAGGTGTAATTTTTTGTTCCGAACTGATTTTGATGTGAGCTCCAATGTACATATCATATTTATTAATGAAAGGCCCTTTTTCATATCTGTCTCCTGTGTGGTGTGGCTTTTATTTGCTTTCCTTTGTACGCTTTCCATGTGTTATGAATCTGGGTGTGAGTTCGGACAAGAGCAGACCAACCAGGTTAGGGTTCCCTGTGAGTGCTCTGATTTCTTGGAGGCCTCTTTTGTTTCGGCGAAACCAGAGAATCGCATCTGACCTCCTAAGGCATCGATAAGATGGGGTATCATCATCGAATGATGCCGTATCGGCAGATCTAGGTGGCTGAGTGCCAGCCTTAGACATGGGTGTATCGGCAACTCGTCTAGGTGGCTGAGTGCCAACCTTAGACATGGGCCGTATCGGCAACTCGTCTAGGTGGCTGAGTGCCAGCCTTAGACATGGGCCGTATCGGCAACTCGTCTAGGTGGCTGAGTGCCAGCCTTAGACATGGGCCGTATCGGCAACTCGTCTAGGTGGCTGAGTGCCAGCCTTAGACATGGGTTGTATCGGCAACTCGTCTAGGTGGCTGAGTGCCAACCTTAGACATGGGCCGTATCGGCAACTCGTCTAGGTGGCTGAGTGCCAGCCTTAGACATGGGCCGTATCGGCAACTCGTCTAGGTGGCTGAGTGCCAGCCTTAGACATGGGCCGTATCGGCAACTCGTCTAGGTGGCTGAGTGCCAGCCTTAGACATGGGCCGTATCGGCAACTCGTCTAGGTGGCTGAGTGCCAGCCTTAGACATGGGCCGTTTTCGGAAACTCATCTAGGTGGCTGAGTGCCAGCCTTAGATATGGTCCGTATCGGCAACTCGTCTAGGTGGCTGAGTGCCTGCCTTAGACATGGGCCGTTTTCGGAAACTCATCTAGGTGGCTGAGTGCCAGCCTTAGATATGGTCCGTATCGGCAACTCGTCTAGGTGGCTGAGTGCCTGCCTTAGACATGGGCCGTTTTCGGAAACTCATCTAGGTGGCTGAGTGCCAGCCTTAGATATGGTCCGTATCGGCAACTCGTCTAGGTGGCTGAGTGCCTGCCTTAGACATGGGCCGCTTCGGCAACTCGTCTAGGTGGCTGAGTGCCAACCTTAGACATGGGCCGGTTCGACAACTCGTCTAGGTGGCTGAGTGCCAGCCTTAGACGGTCTTCCATTTTCGCACCGTAGTCGCTGTCACATTGTCATTGATCATCAACTTGCCCCAAAACAAACGCAGTTTTATTAGATCCGGAAGCACTGTACAAGCACACAAACTAAAAATAGAACTTCTTAAGGTGTGAAGCGTTCCACGGTCTCGGTAGCAGCCGTCCTTCCATGTCTTCGAGCCGATAAGCTGACCGCCCTGCGATAGAAGTCACCTTAAACGGACCATGCCAGTTCGGCGCCAGCTTGCCCTGATTTGGGTCCCTGTCGGCTGGGAGCGTTTTCTTGAGAACCAGTTCCCCCACGCAGAACTTCCTTTCTCTGACGTTCTGGTTATAGCCCCTGGCTAGCTGCTGCTGGTAGACGGTCAGTCTGATTGCCGCCGCTTCTCTTCTTTCGTCTGCCAAATCCAGTTCCCTGGCCAAGTTAGTCTCGTTCTGTCCTTGGTCAAAGAGTTCGGACCTCAGAGTGGGGAGGCCGATCTCCAAAGGGATGACCGCTTCCATCCCGTAGGCGAGCGAGAAGGGGGTAGCCGAAGTGGAACGCCTTGGAGTGGTCCTGTAAGCCCACAGGACGCTCGGCAGTTCTTCCACCCATCTCCCCTTCGCTTGGTCCAGCCGCTTCTTGAGCCCATCGAGGATCACCTTGTTGGAGATCTCGGCCTGGCCGTTACTTTGTGGGTAAGCTGGCGTGGAGTAATAGTTTCTGATGCCGAGCTCCTGGCAGAAGGTCTTGAAGAGCTTGGAGTCAAACTGAGTTCCATTGTCCGAGACCAACGCTCTAGGAATGCCGAACCTTGTGATCACATTCTTCCATACAAAATTCTTGGAGTCCCGCTCTGTGATGGATGAAAGTGGTTCCGCTTCAATCCATTTGGTGAAGTAATCTGTTGCCACAATAAGCCATCTCTTGTTCCCCGGAGTTCGGTGGAGCGGTCCCACAATGTCGAGCCCCCACTGAGTGAATGGCCACGGGCTAGAGAGCGGGCTGAGATCCTGCGCTGGCTGATGGAGGGAGTGGGAGAACTTCTGGCACTTCTCGCACTTCTTCGCGTATACCTGTGCGTCTTTCTGCATGTACGGCCACCAGTAACCCTGGCTGATGGCTCGATAGGCCAGAGATCTTCCTCCGATATGGCTTCCGCAGATTCCTTCGTGTATCTCGAAGAGGAGGTCCTCGACCTTACTCGGATGGACGCACTGGAGGTAGGGTCCCGAGAACGATTTCCTGTAGAGCTTGACCTCGGGAGACAGCCAAAACCGGGCTGCCTTGAATCTGACCCGGTGGGCCTCGCCACTGTCCTCGGGAAGCTTGTCGTCCTTAAGGTAGGTGATGATGGGGTCCATCCAGCTCGGGCCGAGACCAATACATAACACTTCCCGAGGTGAACGGAGCTCAATGCTGGGTACAGCTAGCGATCCGACTTCGATGCTCCTCTTTCTTCCTGCCTCAACAGCGCTGGCCAAGTTAGCCAAGGCGTCTGCGTGAGAGTTCGCTTCTCTGCCGATCTGCCTGACTTCGGCTGACTGAAACTGTGCCAGCAGCTTCTTTGCCAGGGCCAAGTACGCGGCCATCCGGTCGTCGCGAGCCTGATAATCTCCAGTCAGCTGGTTTGTCACCAACTGTGAATCACTGAAGACCACCAGCTGTTGAGCTCCGAGGATATTGGCACTGTTAAGTCCGGCTAAAAGGGCTTCGTACTCAGCTTCATTGTTTGACGCCTTGAAGTCCAGTGTCAGAGCTTGCTCTATGACCAGTCCTTCCGGCGATTGGAGAACAACTCCTGCTCCGGCTCTTCTCGAGGTGGAAGATCCGTCGACGAAGATTTTCCAAACTGGGGTCTCGGCTTGAGATGGTGATTGTTCAGAACTTGTGGGAGCCCCATGGTCCTCACCCCCCAGTTCGGTGCCGAGCGGGGTTGGTGCCGAACTTGAATCAAACTCGGCGAGGAAATCTGCCAGAACCTGGGCTTTTATTGCTGTCCGTGGCTGATATTGAATCTCATACTGCCCTAGCTCGACAGCCCATCGGGAGATTCTTCCTGAAAAGTCGGCCTTCTTGAAAACAGATTGGAGTGGGTGCTCCGTAACAACCATAATAGAATGGGTTTGAAAGTAATGGGAGAGCTTTCGCGAGGCGCTAACGAGCGCCAAGGCGAGCTTCTCCAGAGGCAGATACCGGGTCTCGGCATCAATAAGGGTCTTGCTCGTATAATACACTGGTTTTTGAACCTTGTCCTCTTCTCGGATGAGGACTGAGCTGACCGCATGAGCCGAGACCGCCAAATATAAATACAGGGTCTCCCCGTGGGTCGGGGTTGACAACAGTGGTGGTGATGAAAGGTAAGCCTTGAGCTGCTGCAAGGCGTGGTCACATTCTGGGGTCCATTGGAATTTAGAATTTTTTCTAAGAAGATGAAAGAAAGGTCGGCACTTATCTGAAGATTTGCTGATGAAGCGATTCAGTGCCGCGGCCATTCCTGTAAGCTTCTGGACCTCCTTGACCGAAGTTGGACTCTGCACTCTGAGGATAGCTGAGATCTGATCTGGGTCTGCCTCAATGCCTCTGCGTGTAACCAAGCTGCCCAAAAACTTGCCGGAACCAACACCGAAGGCGCACTTCGAGGCGTTAAGCTTCAGCCGGAACTTCTTTAGAGTGGCGAAGATCTCGGCCAAGTCTGACAGATGATCCCGCGCCTGCTTGGACTTGACCACCATGTCATCGATGTAAACCTCCACGGTTTTGCCGAGCTGACCGTGAAACATATTGGTGACAAGTCTCTGGTAGGTGGCCCCCGCATTCTTCAGCCCAAACGGCATCACCTTATAACAGTAGGTTCCCCTGGGCGTGATAAAAGCTGTTTTCTCTTCGTCTGGCCCAAATAGTGGGATCTGATGATAGCCGCGGTAGGCGTCGAGGAAGCTCATTCTGTCGTGCCCGGCCGTGGCGTCGATCAACTGGTCAATCTTCGGGAGGGGAAAGCTGTCCTTGGGACAGGCTTTGTTGAGGTCGGTAAAGTCGACGCACACCCTCCACTTGCCAGTCTTCTTCCTGACGACCACCGGATTGGCTAACCATTTCGGGTATTGAACCTCCCTGATAGCTCCGGCCTCAAGCAGCTTATCCACTTCCTCGACGACGGCTTCGGTCTGCGGGACCCCAGTTCTCCGTGCCTTCTGCATCACAGGTTTGTGGTTAGGGTCAACATTTAGTTTGTGACACATTACCTCGGGGTCGACGCCAGGCATCTCCTGAGGCGTCCAGGCGAAGGCATCTCTGTTCTGCATCAGGAACTGGGCCAGTTCGGACCTTTCCGGCTCTCCAAGCTGGCTGCCGAGTAGAAAGAACCGATCCGGGTCCTTCTGGTCGATCCGGACTTCGGCCAATTCCTCGACGCTCTTCCTGCCCGGATCTTGGCCGAGCTCATCCAGCCCCTGCTCCAGGTTCTTCTCCATCTCGGCCACATTGACCTCCTTGGGCTCTTGCTCCCCAGGTACCACAGCTGTCAAGCACAGCTTAGCCGCCTGCTGATCTCCTCTTACCGTGATAATCTCAATTCGGCCGCTCTTTCCCTCCCATGGAAATTTCAGCTTCTGATGGAGGGTGGAAGGGACTGCTTCCAGGCTGTGGAGCCAAGACCTGCCCATTATAGCATTGTAGGGAGAGGGTGCGTCGATCACCATGAAGGTTGCCATGACAGACGCGCCACCGACCTCGACCTTGAATGTCACTTTCCCCTTAGGATAGACTGGTTTGGCGCTGAAGCCGATAAGGGGAATTCGAGCCTCCTGCAGATCTTTCTCCGTCAGTCCCATCCTTCGAAAGCTGTCGAAATAGAGGACCTCGGAAGAACTACCGGGGTCAACAAGGACTTTCTTCACAGTACAATTCTTCACGCCCTGCTTAGAGCAATCGAACTTCAGAGTCACGATCAGGGGGTCGTTGTGGGGGAGCTGCACCCCTTCTAGATCTGCATCAGTAAACCTGATCTCGGGATGCTCCCTCCGAGCCCTTTTCGGTGCTGAACTGAGTTCGGCGGCCATGACATGTTTGCCGTGAGAGGCTTTCCTGGCTTCGGCACGTGCTTGGTTACTCCCCTTGGGCGGGGGTGCCAGATGGATAACGTCAATTATCTTCTCTGTCCCGTCGCTGTCGTGACCCCCTTCGTCTCGGCGCGGGGCTCGGGTGTCGGCCCTGGTTTCTTTCCTGACAAACTCTTGCAGGTGTCCATCCTGGACAAGCTTCTCTAAATGCGACCGCAGTATCCTGCAATCCTCAGTCTTATGGCCGCCCTCCTTGTGGTAGGAACAGAACTTCGTCTGATCTCGTCTAGAAGGGTCGCCTTGCATGGGCTCTGGCCAGCTGAAGTACGGCCTGCTCTTGATCTTATACATGATTTTGTGGATTGGCATCTTGAAGACCGTGTTGACCGCCTGGAATGCGTCCTCGGTCAGCCTGGGTCGCTTGTTTCTTTCCGAGACGAACGCATGAGGCCTTGCCGAGCTGGTGGGCGCCCAACGCCTGTTTGGCTCATCTCTCCGCCGCTCCTCTCTCCGAGGTTCACTCCTCCGAGACGGTCCCCCGTCTTGCTTGGATGTCCTCCCACCCCGGTCTTTCAGCGCGGTGCCATGGTTTTCCCGAGCGCGGATCTGGTCATCTTCTTGGGCAATGTACCGGTTGGCGATGGACATGAGCGCTGCTATGGAAGACACCGGGTTCCTAGCCAAGTCCTTGCGGAGATCGCTGTCTGGCAGCAAGGCATTCTGGAATGCGAAGACGGCAACCTCGTCCTTGGAGCTCTCTATCTGACTGTAGACCGCCCAGAACCGCTTGGCGAACTGGGTGACGTTCTCTCCTTGCTTCATCTTCAAGGCCATGATGTCTGCATCTGTCTTCGGAAGGACTCTGTAGGCCTGGAACTTCTTCAAGAAGGACTGCTGGAGCTGCTGCCAGCTCGAAATGGCCCCCTCCGGTAGTGCACAGAACCACTTCAGGGGGAGGTCACCCAGACTGGAAGAAAAAACTCTACAGTTCAGGTGACCCTCATCTCCCCAGACAGACATCCTCTGGGAGAAGTGCCTGAGATGCGTAGCTGGATCCGAGACCCCATCATAGGTGACGAATCTTGGTACGGTGAACTTCTTGGGTAAGGGGTACCTCCTGATGTCTTGGGAGAAAGGAGACGCACCGAGATCAACGGGGTTACAGCAAGCATCCTCTTGGTCTCGGCCGAAGCCGGCTACCTCCAGGTTGCGCTGGACCGTTTCCCTTATGTGTGCGTCCAGCCATTCCTGGTCTCGGTACATGTTCTCCGGAATGGTTTCGGACGCCTTCCTGGAATAGCTACGGCTGGCGCTTGAGCCTTCATCTCGGGTTCGGTCGTCCCCTTTCCTGTTCAAGTGGTCCCTCAGATCCTCCTTTGAGGAAGAGATGCGCGTAACACGAGTAACCCTCTCCTCATGTTGTCGCTGGGATCGCTCCTGACGAGTCCGCTGCTGCTGGGACTGCTCCTGACGAGTCCGCTGCTGCTGCCTTGCTGAGCCCGCAGCTTTCTCCAGCTGCTGCTGGAGCTGGCGGATTAGAGCATCCTTTTCCCTGAGGGCCTCGTTCTGTGCCTTAATCTCCCGAAGGGTGGAGTTCAAGCTGTCGCCAGGGTTGTAGTCATCATCCTCTTCATCCTCAACGTCCTCGACGTGTCCTTCCTGACCTGAAGGGCGTGGTCCATCGACCACTGGGGACTTATCCCGCTGGTCTCGCCCTGTCAGGAGACCTGCAGGCTGCTGGGCGTTGATCCGGATGAGAGCGCGTTCAGCATCGTCCTCTGCGACTACTTGCTTCCCAGCCCTCTGCTGGTCAGGGGGCGGTCCTGCATGCTTTGTCTTGGAAGTCTCTCCGCTTTTCGCAGTTCTCCTCGTCATGGTCATGGTGTTTAAGAAAGTGTATAGAGAAAAAGTTTTTTCCCACAGACGGCGCCAATTGTAAGTGCAGAAATAATAATACTCACAAGATCAGGATGCCTCTTAGGACTTACTCAATGCATGGAGGAGATAGCTGCGACGGTATGAACCTGAGAGAAGAGAAAGACAAAGGTCAGAGGACCCTGGCTCTGGGCAGCGCAGGGCTCTCCGATGCTTAAGTCAGCAATGGATCGGAGAAGAAGAAGAACTGGAAGAAGAAAGACTGGGTGTCTATGTGAGAGTGCTTACCCCCATTCTGTCTGGCTCGTGCCTTTTATATGGAACAGTTTCGATGAGGGTGCTAGTGGGCTTCGTGATGTGACCTGGGTCTTGTCAGCCCACAAAGTCATTAATGAAGGTCCATCACAGCCCACTTTGCATTTAATGCGAGTCCGATCAGCCCATGCTGCGTTTAATGCAAAGCACATTGGGCCTGATCACGCCCTGATCGGGCGGTGGCTGAAGTCCCATCAAATACCTTCCTTGGGCTCTGCCCTGACAGGGCCACTGCTGACGGGTGCAAACGTAGTCTTGCACAGCCGAGACTGGGCCGGGTGACATGGCCGAGCTGGATACTGTTTGACCGAGACCAGCACGTAGTGCCGAGACCGATATGGATCGGGTTGTAGCCGAGATCAAGGGACGTGATCCCACATATAGTAGCAAACCGAGCACACCCTAGCCGAGACCAAGAGGAACTAGTTCATGAAATTGGCCCCCACACATCTACAATCTCCAGTTCTCACTTTTGTTTTGTTGGTTATTAGCAAAAATGGTGACCAATCTCTTCTCTGCTTTTGGGAAAAATAATGCCCTATCTGAATCGCTGAGATTCTCCTTCACCGATCCCTCTCTCAAAATGGATCTGCTCTTCTTTTTTATTTTTCTTTCTCTTTTCTTTATTCTCATTATCTTTCTTTCTTCTTTAGGTTTTCAGTCTTCTATTTGCCTAGTGCTCACGATTTCAACGGACATCTCAGGTACTAGTTTTTTTTTTCTGTTGATGTAGTTGTAAATGTGTTTCTAGCTGGTGAAAGCCTTTTCTTTTATTTTTATTTTTTTTTGTATGGGTTGTATATGCTGTGATGGTGGTGGTGTGATGATGGCAATGGCCAGATGGAAGGGGGTTGTTTCATGTTTGGGTTGGAGGTTGGGTTTGGTTTGAGTGAGTTTTGAAGGTTGGGTTGGAGGTTGGGTATAGATGGGTGTTGAAGTGAGTTTGCTAACTTGGAGGTTTCAAAGAACAGAGTTGAGATGATGTTGCAGAATATAGGCCTGGGACTTTCTTTTTTCAGTTCTATTAGTTGTGAAAGAGAGTTTCAAACGCTTGTTACAATGTGTTTAAGGTGTTTGACAATATGCCCACATGAGAGTTGAATTTCATAGACGGGGTATTGCTGAATTCACCTATTACACTAATTGAAACCAACAAATCCAAGCAAAGATAAAAAGGGATTTGGGTCTTTCTGGCCCCCATTAATTTTCATTTGTGTCTTCTTTTCTTTTAATCTGGGTTCATGGATCTAAGGAAACCCATTCTGGGTTGGGTAGTAAGAACCTGATGGCAATGGCTTATTTTTCTTTTATTTCTATTTCACAATTAGCAAACACATTCTATCAATCTGGAGTATTGCAAACACATGGTACTGCCAGCAGTGTACAAGGGAGAGGCCATAGGTTCTTATGCATGATGCCATAAACAGTGCCTGCAGTGTTAGTATAGGTGGTATCCATGGTTTCACAATCTAAATTGCTGATGTAATTGGCCGCAATGTGGACAGCAGAAGGGAGGTGCTCTATGAGTTTTCTAGATGAAGGGTCCTTATCATAAAAATATTTATTCAGCAAAAAAAAAAGTCAATGAAAATGAACTAATGGCCAAGAAAGGATTAATAATTGATAATGATCAAGAAAGAAGGACTATATTAGATGGTCATCAATTGTAATACCTATTGTTTTATTGTCAGGGTCGTTCACTACAAACATTGTTGCAGCTGCACCGGTGGTTTACTGCAGACATATATTAGACATTTCAACAACGGTATGTTATGTTGGTTTCTTCGATCACTCAATTTCATTGGGGTCACTGAATTTCCACATTAAACAAATTAGCAGGAGCATTTGTATGTTCCATTGTTTGTAATGGGGTGTGGATGGGTGGAAGTTTAATTTACTATCTTGTTTATTTTGACTTAAGTCTTAACTTCAGAGTATTTTGTAAGACAACAATTTTACCACTTATCTTAATAAAATTCTCATGTTTGCAAAATTTTCAGGCACGAGCAGTATTGATAAATGCTGGTCAGGCAAATGCTGCAACGGTAGGCACATTTGTCTGCTTTGTTAGATGCTATAATATGATTTCTTGCTCTAAAGTTATATCCATTAATTCAGCATCTCCGTGCCTACGTAGCTGTAATTAGATGAATTTTTTTGGAGGACTAGTATGAACCTCAGCCCGAGGAGATTTCTTGTATCTCCAGGACCCAAGTTTGTACAAGAGTGCCTTCTTTGTTGTGCAGTTCATACTGTTGCTCTGATGAAACCCAATGTAACTTGGGAATGGCTGGAAAAAAAATCCTCGATGGGACAATTTGAAGGTTGCAATTTGACTGTTGGTAGCACAAGTTGTCTACAGCAGTCAACAAGAAAAAGTTTGAATATTCTGTGAAAAATCCAATCTGCTGAAATTTCTGTGTCAAGTGTTGATTGCTCACTTCATTGCATCAACAGTCTGGATCACGGAATTGTGGAATCTGCATACAAAGTTAGGGCATTATTTTTTTAATCATATAATTCATCATAATCTTGATTGTGATTTTTTTAATAACCTGTCACATGCTATTTTTTTAGGTAGTTTGTGTCAACATTTTCAGCAATTTTTTTTATCTCCTGGTTTATTCGTTCTTTTTAAATATCAGTAACTCGTCCACATCTTTTTGCATTAGATAACTTCTACTTTAGCTTGTTGACTTGACAAAAGCTGATTTTATAATCATCGCAGGGGGATGCAGGTTACCAGGATGTCATAGAATGTGCAAGTGCTATTGCTAAGGTAATCAAACTATGAATCTAGAATCTCTCATGGTCATTATTGGCATGATTCAGGTGGGATATGGTCACTGCTCTGTTTCCTTTTCCTTGGTGTTGCAACTTCTACAGCTTAGGGCAGAAGAAGTATTAATTGAATCCACTGGTGTAATTGATCATAGAATAAAGAAGGTAATTTCTCACAGAGTGTGTATGTCATTATTGTTATCATTTTCATCATTATCATCATCATACGGGTACATTTCCATATTATTAGCTTAAATATAAGGATGGGTTTGAAAGTTAACCCCAAATTTAATTTTGGCAGATATTGTGGATGGGGTACTTGATTATATGTCATTATTGTTGGTTAAACTCTCATTCTTACTTGATTATATTATTGATACATAGTCAAACTGTTATTATTTTGTAGATGAATGAAGAATTAATTAAACGGAGATGGAATGCCTTTTGCTAAGTGGATCTACTAATTAGGTTAAGTTAATTTTGGTTAGTTAGGGATTTCCGGAAATTGTTTACAATGTAGCTTGCCTTTTTTTGGATGCTTTTGTGAAGGTTTTGGACACTACAACAAAATACAGTTTTGCGAATGCAGTTATCGCGTCTGGAAATGTAGGTTTTGCATCGGTAAAGGATTTCCCAACGCATTTCAATGCGTCGATAGCACGTTGGCAACCATGTGTAGCCAAATCCATAGCAGACGTTATTTTAACTGCGTCGGCATATCCTTGTACAATTGCCAACGCACTGCAACGTCGGCCAATACGTCGGCAAAAAGTCCGACTTTCCTTATTTAAAAACCATATTTGCCAACACAATACCAGCGTCAACAAAATAAACGCCGACGCTGGTAGTGCGTTGGGAGTTCCTAATAATGGCCGATGCTGGCAGCGCATTGGGAACTCATAGTAATGGCCAACGCTTGTAGTGCGTTGGAAATTCCTAGTAATAGATTATGCTCGTAGTGCGTTGGGAATTCATGATAATGGCCGACGATGATTACGCGTTGGGAATTCATGAAATAGCCAACGCTACCAATGCGTTGGGAATTCATGAAATAGCCGACGATACCAATGTGTTGGGAATTCATAAAATAGCCGACATTACTAATGCGTGGGGAATGCGCTATATCTTTGGGCTAACGCATTGCAAAATGCAACTTCGCCGACGCACAAATCACATCGGAAAATGTTATAATACATTTTCTTTTTTCAACACACACTGGTGCGTCGAGAAAGATTATTATTATTATTTTTAAATTAAGTTTTCATTTCTCCTTGGATACCACAAATAAAAATCCGAATACTTGTTCAAACCAACAAATTTGATGCACAACCCAATTTAAAATATGTTCATTAACAAATCAAAAATAACATCCACAACCAAATATCCTACATCCATAAACCAAAATAAGCCCACAAATCTCTAAAATACACAAATATTACTACTTGATCATTTCCAAAACTTCTGTAACATCCACAAATGTCTGTGATCGAAATAAAAAAGGCAATCCCTAAGAGCCCGCAGCCGGCACAATAAAATCCAAAACTAATCTGCAAAGCCAAAAAAGAACACCATGAGAATACAAGTAGTAATAAATTCTTGCAAGGCAAACTCCAAAAAAGATTTTGGGATAATGAGACAATATTAAATTAGCATAATAATTTTATATAATCACTTTGCAATACTCATATGACAATAACAAAAAATCACCTGGAGAGTATCCTATCCAAGAGCTCCCCACCTTCACATAACTTGAAACTGTGATAATGAGACATCAAGTTCTAAATCATTAAGCATGTGTTTACCTAATAGTAATAGTAAATGAAAATGAGAAAGGAGAGAAACATCAAATTAAGTGCACTTGAGAAAAAAAAATTCATAGTCATAATTTTTTTTTTGAATGATAAAGACCTCTATTAGTAACCCTAATGAGGAAACTCTTAGTCTTCAATCACCCACTCTTCCAAACCTAACAATGGAATAGTAAATTTTTTCACCAATTCTTTCAAGTATAACAATGATAAGAACACAACAACAATGGCAGCAAGTATGACTGATGAATGTGATGCTCTACAGAAACTGTATCTTAGTACAGACCTACTATCACACAGAAACAAGGCGGCAAGTACAACTGATGAATATGATGCATGCAGAAACTATATCTTAGTATAGACCTACTATCATACAAGATTAAACACACCTTCATGTCAAACTGAATTCTAATCGCCCACATTTGTCATAACAAAAACACTACAAAAGCCCTGCCCTATCAGCTCCCTTAAAATGACATGGTGCAGACAATGATGGAGACATGGAGCTGATATATAAGCATTATATCCATCAAGTAGCAATAGTAAGAACAAGGACCGCAATCAGTACAATGGAGTGCACATTTTCATTATACCCTGTTTCTTCATATATCCTTTACTTTTTATTACAGATTTGCAATTCTGCCTTTATCACTTGAAATTAAGAAAGGGGTTCTATATAATTCAAACAAATGGCTAAAAACACAATTTCCAAGACTAAAACAAATCAAGGATGCAAGAATTCTGACCCTGTGAACCCACCGGTATAAGGTTGAGAACTCCCATTGACAAACATAAGCAATGTTGGGAATCCTTTGATGCCAAGCAGCGAGGCGGCCTTCGCATGCCACTATGTGTCAAACGTGCATATAAAAGCTAATGAAGAAATGGAGTCATGGTTTGTGCTTGCCACAATGCGTTCAGAATAATTTGTATTTATGAAGGAATTTCACCTATTCTAATAATGTATTCTTAACTTGCACATGTGTATGTGAATGCAGAGCAAGTTCTTTGAAACATGAGTTTTATTTAGATTAAGCTGATAAGGCTCATATGATGATAAAGAACTAGATGATTGTTTTAAGGCTTATTTTTAAAAGACTCTGCATGATAATCTTTCTTTTCAAATTTAAGTGCAAATAATTACAATTCAGTGCTCTGTAATTACTCATCTATCTTAAGATGGAACTATAATTTTTGCAGCTAATTAATTCTTCTTTTCTGGTTTTTTTCTTCATCTTTTACACAGATGAGTCTTTTAGAATGTGAATTAAAGAGTTCCATGTTGGTACTGACTCCAAAAGTGATGTTTACTTGCTAATAGCACAATCTGCCACTTGATATCATGAATTTCAGGGACCAGTGAGAATAACAAATCATAGCAGTGAACCGGAAAAGAACTAAAAAACAGAGGTCATGATCTCCATTCCCATCAAGAGTTACCGGCTGCACTTTTTTTTTTATCAATATAGGAAAGGTTTGAGTCTAGACTCCTAATGGTTCTGTGTTTGTAGAGTGATTCAGGTCACACATTTGCAGTTCTGGTAGACGTGTGTGGAAGTGAATGCTCCTTTGAGACTTGGGATGATCCACTACAACAGTTACTAAATTGGTATTCAGGCACAGATCATTAACATGTTAGCTCTTCAAAACACTGCAACTTATAAGAAATTTATGTATTTTCTATAATATGGTTTCTCAGATGGGATTCTTAGTTCAAGACCACGTCATTATGCACATCGACAAACTTTAATGTGATTAGACTAGTGCAATTTCAAGATGAATGGCACTTTCAATTGCAATATATATATATATATATATGTTTCTAAGTTTAAACTCATTTAGAATAAGTGGTGATTGTTGGATTTAATTTGAGTATTCCTGAACATAGAAGAAATAACCTTTCTTTTTTTTATAACAAGAAGTTACCTTTCTTTAGTAGTCATCTATTTTTAGTCACTGTCAGAAAAGGATTAAAATGGAAGGAAAATGATTCTCATTAATCAACTTGATTTAGGTAACTGATGAATACAATAATAGTGCTTTAAGCAGTGCAGAAGAAATCTGGACATCAGTGCTTGTGGTGTGATGGACCTTGCACTTTGCACATAATTTTTTTTCTCAAAGAGCAGATGAGCCCTTTCTCACGTCGTCCCGTTGAATGTGACCATGTTAACTAGGTTCTTCAACTGAATCAAATAGGTTAGGTTAAACTAGTCATTACAGACAAAGCCAAGACCTTTGGCTTCTGACCATTGGTGGAAAAGATTTCAATCACTGCAAGCCAACTCAACCATCTTAATACGAATTTGAATGATAAAAAGCATAGGCCACCTTCACCCCTAACAAGTTCCTGCTCTTCCATCACCACTCTTTCATAAATTGGGACTCCATCTGTAACAATCAGCTGTACTTATAACACAATAAATGTAACCATAAAGTGTCCATTGCTGTAATATTTGTTGCTTGGACTTGAACTATCAGACACTAGTTTCAAAACAAAGATGACTTGTATTCTCAAAATGAGATTTGAGTGAGATTTGAAAATTATGGTTAGAGCTGAAACTAGTAAGCCATCAACTGGGTCCAATGTTTTAGCAATCCACGGTGCTCAAATGGAAGGACCACTAGAGAGATGAAAGGACTGAAGACACCCATGATGGTATTATGAGCTTACAAACCATCTGACTTGGGGAATAACCATGAACAGTTTCAGTGCTAGGTCTAGTTGGGCAATCTGATTAAAAAGTCAACCAGTTTAAATCCATCCACCATCTTCTAAATTAAGTACTCAACACAATTGAACACACCCATTTCCAAAGAAAAAAAAAACAAGAACAAATACAGAACCGTAGAAAACCAATATGTTTTTTCACTTGTAACAATGTATACAGAGACTAATTTCCATCCAATAAGCACTTATGTGATAAAACGGTCTGAGTAAAAGCAGAAAATCACTAAAATAATAACAAGCCCTAAATACCTGTGAAGGAGATGGCAAAGAGATGAAGAGAGTGGAGGAGGAAAGATACTGCCGGCCACTGAGAAGATGCCGGAGGTCCATGTACGTGAATTCAGTGTCTTGGAACCCATCTAAAATGCCAAGAAGCATGGCATCTAGCTTCTTCAGCGCAGGGAGGTTCATGTAGAGATCTGAGCAAGGTCTGGCCACCATAACCTGATCAAATGTAAGGACATCACTGTCTAGGAGTTCTTGCAATAAAGTGAAATTTACTGGAAATTTGTAATGGCATTTGAGAAGCGAAATTCCCCATAGATTTCAGTGCCATTTGGTTTGTCATTTTCACCCAAAAACTACTTAAATAAATTGAGAAAACCACACAAAATTACACAAGAAGAAGTTAAGAAAATTCACCAGAGAGATCTATAATGTTATTTGAAAGCTACATTTTTCCCCAAAATCAAATTGAAATAAATACAATAAAAAGTACCAAAAGTTACAGAAGGAGAAGGAAAACGAAATTCACCAGAGAGATTTGTGATGGCATTTGAGATTGCAAGTGCGGTGCAGACTCCCTTCCCTCGGCCGGACATGTCTTCTCCGAGTAGAAGCTTGGCGAACCACTCTGTCATCATATCAACCTCTGCAACAATGGCAGAAGATTTTGAAAAAAAATACATTAATTACGCTATTTGCTAACGTGCACCGTGGGAGATTATACAGAAAGGGAGGAGAGGGCTGAGCGCGGGGGGGGGGGGGGGCGGGAGTGGAGCGGCGCAAGTCGAGGGGAGAGGGGGGATCGGCGCCCTGTGTCGTGGGGGAAAAGAGAGAGACGAAAGAGGAGGTGGGAGGAATATAGGGCTGGGGAGACCGGAATGAGTTATAAGAGAAATATTTTTCATTTCAATTTTTTTTCTTTTATTTCACATTACCGACTGCGGCGAGCGGTAACAAAAATTAAAAATCAGTCAGGAAAGGATTGAATCGATTGATACTTCCTTTCAACTTTTATACCCAGAAACCGGCCCCTGGAAATAGTTACTTCTTTTTAAGTTTTTTTTAATAAAATAAAAAAATTCAATATTTAGCCATTTATTGGCCACGGTTTCTTTTCAACTGCCCAACTCTTAAAAGGAAAATGTTTTAATTAAAAAGAATGATATGATTTTGGCAATGATGATTTTGCTTTCTTCCTTGGTTTGATGAGGACCATTTCAAGTAATGAGCTTTAAAATCACTCACCCTTGCCCAATGTCCTTGCCCGTTGTATTCACATGGCCGAATAAAAAGGAGAACTTATAGACAAATCTCAACCCAAACAGACCTACGGGTCCAATTGAGCCAGGCATCCAATGTGGAGGCTCATATAAAAAGTTAATTTCAGCCCATGATTTTTTAGTTCCTAAACGCTAGCTAGAAAAGTGTATACAACCAATTGATTATCCATATCTTTCTTCTTTTTTTTCGTTTTTAAGCTAAAACACAAATGATATAGGTTTTGAAAAACTCCTCTTCCAGCTCTAAAATATTGACTCGGAGAGAGTAAACTCGATGACTCACGAGAGTCATATTTTTCTAAAGAAAAGCTAATAGTACTTTAAATAAATTAAATACTTATATATAGAATTTTGATATACATGTATTTACATTTCGTCTCAATCAATCATTTTAAATTGATGACTCCAAACCTTAAAATATTAATTACTTATATTTGACTGTAGAGTTTACTCTATATTATTTTACTTGATCTCCGCCAAAACAAGGTGACAGTAAATTTCTCGGCCCCCTATTAATACACATATGTAAGTAAGTATCCTGGGAACACCATGTTCATGCCTTGCGGCTTACGTGTCATTTATCAACAGTGCCGCGTCATCTGATTTCATACTGAGACAGATGTAACGGGGAAAATTTAGAGCTTTCCCAATGCACACCTTTGCGTCATCGTAGGCAAAATAATTGCCAATGCATTATTGCGTCGCCGTTAAGAAAACACGCGTTGACAAATATTTCTCCCTCTTTTAGGGGAACGTTTTGTTGGCTCCAACGTCATTTTTTACCAACGCGGTCTTACTTGCGTTGGTAAAAGTAGCAATTCTCTGTGACTTTTGCCAACGCTGTCCAAATATGCATAAAACATAAGACTTTTACCAATGCAAGTTTTCCATGCATCGGCAAATAGTGTCGGGAAAAGTTTTCCACTGCTTTTGCCAACACGGTCTTGCTTGCGTAGGTAAAAGTAGCAATTTTGTTTACTTTTGCCAACGCAAATTTTCACTACGTTGGAAAATAGTATCAGGAAATGTAAGTTTGTCATACATGGGGCTTTGCGGACGCAACTCATGTGTTGGCAATGGTGTGAATAAAAAAGCAGAGCTTTCCCAACACACACCTGTGCGTCGCCGGTAGGCAAGATAATTGCCAACGCATTATTGCGTCGCCATTAGAAAAACAAGCGTTGGCAAAACTTTCCCTCTCTTTTGGGGGGATTTTTTTGTTTGCGCCAAAGTGGTTTGCACAGCTTTTGCCAATGCGGTCTTACTTGCGTCGGTAAAAGTAGCATTGATCGCGTCGGTAAAAGTAGCATTGATCGCGTCGGTAAAAGTAGCATTTTCTGTGACTTTTGCCAACGCAGTCCAAATACGCGTTGGAAATAAGACTTTTACCAACGCAAATTTTCACTGCGTCGGCAAATAGTGTCGGAAAAGGTTTTCCACAGCTTTTGCCAACGCGGTCTTACTTGCATCGGTAAAAGTAGCAATTCTCTGTGACTTTTGCCAACGCAAATTTTCACTACGTTAGAATATAGTGTCGGGAAAGGTAAGTTTGTCGTATATGGGGCTTTGCGGACGTAGCTCATGCGTCGGCAATGGTGCGAATAAAAACTCAGAGCTTTCCCAACGCTCACCTGTGCGTCGCCAGTAGGCAAGATAATTGCAAACACATTATTGTGTCGGCTTTAGAAAAACATGCGTTAGCAAAACTTTCCCTCTCTTTTGGGGGGATTTTTTTGTTGGCACCAATATTGTTACGACAACTTTTGCCAACGCGGTCTTATTTGCGTTGGTAAAAGTAGCAATTTCTGTGACTTTTGCCAACGCAGTCCACATATGCGTTGGAAATAAGACTTTTGCCAACGTAAATTTTCACTGCGTCGGCAAATAGTGTCGGAAAAAGTGCACTTTGTTGTAGTGGGATTATGTCGTGACGCTTTGGTTACGAATTCGAAGGTTAATGTAAATAGTTTGGATTATGGATGGATTCAAATTGGCTATGTTTTGAATAGTTTGTTTGATTTAGTGCGTGGACGAGCAAGTACGTTCCTTAATGTGAATGGTGATTAATTTCCAATTAATGAAATGGTTCTTATTGAATGTTGCTATCTATATTTTTTTGCATCTTTTGTAAGGCGGGTTTAGTGATTTGAAAGTGTATCCATACTGCAGCATGTTATTAGTAATGTATATATTGCATTTTTATTTTTAAAAAAATGGATGGTATCTCGCTTCTATGGAAACTGTCACAACTGATGACTACTTGTGTCACTTTTGGTCCGAAAACAACATATTGATCACTGCTTTTGAAAAGCGAGACAACAAAGTTATCTTTCTTGTGACGCTTTAAAGTTATTTCAGTGTCACTTTTGGGTTTAAAGTGACACAAGTAATCATTTTTTTGTGTCACTTTGATAATAGAAACTGACACAACAAATGTATTTCTTGAGACGCTTTTACGAACTTTTAGTGACGCCGGCAGATAAGACGCTTGCATAGTAATCAGAAAATTGACACAAACCACTTTTTAAGACACTTTAAAAGTGACTCATTAAGACATCTTTTTTGTAGTGTAAAGATACTGTATCAGAATGAGCAATGATCTATAGCATGTTACCCAAGGTAAGTTAAAGTTTATACAAATATCATTTAATTATATTTCCCAAAAATAGAGGCCCACCAGGCCAATATAACTAAAATACCAATCCAAAGAATGGTTAGACAGTTTCCCCAAAATGTTAAGTCTCTCATGGCAACCAAACGTCTACATGACGTCATCAGCACGCCACTCAACTAACTGCTGCGGTTCTACGACCGCCGCCTCGAGCTCCTCCTCGGGATAACCGACAACGGGACCTGAGTACCAAAGAGTAGGTCAAACACGACGGTTTGGCAAATGGATAAAACACAATGACAATATGATAATAAATGAATTTACCTTCAAAACATGTAAACCTGTTTAAATAACAATTTCTATGAACGAGATAAAACATTTATTCAATTACAAGGATGCAATGTAAAACATATAAGGTGACCAAGGAAACGAAAAACAATCAAGATGGCAACCACACGAAGCTAAGTCCTCTATCACTAAAGTGATAGAGCAAGAACTAGGCACTGATCTCAGTCACTCGAGGCGAGGAGAAACAGTGGATCTCATATAAATACATATACATATACATATACATATACTATACATGACCACGGTAGCGAGCCAGGCATCGGGGACCACAGTAGCAATCTGCGGCATCGGGACAAGACCACAATAATAACCTGGTTGCGGGATCCAAACTGCAGCTGGCGGGACAAGAGGGGGATCTCCAAGTCGGTGGATCAGACCAACAGGGTTATCCAAGCTTAGTGGTGCCGACTCATAGGTCAAATACAATCGATACATATGCAATTAAATCAAGTACAATAAATGAACGGGCAAGACGGGGGTGCTCAAGGGCACACTGTCATATCATGTGGTGCAATGCACTTCTGGTCAAGTAACCATTTCAAGTGTACATCAATGCTTTTGGGAAAACAAGACATGTAGTATAAATCTCCGGATTGATAAGGTACAATAAACAATTGGAATTTCGGTAAAGTATCGTGTTCAAAATTCGTTTAAAGTGGATAGGGAGCCCGTATGTCAATCTAATGACCATTTGGTACTCTTTGAGTTTGGGGACATTCCGGACTTCTTATACACTTTGAATTTTCAAAACTTCAATTGAAATCTTTATGATATGGTTTCTTCCTCAAATGGCCTCATACAATGCTTAACGCTTAAGAATCCTCTTGACGTTGAGAGGTTCCCAAAGAATAGTCCCAAACCATTAAAATATTTCATCATTGTCCCAACATAGCCCTGCCCAACGGGGCCCATCGCTCGAGCGGACTGGAGAGTTCGCTCGAGTGAGTCGCTCTCTGGAATGGTTGTTTGGGTGGGTTCGCTCGAGCGAAGTTGAGGTCGTTTAAGCGAACTCATTGGTTCGAGCGAATATTTAAATACGTTCGAACGAACAACTCTCTGGAATGAGTTCTGGGATGTCCGCTCGAGCGAAAAAGGGTACGCTCGAGCGACCAAGCTACTGGAAAGCTCCGATCCCTTCTCTGGACAGGTCGCTCGAGCGAAGTGTAATGGTCGCTCGAGCGAACTGTCCAGAAACTGATTCCGGACCAGTTCAGCTCCTCTCTATCTCTTCCTTTTTACAACCTCCTTTTAGCCCTTCTTATACATCAAATGAGAAGTCTAATACTTCATTCAAACTACATCAAATCCTTCATCACATCCATCCCATTCTCCTCCATCCATATCACATTCAATACAAGGAAAGAAAAGAAGGAAACCATTTCACATAATATATATTTGAGACAAAACAAGAAGAAATTAAAGGCTATAAACCAACACAGCTTCATGACCATAAATGTACCATTAATACTCTATCATGAGCATTCATTTCAAAACAAAGCAATAAATATGCATTAATGGAAAATATCCAAAGTCAATGAAAGCTTCGGAAAATCATTCATCCACTTGCCTTGAGTCTTCTAACAATGCAATCAAGCTCTAATACTCTTCCAAGCAAGGAATCCAAGCTATGAACAAAAACCCCCAAAACAAACAAACCCTAAAAGAGTCAAAACAATGAAATAGCAAAGGAAACCTTTCAATAATGAAGGTGAAGCTTCTCTAGGGCTAGAGGAACACAAATCTAGAAGGAGGGAAAGATTACTTACTTGCAAGGTCCTCAAATGGACAAGGTGAGCTCAAAGGAAGTCTTGTAATGGATGGTTTTCTCTAGCAATGGTGTCAATAGGGAGCTAGGGTGATGAGGAAGAAGGTGATGATCTCCACTACTCAAGTTGTGCAAGGTTGGTGGTGGATTGGGTGATGGAAAGCAAGAGCAAGAAGAAGAAGAGGAAAAGGGAAAACCCTAGCTTATGCTTGTGCTGGAAAAAGGAAATGGAAGGAAAATGTTTCCTTATAAACAAGTGGGGAGTGGGCTCCACCACTAACAATCCAATTGGGTTGAAATAATGGCTTTCGGGACCTCGGATGGATTCGACGAAGAAGGAAGAAATGATCATCGAAATATCTAGTTTTCAAAAAGTATATGTTTCGCGGGTTTCAGGAACATCAAGTTTTGGGTACAGATTTAGTGCACAATGACTGTTTTTCCCTCAAGGCTATGAAATCGGGTTTCGGGATCTCGAACGGGGATGGGATCAACATGAAAGTTGAAGGGATTAACAATACCAATAAAATGGGATTAAAACCATGAATGTAAAATCTCCGATAAATTCCTAAACACATGCAACGTCATAAAGAGGGAACCCCCAAAGGGCCCCACTAATCACAAAGCAATCAAAATCCCCCAAAACTATCCCAAAAGCTAATCCGAACCCAACTTAGCCAAAATCACTAATCAATCTTAGAACTAACACGCAACTTAATTAACACTAATCAAGTTCACTCTGGTCGGGGTCTTACAAGTGGTAACTATTGTTATACGCAAATTCACAAAGTGGTAAGCACTCATCCCACTGAACCTTGAAATCCAATACACAAGCACGCAACATGTCTTCAAGAGTCTGTATCGTCCTTTCAGACTGACCATCTGTCTGAGGTTGATAACCTGTACTGAACTAGAGTTTGGTACCCATCGACTCATGAAGAGTTTTCCAAAACTTGGAAACAAACCTACTGTCTCTGTCTGAAGTAATGGAGACGGGCCGACCATGTTTACTAACAATTTCATCAACAAATAACTTCGCAAGTGGTGCCATATGCATCATGTTCCCTGTCTTCATCGGAATGAAGTGAGCAGACTTTGTTAGACGATCTACAATAATCCAAATTGCATTATTTCCCTTCTTGGTATTCGGCAAACCGGAAATGAAATCCATGGTGATGTGCTCCCATTTCCACTCCGGAATCTCCAACGGTTGTAACAAACCCGGGGGCTTCTGATGCTCTGCCTTAATCAACGGACAAGTTAGACAACGAGACACAAAAGCTGTTATTTCTCTCTTCATATTGTTCCACCAAAATCTATTCTTCAAATTGTGGTACATCTTCGTGCTACCCGGATGCATAGAATATCTCGTGCTATGAGCTTCATTCATTATTTCACTCTTCAAATCATCCACATTTGGCACACACAACCGGTCACGAAAATACAATATCCCATTCACCATCTTGAAATCTGGACGTTCTGTAATAACCTCTACTATCTTAGCCAAGTCTGGGTCTTGCAACTGATTTTCCTTGATCTTTTGGATGAAGGTAGGTTCTGATACTGTCATATTTGCTAATATCGTACCCAATTTCAGGGTTTGCACTTCTACACCCAACTCTTCAAACTGCTGTAAGACACCCATTCCTCTCAAACTGGCCATAACCACTGATTTTCTGCTCAATGCATCAGCTACAACATTCACTTTGCCTGGATGATACTTGATTGGAAAGTCATAATCTTTGATATACTCCATCCACCTTCTCTGTCTCATGTTCAAATCCTTCTGCGAGAACAAATATTGTAGACTTCGGTGATCTGAATGGACCTCAAATGTCTCTCCGTAGAGATAGTGTCTCCACATCTTCAAAGCAAAAACAACTGTTGCCAATTCCAAGTCATGAGTTGCATAGTTCTTCTCATGGTCCTTCAACTGTCTCGAGCCATAAGCAATCACCTTGCCATCTTGCATCAATACACAACCTAGTCCCACATTCGAAGCATCTGTATAAACAATAAATCCGTCGTTGCTCGAGGGTAACGTAAGGATTGGGACTGTGGTTAACCTTCCTTTCAACTCGTGAAAACTTGTTTCACACTGTTCGGTCCAAACAAATGGGACATTCTTCCTAGTCAATTTTGTCAACGGTGCTGCAATGGACGAAAAACCTTGGACAAATCTTCTGTAATAGCCTGCTAACCCCAAAAAGCTTCTGATTTCTGTCACACTGTTTGGCCTTACCCAATTAACAACTGTCTCTATCTTGGCTAGATCAACTGCTAAACCTTCTCTGGAGATGATGTGGCCTAGAAAAGCAACTTGCCCCAGACTAAACAGTGGGCAGTTCGCTCGAGCGAACATAGGGTTGCTCGAACGGACAGCTCTCTGTCTGCGCTCGGACCAAGCAGTGGCTTGGTCGCTCGAGCGGACAAGCTTCTGCCTGTGCTCGTTGAGTGCAGAAAAAGCCTTTCTCTTGTACAACTTCCCACACATTTCTCTCCTTCTTCTCCTCCTTAAATCACATACAATCCCTTAAGCCTTCATGCTTACCAAGGGTTCATTTTTCACAATTTCAAACATCCAATCCAATGAAACAAGATCATGAAGTTTATAAACAAATTCATATGCACAATTTCTAGAACAACCATGAAAAAAAAAATACACATGCAACATGGAACCTATAGAGATTACTTACCTTAGTCCAAGATGTCTCACACTTCTCCAAGCACTTCACTCACTAATCCAAAGGACTACAAAAACCCACGAAAACCCACACAAAACTCACTCAATCTTGAAAACAAGAAACCCATTTTACCAAAGGGGTTTGTAACATGAAAAACAAGATTTTTAAGGAACTAAAAGACTTCATGAAAAGTATGGGTTGAAGCTCTTACTTAGAAATGCTCAAACAAGAAGGAATGAAGAAAATGGAGAGCTTTCCCAACTTTAGCTTTCAAGAAGGAGACATCAATAGGAAGCTTGAGATGAGAGGAAGAAGATGATGGTCTTGGAATTTAATTTGGAGATCTCTAGCTAGATCATGCAAGGTGAGGAAGATGGAAAGGAAAGAGGAATTTTCAGCCCTAGGTTAAGAAAGTTGCAGGAATTTTGGGGGAATGAATGAAAGGGATGAGGGTTATGCTTAAGTGATGACAATGGGGCCCAATGAACTTGAACTTTGAAATGACATCTTGTGGGCCTCGAATGACTTCGACAAAGAAGGATAAAATGATCCTCGAAATATCTAGTTTCCAAAAAGTATATTTTTGACATGGTTTTGAGATCTCGAAAATTGTGTCCAGATTTGTGCATAAAAGACAATTTTACCCTTCTTGGGCCAGAACTAGGGTTTTTAGGCTTCAACCATGAATGGGCTTAAGACGAACGTTGTAACACATAGTAAAAATCAATTAAATGAAATCAAAATCACAATACACGGAAACTGATACGATCCTTCCAAGCTTACACGTGCACTCAGGCCTTCCTGAGTGTGTCTAACTAATACTAAACGTTCTCAAAATTTCCCAAAGCTATGTACCAGACTAAAACTAATTATTTCTAACCCAACGACAACTAAACCCACTTAGGACTAAACACACACTAATCGCTCACTAATCGAATTGGTCTGGGTTGGGGTCTAACAGACATCATGATAGAGGCTCACAGTACGAAGTATTCATTGCTTCCGGGCAGTACGAAGACGTATCAAAACTTGAAGGGCAGATTTTGGTGGAACAACATGAAGAGAGAGACTGCAACATTTGTCTCCTGTTGTATGACTTGTCGTTGATAAAGACAAAGCACCATAAGCCTCCAGGGTTGTTACAGCCATTAGAGATCCCAAAATGGAAATGGGAGCACAATACCATGGATTTTATTTCGAGACTACCGAGGACCAACAGTAGCAACAATGCAATATGGGTCATTGTAGACCGACTCACCAAATCAGCTCACTTCATTCCTTTGAGGACGTGGAAGAAAATGCACATGTTACCTTTGGCAGAGTTGTTTGTCAATGAGATTATCAGTAGGCATGGACGGCCAGTTTCCATCACATCCAACAGAGACAGCAGATTCGTCTCGAGATTTTGGAAAACATTGCATGAATCCATGGGTATGAAACTACAGTTGAGCACAGCTTATCACCCGCAAACAAATGGCAAGTCAGAAAGGACTATTCAGACCCTTGAGGATATACTCCATGCATGTGTGTTGGACTTCAAGACTTAATGGGATGAGGCCTTATCGCTGTGCAAGTTTGCTTATAACAACAGTTACTATTCGAGCATTGGGATGGTGCCTTTGAGGCTTTGTATGGCAGAAGATGTAGAACACCTGTGTGTTAGGAAGAAGTAGGCGTTCACGGCTTCCATGGACCAGCCATAGTGAGCGAAACCAGCGACAAAGTCAAGTTGATCCAAGAACGTCTGAAAGTAGACCAGAGTAGACAGAAAAGCTATGCAGACTCTCACAGAAGGGACTTACAGTCCAAGGAAGGAGATAAGGTTTTTTTAAAGGTGTCACCTACTAGGGGAACTTTGAGATTTGGGCAGAAAAGCAAGTTATCGAGGAGATACATCGGACCATATGACATTGTGAGCAAGATTGGTGAAGTGGCTTATCGATTAACCTTACCACCCAAACTATCCGGCATACACAATGTCTTCCATGTGTCAATGCTGAAGAAGTACGTCCCCGATCCTTCAAATGTACTACGTCCTGAACCTTTGGAAATCCGAGAAGATGTTACATATGTAGAGAAGCCTGTCCAGATCATTGATACAAAGGAACAAGAATTGAGGACACGAACAATTCATTGGGTAAAAGTGCTTTGGGAAAACCATGGACCGGAAGAAGCAAAGTGGGAACTACGAGATCAATTCCAGAAGAAGTATCCACATCTACTACCTGAGGTGAGTTGTATGTTTCATTTGGAGGACCAAATGTCCGAAGGGGTAGAGGATGTAAGACCCCGACTCAAGTGACCTCGATTAGTGTTAATTAAGTTGTGTTTTAGTTCTAAGTGTGATTAGCGGATTTTAGTTAAGTTGGGATTATAATAGCTTTTGTTATAGCTTTGGAGAATTTTGAGTGCCTTTGTGATTAGTGGGACCCTTAAAGGGTACTTTTAGTGACTTTGCGAGTGATTGGGAGATTATTCGAGATTCCGATAATTCTTGTTTTAGCCTCTTTTACCTATCTCGTTAATCTCTACAACTTTCGTTTTGATCCCGTCCCCATTCGAGACCCCAAAACCCTACTTTTCTAATGTTAGGGGCAAAATAGTCTTTGACATGAAAATCTTGATACTATTGTCAATATCCCCAAAACCTGTGAAACATATACTCTTTGGAAACTAGAAATTTCGACGATCCTTTCTCCCTTCTTCGTCGATTGCAACTTAGGTCCCGAAAGTCATGATTTCAGCCCAACTAGTTTGTTAAGTGGCGGGACCCAACTCCACTTTCTATAAAAAGCGAACCCATTCCCTTTCTTTCCCTTCTTTTTTTTCCAGCTCAAAAGTGGGAGCCACCTAGGGTTTCTTTCTCTCCTTCATCTTCTTCTTGCTTCCATCTCCAAATCCACATCAACCTTGCATCAATCAAGAAATGGGTTTCATTTTCCTTTTCCGCACCTTGCAAGCTTACCATTGATACTCTTGGAAGAGTAATCCATCAACATTGAAGCTCTCTTTGAGCTAACTCTTGCCATTTGAAGAACTTCCTTGTAAGCAATCATCTCCATCTTCTAGATTTGTATTCTTGTAACCCTAGAGAAGCTTCATCTCCATTATTGGATGCTCCCTCTTTCTATTTCATTGTTTTGATCATTTAGGGTTTGTAATGGGTTGTATTTGGGGGTTTTTGTGTAAATTGGTGATTTTGAGCTTAAGAGTGTGATTAGAAGCTTGATTTGCTAGCTTGGACCCAAGGCAAGTGGATAAATGGATTGTTTTGAATATTTCATGTTTTATGGAGAAATCTTGATTTTTTACACTAATGATTCTTAATGTGCTTTATCTATTCTTTTTGCAATGGTGTATATTGCTCTTAAAAATGCATATTGATAAGTCTATTTCTCTCTTGTTCATACTTTGGAAATGTATGTATTTTGTGTCAAAGTTGCAAATGGTTTTCATGAAAATGGGTTTTCTCTATCTTGGTGATTAAATGTGAAAAGAATGGAGGTGTTTGGGAGGAATTTAAATGATGAGAATGGAAGTGTTGAATGATGTGTTGGAGGAGCTTTTGAGCTCATTTTATTGCAGGAATGAGGAGGGTTACAGGAGAAATGTATTGGAGGAAAAAGTGGCTGAAATCAACTAAAAATTCTGCACTGCCCGCTGACTGGACGGTTAACAGGCGGTCACCATATCAGTAAGGTGATGTTTTGGTTTCTGCAGGGGCGGTCACCAGGTGGTGACTAGTCGGCTAGCCGATCTCCGCCTGGTGACCGACCTCCCAGAAAATCTAGGGAATTGAGAATGAAGAAAAGAACTATTTCGAACCACATGTGCAGGAAATGGTTAGGAAGGACTGTTTGAGAATTTAGAGAGAGAATCTCATCCCGGAAATATGTTGAGGACTCCTGAATTATCAATGTGAATAGGATGCTCGGAATGTCTTCAAACCTCAAGGAGTAGCAAGTTTATATTGAATTCGACATACGGGACCCCTCTTCACATTGAATTAAATCTTGAACCCTGACTCCCGGCCAGGAAAGATTGAAATCCAATGATGTTTTATTATTCTTGAATTTGTAATGTGCACTTCCCGAAATTTATACTATACAATTTGTAATCCCCGAAAACACTGAAATTGTATTTTAGCACTTTACTGGACCGTCACGAACTACCTGAAACAAAGTGATTTTTGTGCCTTCTAGCACTCCCGTCCTGCCCATTTATACCATTGCATCATATGTATTTTATACATGTCCCGATTTCTCACATATGACCTATAAGTCGGCATCACTAAGCTTGGATAACCTTGTCATTTTGAACCACCAACTTAGAGATTCCCCTCTCGTCCCGCCAGCTGCTGTTTGGATCCCGATGCCTGGGTTTATTACCGTGGTCCTGTTCTGATACCCGGCTTGCTATCGTGGTCGCGTCCCGTATATTTATATTGTATATATATGTTTCGGTGAATCTCCTCACCTCGTGTGACTGAGATCAATGCCCCGATATGCTCTCGTCACTTTAGTGATAGAGGACTTAGCTTTGTGTGATTGCCATTTACTTTTTTCCCGATTCCTTGGATACCTTACATGTTTTACACTGCATATTTGTTTTCCATTAAATGATCCTTTTCTTTGATGGAATTTATTGTTTAAACAGGTTTAATGTTTTCCAAGGTATTTCATTTATTAAATATTGTTATACCTTTTCACCCGCCTGCCAGACCATCGTGTCTGATCCTTTTCTTCGGTACTCTGGTTGAGACGTTGTTTATCCCGAGACGGAACTTGAGGAGGCTGTCTGTGAACCGCAAGTTTAGTTGAGTGGCATGCTGATGATGTCGTTTGGACATTCGGTTGCCACGAGAGATGTAACATTTTGGAGAATTTTCTAACTCTTTCTTTTCAGGGTTATTTTGGATTGTACTGGCCTTTGTTGGCCTTTATTTTTGGGATGTTAATTAAATGATCTTTTGTATAAACTTTAATAATTACTTTTGGGAAATACTAATGATCATTCCTCACTCTGACATCAAGTTATATGCATATGTTATCAGTCTTATGGTTTTCGAAATGAATTGCCAATTTGATTTGCTACACACTTCCGCACTTAAACAAATGTTCCATGGATGTGATATCCTCACCGCGGACACCTGTGGGAAAGTAAATAAATGTGTACATCTTATTACCACACCTCATCACAATACTTGGTCTCGATCCCGGATTAGGTCGGTAACCCGGTACTGGGTCGCGACAGGCTTTCTAGGTGAATAGGACATCTTCAGATCAGGAGCTGTATAAGAGATATCTGGTGAGGTCTTGAAACATCTTAAGGAGGAGGGGGCCGAGATCGACACTTTGATGCAAGCGGAATGAGTGAACGCTTCCATGGAGTCCACGCTCCTGATCTAGAAGTCCCTCTCACCATTGCTAAAGAGGTGTCAGGGGACGCTGATGAGCCTCCAGAAAAGAGGAGTCGAGAAGAAGAGACTGCTGATGATGGAACATTTTTCCCTTTTTCCTTTTCTTTCATAAAGAAAATTTTGTTTTGATCCGCTGTACTTTTTCTTTTTGTAGAAGATGATGACTTGGCGATGCCGATGTTCCGGCCGATAAGGTGATGACGGATCCAATTGTGGCATCTGAGGAAGAGCCAATGGACTCGGGAGTGGTTCCAGAACCTTCATCTGGTATGATTTTCTTTTGCTTTTACCTCGTTTTGTTCTGCTTGTTAGGAATTTTGTGTATTGCAATTTGATGGATGCATTATCATTCTAGTATAATTTGAATTCACACACATGCATTGATTTATAAAAACTTGAAATCTTAATTTATACATGCATTGTTTTTAAGATTTGTAAAAGTATTGAGTTATGCATGCTTTGTTTTTAAACTTGGATGCATTTGTTTTTGAAAAGAAGTTTTAGAAATCAAGCTAGCCTATGAGTTTTAAAACTTTCAAATCATTTTTTGCTTTTTGTGTTTCATGTTTTTAAACATCTTAGTTTGATTTTAAAACATGATTCCAAGCTTGATTCAATGGCCCAAAAGTTCCCTCAAGAAAATACTTTGAAAAATGCAATTGTAGGGAATTTTGGTCCCAAGCCCGGGTCGACCGGCCCAGGGGCCCGGTCGACCGGGAAAGAGCCGTTGTGCCCTTTTTCAAACGGTCAATTTTATGACCGTTGTGTACCAGGTCGACCGGGTAAGGGTCCAGGTCGACCGGGGACTAGCCGTTGGGCACTTTTGGCTATAAATACTAGTTCATTCCTTTGCCAAAAGTTGAGGATTTTTAGACCTTCCTTGAGTGGTTTTGAGGCAAATCAAAGGGGAATGAACTAAGGGATGAAGGGGGTCATTAGGAAAGCTAAAGCTTGGATTAATGAACTTAAATCTCTAAGTAAGCTTTACTTTTCTTAATCATATGTTTTCATGCTTTGTTTTACTTTTGGTAAATCTTTTGTAGCATGATAAACTACGATTTGTTGTATTCTTAACATGTTTATGTTTTGAATTGATTTGTTGTTTTGGATGCATCATCATTGATTCAATCCAAGTAGTACTTTAATTGGTAAATCTAAGTAGATCATGTTAATGAAAGAATCTTTGAAATTATATGTAACATGATTCCTATACTTGGTTGAATCTTTGGTTGTTGTTTTTCATCATAAGAAAATCACTTTCAAATCTAACTTATGTTTTGGATTCAACATCTTTACAAATCTATGTAACTTTGTTTTAAAGTTTCACAACTTGCTTTGCTTTGATAGGTATATCATTTTCAAGTTGAATTTATAATTACATATGATTTGTCCCCTAATTTCAATCAAATCTATTTTTATGTTTTGAGCTACATTGTTGATTTGATTGACATCCCTATGCATCACATGTTTTGTTCTTAGAATTTCAAAACTTGTTTGGAATACATATGTATATCTTTTACAAGTTATTTTTAACATGTGATTTGCATTCTTTCCTCAATCATAAATGTTTTCATGTGCTAAAACTTTCAAAAGCCTTAGGCATACATTTATGAGCTTTCATTTTCAAAATGATTGAGGACATCATACATACACATTGAGCATTCATCTTTGCATTCATAGTGTGTGTGTATGAATTAGTTTTTCACTTTCGTATCCGCCTAATTAAGAGGCATTGTAATGAGCTATTAAATTGTATCTCCATCAATTGTATTATAGACACTACTTAGAGAGATAACCAACCTTTTGGTTGAAGAGGTTATTGCTTAGCCTAAGAAAAGCATAGTGTAATAGGTTGATGTTGAGCCTTGAAAAACATCATTGTAAAGGTTATTGCTTAGCCTATTGAAAAGCATAAATAGTGGAAATCCGGTGGGGTGTTGGATCACAAGCCGGTAGTGGATGTAGGCATTGAGGCCGAACCACTATAAATTCTTGTGTGATGATGTATGCTTTGTGGTGATTGTTTTTATTAAGCTTCCGCATTTTGTTTGATAATCATCACTTGTGACTAGTTTAATTTAAAATAGTTACATTTATTAAAATTGGTCATAATTGACCTATTCACCCCCCCCTCTAGGGTTCCGATCCCGGACTTTCAATTGGTATCAGAGCAAGTTTACTCCATTTTAGGGCTTAACAGCCCTGTCACGCCCCCGAACCGAAACCTCGGGGGCGGGAGATGGGATTAAGCATAAATGTATTTTACTTCTCCCAGGATCCGCGTGTGTGAAGACAACACATTCTGAATATTTTGCGGAAGCATTTGTGGCGTTGCGACCCGAAGTCCGTGGCCATCGGATTCCGCGTCGCACTCAACCTTTAGCCCATAGCTATTATATCAAGAATCATATCAGACTGGAGTAATCATTACAATAATTTACAGAGCTGACAGTAACAGGATATTACATTCCCAAATATATTCAAGTTACAATTATCAATGTACATTAATTAAGAATCCCAAGAAAAAGGCTAATAAAAGCCATACAACAATAAGCTATAAACTATTACCCAAATGTGACGTAGCTCCGATGTCAAGCTCAATGTCTACATGACATAGCCGACAAACTAACCTGTAAAGCATGGCTCTACAGCCAACAAAAGCACTCAACTCGGGGCGAAGAAATCTGAACCTGAGTACCAAAAGTAGTGGGTCAGACACGACGGTCTGGCAGGTGGATGAAAAGATAACAAATATACTGAAGAGTAAACATAAGATAACTCATGCTATTCAATCGAATGCTGCATATAATTAAACGGGTGCAAAGTCGGGAATCTCGGGGAAAACCTGTATTCATTTCATGCATGAGTAAAACATGAATATCTAATAAAACATGTGTTCATTTACATCATCTATAAACATAGATATTTGACAATCGGGTGTTCGTCTAAAACGCGTATAAATATGGCGGTATGGCAAAACAACGTTCATTTGAAACTTAAGTACAAACATAAGTATACAACAAACTAGGTATTCATAACAGCCTAGCAAAACCAATGCCCTTTTGAAACATATGTGAAAATACGGATATTTAACAAACCGGGTGTTCATTTAAAACAGGTGTAACCAAGGAAATCTGACAAAACAATGTTCATTTAGACATATTTCAAAGTAGGGATATTTAATGATACGGGTATCCATTTAAAACATGGGCAATCGTACAAATCAAGTAAAATCATTGATCGTGTGCAACATGTGTAAGAGCATGGGTATTCGCCCAACCGGCATTTATTTAAAACATGTGCGGGTACAAAGAACAGAAGGCAACATAATAATAACTGAATTTACATTGGAGAATATTAACACTTGTTTAAATAACAACTTTCATAAAGGAAACAAATCATTTATCAGAAACATAAAAGCAATATAAAACATGTCGGGTATCCAAGGAATCGGAAACTGGCAAGATGGCAACCACAAGAAGCTAAGTCCTCTATCACTAAAGCGATAGAGCAATAACTAGGCCCTGATCTCAGTCACTCGAGGTGAGGAGAAACAGGGGATCTCATATCAATACATATACATATACTAGGCCCTGATCTCAGTCACTCGAGGTGAGGAGAAACAGGGGATCTCATGAATGCATATACATATACTATACATGACCACGGTAGCGAGCCGGGCATCGGGGACCACAGTAGCAATCTGCGGTATCGGGACAAGACCACGGTAATAACCGGGTAGCGGGATCCAAGCTGCAGCTGGCGGGACGGGAGGGGGATCTCCAAGTCGGTTGATCAGACCAACAGGGTTATCCAAGCTTAGTGGTGCCGACTCATAGGTCAAATCCAATCGAGACAATGCAAGTAAATCAAGTATGAATACATAATCAAACGGGCAAGACGGGGGTGCTCAAGGGCACACTGACATATCATGTGGTGCAATGCACTTCGGGACAAGTAACTGTTACTAGAGTAACTCCAATGCTTTCGGGAAAACAAGTCATGTAATGCAAATCTCGGGAAAAGAGGTGAAACAATGAACTATAACAATTGCGGGTAAACATATCGGTTTCAAGATCTATTTAAGTGAATAGGGGTCCCGTATGTCGATTATAACAATTACTTGGTACTCCTTGAGTTTAAAGACATTCTGGCCTCCTTATGCACTTTTACGATTTTCAAAGATTTCGAATGACATCTTCGTGATATGGTTTCTTTCTCGAATGATCTCATACAATGCCTAGTGAATCTCATTTGATCGACAAAGCTCAACGCTCGAACGAACCGGAGAGTTCGTTCGAGCGGGGAGCTTTTCAAAATCTGGGGAATTTCGGTTACCTGGCGGTCAGCTGGCGGTTAGCCGCCGCTGGGGCAGGCGGCTAGCCGCTGGCTGACCGCGGCTGGGCTGCAGAAAATATAGCTTACTGGAAAGCTGACCGCCAAGTGCGGTTACCTGGCGGTTAGCCGCCGATGGGGTCCGCGGTTAGCCGCTGGCTAACCGTGAGGATGACCGCGTTTTCAGGGGGAAAATGATGCTCTCTGGAAAAGGAACCGTGACATTTCGGTTACCTGGCGGTTAGCCGCCAGTCACCAGACGGCTAGCCGCCGGGTAACCGCAGGCTGACCGCCAGTGCGGGAATCACCCACTGTGCGCATATTTGAGTCACTTTCCTCCTCAAAACCATCCTCCTCACTTTCACTTAATCCTTGCCACATAACTGAGCTAAAAGCTCCTCCAATGCAACTATTTACACTTCTCCACAACTCCAATATGGGTTCATCTCCTCACCTCTTCCATCAACATCAATTCCAATACAAGGGAAGAAGGAAACCATTTCACAAACATTCATTTAGGATATAACCGAAGGACAATACATGCCAAACCAACATGTTTACAAAACATTAAATGACTTAGCCAATCACATTCCTCATGAAAACTCCAATGAAAAAGTAAAACTAAACATCTCCTTTCTTCTCACTTAAAACCAAACCAAAGGGAAGAATCTCCATTGTATACAAGGGTCCATTTGCCATAATCAAGGGGGAATTAAAAACCATTGATCCCATTTCCAAAACAATAGATGATTTAGCAAAAACTCATTAAATGAGCATCTATTTCAAATCAATGCAAGCTAGTAAACATAAACATGAATGGGAAACCAACCCCATTCATTTTAAAATCATATGAGCAAACCTTGACCAAATGAAAGCACATTTTTCCAAGAGATTAACAAGAGATAAACCACCATTAATATGCAATTTCGAAATCAATAGAAATATGACAAGAAGCATGCGTAGAAACATATATCACATTATCAAGAACAAGTAATAAAACTTAGGATTTTCTCATAAAACTTTGATAACATTAAAACCATCCATTCATCCACTTGCCTTTGACTCTAATCAAGCAAATCAAGCTCCTAATCACCTCTCAAGCTCAAGATCCACAATCTCTACAAAAACCCCCAAAACAAACCCTAAAATGGGTTAAACAAAGGAAGACAATGAATGGGCTCAAATCAACTAAGAAATAGAGCCTAAGGGAAAGCCATAGCACATACAAGGAAAATGGGAAGGATTCTTTACCTCTAAGGCCATGAATGAACAAGAAGAAGCTTGCAATAGGGGCTGCCCACCTTGGTTTCCCACAAAAATGGTGTCAAACAAGAGAGGAGATGAAGGAGAAGAAGTTGCCGGAGTTTCCTCTTCGGATTGGTGGCTTGGAGGCTCCATAAGAGCAAGAGAAATGGAAGAAATGGAGAAGAGGGCTGCTGGCACTGTAGCTGGGAAGTTTCAGTCGATGGAATGGAGAAATGAGGGAGAAAGGGAGTGGAGAGACCTCTTATAACATGGGTGGGTGTGGGTCCTACTTCACTTAACACTTGCCAAGGGTAAAACATCTCTTTGTGGGCCTCGGATGGATTCGACGAAGAAGGAAGAAATGATCGTCGAAATATCTGGTTTCCAAAAAGTATAACTTTGGCATGGTTCTGGGATCTCGAAATTTGGGTCCAGATTTGGTGTGAAAAGACTGTTTTGCCCTCAAGGCCAAGAAATCGGTTTTTGGGTTCTCAAATGGATACGAGATCAACATGAAAGTTGTAGGATTCCTCAAGATGAATGCAACGGGCCAACAACACAATACGAAACCCATCGGGAAAATCTCACAAGAAAATGCAAAGCCGAAAAGGGAACCCCCAAAGGGCCCCACAAGCTACCAAAGCACTCAAAAGCCCAAAACTAGAAGAAAAATCATTCTAGCTCACAAACTCAACCCAACAAATACTAATCCCACTAAAAGAACTAATCCACAAATAAGACAACACTAATCCAAGAGATTAGGGGTCGGGTTCTCACAAGCCCGGAGTTGATCCTTTCTAGATTAGAACCCTAGTGTTGTGATTTGTTGCATATCTTTTTAATGATTTTCACTATGATTGAAAATGAAATTTCCCCATAGTATCATTGCACCACTCTAAGACTTTTTCGAGTTATATCTCGAAGAGTTGGTGAGTCCTCGAGTGAACTCTCAAGGACATCCTTTTCAAGACCTTAGGTGAATCTTCATTGGTACACATTTAGACTAACCTTAATGCCTTGATCCTCTCTAGACCAACCTATTCGTTTTAGTTAAATCTTTTTGTTGGTCATTGTTACATTTGCATTTTGTTTCTTTATCGTCACATCTTTTAAAATGCAATGTTTCTTTGTGATCATTTGATTTTGTCTTGATGAACTTTTAAGTTATATCTCATGGTTTTCAAAATCCTTTGATTGCAATATTTTCATGATGGATTTGCATTTTGTTCATATAGTTATATCTATTGTAGTGCATATCTATTCATGATCAATTGATTGTAATTACAAAAGCTTTCATAGCTAGATTTTTCATGATCAATTGATGTTGGAAAATCATTTGATGAATGTCATAGTTAGATTTTTTTAAATCAAATTATTTGAAGCAATTTAAGTTTTCCATTGACTTTTCAAGTTATATCTCTTGGTATGGAAAATATGTGTTCAATTTGTATGAGTGTCTTTTGTCATTTTTAGAATACAAATTGAAAATTTAAATAGTACACTTCTTGTTTTTCAAAATCTCTTGCTCATAATTCTAAATGATTCTTTGTTGGAATTTTAAATATTGAAGTGATTTTAAAAACTTTGGAAATGTTCTAAGCTTTATTGGTTGTATTTATAGAAGCATTTTCCTTGTGCTTAATTATATCATTTGGAAGGAAATAATTTTTACTAACAATTTGCATCTTTGCTCATTTAGTTACATGCATTCTTTTTATGCAAATTGATTTTGATGTCTTACGTTGCATGGTTGGATATGGTTTCATTGATTTGCATGTTTGTGCCTAACTTGGTATTTATTTTCATTAATGCAAATTGATGATTGTTTATGTGCCTTATAGTAAAATCTCTTGTTTTATTATCATTTGAGCCTAATAAGTACATATGTGATTTAATGTGCTAAGTTCATTTGATATAAACCTCATATCCTTTTCCATTGCATTGTAAGCTTAGTACATTTGCTAAGAGTGGAGATGTTGCATGATAGATTAATCCCTTTAACTTCATACCTTCTTGTGCTTACATAGTTATATTCTTTATTGATGATATGGTATGAGTTAGATCTTGAGTGTTGATTGATCCTCTCTATGCAAATGTCAAATTGTTCCATGTATGGTTGTGATCTTAGTTATATTTGTAGAAACCATACTAGAACTCAAATCCATCCTATGCATTCTAGTCATTTCTTTTTGGATGGTTATGATGTTGATTCATGTGTATTCTCTAAGTGATTTCATCCTTATACATGTTTCAACTTCATAGTAGTGATCTTGATCATATGAAACTCTTTGAAATCCATTCCTCGTATTTATATATGTTTGATGGATATCTTAGATGTTGAATTCATATGATTTTGACACTTTGAAAATTGCATGCATTGTCAAGTTATATCCTTTTGCATTGCAGTTTACTTTGTTCATCACTATGCTCATTAGTAATATCTTTAAAAGTGATGAATATCCATTTATGATGCTTGATGAAATTTTGTGTTTGTCACATTCTTGCTCTTAATCATGTTGTCAAATTCAATTGGTTTCAATTGGTACAATTTTCGATTGGTTTGATTTCTTGTGAATGTGATAGACCTTGTGTACATTGGATTGAAGTTGATAGTAATATATTTGTTCCATGTCACACACTATTAGCATCATAAATTTCATGTTTGCCACCTCTCTTGCTCATATAGATAAATCTCTTGACCACCATGTTTATGTGATCATAATCTTGGTTGGTTAATTGTTGAGGTAGGCTTCATGTTTGAATTTCATTTCACTCATCTTGCACTTTAATAGTCATATTTATTGATTGAATGAAATGATTTCAAAACTTTCATAGCATATGATTTTCATAGTTAAATTATTTGATGCTATGTTTAATAAACCCCATTTCTTCATGGATCGCTCTAATTTGGATTTTTCCTAATAGTTATATTTTTAAATCCATTTTAGAGTGTTGGTTTTAATAGACTTATCTTTGAATCTCAATTGGTATTCTGTGTTTTTCCAATTGGTATCCATGATTACTTTTCTGATTGACCTTGCTCTCTTTTGGTAATTTCATCATATTGAGCTTTATAGTTAAACATGTCTAATCCTTTCCTTGAAGTTGGCCCTCAATTGGTTAAACCATCTTCTTCTTGAACCAAATAATTATATCTTTGTCAAATGTTTGACAAAAGAAGAGAATGGATTGGGGGGGAGTGCAAACCTTCATAGGAAGTATTAGTTTTGATCAAATTGACCCTTGGATTGCCTTTGAACCCTTAGAGACTTCTTCCATACATGATAACCTGTTATGTATTTCATTTTCGATTTCTTTTGTTAACAGGTGCTACTAAAAGGTATTTTCCTTATTTCATGTGTGTAGGTACCTTTGCAATTTAATGTCAAAGGGGGAGAGAACATTCAAGTTCTCTAAAGGGGAAGAGAATGTCTAAGCTTCCTAAGGGGAGTTATTGTATGATCTTCACAGGGGGAGAGAATGCATATCTTGCCAAAGGGAGAGAGAGGTATGGTCAAAGGGAGAGAGGCAGAAGAAAGAAAGCTTGGGAGCTAAAGAAGATGCTTGGTGTCGCGACCCCGGACCGGGAATCCCAATCCGGGATCGGGACATTAGTGTGTAATGATAATTGGTGATGATTACCTACATCCACCATATATGATTTATTTAATTTCCCACAGGTGTCCGCGGTGAGGATATCACAACCTTGCATGAATGTTTCTTTTTAATGCGGAAGCGTGTAGCAAATCAAATAGTTAGACTATCTCTAGTCATGCAAGCATTAACATCAATATCAAACTGTATCAGAAAGAGCAATGATCTATAGCATGTTTCCCAAAGGTTGTTAAAGTTAGACAAAATATCATTTAGTTACATTCCCCAAAATTAGAGGCCAACAAAGGCCAATATTACAAAATAATAACCCAAAGAATAGTTAACAAGTCCTCCCCAAAATGTTACGCCTCTTGGCAACCCGATGTCTACATGACATCGTCAGCACGCCACTCAACTAGAGGCTGCAGCTCACCTACCGCCTCCTCCGCCTCCTCCTCAAGGAAACCGGCAACGGGACCTGAGTACCAAAGCAAAGGATCAGACACGACGGTCTGGCAAGAGAATGACAAGATACAACAACAATAATATAGAGGAAATCTCTTGAAAAGCATATAAATCTGTTGAAGCAAGAACTCTCATAAAGCAGGTAAATCATTTGCTATAAAACAAGTAAACAAGATAAAACATATGAGGTAACCAAGGAAATCGGGAATAACAAGGTGGCAATCACATAAAGCTAAGTCCTCTGTCACTAAAGTGACAACAGTATCACGGGACGTTGATCTCAGTCACACAAGGTGAGGAGAAACAACGTATACATATATACAATATAATTATACGGGAACGGGACCACGGTAGCGAACCGGGTATCGGGACGGGACCACGGTAATGACCGGGTATCGGGATCCAAACTGCAGCTGGCGGGACGGGAGAGGGATATCCAAGTCAGTGGATCAGACTGACAAGGTATCCAAGCTTAGTGATGCCGACTCATAGGATAAAACCAATCAAGACATATACAAGTAAATCAAGTACAGTAAATAAACGGGGAAAACGGGGGTGCTCAAGGCACACTGTCATTTCATGTCGGGCAATACATATCTGGACAAGTCAATGCTATTATCATGCTTTCGGGAAAACAATTCATGTAAAGCAAGTCTTGGAAATAGAGCAATATAATGAACTATACTAAATCAGGAAGGACAATGACTTTAAGATCTAATTGAGTGAATAGGGGTCCCGTATGTCGATTATGGAAAAGACTTGGTACTCCTTGAGTTTGAAGACATTCCGGGCTCCTTATGCACTTTTACGATTTTCAAACTTAAAATGAGTTTATGGTTATAACTAGGTGTTATACTAGGAAAATCAAGACTAGGAACGGTCCATCCTAGGGATACATTAATTCGGAAACATCGACCAACCTATTCAGTCATCGAAAGGAATAGAATTCGCGATAACCAAGGCAAAAGACTTATATTTGGATATAAGGAAGTTATCACGTCATTCTATCCCGTTCAAGATTGAAACGGTTTGAACTTCGATGCCACCAAACTAACCGTGAGAAGTGTCGGCTCAAGACATCTCACCCATAGTCCAATTAGTCCAAAAAGGGTAGCCAAGGTCCCACCTAGCACTAAGGAAAAAATAAAAAATCTCAAAATCCACCGGACTCAAACTGAGTCCTCCGATCGATCGGCCAAAATTTTCTGAAGCGGATCCGATCGATCGGCCGAAATTTCTACACAGGGCCCGAAAGATCGGCCCAAAAACCCTTACAGTTACTGACAGTCCGATCGATCGGTCTGCACGTCCGATCGATCGGACCTGGGCGCAGTGCAGGTCCGGGACTTGGATTTTTCTCCTTTTTGTTCCTTTCTTTCCAACACCTCAACCACCACATAGAACTATGATCAAGATGACTTAATTACATGCTTCCAAGACATTAAATGAGGCTATCAAGAGGTATAAATACCATTTATTGCAATCATGGAAAATCAATAAATGAAATCAATGAAAGCATAAAAATCCATCAATGCTACACTAAATCATTTGAAACTTAAAAAAACTCCAAACATTCACTTGCCTCAAGTCTTCAATTAATGATATTAAGCTCTATCAAGTCCTCCAAGAAATGGTCAAAGCTACAATGCAAAATCCCCAAAAACAACCCTAAAATGGGTTACACAAAGAATGAAAATGAAAGAGCTTTCAATAATGCAAATGTAGCTTCCCTAAGGCTAGATGAACACTAATCTAGGAGATGGGAAGAATCACTTACTTGGAAAGTCCTCTAATGGCAAGAGTAAGCTTAATGGAAGTCTTGTGATGGAGGGTTCTCTTCACAAATGGTAGCAATGGAATGCTTGCAAGATGAGGAAGAAGAAGATGATCTCCACTTTGAGTTTGGTGCAAGATTTGTGGGGATTTGAGATGGAGAAGCAAGAAGAAGAAGAGAAAACCAAGGGAAACCCTAGACTCTTCTCTTGTGCTGGAAAATGATAAATGAAGTGAATGGCTAATGGCTTCTCTTGTTAGCTAAAGAGTTGGGTTGGATTGGGTCCCACAACTAATGAGACTAAATGGCTGATATCATCTCTCTCGGGTCCTCGGATGAATTCGACGAAGAAGGAAGAATTGTTTGTTGAAATATCTAGTTTCCAAAAAGTGTATGTTTCGCGGGTTTCGAGAATATTAAGTTTTGGGTACAGATTTGGTGTGAAATGACTGTTTTACCCTCAAGGCTATGAAATCGGGTTTCGGGGCCTCGAATGGACACGGGATCAACATGAAAGTTGTAAGAATCCACAAGATGAATGCAACGGGCCAAAAACACAATTCACAACCAATCAGGAAAATCTCGCAAGAAAACGCAAAGCCGAAAAGGGAAACCCCCAAAGGGCCCCACAAGCTACCAATCACTCTAAAAAGCCCAAAACTAGAAATAAGGTTATTCCAAACCCAACTAGATCAAAAACACAAATCAAGCTTAGCACTAAAACGCAACTTAATTAGCACTAATCGGGTTCACTCGGGTCGGGGTCTTACAAAAAACAATAATTATAATAATATCAAAATAAATGGGTCAACTTAGCCAGTAATTGGGCCCAACTGACCCAGTAAGGTCGTAGACCTTACAACCTTCGCAAGTAGAAAGGAAATCAACCTTTTTTCTAACTTTCCATTGTACATATATTTAAGAAAAGAGACAGTTGTTTTTGGATGCCGTTAGAGGCGATTTTGTTTGCCGTGAAAGGCGAATTACAAATCTTATCAAAATGAAAGACAAGAATTGTGAGTTTTTTTGCCTCTTAAAGAAAATACAAAATACAACAGAAAAGTAAGAAAAGGGATCTGACTTCTCAGGAAATTGCTGGGTCACGTTCAGATCGACGTCGCAAGTCATCTTTGGACTTCTCCATCGTCCTTCGGATGAGAACATACGATGCTTTGATTCTTTTGGCTTGACTTGGACTTCGATTTTTTTAGAGGATAAGGACCAAAGGAAGGTCCTATATCCAATAAAAGAATGAAGAGACGGGCTGAAAAGCCCCGTCTAGGCCATGATGAATAGGAGAAGAGAGGGCTTTGCCTTGGGGGAGAGTGCCCCCCAAGGGACTTCAATCACCTTGTGGTGTTTGTTGCAGCAGAGTTCTTCAGAGCTTCGGGGAATTCTGAACGATCTTTCTAGCTGATTTTTCTTCGATTTTTTCTGGATCCATTCTTCTTGGAATGATCTCCTATTTATAGGCGTTTGGTAGCCATTTAGGAGTGTTTATGAGCTTTGATGGCTTTAAAGCTCCATGATGGGAGGAGTTACAAGTTTTTATTTCTTTGATTTTGTAACTCCTTTTTCCTTGAATCTGATTAGCTGATGGAGAATGATGGGCTTTTAATCGCCTTTAATCTCCATGATGAGAGGAGTTTCATACCTTTAATGCCATGATGGCTTTGACTTGTAACTCCCATTCTCTTGAATCTGATTGGGCCGTCCAAAATAATGAGTTAATGACCGCATTTAGTTGGGTCAATTAACAACATTAAGTGGTCGCCGGAGATTTGAAGAGTCGCGGGCCGTGCCGCGTCATTTGAAATTCTTCTTGCGTTGATCGACGATGGATCTTCATGTTGATCGATATCGGATGACCATGCAACTTCAGACATAGATTGCTAACAGCGGGCCGGTACCTTCTGTCTTGTCGATTTCTCGATCGGTCAGACAGAAAGTGTACTTTCTTGGTCGGCTGGTTAGCGATCTTGGAGCGATCAATGATGATTCCATGCTTTTAATGCTGGATCCGTGATGTTGACGAAGAACAGTCGTTTCCGAGAATCAAAATCAGATTTTCAGGAAACTACAGGGGCCGGAACTCCCGAAATGCGAAAAGGATTGGAAAGCGGGCCTTCCGGCGGAAATCCGGCGACCCAAATTTCCAGGGTTGTGAGCGACCCAGACTTCCAAGGTTGCTAGCGACCATGGGGCAAGGTCGCCGGCGACCGTGGGCCATGGTCCCCAGCAACCATGGGGGAATTTTTTCCCCTTTAGTCGCCGTTTTGTCGACCGTTTTTCGAGCTTTTTATTTATTTTTTTCTCCTGTATTTTTATTGACATTTTCTCTCATTTTTTGGCTTGATTCGTCTGAAAAAAAACTGACAAGAAGGCGCACAAATCGGAGCACAAAATTTCCTATTTTTTGGAAAAGCCGAAGACTTTGTGGTTGATTTTCCGTCAAGAGTCGAAACTAGGTCAACCGATGTCAGAATGACCTGAAATTTGAGGTGAAGCCTCCTGAGCAGTAAATAGGACCAACCATGGGCTTTGGTTTGAGTTTTGAAGCCTTTTGGGGTCCCGTCGCTGCTCTTCTTGATTTTGCTGCGAGAAAGATGTCGCGCTTTGATGTGCGGTCAACCGATGTCCGATTGACCTGAAATTTGACAAAGAGCCTATTGGAGTCATTTTGAGATGATCCATTAGTTCCGATTCGGATGTCATGGTCCCGGGGTGCTCCGCCGCCGGTAGCCTTGGTTTTCTTTCAAACCGTCAAAGTCAGGTCAAACGTTGTTGGAATGGCCTGAAATTTGACGTGCAGCCATTTTGAAGCATGTTGAAGTGGCCCATGCGCTCTGTTTGATGAGTAATGGTCCCAGTGGTTCTCGCCGCCGAAGGGCTTGATTTTCTTTCGGAGCATCGAAGTCGGGCCAAACGTTGCCGGAATGACCTGAAATTGACGTGGAGCCTTTTAGAGGTATTTTGAGACCATCCTTAGGCTCATATCGAAGTTTTGATGTCTTCGACACCGCCGCCGTAAGGAGAGCCTATTTGGCTGCCGAAGGAGTGAAGTTTGGTCAAATGATGTCGAAATGGCCCGAAACTTCATGTGAACTCCTCTTTTGGTTGTCTTGAAGGATCTATCAGTTTTCAAGTGATTCTGACAAGATTTGATGCTTGAAGTAGCATTGCCTGTTTGCAGTAGGATGTGGCTTCATGTGGCTTTTTTATGTTGAAGAGGCAAAGTGACATTTTTGGTGTCAACAACAGACCCAGCCAATGCATCCACATCTACACAGTTCCAAGAACTCAAACAGGTCATGCTAGAACAGCAGAGACAAGCAAATGAGACTCAAGCAAGATTCCAAGAACATATGACAAAGAAGGATGAAGAAATGGCTCAAGTCCAGAAACAACTCTCGGATGTTCTACAAAATAGGCCACAAGCTCCACCTGTGCAAACTCGGGGTTCGAATATTGTTATCCACAATAGGGATCACGACCCTAATCTGTTGTTTGAGAGATTCAGAAAGAGAGCACCAAAGGAATTCTCAGGTCACGATGACCTAGTAGTTGCAGATGACTGGTTGGCAAACATTGAGAAGATCTTTGATATCTTCACATGCACAGGGAGACAGAAAGTGAACCTCACAGCTTCGTTTGTTCTATGGGCTTGCAGACCAATGGAGGCAGACAGTCAAGGGCCCGTATATGACAATGGCTAATGAAGGCGCATGGGCAGCATTCAAGACACAATTTTGAGACAAGTACATTCCTTCACATGTCAAGAGACAGAAAGCCATTTTGTTCCAGCAGCTCAAGCAAGGCGGCATGACAGTCCTGAAGTATGTCACCAAGTTTGAGAGGCTGGCCAGATATGCTACCGAACTTATTGACACTGAGTAGCAGAAGATAACCAAGTTTCTAGAAGGGCTAAATCCGATCATCATGAGAGATGCCATAGGGGTAATTCCACCAGTTACCTATGATGAGACTGTCAAACGGGCATATAAATTTGAAGATATTAACAACCTGATCATTCAGGACAGGAAGGAGCACCACTAACAGTAGAATCAGAGGCAACAACGTAACAAGAAGCCAAGGCAAGAGTCATGTGGGCATTGTGGAAAGAATCATGAGACTAGTCAGTGTCGCAAGGCCACAGGTGCTTGTTTCAGATGTGGATCATTAGACCATGCAATCAAGGATTGCCCAATTATACGGGATCAGGCCAATAGGAACCAGCAACCAAGACAAGTTGCTCCTCAGAACCAACTACCAGTTCAGAATCAAGCTAGACCACCTCAACAACAGCAACAGGAAAGTAGACCATAAGCATAGAATCAGAATGCTCGTCCTCCACGGCAGAACAAAAATGCGTAAGGAATGCAAAATCAAGCACCGAATAGGCTATAGATGCATGGACGCATATATTATCTCAACCATGTGGATGTAGAAACTGCAGGAGACGTGGTAGAAGGTACACTTCTTGTTTGTGGTTTAGAAGCACTTATTTTATTTGATCCTGGATCCACCCATTACTTTTTGTCTCATACATTTGCCAACAAGATAGATAATTCACCTAGAGCACTTGACTTTATTTTGACTATCACTACACCTGTAGGAAAATAGGTTATATATAGAACCTTTTACCCCAACTATTTAGCTACCCTTGTTAAATTGTGTGGTCTCAATTCATCAATTGATGTAATAAATTGATTAATTTCTTTATTTATCAATAAAATAATGGTTTCCTTTCATGAGATGAATGGTGTTTTATCACTTAATGCACATGACCAATACATAAGACATAATGGTTCATGAGATGAACTGGGTCCCATTAGTATATTAGATGTGATATATGTATATGCTTGAGATTCACCTACGGGAGACATGTGTCAGAAATCTTATACTTAAAATATCTTCACAACCAGTGATGAGACTGGGCATCTTATCTGATAAGGTTGCAACACTTTGATTACTATGAGATAGTGTGATTTGTCTCGATCATCAGAATGGAAGATTCTGGATCACGGTGCTGGTACATTGGATGTGTTGAATGACCATGAGAAGCACCTTATGAAATACTGTCTCGATTTAAGGACTGCTCTCATAATTCCCGAGCAATAGGCTCTCAATCCTGAGACATTGATGAACTCGAGTTTCTGTTTATTCATTTGCTTTGAGTCACCAATGAGTGAGGCCAACTGTAGGTCAACACCTCGGTGTCTTGGGTACGTGGTAGTAGGACTGTGGGAACATATAATGATCAAGATGGAATCTATCTACATTATCCCCTTGTGCCAATTAATGTATTTATCATTAGTAAGTACGCACCCATCTCGATTAAGAGTTAATTGGATGTACTGATAATCACTGTGATTAATTGGGGCTCAAGGATAATAAGATGTGGATCTAAGATTGGATGTGATAGATTTATTCCAATTGATCCATGGATAATGATAGAGGGGCCTACTTGTGATAATTGGGAAATTTAGGGTCTTCATTGTAATTTATTTCTAAGATTGGAGTGCAATTGCATTTATATAGTGGTGTTATTTGCAATTAACTGTGGGCCCGGATTGCACATGAGATGTGGGATCCCTAGTGTTCCCCACGCTAGCCCAAGTTATTAGAAAGATTCTATTCTTACTTGAACTCTAAAAGGAAGGAATTAGAATATTTCTATTTGAAGTGAGACTTCTAATAGTGGTAATAGTAGCATGAGAAGTTACTAATTTGTATGGAAGTGAGACTTCTTATGCAATTAGTAAGAGAAGTAAGAAAAAGAGGTTGCATGAGGACTATATAAGGGGAAACACCCCTTGGACGTGCATAACAAGTATCCGACGCCCAAGAGCCTCTAGTGCCAGTGTTGCACAACTCTTCTTCTCCTGTTCTCTCTTCTAGTTGTCTTCAAGATCCTTAGAGTTTCTAGTAGGGTTTTCTCTTGTTGATCCCACACATCTTCATGAGAAAAGAGATCTGATAGAGGGTCATAGCGTAGAAGACAACAAGGTCTTGGAGATCTCTAATTGCTTCAGGAAGAGTTCTTGTTCTAGTTGATTGTCTTCTCCTCGATTAGAGCACTACCAAGCTCCAAAGGTATAATCGGTTTCTCCTCTTGTGGCAGATTATTTTGTTGCATGTGGTTGCTGATTTCTATCTTATAGATAGTATTTTTGTTGTACTTGATTGATGAGATTGAGAGATTGCATCCTGGATATGGTTTATGGCCTTCTGGATAGTTGATCCCTGAGTCAAGTGGGTCAAAAAGTTTTGAAAACCTATCCACGAGGCCTACCTACTTCCAACAACCCTAGGTCAAGTTGTTTTACCAGTAAACCTCATTGTGTTGGACATGCATGATTTTGACATCATCCTAGGCATGGACTGGTTAGAAACATATCTTGCTACGATGGATTGTTTCGTAAAAACCATTACATTTAGGTTGAAAGGAGCACAAGCAGAGTTGATGATTTAGGGAGATAGAAAGAAAATCCAAACGGGATTTATCTCGGCATTGAAAGCAAACCGACTAGTATAGAGTGGCTGTGAAGCTTATATTGCGTTTATCATGGAGGATAAACAATCCCATGGGGTGGAGGATATCCCCGTGGTATGTGAATTTCTAGATGTTTTTCCAAAAGAAATCCCTGGATTGCCACCAATTAGAGAGGTTAAGTTCACAATTGAGCCCTTACCAGGAACAACTCCGATCTCCATAGCACCTTATAGAATGGCTCCAGCAAAATTGGGAGAGTTAAAACTTCAGTTGTAAGAGTTGTTGAGCAAAGGCTTCATTAGGCCAAGTGTTTCACCTTGGGGAGCACCGGTATTATTCATCAAATAGAAAGATGGAAGTTTGAGGATGTGCATTGACTATAGAAGAATGAACCATGTGACTGTTAAGAACAAGTATCCGTTGCCAAGAATAGATGAATTGTTTGATCAATTACATGTGAAAGTTCTGGATCCTAACCCTTGGGGGGGGGGGGGGGGGGTGGTGAATAGGGTGAGCTACAATATGTCACCAGTTATGGCAAATTTTAACTTCTTTAAAATAAACTAGTCACAAGTGATGATAAACAAATAAAATGCGGAAGCTAACAAAAAGAACACCACAACGCATGCACCATCACACAAGGATTTATAGTGGTTCGGCCTCAATGCCTACATCCACTACCGGCTTGTGACCCAATACCCCACCGGATTTCCACTATCTATGCTTTTCAATAGGCTAAGCAATAACCTTTACAATGTTCTTTTTCTAGGCTAAACAACAACCTATCAATGTGCTTTTCTAGGCTAAGCAATAACCTTTACAATAAAAAGATTTTCTCTCAATGTAGTGTCTACACAAACACTTTAAGAGATACAATTAAAGCTCAATTACAATGCCTCTTAATTAGGCGGATATGAAAGTGAAAAACTAACTCACACAAACACTAAATGAATGCAAAGGCGTATGCTCATGATGTGTGTGATAACTTCAATCAAGTTAAAAACAAAGCTCAATTAAAATATGATCAAAGCATTTAAAAGTTTAAGGCACATAAAAAGATTTGATTGAAGTTAAATGCAAATCACATGTATGAATACAAACTTGTTAATGACATGAAAATCAAGGGCACACAAGTTCTATGAAATTTATTAACTTAAAACATGAGATGCATGTGCAATGTTGTTTTCAAAATCAAATTAATTTAACTAAGGTTTAAATGAATGAAAACAACAAATAAAGATTCAACCAAGTAAATGAATCATGCTATAAAAGAAACCAAAGATTTTGGCCAAGCATGATTAATGAAGATTTTAAAACAACTTGGTTTGAAATCAAGGGTGAAGAATCCAATCCAACTTAGATCAAAGATTAAATGAAGAATGGATTCAACACATCATAGTTATCATGCTAAAAATCATTTACCAAAGATTTAAACAAAGCATCTAACATATGATTAAGAAAGGTAAAGCTTACTTAGAGATTTAACTTCATTAATCCAAGCTTTAGCTTTCCAAATGACCCCTTGGTCTCTCTTAGTTCATCCCCTTTTCCTTGTCTCCAAACACCTCAAGGATGGCTTAAAAAATCTCTAACTTTGGCAAAGGAATGAACTTCATTTTATAGCAAAAAACTGCCCAACGGCTAGTCCCCGGTCGACTTGGAATAGGGCTCGATCGACATGGCCTTGAACGGTCATAAAACTGACCGTTTGAAAAGAGCTGCAACGGCTCTTTACCCGGTCGACCCGCAATGGGCTCTGTCGACCGGGTCCCCTGGGCCGGTCGACTCGGGCCTGGGACCAAAATCCCCTAAAATTGCATATTTCAAAGTATTTTCATGTGGGGACTCTTGGGCTATTAAATCAAGCTTGGAATCATGATTTAAATCAAACTAAGAGGGTTAAAGAACATGAAACATTAAAAGACTAAAATGATTTGAAAGATCTAAAACATAGGCTAGCTTGATTTGGTAAAACTTCTTTTCAAAATAAACTGCATCCAAGTTTAAAATTAAAACATGCATAAATCAATATTTCTATAAGACTAAAAACCAATGCATTTGAAATTCAAGATTTAAAGTTTTTCTAAAACAATGCACGTGTGAAAATTCAAATGATGCTAAAATGTTAATGCATCCATCAAATTGCAATATACAAAATCCCTAACAATCTCACCATTTGCAATTTGATGGTAACTTACTCGTCACTAAAATTACACACATAGTCTTGAGCTCCCCCTAAGCTGGACAGGCCGTGAAATCTCTTGGATGCTCCTTCACTTGGCTTGGGCTCTAGGTCTTTTTCTCCAATCTTCTTGATGCTTAGAGCTTGATCAATCTTCAAGCTTTCTTCTCATCTTTCTTTCATTAGCCAGGCATCTTCTTTAACTCCCAAGCTTTCTTTTCTTTCAGCTCTCCCCCTTTGACTATGCACTCTCTTCCTTTGGCAAGATATGCATTCTCTCCCCCTGTAGAAGATCATACAATATCTCCCCTTAGGAAGCTTGGACATTCTCTTCCATTGTAGAGAACTTTAATGCTCTCTCCCCCTTTGACATTAAATTACAAAGGTACCTACACACATGAAAAAAGGAAAATACCTTTTAGTAGCACCTATTAACAAAAGAAATCGAAAATGAAATACATAACAGGTTATCATGTATGGAAGTAATCTCTAACGGTTCAAAGTCAATGCAAGGGTCAATTTGATCAAAACTAATACTTCCTATGAAGGTTTACACTCCCCCTCAATCCATTCTCTCCTTTTGTCAACCTTTTGACAAAGATAGAACTATGTAGTGCAAGAAGAAGATTGTTTAACCAATTGAGGGTCAACTTCAAGGAAATGATTAGACACGTTTAACTATAAAGCTCAATATGATCAAATTACCAATAGAGCAAGGTCAAAGAGAAAAGCGATCATGGATACCAATTGGAAAAACAAAGAATACCAATTGAGATTCAAGGATAAGTCTATTAAAACAATCACTCTAAAATGTGTTAGGGATTTTGTATTTGCAATTTGATGGATGCATTTGCATTTTCACATCTTTTGAATTCACACACTTGCTTTGATTTAAAATATCTTGAAATCTTGTTTTATACATGCATTGTTTTTTAAAGAGTTGTAAAAATCATGTTTTATGCATGTTTTGTTTCTAAACTTGGATGCATTGTTTTTAGTATTCAAACTCTTTTGAAAACCTAATTCTTTGTGCATTATGTTTGGAAAATCATGTTGAGAATTTAGGTTTGAGCCTTGCATAATTTCATCACTTTCAGAATCATCTTTGTATGCATTTTCATATGAAAAGAGTTTTCAAGAAATAAAGCAAGCCTAGGTCTTAAAGCTTTCAAATCTTTTTAGGTTTTTTTTGTTCATGTTTTAAAAACCATTAGAATCTTTAATACATGTTTTTCAAGCTTGATTTAGTGGCCAAAAGTTCCCCCAAAGAAAAACTTTGAAATAAGAAAAAGTTGGATTTTTGGTCCCAGGGCACTCAACCGGCAGTGTCGCCGGTCGACCGAGACCTGTATCTCGGTCGACCGAGGACACTGCAGCTTGACTGCACCTGAAGCTCCAACGGTCATTTTTTTGCCCGTTGTGTGGTCTAGGTCGACCGAGACCTGTTTCTAGGTCGACCGAGGAACTAGCCGTTGGACTGTTTTGCTTTATAAAGTCCATTCATTTCCAACCTTTTTCAAGGCTTGAACCATGAACTTTTGAGACCATTTGGGAGCCAAAGAAAGGGGAAGAAGTTGAAAAGGCTAGAGGGCTATTTGGAAATCAAATTCATGAGTTTTTAAAAGGTACACCTTTATAGTTATTTTGATTTCCATTCAAATGAAATCCATGCATGTTCAAATCCTTTGTATTTTCATTTATGCATGATTTCAAGCCTTGAGAGAGTTGTCTTGCAAACTCAATATCTTCTTTGGTAAATTTGATTAGTTTGCAAACTCTCTTATCCTAATCACATGTGTTCTTAGACTTTAACATTCATACAACTTGTTTAGTTCATTTCTTAAAGTTGTTTGAATCTTTTATGTGATTAGTTTTCTCTTCAATCATCATTTTATAAGCTTTGATTTTAAAATGCATCATGCATTCATTTAAGAGCTTCATTGTTGAAATTGATTGAAGAAAAGCATTCATACACTTGTGCACACACTTTAACTTGTTTGAGTGTATGTTTGTAATTTGAATTAAACTTTCATATTAGCCTATGTAGAGGCAATTCAATTGTGTTTAAATTGTATCTCTTGGAGTGTTCTTTTGTGAAGACGCCATCTTAGAGAAATCTTTATTTGTAAAGGTTATTGCTTAGCCTAAGAAAAGCATTGTGTAAAGGTTATTGCTTAGCCTAAGAAAAGCATCTTGTAAAGGTTATTGCTTAGCCTAGAAAAGCACATTGAGAGGTTGTTGTTTAGCCTAGAAAAACAACATTGTAAGGGTTATTGCTTAGCCTAGTAAAAAGCATACATAGTGGAAATCCGGTGGGGTGATTGGATCACAAGCCCGTAGTGGATGTAGGCACGTTGGCCGAACCACTATAAATATTGTGTTGTGGTGATTGCTATGTGGTGATTGTTTTTGTTTAGCTTCCGCATTTTATATGTTTAATCATCACATTTGACTAGTTTATGTTAAGAAGTTAAAATTGGTTTAAATTAGTCATAATTGTAGCTCACCCTATTCACCCCCCCCTCTAGGGTTAGGATCCCAAGGACTTTCAAAATGGAGTTAAAATGAATATAACTACTAGGAAAAATCCAAATTAGAGCTATCCATGATATTATGGGGTTTACTAAACATAGCATCAATCAATTTAACTATGAAAATCATATGCTATGAAAGTTTTGAAATCATTTCATCCATTCATTAAATAGAACTATCAAGTACAAGATGAGTGAAATGAAGTTCAAACATGAAGCCTACCTCAACCATTAACCAACCAAGATTATGAATACATAAACATCGTGGTCATGAGATATTCCTATATGTGCAGGAGAGAGGAGGCATCCATGAAAATTATGATGCTAATGGAGTGTGACATGAAACAAATATATTACTATCAAGTTCAATCCAATGTACACAAGGTCATTACATACTCAAGATAAGGCATCAAATCAATCGATACTAATTGAAACCAATTGAATTCGAAAACATGATTAAGAGCAAGAATGTGACAAACAAAAAATTCCATCAAGCATCATAAATGGTTATTCATCACTTTTAATGAAATAACTAATGAGCATAGTGATGAACAAGAGAAATTGCAATACAAAAGGATATAACTTGGTAATGCATGCAATTTTCAAAGAGTCAAAATCATATGAAATCAACATCTAAAAGAAATCCAACAAACAATAGATATAACTATGAAATACAATGAATGGATTTTAAAGATGTTCATATGATCAAGATCACTACTATGAAGTTGAAACATGTATAAGGAATACATCACTTAGAGAATACACATGAATCAACATCATAACCATAAAAAAAATGACTAGAAAGCATAAAGGATGGATTTGAGTTCTATTATGGTAACTACAAATATAACTAAGATCACAACCATACATGGAACCAATTGACATTTGCATATAAAAAGAAAGTAAACAAATAAGCAAGGATGCAAACAACATTCATTTCCATTTCTAAGATGATGTCACCAAAAGGAAAAGGAAATGAGAACATGGAACATGCTTTGATGATTATAACTAATGATGTTGTAGAGCATTTCCATTAAAACAATCTTCAAATCAATTCAATGAACAAATCCAACGATGAGCATAAAAAGAATGATTTTGAAGATCAATTTTCAACTTTGTATTTTAACAGATATAACTTATTTGAAACACATATAAGTTGATTTTTCAAAACAATGATTTTCCATATTAAAGTATAACTTAGAAATCTATGAAAAATCCAAATTGATTCAAATCATTTGTTCAAATAATCTAGCTATGACATCTACACAAATGATTTTGTAACAACAATCGATCATGAATAATCTAGCTATGAAAGCTTTTGAAATCACAATCAATTAATCATATATAGAAATGCAATGCAAGAGATATAACTAAATGTGAGCAAAAAGCAAATCTAACATGATGAAATTATAATCAAATGATTTTGAAAACCATGATATGTAACTAGAATGGTGTACATGAAGACAAAATCAATTGATCATAAAGAAACAATGCATTTTAATAAATGTAACTATCAAGGAACAAAATGCAAATGTATCATGACCAACAATATGATTTAACTATAAAGGATAGGTTGGTCAAAGGAGGTTCAAGGCCTTAAGGTTTGTCTAAGTATCTAACTTTAGGAATCCACCTAAGGTCTTGAGAGGGTTGATCTTTGAGGTCTAGTTTGGAAGTCCCACAAACTATAGGAGATTTGACTTGATAAATTTTTAATTTGAACTTATCACCAAGATATTTAGATTTGACTAAATTTAGATTAGATTGGTGATTAGTCTTTTGAGGTTGGTGAGTTTGTTTCTTAGGGGATTGTTTCACTTTTCTTTTCTTCTTATTTTCTCCCTTTATTTGACTTTTGAATTTTAAATTTAACTTTTCTATTTTCTTCAAAAATTCTTTCGTGGGTTGATTTAAGGGAGATAGATTGAGAAGCTTTTTGTTTATAGATTCTTTTAAACTTGCTTTAACTTGTTTAACCTTTTAGAATCTATCTTAGGGGACTCACTTTTAATAGATTTAACTTGTTTGATCTTTTTGGTGTCTTCCTTGACTTTTAGTGTCTTTCCCTTCATAGATTTTGATTCTACCTTTTTGGGTTCATAGATGGGTTTAGACACATGGCTTCTTCTTAGTTTGCACTCAAACCTAAAATGCCCTTGAATGCCACAATAGTTACATTTAGTCATGGGCAAGGAAGAATGAGCACTCACTTTTCACAAATGTGTTGGTGAAGCTAGAGTCATGTTAAATATTCCTATCAAATCCAAGACCCGTCCTATCTCTTTGAGATTTACCCAATTTAAATAACTTTTCAAATCTCTCTTCACCTTTGGTAAATTTGCACTCATACTTTTGTTTGTAGCTTTCAAGTTGAGTGACTTGGTTTAGAAGGATTGGATTTTTATTTTTAACTTTAAATAGTTCATTTTCAATATCCTTATAGTTGATTAGTTCTTCATGGGCAAGTTTTAAATCAAATTTAAGTTCATTATAACATTAGATTCAAGTTCTAGAGTTTTTATCTTATTTTGAGCATTAGATAAATTTTCCTTAGTGATAGTCAACTTGGATTCTAAATTGTTAATGTTTTCACCTTGCCTTTTTAATTGATCTCTTAGATTTAAATTTTCCTTATTGATATTATCACAACCCATCTTTAATTCTTTTAGTTCATCTTGAACAATATATAGGTTATGCAAAGAGATCATAAACTTAGAGTCTACACAATTTATTACTTCTTCTTTCTCTCTAAGTTCATCTTTTGAAGAAACTAATTCTTTGTTTAGATTTTTAGATTCTTCTCTTAATTTTTTTATTTTTCTTACCAAGCTCTAAGGACAATGTATATAATTCCTCATAGGCTTGTTGAAGGGCATCTTCATTTTCATCATTTTCTTCTTCTTTTAAACTAAATTGAGATTCATTAATTTGAAGGTTTGAATCTCCAATAGAAGGAAGAAGGAGGGGTCTAGAAGAATCTACACAAGAATCTAAACAATCTAACATAGTGGAATCTGATGGGCCAAGCCCAAATGGCCCAATCCATGTGGAAAGCCCAATCTTATAAAGGCCCACCAAGCCCAAAGTGGTCCAAGTCCAGTCATTAAAGGCCGGGTCCGGATCCACAAAGTGACGAAGTCAGCGCGTCCTTCCCTTAAACTGCTTTTACCCGGTCCTGCGGAGGAGATCCTACCTGCCTCGTCTGTTGAGGGCAGTTTGAAGACTCCGCCAGAATGGAGCCTCCGTTGCTAAAGAGCCGTCCCCATCTGTTAGGGAAAGACTATAAATCACAGAGCCCCACCAACACTGGGGGGCAAGTAACATTTTACCATCTTTGCACTCTTTATGTATTCTTCAAACCTGTAATCCCTATATCGGAGAAGTAAAATCATCACTTTGGAGTGGACGTATGTCACACTGACCGAACCACTATAAATTCTCTCTTTCTCTCTCTCCATTAATTTTCACATTCTTTACTAATCACTTGACCGGTGGTGCCCGAAAACACATTTTTGGCATCATCAGTTTGGCGCCGTCTGTGGGAAACGAAGAAAATTTCCTTGTTTCAAAGTTATGCCAATCACCACAAGGTCAATAAGGCGACAAGATGGTAATCCCTCGCGGGAGGGCGAGGGTAATCCTCCACCGACTAACTCTGCACCGAATGCTCCTGCTCCCTCTCCTCAACAGATGCTGGAGACTGTTAGAGTTTTTGTTTTGTTGCAATTTGATAGGATGCATTCAATTTCATAGAGCTTGTCCTCTCATTCATTCATGGTTTTATTCATAGGATCATCATGCATATTTCTCATTCTTGATCTTTGTATTTATCTTTTGATATGCATGGTTTTCATTTCAGTTTGTCTCTTAAGTTGTTGGAGTTGTTGATTTCAAAATTCATCCAAGCTTTCCAAAGTTTCTACCTTTAAAATCATTATTTTGATTTGGAGTTTTCATGGCTTTAAAATCTCAGTTTTCATCTTCTTTCAGTCATGATTTAATGCTTGGTATTTGTGTCTCAAAGTCCCCTGGAAGGGCCCTCAAAAGTTTCAAGTTTATTTCATTTTTCAAAAATCTGGGCTGTTCTCCCAGTGTCGCCGGTCGACCGAGACCTGCTTCCCGGTCGACCGGGACCACTGCAGGTCATTTCTGCAGGTTCTGAACTGTAACCTTCCAACGGTCAGAAATATATCCGTTGTGCTTTCCCGGTCGACCGAGACCTGTTTGCAGGTCTACCGAGGACTAGCCGTTGGCAACTTTATCTTTATAAAAAGTGGCTTTTTGGTTGAAGAAAGTTGCTGAGATTGGAGGGACTATTGAGGCCAAGGTTTAGCAACTTCTCAAGATCATTTTTACAAGGATTATGAAGCCATTCCTTTTATTCAACCTTTGATCTTCAAATGGGTGTGCTTTCTTTAATCCAAAGTCTTTTTACAATCATGTTTTGTTTCAAATCTTTGATCTTCCTCAATGCATGATTAGCAAGTTGCTTTCCTATTAAAGTGTTGACCTTCATAACATGCTTAGTACTTTAGAAATCACATAAGCTTTATGGATGCAACATATGGTCTATGTTACACATGATTTTACTTTCTTGTTTCAAAAATCAACTTGTTAGACTTTAGAACATCTTTCATGAAAACAAGTTATTTTTCATTGTTAATCACATGTGTTAGACATACAACTCTTTCTCAAATATTTGATTAACATCTTTGCATCATTCTAGTTTTTATCTTTTCAAAGAGAAAGAGTTATTTCTAGAAAATGCATCATTCATAGACTTTGTCATAGTTATGCATATTTCTAGGAGTTGAGTTTTCACATTCTAATTAGCCTATTTAGAGGCACTGCATTGCACTTCATTGTTCTCTTTATCCATGCATTCTTAGGCATAATTCTTAAGAGAAAAGTTCCTTGTTGTAAAGGTTCATGCTTAGCCTTGAAAAGCATATGTTGTAAAGGTTTATGCTTAGCCTCGAAAAGTATAGTGTTGTTTGTAAGGTTTGAGGTGATCATAAACCTTAATTGAAGTTAGTTAATACCGGTAGGTGTACCGGGAGTGGATGTAGGCAATTTGGCCGAACCACTATATGTGCTTGTGTAATGATGATTGTCTTTATGCTTTCATTTTATGGATTATGCTCTCTTGGTTGATTTCATTATTCTTCTTCAAAGCATAAGAGACTTAAAAGCTAAAAGAATTAAAATTGGTCTAGGTCTTTGAGCTCACCCTATTCACCCCCCCCCTCTAGGATTCGATCTTGGACTTTCAATTGGTATCAGAGCCTAGGTGCTCTTGTTTAGGTCTAACAACCTAGAGTTAGAATCCTTAGAGTGACTTTTTGCTTTTGTAGTCACCATGCAATCCCAATTACGAGAAGGTCATGCTACTAATAGACCACCTTTGTTTAATGGCTCGCATTACCGATATTGGAAGATTAGGATGCAAGTCTTTCTAGAATCTCAAAGTCTAGATGTTTGGAGTATCATTGAAGAAGGGTATCATGAACCCATTCTCATGGAAAAAGATTCGGAAGGACATGTCATAGCTATCAAGGATAAGCCTAAGAATGATTGGACTCAAGGAGAGAAAGAAAGGGCAAATCTAAATGCTAAAGCTAAAAATGCCTTATTTTGTGCCTTGTCCCAAGAAGAGTTCAATAGGGTAGTAAATTATACTACTGCTAAGGAAGTGTGGGATACCTTAGAGACCACTCATGAAGGGACCAATCAAGTCAAAGTAGCTAAAATCCAAATGTTGTCTACTAAGTATGAAGAACTCAAAATGCAAGAGGAAGAAACCTTTGACGAGTTCTATACTAAATTCATGGAGATCGTTAATTCCCTCATAGGTCTAGGAGAGAAGATGGATGAGTCCAAAGCTGTTAGAAAAATATTAAGATCTCTCCCCAAAAGGTTCAAACCTAAGATAGTAGCTATAACTGAAAGCAAAGATGTTGACAAGATCAAAATAGAAGAACTTAGAGGAAATCTTCTCACTTATGAATTAGATTTTGAAGTCCCTAGCAAGAAGAAAGGTGTAGCTCTTAGCTCCCAACATAAGGAAAATGACAATGAGAGTGAGAGTGATGATGAAAACACTATTTTGCTTGCTAAGAAGTTCAAGAATTTCCTTAAGAACAAAAAGAACTATAAATATTCTGAAGATTCTAAAAATGAAAATTTTCAAAGAAACTCAAGGGGATCTTTTACCAAAAGGGATGTGCAATGTTACAACTGTAAAGGTTTTGGTCACATCGCTCAAAATTGTCCCTCCCCTAAAGAATCTGAAAAGAAAGATAAGAAAGGAAAGAAAGTCTTGAACATAACTTGGGATGATGATGAAGATGAAAGTAGTGACAATAATGAACCTCAAAATGATGAAGATAATGATAATTCCACTTCTTGGCTTCTCTTCACTCCCATTGAAGAAAACAATGATGATAATGTGTTAATAGAAGAAGTAAATGAAGAGAATAGTGACAATGATATTCATCAAGCCTATGAGGAACTAAATGAACTATGTGAAGTCATAACCAAGAAAAATAAAAGCTTAAAAAGTGAATAAAAAAGGCTTGTGAATGATCTAGATGTTTTAAAAGATCAATTAATCTTGAAAGACAATGAGATAAAAAATGTTCAATCTAAGTTGACTACCTCTAATGACAATCTTGCTAAAGCTGAAAAAGAAATTCATAAATTACAAAGTCTGCTGGAATCTAGTCAACAAGAATCAGAATCTCTTCAAATGAAACTTGAAAAGGGAAAACATGTTGTTGAAAAATTTACCTTAGGCAATGACAAATTCTATCAAATGTTAGGCTTGAATAAAGTCTTTGGTAACAAGAATGGTATAGGTTTTGAATGCTCCTCTAGTAGCAAGAAGAATAGCTTTCAACATAATACTAGGACTCATCTCAAACCTATAGGTAAAATCTTCTTTTCCTCTAGATGGACTTGTCATTTTTGCAATCAAATAGGTCATCTAGTTCCAAACTGTCCTTTTAAGTTTAGGATGTCTCAAAATCATAGTTCTAGAGCTCATTTCAAGTTTGTTCCCAAGACTTCTACATCTACCTTCATTAAGGCTACTTGGATTGAAAAAGAGAAAAGTGTCAAGAATTTTTTTGCTCAAACCGCTCTTAAAGTTAAAGAAAACTCTAGATGGTTTTTGGACAGTGGTTGCTCCAAGCATATGACTGGAGACCGTTCTAGATTTATCACTCTTGAGGACTATGATGGAGGTAATGTGTCTTTTGGAGATAATCGGAAAGCTCAGATTATAGGAAAAGGCTGTGTTGGAGGAGATCAAATGCCTACATTAAAAGATGTTTTCCTTGTGGATGGTTTAAAGCATAATCTCTTGAGCATAAGTCAGTTGTGTGACAAAGGAAACAAAGTTGTTTTTGATAGCAAATCTTGCAAAGTTCTGGATGAGAAATCCCACAAAGTTCTACTCACTGGATTACGTACTAAAGATAACATCTACACCATAGAAGAATGTTGTGAGAATGAATCCATGTGTTTAATGTCAAAAGTTCAAGAAAATCAGTTGTGGCATCAAAGAATGGGACATATAAATTACAAACTGATGAAGATCTTATCAAAGAAAGAAATTGTTAGAGGAATACCCAAATTAGATGATTACAAATCTGAATTGTGCAAGGCTTGTCAAATGGGTAAACAGATCAAGAAAAGTTTTAAAGGTATAAAAGATATATCCTCCGCCCGTCCCCTTGAACTCATTCATTTGGACCTCATTGGACCTGCACCTGTTCAGAGTATTGGTGGGAGAAAGTATATCCTAGTGATGGTTGATGATTATTCGAGATTTGGATGGGTAGCCTTTCTTCATGCAAAATCAGATGCAGTAGATAATATCATAAGGATTTGCAAGAAAATTCAAGTTGAGAAGGACTGCAAAATTAAGAAGATAAGAAGCGATCATGGAGGCGAATTTGAAAATGAAAGATTTGCAGACTTCTGTGAAAGCCATGGGATCAGTCATCAATTCTCTGCTCCAAAAACTCCCCAGCAAAATGGAGTAGCTGAAAGAAGAAACAGAGTTATTCAAGAAATGGCCAGAACCCTTCTTAATGAGAAAAGTCTCCCGCGCAACTTATGGGCAGAAGCTATCAATACGGCATGCTACCTTATTAACCGTGTTTATTTGACAAAGAACACTAACAAAACCCCTTATGAGCTGTATTTTGGAAGAAAACCAAATCTGGGTTATCTTAAAGTGTTTGGTAGCAAGTGCTATATTTTAAGAGATAGAGAGCAGCTTGAAAAGTTCGATTCCAAATCTGATGAAGGGATCTTCTTAGGATATTCTGATAAAAGCAAGGCTTATAGAGTGTTCAACCTCAGATCAATGGCTGTCATGGAATCAGCTCATGTTGTCTTTGATGAGACTAATCAAATTAAGAAAGCTCCTCATGATGAAGAAGAGACCTCAGTTGAGCTGCCTATTTCATCTGAAATTGAAAAAGAGATTCCCTCTATGCCCACAAAGCTATTAAGAAATCACAACTTGGATAATGTCATTGGAGATATCACAAAAGGAGTCATGACAAGAAGACAGGTTCATAATCTGTGTGCTCACTATTCCTTTGTTTCACAAATTGAGCCCAAGAACTTCTCTGAAGTAGAAACCAAGTCTGAATGGATTGATGCCATGCAAGATGAATTAAATCAGTTTAGAAAGAATGATGTGTGGGATCTTGTTCCTCTTCCTGAAGGCAAAAGTCAAATTGGCACCAAATGGATTTTCAAGAACAAGCTGGATGAATCAGGAAATGTTATAAGGAACAAAGCTAGACTTGTAGCCAAAGGGTATGCTCAAGTTGAAGGAATTGATTTTGAGGAAACTTTTGCCCCAGTAGCTCGGTTGGAGTCTATTCGAATTCTATTAGCTTATGCCAGCAGCATGAAGATTAAACTGTTTCAAATGGATGTGAAGAGTGCCTTTTTAAATGGTGAAATTGAGGAAGATGTGTATGTTTCTCAACCTCAAGGCTTCGAGGATCCTCATCACCCAGAATATGTTTTTAAGTTGAAAAAGGCTCTTTTATGGATTGAGACAGGCCCCAAGAGCCTGGTATGAAAAGCTGACAAGTCACTTACTTGAAAATGGATATGAGTGTGGGAATGTGGACAAGACTCTATTCATTAAAAAGGTTGATAAAGATATTCTCATTGCTCAGATATATGTTGACGACATTGTTTTTGGATCAACATCTGATCTTCTTGCTCAAGGATTTTCTAAGTTAATGAGCTCCACCTTTGAAATGAGTTTGGTAGGACCCCTTCAGTTCTTTCTAGGATTACAAGTGAGTCAGACTGATCAAGGTATCTTTCTTAGTCAATCCAAGTTTGCTCTAGAAATAGTGAAAAAGTTTGGCTTAGGAGAATCTAAGACTAGTTGCAATCCTATGGGATCCACTACTAAAATCTCTAGTGACCTTCAGGGAAAGAAAGCTGACCAAAAACTTTATAGGAGCATGATAGGAAGCCTTCTCTACCTCACTGCTAGCCGCCCTGATATCTCGTTTAGCGTTGGAATATGTGCTAGGTATCAATCTGACCCCCGAGAGTCTCACATTAAAGCTGTTAAACGTATCATAAAATATATTAATGAGACTTCTCATTATGGTATCTGGTATCCTCATGACTCAACTCTGCAAATAATTGGATATAGTGATGCAGATTGGGCAGGATCTATAGATGATAGGAAGAGCACTAGTGGCTGCTGCTATTTCTTAGGGAACTGCTTAGTAGCCTGGCATAGCAAGAAGCAAAATTTTGTATCCTTGTCTACTGCAGAAGCTGAATATATTGCTGCAGGTAGCTGCTGTGCCCAGTTGTTGTGGATGAAACAAACTTTATTAGATTATAATATTCCACAACAATGCATGCCTATCATGTGTGACAACTCTAGTGCCATCAGTATCTCAAAAAATCTTGTTCAGCACTCACGCACCAAGCACATTGACATTCGCTATCATTTCTTGCATGATCATGCTGACCAAGGCACTATTGAGTTATTGTTTGTTCCTACAGATACCCAATTGGCTGATTTGTTCACTAAACCCCTTGGAAATGATCGTTTCATAAATTTGAGACATCAATTGGGCATTGACCCTTGCCCTGTTTTTTAAATTCTTGTTGGCTAATCACCTGTTCCTCATCTTATTTTTATATCTCTTATAAACAGGTGCTACTAACAAGGTTATGTGTTTTATCTTTGATGGGCAGGCTCCTTTGCAATTAGATGTCAAAGGGGGGGGGGGGAGTTCACCGATTGAGGGGGAGAAGATTTCATGGGTTGCTTTGATTGAGGGGGAGTAGCTTTGCCTTGAGTGCATATAGCTTCTAGGATGGTCGTCTTGTGTCGTCGCTCCTGCAAGGAAAATCCAAAGCTCCTTAAATATCCAAAGCTCCTTAAATATCCAAAGCTCCTTAATTATCCAAAGCTCCTTAAATATCCAAAGTTGTTGCTGTTCAAGGTTTAAAGGAGATTGAGAGAGAGTTCAAGCTTCAAGAGTTGCCATCAAATTGCAAAGGGGGAGATTGTTAGAGTTTTTGTTTTGTTGCAATTTGATAGGATGCATTCAATTTCATAGAGCTTGTCCTCTCATTCATTCATGGTTTTATTCATAGGATCATCATGCATATTTCTCATTCTTGATCTTTGTATTTATCTTTTGATATGCATGGTTTTCATTTCAGTTTGTCTCTTAAGTTGTTGGAGTTGTTGATTTCAAAATTCATCCAAGCTTTCCAAAGTTTCTACCTTTAAAATCATTATTTTGATTTGGAGTTTTCATGGCTTTAAAATCTCAGTTTTCATCTTCTTTCAGTCATGATTTAATGCTTGGTATTTGTGTCTCAAAGTCCCCTGGAAGGGCCCTCAAAAGTTTCAAGTTTATTTCATTTTTCAAAAATCTGGGCTGTTCTCCCAGTGTCGCCGGTCGACCGAGACCTGCTTCCCGGTCGACCGGGACCACTGCAGGTCATTTCTGCAGGTTCTGAACTGTAACCTTCCAACGGTCAGAAATATATCCGTTGTGCTTTCCCGGTCGACCGAGAACTGTTTGCAGGTCTACCGAGGACTAGCCGTTGGCAACTTTATCTTTATAAAAAGTGGCTTTTTGGTTGAAGAAAGTTGCTGAGATTGGAGGGACTGTTGAGGCTAAGGTTTAGCAACTTCTCAAGAGCATTTTTACAAGGATTATGAAGCCATTCCTTTTATTCAACCTTTGATCTTCAAATGGGTGTGCTTTCTTTAATCCAAAGTCTTTTTACAATCATGTTTTGTTTCAAATCTTTGATCTTCCTCAATGCATGATTAGCAAGTTGCTTTCCTATTAAAGTGTTGACCTTCATAACATGCTTAGTACTTTAGAAATCACATAAGCTTTATGGATGCAACATATGGTCTATGTTACACATGATTTTACTTTCTTGTTTCAAAAATCAACTTGTTAGACTTTAGAACATCTTTCATGAAAACAAGTTATTTTTCATTGTTAATCACATGTGTTAGACATACAACTCTTTCTCAAATATTTGATTAACATCTTTGCATCATTCTAGTTTTTATCTTTTCAAAGAGAAAGAGTTATTTCTAGAAAATGCATCATTCATAGACTTTGTCATAGTTATGCATATTTCTAGGAGTTGAGTTTTCACATTCTAATTAGCCTATTTAGAGGCACTGCATTGCACTTCATTGTTCTCTTTATCCATGCATTCTTAGGCATAATTCTTAAGAGAAAAGTTCCTTGTTGTAAAGGTTCATGCTTAGCCTTGAAAAGCATATGTTGTAAAGGTTTATGCTTAGCCTCGAAAAGTATAGTGTTGTTTGTAAGGTTTGAGGTGATCATAAACCTTAATTGAAGTTAGTTAATACCGGTAGGTGTACCGGGAGTGGATGTAGGCAATTTGGCCGAACCACTATATGTGCTTGTGTAATGGTGATTGTCTTTATGCTTTCATTTTATGGATTATGCTCTCTTGGTTGATTTCATTATTCTTCTTCAAAGCATAAGAGACTTAAAAGCTAAAAGAATTAAAATTGGTCTAGGTCTTTGAGCTCACCCTATTCACCCCCCCCCCTCTAGGATTCGATCTTGGACTTTCAATTGGTATCAGAGCCTAGGTGCTCTTGTTTAGGTCTAACAACCTAGAGTTAGAATCCTTAGAATGACTTTTTGCTTTTGTAGTCACCATGCAATCCCAATTACGAGAAGGTCATGCTACTAATAGACCACCTTTGTTTAATGGCTCGCATTACCGATATTGGAAGATTAGGATGCAAGTCTTTCTAGAATCTCAAAGTCTAGATGTTTGGAGTATCATTGAAGAAGGGTATCATGAACCCATTCTCATGGAAAAAGATTCGGAAGGACATGTCATAGCTATCAAGGATAAGCCTAAGAATGATTGGACTCAAGGAGAGAAAGAAAGGGCAAATCTAAATGCTAAAGCTAAAAATGCCTTATTTTGTGCCTTGTCCCAAGAAGAGTTCAATAGGGTAGTAAATTGTACTACTGCTAAGGAAGTGTGGGATACCTTAGAGACTACTCATGAAGGGACCAATCAAGTCAAAGTAGCTAAAATCCAAATGTTGTCTACTAAGTATGAAGAACTCAAAATGCAAGAGGAAGAAACCTTTGACGAGTTCTATACTAAATTCATGGAGATCGTTAATTCCCTCATAGGTCTAGGAGAGAAGATGGATGAGTCCAAAGCTGTTAGAAAAATATTAAGATCTCTCCCCAAAAGGTTCAAACCTAAGATAGTAGCTATAACTGAAAGCAAAGATGTTGACAAGATCAAAATAGAAGAACTTAGAGGAAATCTTCTCACTTATGAATTAGATTTTGAAGTCCCTAGCAAGAAGAAAGGTGTAGCTCTTAGCTCCCAACATAAGGAAAATGACAATGAGAGTGAGAGTGATGATGAAAACACTATTTTGCTTGCTAAGAAGTTCAAGAATTTCCTTAAGAACAAAAAGAACTATAAATATTCTGAAGATTCTAAAAATGAAAATTTTCAAAGAAACTCAAGGGGATCTTTTACCAAAAGGGATGTGCAATGTTACAACTGTAAAGGTTTTGGTCACATCGCTCAAAATTGTCCCTCCCCTAAAGAATCTGAAAAGAAAGATAAGAAAGGAAAGAAAGTCTTGAACATAACTTGGGATGATGATGAAGATGAAAGTAGTGACAATAATGAACCTCAAAATGATGAAGATAATGATAATTCCACTTCTTGGCTTCTCTTCACTCCCATTGAAGAAAACAATGATGATAATGTGTTAATAGAAGAAGTAAATGAAGAGAATAGTGACAATGATATTCATCAAGCCTATGAGGAACTAAATGAACTATGTGAAGTCATAACCAAGAAAAATAAAAGCTTAAAAAGTGAATAAAAAAGGCTTGTGAATGATCTAGATGTTTTAAAAGATCAATTAATCTTGAAAGACAATGAGATAAAAAATGTTCAATCTAAGTTGACTACCTCTAATGACAATCTTGCTAAAGCTGAAAAAGAAATTCATAAATTACAAAGTCTGCTGGAATCTAGTCAACAAGAATCAGAATCTCTTCAAATGAAACTTGAAAAGGGAAAACATGTTGTTGAAAAATTTACCTTAGGCAATGACAAATTCTATCAAATGTTAGGCTTGAATAAAGTCTTTGGTAACAAGAATGGTATAGGTTTTGAATGCTCCTCTAGTAGCAAGAAGAATAGCTTTCAACATAATACTAGGACTCATCTCAAACCTATAGGTAAAATCTTCTTTTCCTCTAGATGGACTTGTCATTTTTGCAATCAAATAGGTCATCTAGTTCCAAACTGTCCTTTTAAGTTTAGGATGTCTCAAAATCATAGTTCTAGAGCTCATTTCAAGTTTGTTCCCAAGACTTCTACATCTACCTTCATTAAGGCTACTTGGATTGAAAAAGAGAAAAGTGTCAAGAATTTTTTTGCTCAAACCGCTCTTAAAGTTAAAGAAAACTCTAGATGGTTTTTGGACAGTGGTTGCTCCAAGCATATGACTGGAGACCGTTCTAGATTTATCACTCTTGAGGACTATGATGGAGGTAATGTGTCTTTTGGAGATAATCGGAAAGCTCAGATTATAGGAAAAGGCTGTGTTGGAGGAGATCAAATGCCTACATTAAAAGATGTTTTCCTTGTGGATGGTTTAAAGCATAATCTCTTGAGCATAAGTCAGTTGTGTGACAAAGGAAACAAAGTTGTTTTTGATAGCAAATCTTGCAAAGTTCTGGATGAGAAATCCCACAAAGTTCTACTCACTGGATTACGTACTAAAGATAACATCTACACCATAGAAGAATGTTGTGAGAATGAATCCATGTGTTTAATGTCAAAAGTTCAAGAAAATCAGTTGTGGCATCAAAGAATGGGACATATAAATTACAAACTGATGAAGATCTTATCAAAGAAAGAAATTGTTAGAGGAATACCCAAATTAGATGATTACAAATCTGAATTGTGCAAGGCTTGTCAAATGGGTAAACAGATCAAGAAAAGTTTTAAAGGTATAAAAGATATATCCTCCGCCCGTCCCCTTGAACTCATTCATATGGACCTCATTGGACCTGCACCTGTTCAGAGTATTGGTGGGAGAAAGTATATCCTAGTGATGGTTGATGATTATTCGAGATTTGGATGGGTAGCCTTTCTTCATGCAAAATCAGATGCAGTAGATAATATCATAAGGATTTGCAAGAAAATTCAAGTTGAGAAGGACTGCAAAATTAAGAAGATAAGAAGCGATCATGGAGGCGAATTTGAAAATGAAAGATTTACAGACTTCTGTGAAAGCCATGGGATCAGTCATCAATTCTCTGCTCCAAAAACTCCCCAGCAAAATGGAGTAGCTGAAAGAAGAAACAGAGTTATTCAAGAAATGGCCAGAACCCTTCTTAATGAGAAAAGTCTCCCGCGCAACTTATGGGCAGAAGCTATCAATACGGCATGCTACCTTATTAACCGTGTTTATTTGACAAAGAACACTAACAAAACCCCTTATGAGCTGTATTTTGGAAGAAAACCAAATCTGGGTTATCTTAAAGTGTTTGGTAGCAAGTGCTATATTTTAAGAGATAGAGAGCAGCTTGAAAAGTTCGATTCCAAATCTGATGAAGGGATCTTCTTAGGATATTCTGATAAAAGCAAGGCTTATAGAGTGTTCAACCTCAGATCAATGGCTGTCATGGAATCAGCTCATGTTGTCTTTGATGAGACTAATCAAATTAAGAAAGCTCCTCATGATGAAGAAGAGACCTCAGTTGAGCTGCCTATTTCATCTGAAATTGAAAAAGAGATTCCCTCTATGCCCACAAAGCTATTAAGAAATCACAACTTGGATAATGTCATTGGAGATATCACAAAAGGAGTCATGACAAGAAGACAGGTTCATAATCTGTGTGCTCACTATTCCTTTGTTTCACAAATTGAGCCCAAGAACTTCTCTGAAGTAGAAACCAAGTCTGAATGGATTGATGCCATGCAAGATGAATTAAATCAGTTTAGAAAGAATGATGTGTGGGATCTTGTTCCTCTTCCTGAAGGCAAAAGTCAAATTGGCACCAAATGGATTTTCAAGAACAAGCTGGATGAATCAGGAAATGTTATAAGGAACAAAGCTAGACTTGTAGCCAAAGGGTATGCTCAAGTTGAAGGAATTGATTTTGAGGAAACTTTTGCCCCAGTAGCTCGGTTGGAGTCTATTCGAATTCTATTAGCTTATGCCAGCAGCATGAAGATTAAACTGTTTCAAATGGATGTGAAGAGTGCCTTTTTAAATGGTGAAATTGAGGAAGATGTGTATGTTTCTCAACCTCAAGGCTTCGAGGATCCTCATCACCCAGAATATGTTTTTAAGTTGAAAAAGGCTCTTTTATGGATTGAGACAGGCCCCAAGAGCCTGGTATGAAAAGCTGACAAGTCACTTACTTGAAAATGGATATGAGTGTGGGAATGTGGACAAGACTCTATTCATTAAAAAGGTTGATAAAGATATTCTCATTGCTCAGATATATGTTGACGACATTGTTTTTGGATCAACATCTGATCTTCTTGCTCAAGGATTTTCTAAGTTAATGAGCTCCACCTTTGAAATGAGTTTGGTAGGACCCCTTCAGTTCTTTCTAGGATTACAAGTGAGTCAGACTGATCAAGGTATCTTTCTTAGTCAATCCAAGTTTGCTCTAGAAATAGTGAAAAAGTTTGGCTTAGGAGAATCTAAGACTAGTTGCAATCCTATGGGATCCACTACTAAAATCTCTAGTGACCTTCAGGGAAAGAAAGCTGACCAAAAACTTTATAGGAGCATGATAGGAAGCCTTCTCTACCTCACTGCTAGCCGCCCTGATATCTCGTTTAGCGTTGGAATATGTGCTAGGTATCAATCTGACCCCCGAGAGTCTCACATTAAAGCTGTTAAACGTATCATAAAATATATTAATGAGACTTCTCATTATGGTATCTGGTATCCTCATGACTCAACTCTGCAAATAATTGGATATAGTGATGCAGATTGGGCAGGATCTATAGATGATAGGAAGAGCACTAGTGGCTGCTGCTATTTCTTAGGGAACTGCTTAGTAGCCTGGCATAGCAAGAAGCAAAATTTTGTATCCTTGTCTACTGCAGAAGCTGAATATATTGCTGCAGGTAGCTGCTGTGCCCAGTTGTTGTGGATGAAACAAACTTTATTAGATTATAATATTCCACAACAATGCATGCCTATCATGTGTGACAACTCTAGTGCCATCAGTATCTCAAAAAATCTTGTTCAGCACTCACGCACCAAGCACATTGACATTCGCTATCATTTCTTGCATGATCATGCTGACCAAGGCACTATTGAGTTATTGTTTGTTCCTACAGATACCCAATTGGCTGATTTGTTCACTAAACCCCTTGGAAATGATCGTTTCATAAATTTGAGACATCAATTGGGCATTGACCCTTGCCCTGTTTTTTAAATTCTTGTTGGCTAATCACCTGTTCCTCATCTTATTTTTATATCTCTTATAAACAGGTGCTACTAACAAGGTTATGTGTTTTATCTTTGATGGGCAGGCTCCTTTGCAATTAGATGTCAAAGGGGGAGAGAGTTCACCGATTGAGGGGGAGAAGATTTCATGGGTTGCTTTGATTGAGGGGGAGTAGCTTTGCCTTGAGTGCATATAGCTTCTAGGATGGTCGTCTTGTGTCGTCGCTCCTGCAAGGAAAATCCAAAGCTCCTTAAATATCCAAAGCTCCTTAAATATCCAAAGCTCCTTAATTATCCAAAGCTCCTTAAATATCCAAAGTTGTTGTTGTTCAAGGTTTAAAGGAGATTGAGAGAGAGTTCAAGCTTCAAGAGTTGCCATCAAATTGCAAAGGGGGAGATTGTTAGAGTTTTTGTTTTGCTGCAATTTGATAGGATGCATTCAATTTCATAGAGCTTGTCCTCTCATTCATTCATGGTTTTATTCATAGGATCATCATGCATATTTCTCATTCTTGATCTTTGTATTTATCTTTTGATATGCATGGTTTTCATTTCAGTTTGTCTCTTAAGTTGTTGGAGTTGTTGATTTCAAAATTCATCCAAGCTTTCCAAAGTTTCTACCTTTAAAATCATTATTTTGATTTGGAGTTTTCATGGCTTTAAAATCTCAGTTTTCATCTTCTTTCAGTCATGATTTAATGCTTGGTATTTGTGTCTCAAAGTCCCCTGGAAGGGCCCTCAAAAGTTTCAAGTTTATTTCATTTTTCAAAAATCTGGGCTGTTCTCCCAGTGTCGCCGGTCGACCGAGACCCGCTTCCCGGTCGACTGGGACCACTGCAGGTCATTTCTGCAGGTTCTGAACTGTAACCTTCCAACGGTCAGAAATATATCCGTTGTGCTTTCCCGGTCGACCGAGACCTGTTTGCAGGTCTACCGAGGACTAGCCGTTGGCAACTTTATCTTTATCTTTATAAAAAGTGGCTTTTTGGTTGAAGAAAGTTGCTGAGATTGGAGGGACTGTTGAGGCCAAGGTTTAGCTACTTCTCAAGAGCATTTTTACAAAGATTATGAAGCCATTCCTTTTATTCAACCTTTGATCTTCAAATGGGTGTGCTTTCTTTAATCCAAAGTCTTTTTACAATCATGTTTTGTTTCAAATCTTTGATCTTCCTCAATGCATGATTAGCAAGTTGCTTTCCTATTAAAGTGTTGACCTTCATAACATGCTTAGTACTTTAGAAATCACATAAGCTTTATGGATGCAACATATGGTCTATGTTACACATGATTTTACTTTCTTGTTTCAAAAATCAACCTGTTAGACTTTAGAACATCTTTGTTGAAAACAAGTTATTTTTCATTGTTAATCACATGTGTTAGACATACAACTCTTTCTCAAATATTTGATTAACATCTTTGCATCATTCTAGTTTTTATCTTTTCAAAGAGAAAGAGTTATTTCTAGAAAATGCATCATTCATAGACTTTGTCATAGTTATGCATATTTCTAGGAGTTGAGTTTTCACATTCTAATTAGCCTATTTAGAGGCACTCCATTGCACTTCATTGTTCTCTTTATCCATGCATTCTTAGGCATAATTCTTAAGAGAAAAGTTCCTTGTTGTAAAGGTTCATGCTTAGCCTTGAAAAGCATATGTTGTAAAGGTTTATGCTTAGCCTTGAAAAGCATAGTGTTGTTTGTAAGGTTTGAGGTGATCCTAAACCTTAATTGAAGTTAGTTAATACCGGTAGGTGTACCGGGAGTGGATGTAGGCAATTTGGCCGAACCACTATATGTGCTTGTGTAATGGTGATTGTCTTTATGCTTTCATTTTATGGATTATGCTCTCTTGGTTGATTTCATTATTCTTCTTCAAAGCATAAGAGACTTAAAAGCTAAAAGAATTAAAATTGGTCTAGGTCTTTGAGTTCACCCTATTCACCCCCGCCCCTCTAGGATTCGATCTTGGACTTTCAGAGACCATGCAGCAGCTGGTGACCCAGAACCAGCAGATCTTACAACTCATGCTGGCAGGGCAAGGAGGAGAACCAATTGGTACAGGACAGCAAGAAGTACCGCGCCCGGAGCAACCGGTTGCTCCACGTAGAGGGGCACCTCACCCGGGCGCCCGTCCACATGGTGCCCGGGGCCAAGGCGCCGCCCGTCACCATCCTCACCTTGGCGCCCATTCCTAGGGCGCCCAGGGTCGAGGAGCACACCTGGGCGCCCTGTTAGAGATTTTGTATTTGCAATTTGATGGATGCATTTGCACTTTAGCATCATTTGAATTCTCACACTTGCATTGTTTTAGAAAACCTTGAAATCTGGTTTTATACATGCATAGCTTTTAAGATTTGGAAAAGCTTTTGTTTTATGCATGTTTTGGTTTTAAACTTGGATGCATTGGTTTTGAAACCCAAACTCTTTTGAAAACCTAATTCCTTGTGCATTATATTTGGAAAATCATCTTGTGAATTTAGGTTTGAGCTTTGCATACATTCATTACAAAAAGAATCATTTTTGTATGCATTTTCATTTGAAAAGAGTTTTTTCAAATCAAGCTAGCCTTTGGTTTTAAACCTTTGAATCATTTTAGGCTTTGTGTGTTTCATGTTTTTAAATGTTTTAAAACATGTTTTTAAGCTTGGTTTAGTGACCCACAAAATTCCACAAAGAAAATCTTCAAAATGCAAAAGTTGGAATTTTTGGGGGTGTCCCGGCAGTGTCGCCGGTCGACCGAGACCACTGCAGGGCAAATGGACAGTTTTTGGAACTGGAGCCCCAACGGTCAGAAATCTGACCGTTGTGCCTTCTCGGTCGACCGAGACCTCTTTGCCGGTCGACCGAGAACTAGCCGTTGGCAACTTTTTGGCTATAAAGTCCATTCATTTCCAACCTTTTTCAAGGCTTGAAACTTGAACCTTTGAGAGCATTTTGGAGCCATTGAAAGGGGATGAAGTTGGAAAGGCTAGGTGGCAATTAGGAGAGCTAAAGCTTGGATTATTAAGTTAAACCACCAAGTAAGCTCTACCTTTATTAATCATAGTTATGTGCTTTGTTTAAACTATTGGTATATGATATTTAGCATAATAACTATGATGTGTTGAATCCATTCTTCTTCTAATCTTTGGTCTAATTAAGATTGGATTCTTCACCTTTGTTTTCAATCCAAGTTGTTAACTTTTTAAATCATGCTTAGATAAAATCTTTGTTTTTCTTACATAGCATGAGTCTTTTACTTGGTTGAAACATTGCTTGTTGTTTTCATTCATTTAAGCTTAGTAAAATTAATTTGGTTTTGAAAACAACATGCACATGCATCACATGTTCTAAATTAGTCATTTTTATACAACTTGTTAGTTCTTGATTTTTATGTCATAAACAAGTTGAATTTCATACATGTGATTTGCATAAGACTTCAATCAAATCTTTTATGAGCTTTAAACTTTGAATTGCTTTAAGCAATATATTGAGTGAGCTTTCATTTTAAACTTGATTGGAGTCATCACACACACACATCATGAGCATATACTTTTGCATGCATAGAGTGTTTGTGTGAGTTTGTTTTAAACTTTCATATTAGCCTATTCAAGAGGCAATTTCATTTGAGCTTAAATTGTAATCTCTTAGAGTGTTGAGTAAACACTTTCTTTGAGAAATCTTGAATTGTGTAAGGTTATTGCTTAGCCTCTAAAAGCACATTAATAGGTTATTGCTTAGCCTTGAAAAGCATCTTGTAAAGGTTGTTGTTGAGCCTTAGAAAAACAACATTGTATAGGTTATTGCTTAGCCTTTGAAAAAGCATAAATAGTGGAAATCCGGTGGGGTGTTGGATTCACAAGCCGGTAGTGAACGTAGGCATTGAGGCCGAACCACTATAAACATTGGTGTTGTGGTGCTTGCTATTGTGGTGATTGTTTTATTAGCTTCCGCATATTGTATGGTTAATCATCACATTTGACTAGTTTAGTTTAAGAATTTAAAATTGGTCTAAATTGGTCACAATTGTAGCTCACCCTATTCACCCCCCCCTCTAGGGTTAGGATCCTCGTGGACTTTCACGCCCATCCTCATGGCGCCCACGCCCAGGGGGCCCGTCATCATGGCGCCCGCGCCCAGGGTGCCTCTGCTGGAGCTCTCCATGTCGCCCCCAACGGGGTACTCCTGGTCGATCCTCAAGGCCGCGCACACCATGAGGCGCTTCCACCCCCAGGTGGAGCCCCAGGAGGATCGAATCGGGTGGACTTCCACCCCCTCCCTCTGCTTCCAATGATGAAGATCCTCATTTCCAGGGAGGGGGAAGTGAAAATCACAGCCTGGAAGACGAGAGTCATTTCCAAGGTCAGTCCAAAGAAGCTCCCAATCGTTGGGATGAAAAGATCAAGGAAATGCAGAACCAGCTTGGTGATGTCTTCAATGCCATGAAGGCACAGGTACTAGAATCAATAGACTACCTAGTACAACGAACGGACACACCGTTCAAACCCGGCGTGACGAACTACCCACTTCCTAAAAAGTTCAAAATGCCAACCATGGAGACCTTTGATGGGACAAATGATCCACTGGATCACTTGGAAACCTACAAAACCTTAATGCAACTACATAATATCTCCGACAAGATTATGTGTAGGGCGTTCCCAACTACATTGAAGGGATCCGCTCGGCAGTGGTTTGCCAATCTCCCCCAAGCATCCATAGCCACCTTTGGAGAGTTGAGCAAATCTTTTGTCTCACACTTTATCGGTAGGCGCCGCCACCAGAAGCCTGCCACACACCTGCTCAGCATAAAACAAGACAGAGATGAGAGCTGAGGAGTTACCTCACTCGTTTTAACGAGGAGGTCCTCCAAGTCGAGGAGCCCAATGACAAAGTCACCATGACCGCCTTTCTAAGAGGCCTCCGTTCATCCGGTTTCCTCTTTTCAGTAATGAAGCGACCACCAAAGAGCATGCCACAACTGTTGGCAAAAGCTCAAAAATATATGAACGCTGAGGAAATCAACAGGTCCAGGTGAGGTGAATCATCTCATGGATCGCCAAAAGCTTGACTGCCTCTGCACTGTTCTTAAACAGGCAGTCTATCTCCAGCTTAGCGGTTCTCTCGAGGGTCGCCAAAAAAGCTTGGCCTACCTCTGCACTGTTCTCAAACAGGCAGCCTATCTCCAGCTTAGCGGCTCTCTCGCGGGTCGACGAAAAGCTTGGCTTACCTCTGCACTGTTCTCAAACAGGCAGCCTATCTCCAGCTTAGCGGCTCTCTCGCGGGTCGCCAAAAAAGCTTGGCCTACCTCTGCACTGTTCTCAAACAGGCATCCTATCTCCAGCTTAGCGGCTCTCTCACGGGTCGCCAAAAAAGCTTGGCCTACCTCTGCACTGTTCTCAAACAGGCAGACTATCTCCAGCTTAGCGGCTCTCTCATGGGGCGCCAAAAGCACGATCTCAAAAGGCAAGATCTTGAAACTCAGGCCATCTGCAACCCGAAGGACTACATTAAATTAGCGTTGGCCGCCCAAATGAGCCAACCCAGCATCCATAGGGGCAGCAGACCCCCCTTGCTCGTCCAGGATTCTTCCAGGTCGCCCAGGTCACTTCCAGGTCGCCCAGGACACTGCTAGCTCGCCCAAACTGCGCGCCCAGCTCCCTGCTCGAAATTCTGCCCGTAACTTTTGCTCCGTTGCTCCAAATGAGGCTTATAATATATCAAATGAAGCTCTCGACGAGCCCTACAAGACACACAGCAAAGCTAGGACTGATGCTGTTAAAAGTCCAAAAAAGGTCCAGAAACAGCTGTTTTGGCCTCCAGAAGTTTTTCAAAAAAAAAAAAAAAAAACAGATGGCAGGTTATTCAACCCAGACTCTCTGGATCTAGATACCCAATCAATGTAAAAGACAACAGATGATAAAAATCTTGTCTTAAACTTGTGAACTGGTAGGTATATAATTGAAGTAAATATTGCAGTACCCCCGTCCTCCAACAGCAGCCTGGGTGCCCGGCACCAGCTTCCACCAGCGCTCCTCGCCCGCTCCCGCGCCCCGCTCGCCGGCGCCCGCGCTCCTCCCGACTGCGCTCCTCACCCGCTCCCCGCGCTCCTCGCCAGCGCCCGCACTCCCCGTGCTCCCACGTCTGCGCTCCTCGCCCGCGCCCGCACTCCCAGCGCCATCGCCCAGCGCTCCCAGCGCCCTTCGCGCAAACAACCAGCTCGCCCAACTGGATTGCGCCCCTAGCCTGGATTGCCACTCTTCCCGCCTGGGTCTCCTTTGTTAGTTTATGGTCTCAATACCAAGGGTATATGATGTAATAAATTGATTAATTTCTTTATTTATCAATACAATTCATGCTTTTCTTTTCATGAGATGAATGGTGTTTTATATACTTGCACATAACTAATACAAATGACATAATGGTTCATGAGATGAACCGGAGTCCACAAGTATACTAGATGTAATACATGTGTATGGATGAGATCCACATACAGGAGATATGTATTACATATCTTACACTTAAATTATCTTCACAACCAGTGATGAGATTGGACATCTCATCTGACAAGGTTGCAGCATTTTGACCACTATGAGATAGTGTGATTTATCTCGATCATCAAAATGTAAGATTCTGGATCATGATGCTGGTACATTGGATGTATTGAAGGACCATGAGAATCACCTTATATACACTGTCTTTATTTTAAGGTCTGCTCTCATAATTCCCTAGCAATAGGCTCATAATCCTGAGACATTAATGAACTCAAGTTTCTAACTATTCATTTGCTTTGAGTCACCAATGAGTGAGGCCAATTGTAGGTCAACACCTCGGTGATTTGGGTACTTGATAGTAGAGCTGTGGGAACATTCAATGGTCAAGATGGAATCTATCTTTAATATCCCCTTGTGCCAATTAATGGATTTATCATTGGTAAGTGCGCACCCATTCCGATTAAGAGTTAATTGGATCGGTACCAAATGATCATTATAATTAATTGGGGCTCAAGGATAATAAGATATGGATCTAATTTGGTGGACAGGTCCATTTGATCCATGGATATAGATGGAGGGGCCTACTTGTGGTACTGTGGAAGTTTAGGGTCTCCATTGTAATTTATTCTTAAGACTGGAGTGCAATTGCATTTATATAGTGGAGTTATTTGCAATTAACTGTGGACCCAGATTGCACATGAGATGTGGGGTCGCGTGTCCCAGTTGGAGCCAACTTTCTAAGGAATCCCTAGTGGTCCCCACGCTAGCCCAATTTATTAGAAAGATACTAATTCTACTTGAACTCTAAAAGGAAGGTTACTATTTCTATTTGAAGTGAGACTTCTAATAGTGGTAATGGTAAGCTACTAATTATTAATGGAAGTAGGACTTCTATTTTAATTAGAAAGGAGAAAGCTACTGATTGTTGTAGAAGTAAGACTTCTATGGCAACAATTAAGGGAGATGTTTACTAATTTGTAATGGGAGTTAAACTTCTATTTCAAATAGGAAAAGAGGAGTTATGGAGGGCTATAAATAGAGGAATAATCCTCTCAAATTCGTGCATAACACATAGAGCACTTTCAGCCCCTTTGTGTAAGAGTTGCACAAGTCCTCTTCCTCTCAGAGTTCCCTTCTCTTTCACCTTTAATTCCCTAGAGTTAATAGTAGGGTTTTCTCTTGAGGATTCCACCATCTTCTTGAGAAAAAGAGATCTAATACGGGACATAGCGTGGAAGATCAAAAGGAGTTGAAGATTCTGAATTGGATTGTGAAGTTGTTCATCATCAAAGTAAAGAACACAAATCCTCCATTAGAGCACAACAAAGCTCCAAAGGTATATCTACATCCTTGCATGTTGTGGATTTCGTGGTAGCATGTTTATGTGCTGTTTTCTATTTTATAGATAGTATATGTTGCTGTACATGGCTATGAGATTGAGGGAATTGCATCCTGGATTGGGTTTGTTGCATTCTAGACAATTGATCCCTGCATCAAGTGGGTCAAAAGTTTTGAAACCTGTCTGAAAGGCCCACCTATATTCCAACAATTGGTATCAGAGCCTAACCTCATCTCTAATCATGTTATGCCAGCAAGCTTGCTCTGATCTTTGCATGAGATGTGAAGAAGATGAAGTAAGGGCTATGTAAGGATCAATTTTAATGGATTTGCTTGGTTTGATAGTAAATTCATGTTTGGATAGTCACAAAAGGGTTTAATAATGATGGAAGGATGGTAGGAAGCCATTGGAACACTTTGGAAGTGATTTGGGGAAGAATGGACACGAAACAGAAAACCCAAGTAGCAAAAATTCGTCAATCCGGTCGACCTGGCCCCTGAAAGATAATGCATTACAGATCTGAAATCATATTACAGAGGACGTCCATGGCTGATCTAGTTTTTTAGAACTGAAACTAATCTGATTTTCCAGCCATGAATCATGCATAAAAACTCCATGAAATCATAATCAACATGTGTATAATGCAAGGAGATGATAGAGGACTAATACCTTGGTGATTTAAATGCCTCAAATCTCTGAAAAGAAAGCCTTCAAAGGTCTGAACTCAGCCTGCAATCAGCAATGTATGTTGCAGGAATTTCTGCAATAGTTTCTCCTTTTGATCTTCTCTTCTATTCCACAACCCAATCTGATTGGTGTTGATTGTGGGATCAAACTATGGATTCCAAGAAGGGTTTTCTGAATCTATAATTTGTGGAAAAAGAACCTGGACCTGATCTCTTTTCTTCAATGAATGAAGAAGAAGAAGAAGGCTGTGGACGTGTGCCACACTTGGGCAGCCAATGGTTCCCCTTGTTTCACGCCTAGGGCAATTCCTCTCTTCAATTGTTCCTTGTTCTCATGTGTTGCACGCCCAAGGGGAGTCTCATATATTTATTAAGTTTACATTCCTTCAAGAGTTCTCTTTCTAAAAGGAAAGACAATCCCATAAAATAAGCAACCAGCCCCCTTAGTTGTGCAACACTTTCTAATTAAAGATACTAAAGATTAGTAAGCTTTAATTATAGGAATTCTTACCCAAAGAGGAGTTGTTCCTTCCAAGTAAAGAAACCTAGTGAAACTTGGAGACCTCACACAAAGGGCTCCACTTATGGCTGGCCCACAAGATAGATAAACACACCGTGGCCCACTAGTTAATAATTTAGCTAGAGTTAAATTCATGTATGCCATCAAAAGCCTATTTGAATTTAAACTCAAAATTATTCTTCCACAAAATTAATTCAACCACATATCATTTAATTAAATTAGGAAACCATGCCAATATAGGAAAGTGGCTAGAAGAGGGACCAAAAGACATATTTGCCCTTGGCTCCCAAAATGACCAAAAATGTCCATGCTAACCCCATAGCAACATTAAGATCATTTTAACCTTAACTCATTCCACTAGAGAGTTATGGTTGCACTCCAGGGACAAATATTAAATTGCAAATAAAGCTCATCATAAATAGACGATTGTCTTTGACCTACCAAGTACAATGACCACAATGCCCCTCTATGTAACATCCATAATCAAGTAGGTTAACCAATGTACTATCTACCTTCTTGATTACATCTCAACCTTAGAACTTCATACCCTTAACTTAATCATCATCCGGATATCATTCTCTTGATCCAGGGAGCGACCCACAAGTTCAATATCCATATGGAACATCCACATACTAAGATCTTAGATTCTGATGATTAATTGGATAATTCTAAGGGGACGATCATTCCATCACACGATGGCATAGATTCCATATTGCATTTGCACGTCCCAACTAATCAAGCCCGAGTACCCAAAACACAGAGCTGTTGACCCATGAACAGGATCTCACCCATAGGGAATTAAAGTACAAGAACTCGACTTCGTCAGTTCATCCACAAATGCTCAAGATTAAGAGCACTGGTCACTCAGTAGCAAGAGGTGATTTGATCTCTCTCTGTGATAGTACTATTTTAGAGATCACACCTACAAGTGGTCCTGTTCAATGCATGACACATGCACTAATGAGATAAATCCGGAAAAGCCTCCCGTAACTTAGGTAAGTCACCCTGAATACAGGAGAGTATCTCATTATAACTTATGCCAAGATGAAGTGCCCAACTCCATCTCTCAGTTATGAACAAGTTTATTGTTTCAAGTGTCCATGACTCAGACCTTACTGTGTGTAGCCACTACACACCTAAGTCATTACTAGAAAACAATGGGCCTTACACAACCATACATATACACAAGCATTAAGAGAAAGATGTCATTCCATTAAATAACCAATAAATATCCAGTAACAGAGATGTGAGTGCAGTCAGTGGGCTTTAGGGCATACACCAATCCCAACAGCCCCGTGCTCGGTCGACCGGCTGACTTGCAGGCCGGTCGACCGGGCCTTTTGTGAAGAATGCTGCAGAAACTGATTTTTCAATTTTTGGGTCTACTCTTTGATGGAACGCGCTCCAGGCCCCGGGCGCTACCGGGCGTCGGCGGACGTGGGAGTCCGTTTGGTCCGACCCTTCCACCCCCGGAGGGCGGAGCGTGCATCAACGCTTTTGGGTGTTTGGGTGGGTGTGCCAGATTTTCTATTTTACTTGGAATTGCAAGTGATGATCCGGAGATCAATCTTCGCAAGTAAAAAAGGAAATCAACTTCTTTTCAAGTTTCCATTGCATATATATTTAAGAAAAGAGACAGTTTTTTATTTTGCCGTAAAAGGCGATTTTTTGGCATTTATAGCCGATTTTTGGCGTTTATAGCCGATTTGTGGCGTTTATAGCCGATTTACAATTCTCATCAATAATGAAAGACAAGAGTTGTGGTTTTTTGTCTCTTTAAAAAAAATACAAAATACAATGAAAAGCGAGAAAGGAAGAATCTAACTTTTCAGGAGATTGTGGGAGGGACCCGTTTAGATTGACGGTCGCGAGTCATGTATGGACTCCGCCATCATCCATGCAAATGAGAACGTCGGATGCTTTGGATTCGCTTGGCTTGGCTATATCCTCAGATTTTTAGAGAACAAAGACCGAGAGAAGGTCTTATGTTCAATAAAAAGCCGAGTAGAAGGGCTGAAGAGCCATGTCTAGCCATGTTGGATAGAAGGAGAGGTGGAACCTTGGGGGGGTGGCCCCCCAAGGGACTTCAATCACCTTGTAGTGTTGGTTGCTGCAGCAGAGTTTCTTCGTTCGCAAAGTGTCTGGATTTTCAGAGGCTTCAGATCTTCAGGCAATTTTCTGAGATTTTTTTTTATCTCGAAAACTTTGGAGGTGACTCCTATTTATAGGCCTTTAGGTAGCCTTTAGGAGTGATTTATGAGCCTTTATGGTAATAAAGCTCATTAAGGGAGGAGTTACAAGTTTAATTGTCTCTTGCTTTGTAACTCCTGCCCCTTGGATTTCATTGGCCGGAGGAGAGTCATGGGCATTTAATCGCCTTTAATCTCCATTATGTTAGGAGTTTCATGGCTTGAATGCCATGATTGTTTGGACTTGTAACTCCTGAACAGAGGCTTCTGATTGGGCCGTCCAAGATAATGGGTTAATGACTGCATTAACTTGCCATAAACGGGCCAATTGATAGCATTAAGTGGCCGCCTTAGTAGCTGAAGAGTCGCGGGCCATGTTGCGTCTTTTGGAATCCCCTTTGCGATGATCATCGATGGATCCTTATGTAAATCAACATCAGATGATCATGTAGTTTCAGACATTGGTTGATACCAGCGGGCCGGCAGCATATGTCCAGTTGATTTCGCGATCGGGCGGGCAGAAAGTGCACTTTTTTGGTTGTTCGGCTGGCGATCAATGAAGTTTTTTGAAGTTCTGGAAAGGAGTCTTGTGATCTTGATGAATATCAGTGAATTTGGAGCCTCAAAAGCCTGAATCTGGAAAAATCACAGGGACAGAACAACTCGTCTCACGAAAACGGACGAAACGGGGGGTCCCGGGGCGAAATCGGCGCCCCAGACCTCCCAGGGTCGCCGGGCCCATGGTCGCAAGGGCCTGCGACCCTGGGGGGAAAATCCCTTCCCGGGGCCCGTTTTTTGCCGTTTCTCGTCGTTTTTTGCTTCCGTTTTTTTTTGCTTATTTTCTCTGACATTTCTCCACATTATTTGGCTTGATTTCCCTCTGAAAAACCTGATGAGAATCCTTGCAAATTGGTTTGCAAAGTTTCTGATTTTCCAGGAAAAGCCGAACGCAGGACTGCTGATTTTCCGCCAGAAGCTGAAACAGGATCAAACGATGTCGGAATGACCTGAAATTTGAGGTGAAGCTTCTTGAGCATTAAATAAGACCAACCATGAGCATTCGTTTGAGTTTTGAAGCCGTTTGGGGTCATGCAAACGCTTGCCTTTGATTTCACCGCAAGGGAAATGTCGAGCTTTGACTTTTGGTCAAACGATGTCCGATTGATCTGAAATTCGATGTGTGACTCCCTTATCCGTAGATAAGACCAACCACAGGCTTTCGTTTGAGTTTTGAAGACATTTGGAGTCATGCAAACGCTTGCCTTTGATTTCACCGCGAGGGAAATGCCGAGCTTTGACTTTTGGTCAAACGATGTCCGATTGACCTGAAATTCGACGGGTGACTCCCTCATCAGTAGATAAGACCAACCATAGGCTTTCGTTTGAGTTTTGAAGCCATTTGGAGTCATGCAAATGCTTGCCTTTGATTTCACCGCGAGGGAAATGCCGAGCTTTGACTTTTGGTCAAACGATGTCCGATTGACCTGAAATTCGACGGGTGACTCCCTCATCAGTAGATAAGACCAACCATAGGCTTTCGTTTGAGTTTTGAAGCCATTTGGAGTCATGCAAACGCTTGCCTTTGATTTCACCGCGAGGGAAATGCCGAGCTTTGACTTTTGGTCAAACGATGTCCGATTGACCTGAAATTCGACGGGTGACTCCCTCATCAGTAGATAAGACCAACCATAGGATTTCGTTTGAGTTTTGAAGCCATTTGGAGTCATGCAAATGCTTGCCTTTGATTTCACCGCGAGGGAAATGCCGAGCTTTGACTTTTGGTCAAACGATGTCCGATTGACCTGAAATTCGACGGGTGACTCCCTCATCAGTAGATAAGACCAACCATAGGCTTTCGTTTGAGTTTTGAAGCCATTTGGAGTCATACAAACGCTTGCCTTTATTTCACCGCAAAGGAAATGCCGAGCTTTGACTTTCGGTCAAACGATGTCCGATTGACCTGAAATTCGACGTGTGACTCCCTCATCAGTAGATAAGACCAACCACAGGCTTTCGTTTGAGTTTTGAAGCCATTTGGAGTCATGCAAACGCTTGCCTTTGATTTCACCGCAAGGGAGATGTCGAGATTTGACTTCTGGTCAAACGATGTCCGATTGACCTGAAATTCGACGAGGAGCCTATTGGAGTCATTTTGAGATGATCCACAAGCTCCGAATTGGGTGCCATGGTCCCGGGGTGCTCTGCCGCTGGTAGGTTTTGATTCAGCCGTTGGAGAGTTGATGATGGGTCAAACGTTGCTGGTTTGACTTGAGACTTAACGTGGAGCCCTTTGGACATATTTTGAGAACATCCATAGGCCCCGATCGAAGATTTGGTGTCTCCGATTCTGCCGCCGCCGAGAGCGCTTGTTTAGCTGTTGGAGAAGTGAAGCTAGGCCAAATGATGTCGGAATGGCCCAAAACTTCATGTGTACCTCTCTTTTGGTTGTTTTGAATGACCTTGCAGTTTTTGTTTGATTCTGACAAGATCTGATGCTTGAAGTGGCGCCTGCCTATTTTTGGTAGGATGCGGCTCCACGTAGCTTTTGGTGTAAAGAGGCAAAGTGACATTTTTGGTGTCAACAAATGCCCCCTCGAGGTACAGCGACGATATAGTTTTTGCAGTCGATGTGCCTCAAAGAGAATCTTGAAGAAGACCTTCTGACTTGACCAAGAGTCTTTGAGCATTTTTTTTTATGGAGTAGCCTTTTGAGCTTCCAGGGGATTTGTATGGTAGTGATAGGAATCATGTACCATCTTGAGGCAAAGTATTGAAGATGACATCAGGGATGCGGATTTGGATTTTTGTTTTGACCTTGAGTCCTAACAGGCTGTATGTGGCAAGTTAGGGGGTCGGATTTGGTTTTGACCGTGTGACCCAACAAGCTGTATGTGGAATGTTGGGGGGGTCAGGTTTTGGTTTTTGGTTTTGGTCTTGTGACCTAACAAGCTGTATGTGGAATGTTAAGGGACCGGTTTGATTTTTGGTGAAATGTCAATTTCAAGGTTTGGCTCAATTTGGCTCATGAGGTGAGATTGTTAGGTTTCTTGGAAGCTCATGAGGCTTGGAATTTTTGTATGGTCCAATCAACTCAAAAGGGGCATGGAACCATTTTTTTTTTTTATGCTCTTGGTAAAAGGAATTTTGACTAAAAGCCACTTTTAGTGCCTAGGTGGTCAGACCTGGCTCATATGGGCTAACCCATGGGACCTTAAGCTTTGAAGATGGCTTAGATCTCATATGGTGTCATTTTGTAAAGAATATCTAAAAATATTTCCTTTGGATGGAGAATATCTAAAAATATCCTTACTTTGAGAGATTTTCTCAAGTTTCCTTGATTTTGGGAAAGATTCTCTCAAAATATCTTTATTTGGGAGAGAATATCTATCATTCCCTTTCTTTTTGGAGAGAATTTCTCAAGGAATCTTTGTTTTGGGAGAAAATATCCCAAGTTTCCTTTTCTTTTGGGAAGGTTGCTAATTTTTTAGCACTTACCTTCTTACTTTTCTCCTCTTTCCTCTTTTGGTCTTGCTTTCTTCTATAAAAGCAAGGGAGGTGGGATCTCTTGCTCCTATTGCTTTCTTTTTACAAAAGTCTTCAAGAGTTGCTCCAAGATCAAGAATTCTCCTTCTTTAAGAGTCTTCAAGTTCTTCTTCTTCTACATCCATGGCTTCAAGTAAGTTACCTTTTTTTTTTTTTTTTTTTTTTTTTTTTCTTTTACAAGAAATCCATGTAGAAATAGGATGGGGAAAAAGAAAGTGTTTTTTTCTTCTTTCTTTCCTTTTCTTTTCTCTTTTTTTTTTTTTTTTTTTTTTTTTTTCGTGCTTCTTTCTTTTTTTTCTTTTTTTTTTTCTCTTTTTTGCATTTTTTTTGGGTGGGCCGTACGGATCTGTGGCCTGTGGGTCGTAGCCCCTTTTTTTTCTTTTCTTTCTTTTTTTTTTTTTTTTTTGATCTTTCTCCCTCTTTTTTTTTGAGAAAGTTTTCTTTCTTCTTTTTTTCTCATCATGACAATGCATCCCTTTTTTTTTTTTCTTTTTTTTTTTTTTTTTTTTTGCATATCAAGATGTTCATACATGCTTTTGTTTTTGTAACAGTTGATAGCATGATGTGGTGACATACCTGAAAACCTTTACAAAGTTAGGAACTTGGAGCTCGCAGCAATGTTGAGCCCTTCCTGATTTTGCGGAGCTTTTCAAGGTTTCGAAAGTTTGGAGTTTTGGAGCTCGCAGTGATGTTGAGCCTATCTCCAAGCTTTCTATTTCTGTCGGGGTACTTCTTTTTCTTTGGAATTGCCCCGAGGTCATGCCGAAATTTCGCCAGATTTTTTTAGCAAAATTTCGTCATTTTGATGATAATTCTTTCCTCCTTTTTTTTTTTTTTTGACCTTTTGCAGGTGGTCCTTCCAGAACAGACAAGGGTAAAGAACCTATCACAAGCGTACCTCGTCGATCTGCGCAATCTTCTAATCCGGCCGTCCAGCAGGCCTGGGAGAAGGTGCAATACGTCGAGCAGCACCTCGAGGAGTGTGACTCCCTCAATAGAGAGGAGGGGCGGCAGGCACTGATTGCTCGTAAAGGAGAGGATTTCTATAAAATCATGGTAAGCAGCCATCCCTGGGTGATAGAGGATCAGAGGGTGTTGCCCAAGCCTACCTTCTTCTTTGGTGATGCAGCCCCAGCCGATATGACGTATCGGAGGAGATGCTTCCAGTTTTCCTACACAGTTGATGGTGTGAAGAAATCTGTTGCCACCCGATCGACTTTTGATCGTACTATCTCGATCATGAGTCTCTCTCCCACGTGCCTGAAGAGGGAAGATCCTCCAAGATGGGTGAGGAGGACCAACGTGGTCAAGACCGGGGTTTTCATTGGCGGTTCTCCTGGACATATGGAGAAGTCGCCTGCTGAGATGGACATCTTGATGCCGGCCAGCAACTACCAGAGCGCAGATTATCCATCGGTTGATTTGAAACCGATGGGCCTTGGCATCTTCAGTGGTGACGGCAGCAACTGGGTGAAGCCTTTTCGACTCCGCGGCCGCTTCAGTGCTGACTCCGAGTGGAAGTCTTGGACTGACCATATCTTGTTTGTTGGGGGCGCCAGAAGACAAACCAAGGGACTCTGAAATGAATGCAGAATCTCCAACTGGTATTACTTTTTTCGCTTTCTTTTCTTTTTTGTCTGTGACTTGATTTGCTAACACACATTTTTTTTTTGTATCAGCTGATTTATCACAGGATTCCGACGACTTTGAACCATCGATGGATGCCAGTGTTGACGATACTTCCGAAGAGTTCATGGAGAAGGAAAGCATTCCGCCAATCGTCGAAGAAGGTACTTTCATAGTAATAACCCTGATAGTGATTTTTTAACAGGATCGTATTCATACCTTTTTGTGTTTGGCAGATTTTGATGTGACAGAAGAGAGTCCATCGCTTCCTTCAGAGCCAGAGCCAGGGATGCCAGAAGTTGACCCAGTAATTGGGACTCCTCCAGCCAATTCTGACGCGGCAGAGGCAAGACCTCATGTTGAGATTCCTTCTCCAGCGGCCCCGATTGGAAAGTGTTCTGTTGTTACTCTTCCGATGGGACATGACTTGGGCAGCCAATCCACAGAGAAAGGTGATTCTTCATCTGGCCCATCTCTTCAATATGCGAAGAAGGTGGTGATGCGGGTTTTGAGCTCTTGGATTGAGACCCTCCTTTCTGGACACTTGGATGTTGCACGTAGCAAGATTCCGCATGTGAAGGAGATTCTCAAAGATGCTGAGGATGATATTGGTCTGGATGTTACGGACGCCCGGGCAATCGTTGATAGGATCATTGCATTAGGCGACAGGTGGTTTGAGACCATCAGCTATCCTAATGACCAGTTCTTCCAAGAGATGTTCATGAACCCTGCTGAGAAGGCTCAATCGGATTTGAAAGAGACTGCACAGGGCAGGAAGCAGCTGGTTCGGGAGAGGAACCGAGCGGAGTTAGACATCATCAGGCTGCAGTATGACCTTAACATCCTTGATGGAGAGGTTGAGGAGGCAAGGAAGCATCTCGAACACTTAAAAGCCCAAGTCTCCAGTACGTGGACCGCTATAACAGAGGCTCGTGACAGGGAGAGTGCTTTGATTTGCCAAGTTGCAGAGGCCAATCAGATTCTCAATAGGAAGGCTAGAGAGAATGAACGATGGCAGATTGCTCGGGATAATCTTCCTGGTGTAGCAGAAGGGATAGAGCCTTCTCCAGCTACTCATGGCAGATTCTTGAAGAAGCGTGCCTTGGAGACTCTGACGGATGAAGCCAGGAGTTTGCTTGAAGAGCTGAAAGCTTGGCTGGAGAGCATTTTTGGCTGAGGCCTTGTTTTTTTTTTTTTTTTTTTTATCACAGAAACTCTCTTTTTATATACCACATGTATATTTTTTTTTTGGTATACATTTTTGTAGTGCTTGTGAACACTTTTCTTATCTTCTTTTTTTTTTTTGGTACCACATGTATTTTTTTGGTACTCTTTTTTTTTTTTTTTTTTGGTTTTCCCTACGCTCACTCAAATATTGTGATTAAAGTGATTGCTAAATGGGATTTGATCAAAAGTTTGCCATTTTGTGAGAAATCTTTTGACAAATGATTGTTTTAGCATGAAAGCCAGTTTTTGAGACATGTTTTGGCATGGGAGCCAGATTTTTCTTGCGGCATGAAAGCCAATTTTTGGGTGGCATCTATAGCCGGATTTGGGTTTATGGCATGAGAGCCAAAATTTTGGATGGCGTGGAAGCCGAAATTTTGAGGTGGCGTGGAAGCCAATTTTGGTGGCGTGAGAGCCAAATTTTGGGATGGCATGAGAGCCAAATTTTTTTTTTTTTGAGATGGCATGAAAGCCGAATTTTGAGGTGGCATAAAAGCCGATTTTGGTGGCGTGAAAGCCAAATTTTGGGATGGCATGAAAGCCGATTTTTGTTTTTGGTGTAAGAACCAGATTTTGTTTGTGGCATGAAAGCCGGATTTTTTGAAAACCGAATTTTGTTTTGTTGGCATGGAAGCCGAATTTTGATTTTTGGCATCAAAGCCGGATTTTTGATTTTTTTGGTGTGAAAGCCGGATTTTTGGCATGGAAGCCGGGTTTTTTGGCGTGAAAGCCAGGTTTTTGGTTTTAAAAAATGCAAGTATCGACTAAAAGTCGCCTCCCTGCTGAATGGTATTGCAAGTATCGATGGAATGTCGCCTCCTTGCTCATTCGGTTGCGAGTATCGATGGAATGTCGCCTCCCCGCGGATTTGGGTGCAAGTATCGACTAAGCGTCGCTTCCCTGCTTTTTTCTTCAAAAATTTTGTTTTGTGGGTATCGATGGAATGTCGCTTCCCCACGATTTTTGAATTTTGAGGTTTTTTCGAACCTTTGTTTTGTTTTTGTTTGTTTTGAAATTTGGGTTGTGGATATCAACTGGAACGTTGCGTCTCCACGATTTTTGAAATTTTGGGGTTTTGGAAGTATCGAATGGGGTTCGCATCCTTCCAATTTTGGGTTTTGTAAGTATCGACTGAACGTCGCTTCCCTGCGGTTTTTTGAAAAACCATTTTTTGTTTAAAGACACGAGGGTCGTAAATTTTGACTCAAAACCATTTTGGTGGTAAAAGCCGGGGTGGACTAGGGCTGAAATCCCTAGGTCCTGATTTTGTTTCAAACCATGAATTTTGGGTTCAAGGATCGAAAATTTTGGTCAAGTTTGGGAAGAGGCTCCTAAACTTGGATTTTTGGATTTGTTTTTTTTTTTTAACAATGAAACGATGAAAGAAACATTGTTTTGAGGGGTTTTTTAGAAATTCCAACAAGAGGATGAAAATTCCAAAAGGAGTGGGTTTGACGAGCAGATACCTAGGAATAGGCTTTGGCCGTGCAGGCGTCGCTCTGACCCGATGGAAGAAGCCTTCAAGGGTAGTACCGCTTTAAGAACTTTCCATTGATGGGCAGCATACATCTGTCACCCTCCATGTTTAGAAGGGCGTATGCGCTGTTGGAGAAGACTTTGTCGATGACGAAAGGTCCCTCCCATTTTGGTTCAAATTTGCCTTTGGATTTGTGAGTAAAAACCATAGGTCCTTTTACTGTAAGAACCAAGTCTCCCTTTTTGTAGGCGCGTTGCCTGACCTTCTTGTCAAAAGATCCTGCCATGCGTGCTTGGTAGAGTTCGATGCTTTGTAGAGCTTCGAGCCGTCTCTCGTCGAGATTGTCCAGCTCATGGAGTCGCAACTTTACATTGCTTTCTTGAGTCATGTCATTTTGTAGAGATACCCTCAGAGAAGGAATTTGTACCTCTAAGGGCACGACAACTTCACATCCATAGACCAAGGAGAATGGTGTGCTATGGGTTGGTCCTCGAACAGTAGTTCGATAGGCCCACAAGGCTTCAGGAAGCTTGTCGCCCCAGTCTCTTTTGTGACTAGAGACTATCTTTTTGAGGATTTTGCAGAGTGTCTTGTTGAAAGCTTCTGCTAGTCCGTTTGCTGCCGGATTGTATGGAGTTGAGGGACAACTTTGGATTTTGTATTTGTCGCAGCACCTGTAGAATCGGTGATCGCGGAACTGTGGTCCGTTATCATGGATGAATCTTTTAGGTATGCCGAAGCGACAAATGATGTTGGTGCGCAAGAACTGAAGGACTGATGAGGTCTTCATTTCACTAAGCGCGAATGCTTCTGACCACTTGGAGAAATAATCCGTGGCTTCAAAGGGCCATGAGATTGCAGTAGGATGGAGCCATTCTGGAGGCCTGTGAATATAGTCTCCGTGAACTTGGCATTGTTGGCAGCGTTTAGCGAATTGCATTGCATCGGCCACCATGGTAGGTCAATAATAACCTAACCTTTTTATCTGATCGTAGAGCTTAGCGCCAGCCTGATGGGCTCCACAAAGACCAGCATGGACTTCTTTGAGTGTTTCTTCAGCTTCTTGTTGTGACAATCAGCGTAGAAGTACTCCGTTGTAGGATTTCCTATAAAGCATTTTTGAAGGAATATCCAAATGAAAGTTTGGGGCTCGTCTTTGGATGCTTACCCGTTCTTTTGGATCTTCAGGTAGGATCCCGAACATAGTGTAATCAATGAACGGATCCCTCCAGTCGCCGACCGAAGTTTGAAGGATAGAAATCCGACTTCCAACCACCCTGTGGCATTCAGCAACTGCTTGATGTGTGTTGAGAGGAGGGAGGATTCTTCTTCCGTACACTGTAATTTGCATGTTTTCCCCTTCTTGGATTGCCATATATGCGGCAAGTCCAGCCAGGGCATCTGCACGAATGTTTTCACCTCTGAGGATGTAGGTGATGTGACAGATGTCAAACTTCTGCAAAAGTGATTGTGCCTTGTTGTAGTAAGGCAACAAATCAGGCTTTCTGACTTCAAATTTTTGATTCATCTGATTGACGATCAGTTGAGAGTCTCCGAAGACTTCCAGTATGGTGATACCGGATTCAATGGCAAGTTCCAATCCTAGAATCAGGGCTTGGTATTCCGCTGCATTGTTTGTGCATGGTTCCAGTAGCGAGAAGGCGTGTGGAATCATGTATATGTCGGGGCTAACAAAGAGAATGCCTACTCCCGAGACCGGCTCTCTTTTCTCGTTTGTTCTGGTTGCACCATCGAAGTACATGTGCCAGGAAGCACTTGGTGGGAAGGCCTCCACATTGTAGACGGATTCGTCTGGGAGATCATCTCTTAGTGGAGAATCTTCAGGCAACGGATGCTCCGCGAGAAATTCTGCTAAAGCTTGGCCTTTGATTTGCTTTTTGTGGTATATACCTAATATCAAATTGTGATAGAAGGATAGACCATTTTGCCAGTCTTGCATTCAGAGAACCTGCTTTCGTGACAAGGACCTTTAAGAGGTTGATGTTAGGTCTTTTGTTTTTGCAATTTGATGGATGCATTTGCATATTGGCTTCATTTGAATTCACACACATGCATTGATTTAAAATATCTTGAAATCTAGTTTTATACATGCATAGCTTTTAAGATTTGGAAAAGCTTTTGTTTTATGCATGTTTTGGTTTTATACTTGGATGCATTGGTTTTTGAAACCCAAACTCTTTTTGAAAACCTAATTCATTGTGCATTGCATTTGGAAAATCATGTTAGAATTTAGGTTTAAGCTTTGCATACATTCATCTCTTTAAGAATCACTTTTGTATGCATTGTTTTTGGAAAAAGGAGTTTTTCAAATCAAGCTAGCCTTTGGTTTAAAGTTTCAAATCATTTTAGGCTTTGTGTTTCCCATGTTTTTAAACATATTAGAATATCTCTAAAACATGTATTTAAGCTTGATTTAATGGCCCAAAAGGTCCCCCATAAATATACCTTCAAATAGGCAAAAATTGAATTTTTGCAAAATGGGGTGTCCCGGCAGTGTTGCCGGTCGACCGAGACACAGGTCTCGGTCGACCGAGACAACTGGAGGTAATTTTTACAGTTTCTGAACTGAAACCTCCAACGGTCAAAAATCCGACCGTTATGCCTTCCCGGTCGACCGAGACCTCTAGGTCGACCGAGACAACTAGCCCGTGGACTGTTTTTTGCCTATAAAGTCCATTCATTTCCAACTTCTCAAATGTTGAACAAATGAGCTCTTGAGAGCATTTTGGAGCCAAAACAAAGGGGAAGAAGTTGGAAAGGCTAGAGGGCCATTTGGAAATCAAATGCTTGAGATTTAAAAAGGTAGACCTTACTTATCATTTTGATTTCCATTAAAAGTAGAATCAATGCATGGTTAAATCTTTGTATTTTCATATTTGCATGATTTCTAGCTTTTAAAGAGTTGTGTTGCAAACTCTAAATCATCCTTGGTAAATTAGATTAGTTTGCAAACACTCTTATCCTAATCACATGCTTTCTTAGACTTTTACATTCATACAACTTGTTTAGTTCATTTCTTAAAGTTGTTTGAATTTATCATGTGATTAGTTTTCTCTTCAATCATCATTTTATAAACCTTGATTTTAAAATGCATCATGCATTCATTTAAAAGCTTCATTGTTAAATTTGATTGAAGAAACTCATACATACACTTTGTGCACACACTTTAGTTTATTTTAGTGTATGTTTGTAATTGGAATTTCATTTTCCTATTAGCCTATTTAAGAGGCAAATTCCATTGTGCTTAAATTGTAATCTCTTAGAGTGATCTTTTGTGAAGACACTTTCTTTGAGAAATCATCTTTGTGTAAGGTTATTGCTTAGCCTAGAAAAGCACAATTGAGAGGTTGTTGTTGAGCCTTAGAAAAACAACATTGTAAGGTTATTGCTAAGCCTAAGAAAAGCATATTGTAAGGGTTATTGCTTAGCCTAGTAAAAAGCATAAGTAGTGGAATCCGGTGGGGTGTTGGAGACACAAGCCGGTAGTGGATGTAGGCATTGAGGCCGAACCACTATAAACCTTGGTGTTGTGGTGATTGCTTTGTGATGATTGTATTGTTAGCTTCCGCATTTTGATTGTCTTATCATCACATGTGACTAGTTTTTATTAAGAAGTTAAAATTGGTTTAAATTAGTCATAATTGTAGCTCACCCTATTCACCCCCCCCTCTAGGGTTAGGATCCTCGTGGACTTTCAATTGGTATCAGAGCCAAGTGCTCTAATCCCTTAGGATCAAGTGTTTGGAACTCTTGATTAGGTGTAAAAACCTAGAGTTAAAACCCTAGAGTTGTCCTTACTTGAAAATCATTAGAATGGACTCCACTAGCCTAGACTTTGTAGATTCTTCTAGACCCCTCACTCTTCCTTCTATTAGAGATTCAAACCATCAATTAAATGAATATCAATTTGACTCAAAAGAGGAAGAAATTGAGTATGATGAAGATGAGCTTCAACAAGCCTATAATGAATTATATACATTATCTACAAAGCTTGATAAAAGAAACAAGAGCTTAAGAGAAGAATCTATGAATCTAACCAAAGAATTAGCTTCTTCAAAAGATGAACTTAGAGAAAAAGAAGAATTAATAAATTGTGTAGAATCTAAGTTCATGATCTCTATGGATAATCTATCTAACATTCAAGATGAACTAAAAGAATTAAAGATAGGCTTTGATCACCTTAATAAGGAAAATCTAAAACTAAGAGATCAATTACAAAGGCAAGATAAAAACTTTAACAATCTTGAATCTAATTTGACTATCTCTAAGGAAAATTTATCTAATGCTCAAGATGAAATAAATGAGGTTAAGATAAATTGTGATGAGCTTAAAAAGGAAAATTGTAACCTAAGAGATACAATTAAAAGACAAGATGAAAACATTAACTATTTAAAATCCAAGTTGACAATTTCAAATGAAAATTTGTCTAATGCTCAAAGTAATTCAAAAACTTTAGAACTTGGATCTAATGTTGTTAATGAGCTCAATTCTAAGTTAAAACTTGCCTATGAAGAGCTAATCAAATATAAGGAACTTGAAAATGAACTTTCAATAGTTAAAAATGAAAATTCAATCCTTATAACCAAAGTCACTCAACTTGAAAACAATAAACAAAAGTATGAGTGCAAGTTTACCCAAAGTGAAGAGAAACTTGAAAAATTATTCAAATTGGGTAAATCTCATGGAGATAGGACGGGTCTTGGTTTTAATAGGAATATGACATATGACCCTAAATTCACCAACACTTTTGTGAAAGGTGAGTCCTCATTCTCTAGCACTCTTTCTCCTTTGCCCAAAACCAAATGTAATTTTTGTGGCATTGAAGGACATTTTAGGTTTGAGTGCAAACTAAGGAAAAGAAGCTATGTGTCTAAACCCATCTTTGAACTCAAGAAAGTAAAATCAAACTTGAAGGGTAAGATACTAAAAACAAAGGAAGACTCCAAAAAGACTAAACAAGTTAAACCATTTAAAATGGAGTCTCCAAAAATAGATTCTAAAAAGGTTAAACAAGTCAAACCAAGTTTAAAAGAATCTATTAACAAAAAGCTTCTCAACCTACCTCCCTTAAGTCAAAACATGAAAGAACTTTTGAAGAAAATTACAAAGTTAAATCTAAATTTCAAAAGTCAAAGAAAGGGAGAAAATAAGAAGAATAGAAAACAATCCCCTATGAAGAATAATCACCAACCTCAAAAGACTAATCACCATTCTAAGCCAAATTTAGTAAAATCTAAATATCTTGGTGATAAGTTTAAATTGAAAATTTATCAAGTCAAATCTCCTATAGTTGGTGAGGATTTCAAAATTGACCTCAAAGTTCAACCCTCCCAAGACCTTAGGTGGATTCCCAAAGTTAGATACTTAGACAAACCTTAAGGCCTTGGACCTTCATTGACCAACCTATTCTTTGTAAGTTAAATCTCTTTGTTGGTCATGTTGCTTTTGCATTTTGTTCTTTCTTAGTTACATTTCATAAAATGCATTGTTTCTTTATGATCATTTGATTTTGTTTTCATGCACCATTCCAAGTTACATGTCATGGTTTTCAAAATCATTTGATTATAATCTCATCATGTTTGATTTGCTTTTTGTGCACATATGTCTTGCATTGCATTTCTACATGGTCAATTGATTGTGACTTCAAATGCTTTCATAGCTAGATTCTTCATAATCAATTGGATTTTCCATGGTTTTATAAGTTAAACTTTTATATGGAAAATTGTTTTGAAAAATCAACTTGTATGTGTTTCAATTAAGTTATATCTTTTAAAATACAATGTTGAAAATAGATCTTCAAAATCATTCTTTTATGCTCATTGTTGGATTTTGTTTTTCAAAATGATTTGAAGATTGTTTGATTGGAAATGCTCTATAACATCACTAGTTATATTCTTCTAAGCATGTTCCATGTTCTCATTTCCTTTTTCTTTTGGTTTCATTATCTTTAGAAATGGAAATGTATGTTGTTTGCATCTTTGCTTGTTGATTTACATTCTTGTTATATGCAAATGACAATTGGTTCCATGTATGGTTGTGACCTTAGTTACATTTGTAGAAACCATACGAGAACCCAAATCCATCCTTTTTGCCTTATAGTCATTTCTTTATGGATGGTTATGATGTTGATTCATGTAGATTCTCTTGGAGTCATCCTTATACATGTTTCAACCTCATAGTAGTGTTCTTGATCATATGAACCTATTTGAAATCCATTTCTTGAATTTCATAGTTATATCTCTTGTTTGATGGATTTCTTAGTGTTGAATTCATATGATCTAGACACTTTGGAAATTGCATGCATTACAAAGCTTTATCCTTTTGCATTGCAATTTGCCTTGTTCATCACTATGCTCAATAGTTATATCCTTAAAAGTGATCAATATGCATTTATGATGCTTGATGGAAGTTTGTCACATCCTTGCTTTTATTCATGTTATCATATTCAATTGGTTTCATTTGGTATAACTTTCCATTGATTTCATATCCAATTGATGACTTATCTTGTGTATGTGATAGACCTTGTGTGCATGGACTAAACTTGATAAGTAATATGATTGTTCCATGTCACACACCATTAGCATCATAATGTTCATGATTGCCACCTCTTTTGCTCTTAAAGGTATATCTCATGACCACCATGTTTATGTGTTCATAATAATGGTTGGTTATTAGTTGAGGTTGGTTTCATGTTTGAATTTCATTTCACTCTTTCATGCACTTTACTAAGTCATATTTATTGATTGAATGAAATGATTTTCAAAATCTTACATAGCATATGATTTTCATAAGTAATATTGATTGATGCTATGTTTGAGTAAACCCCATATCATGGATAGCTCTAATTTGGATTTCTCCTAATAGTAACATTCTTGAATCCATTTTAGAGTGATTGTGTTAATAGTCATATCCTTTAATCTCAATTGATATGTTTGTTTCAATTGATATCCATGATTGCTTCTCCCATTAGACCTAGCTCTCTTTTGGTAATTTGATCATATTGTGCTTAATAGTTAAATGAATCTAATCCTTTCCTTGAAGTTAACCCTCACTTGGTTAAACCATCTACTTCTTGAATCTAATAGTTATATCTTGTCAAAAGCTTGACAAAAGAAGAGAATGGATTGAGGGGGAGTGTAAACCTTCATAGGAAGAATTAGTGTTGATCAAATTCACCCTTGGATTGCCTTTGAGCCCTTAGAGACTTTTACCTCACATGATAGCCTGTTATGTATTTCATTTTCGATTTCATTTGTTAACAGGTGCTACTAAAGGTATTTTCTCTGTTTCATGTGTGTAGGTACCTTTGCAATTTAATGGCAAAGGGGGAGAAATTATGCAAGTTCTCAAAAGGGTGAAGAGTAAGTCCAAGCTTCCAAAGGGGAGTGTTGTGTATGATCTTCTTCAAAGGGAGAGAATGCATACCTTGCCTAAAGGAGAAAGAGGCATGGTCAAAGGGGGAGAGCAAATAGAAGAAAGAAAGCTTGGAGCTAAAGAAGATGCTTGGCTAAAGAGAGGAAGAAGGAAAGAAAGCTTGAAGAATGATCAAGCACCAAGCATCAAGAAGATTGAAGAAAAGAGCCCAAGAGCCCAAGCTGAGAGAAGAAGCATCCAACAAGATTTCAAGACTTGTCAAGCTAAGGGGGAGCTAAAGACTTTGTGTGAAAATTCTATGATGAGTAAGTTGCCATCAAATTGCAAAGGGGGAGATTGTTAGGTCTTTTGTTTTTGCAATTTGATGGATGCATTTGCATATTGGCTTCATTTGAATTCACACACATGCATTGATTTAAAATATCTTGAAATCTAGTTTTATACATGCATAGCTTTTAAGATTTGGAAAAGCTTTTGTTTTATGCATGTTTTGGTTTTATACTTGGATGCATTGGTTTTTGAAACCCAAACTCTTTTTGAAAACCTAATTCATTGTGCATTGCATTTGGAAAATCATGTTAGAATTTAGGTTTAAGCTTTGCATACATTCATCTCTTTAAGAATCACTTTTGTATGCATTGTTTTTGGAAAAAGGAGTTTTTCAAATCAAGCTAGCCTTTGGTTTAAAGTTTCAAATCATTTTAGGCTTTGTGTTTCCCATGTTTTTAAACATATTAGAATATCTCTAAAACATGTATTTAAGCTTGATTTAATGGCCCAAAAGGTCCCCCATAAATATACCTTCAAATAGGCAAAAATTGAATTTTTGCAAAATGGGGTGTCCCGGCAGTGTTGCCGGTCGACCGAGACACAGGTCTCGGTCGACCGAGACAACTGGAGGTAATTTTTACAGTTTCTGAACTGAAACCTCCAACGGTCAAAAATCCGACCGTTATGCCTTCCCGGTCGACCGAGACCTCTAGGTCGACCGAGACAACTAGCCCGTGGACTGTTTTTTGCCTATAAAGTCCATTCATTTCCAACTTCTCAAATGTTGAACAAATGAGCTCTTGAGAGCATTTTGGAGCCAAAACAAAGGGGAAGAAGTTGGAAAGGCTAGAGGGCCATTTGGAAATCAAATGCTTGAGATTTAAAAAGGTAGACCTTACTTATCATTTTGATTTCCATTAAAAGTAGAATCAATGCATGGTTAAATCTTTGTATTTTCATATTTGCATGATTTCTAGCTTTTAAAGAGTTGTGTTGCAAACTCTAAATCATCCTTGGTAAATTAGATTAGTTTGCAAACACTCTTATCCTAATCACATGCTTTCTTAGACTTTTACATTCATACAACTTGTTTAGTTCATTTCTTAAAGTTGTTTGAATTTATCATGTGATTAGTTTTCTCTTCAATCATCATTTTATAAACCTTGATTTTAAAATGCATCATGCATTCATTTAAAAGCTTCATTGTTAAATTTGATTGAAGAAACTCATACATACACTTTGTGCACACACTTTAGTTTATTTTAGTGTATGTTTGTAATTGGAATTTCATTTTCCTATTAGCCTATTTAAGAGGCAAATTCCATTGTGCTTAAATTGTAATCTCTTAGAGTGATCTTTTGTGAAGACACTTTCTTTGAGAAATCATCTTTGTGTAAGGTTATTGCTTAGCCTAGAAAAGCACAATTGAGAGGTTGTTGTTGAGCCTTAGAAAAACAACATTGTAAGGTTATTGCTAAGCCTAAGAAAAGCATATTGTAAGGGTTATTGCTTAGCCTAGTAAAAAGCATAAGTAGTGGAATCCGGTGGGGTGTTGGAGACACAAGCCGGTAGTGGATGTAGGCATTGAGGCCGAACCACTATAAACCTTGGTGTTGTGGTGATTGCTTTGTGATGATTGTATTGTTAGCTTCCGCATTTTGATTGTCTTATCATCACATGTGACTAGTTTTTATTAAGAAGTTAAAATTGGTTTAAATTAGTCATAATTGTAGCTCACCCTATTCACCCCCCCCTCTAGGGTTAGGATCCTCGTGGACTTTCAGTTGATCCTTGAGACCAGATAAACTGTGTTGGAAAGCAGATAGTGACGTAGCTTTTGTATGGCGAACATCACTGCAAGGCATTCTTTTTCGACTGGGGAGTAGCGATGCTCTGCACCTACCAGCATACGGCTGAGGTAGTATAGAGCCGCTTCTTTTCTTCCATCATTTTCTTGTGCCAGCAGAGCGCCCAGAGAATGGTCGAGGGCTCTTGTGTACAAGATGAAAGGTTTTCCGGTGGTAGGTGCTGCTAACACTGGAGGTTTGGTCAGGTATGACTTGATATCTTGAAATGCGGCTTCACAGTCAGCATCCCAGACAAAGTCTACACCTTTCTTCATCAATCGGGAGAATGGACGACATTTTCCCGAAAGGTTGGAGATAAACCGTCTGATATAGGCCAATCTCCCTTGGAGCCCTTTTAATTCTCTCAAGGTTCTTGGAGAGGGCATTTCTAGAATAGCCTTGACTTTGATGGGGTCAAGTTCTATTCCATCTTTCCGAACAAGGAATCCGAGGAACTTACCCGACGAGACGCCGAAGAAGCATTTTAGGGGATTCATCCGCAGTTTGTATTTGCGAAGTCGGAGGAATACTTCTCGAAGATCTTTGAGATGGTCTTCTTTTCTTTTGCTTTTGACGGCGAGGTCATCAACGTAACATTCAACCGTCTTGTGCTGCATATCTTGGAATATCTTCATCATAGCCCTCTGATATGTAGCGCCAGCATTTTTCAGACCAAATGGCATGACAGTGTAGCAATACACGCCAAATGGGGTCCGAAATGAAGTATGCTTTTCGTCTTCAGGATGCATCTTTATCTGATTGTAGCCAGAGAAGCCATCCATGAATGTCATTCGCTCGAATCCACAGGTATTGTCAATCATAACCTCTGGTATCGGGAGCGGGAATTCATCTTTGGGGCAGGCGTTATTCAGGTCTCTATAGTCAATACACACCCTGATCTGCCCATTTTTCTTTGTCACGGGGACAATGTTGGCCAACCATTCAGGGGCTGTTCCTTACGGATGAAGCCGACGCTTTTGAGTTTCTGAACTTCTTGTTCAATTTTATCCATCACATCTGGACGGAATCTTCTTTGGCCTTGTTTAACAGGCTTGATATTTTTTTGAAGATTGAGTTTGTGGACTGCTATTTTCGGATCTAAACCGGGCATTTCAGCATAGGACCATGCAAAGCAATCAACGAACTCACGAAGAAAAACGATATACTCGGGTAACTCATCATCCTTTATATTCTTGCTTATGAATACAGGACGCGAGTTATTTGGTGTTCCCAAGTCTATCTTTTGAACAAGATCCTCTGTTGGAAGATTCGAGGGTGGTTCCTCCACAATGTTTTCGGAGGCCTCCAGCTCAACGAAACCTTCTGGTGTTTCAACAGCATTTCCTTTCCATGGGTCTTCTTGATCAACAACCTTCTCAAGGCTCGCTATGAGATAGTCCCAGTCGCCTGCTGTTACCGGGTCGAAGTAAGGTACTTCTGCTGTAGACGAGGGTTCTTCTGGGTCAGAATCCTGCATGTCTGTATCATCGGACAATTCCTCCATATCATTGGAGAAATCAAACCAATTCGAGGGGCTTCCCGGATCTTTGTCTGGTGACTCTTCAAAGAGATACCCAGGGAGATCGATGTCTTCATGGACTGGAGCTATTGGGGCTTGGTCAACAAACTGACTTCTAAACCTTTGCGTTAGCTGTTTCAGAGGGGCGTCAGGATCGAACCCTAACCCATATGAAGACTTTTCTATATAGCCATAGAGTCTCCAATCTTCCAGTTGGTGTTTGGCCAGTACGGGCTCCAGTGGTGTGAGAATACCATGGCCTTCCCCCAAGCCAACTAGGTTTTGAGCATCATATCCCATCTTCTTCATGATAGCTTGTGCCACAGGACTATACAGAGACAGTAGAGGCATACCTTTGTTTTGGAAAGGTTCAAGCAGGGATTTTGATGAAGCAGCACTCGATCTATGGAAGAAGATCGGTTTTTCTTTAGATGATATTGCCGGAACAACAAAGGAAGCAGACGCAGGATCTTCTACATCGGCAGGTGTCTCTATTGGAGTAAGAGCGGGCTGAACTTGTTGAGTATCAGTTTGGCTTGACGGAGTATCGTCTTCTGGCTCTGAATCCGAATCTGTATTTTGTTTGATGGACAGATAAGAGACAACAAATTTGCCCCCAGACTTTTGTTTTACCTTCTTCCCTTTAGTTGTAATGACCAAAGGTTTTGGAGTCTTGAGGGAGACTACGAAAGGAGATTGACTGCTCTCTTCGGGTTTTCCAGAGGGTTTATTTTCTTCCGGTGATTTTTGAGGAGCCTTGCCTTTATCTTTAAGGAGATTTTTTGCGGAAGACATCATTTCCTCTGTTTCTTTTTCTCCTTCATATATCTGAGAGTCTGCAAAGTGGACTTCTTTCCCTTTGAAAGGTTTTCTATCCGCAAAGACTCGATGTATCATGCCATCGTTGCCGATGAACTTGATGCATTGATGTAGTGTTGAAGGAACAATTCCATTCTCGTGTATCCAGGGGCGTCCGAGAAGGATGTTGTAGCATGACGGGGTTTTTATTGCATACACAGTGACTTCAGAGATAAGATCACCGATTTGCAATTTGAACCTGATTTTGCCGATGGGCCTTTGAGAATTGCCATCGTATCCAAAGATAGATACAGATGTGTGGCTCAGCTTGCTGGGCGGAATGCCCAACTCTTCGAGTGTCGAAGTGGAGATAAGATTCAGTGCAGAACCCGGGTCAATCTGAATTCTGCGCACCGGCATTTCCTTAATATATCCTGTAAAGTATAGGGGTCGGTTGTGCTTTGTCTCACCAAGCAGGAGATCTTCCTTTGTGAAGGCGATAGTCGCACTGGTTATCTTTTGAACCGAGAGACATCTACTGCAAGATCCCTCAATTTTCTTCTCTTCTCCTTTTGAGGAAATTTCTGCATTTTTGACCCGATAGTCCATTTCAATTTGGAAGACTTGCGGGGCATGTTTGTCAACATCCTCATTCAGTTTTTTCAATTCTGAAATGAGATTATCACGAGTGCGTGGAGACATTCGTAACAAATCTAGGATGTGCAATCGTGCAGGTATGTGTTTGAAGTGCTCAACCAAGTCATACTTGAAAGCCTCCTTGGGGCCTACGCGTTCATCATTATTGCCACTGGGGGCTGTTATAACATCTTTCCCAGCAGGGTTTACATAAGTAAAGGAAGATGTATTGTAATTTTTATGGTAGTCCCGACCAGAACGGGTGCCTCTACCAACTTCGAGAGCTTCTTGAGAAGAATCTTCATTTGGAAGACTGTCTTCAAGAGGCTGTCGTACTTCTTCCACTGGGGGTGTTCCTGCAGCTAAGCTAGTATCCTCAGTGATTGCGTTGCATGGAGCATTTTCCGGGAGCAAGTCCTGAACAGCTTCCTGCAACTTTTCTTCTTCGTCGACCCCTTAATCATCCCTAGCCGGGTTTTCTTTATGACGATCAATCGGAAGGGAAGTGAATTCTGAAGTCACAGTCTCAGGTGAAGAAACCTGAGAGGGTGTTATCTCCGTGTAGGTCTCGTGAGACGAGGTAGCTTCAGAAGATATATTGCTTGGCGTCGCCGGAGTATAACTGATATCATCAGACGAGGCCTCGGAAGAGCTATGATCCTGAATTATAACATTACAGGTAGCTCGAGTGGGAGATGTTGCCTGCTCGGAGTCGGACTCTTCCTCGGATGTAAGAGGATCATCAATCCAACAATTTTCTCCATTTTCAGGAGTTAGGGGAGAAGGTACCTGAGGGTCTTCAGGGATTCCTGGCTCCGGATTGGGAGGAAGCTCGTTGACGCGGTCGCGCTCTTGTTCGAGAGCTAGACGCTGCAAGATCCTCGCATAGTCTGCAAGACCAGGCATGGGAGCCAGGTCTTCTTCTTCATCATCTCCTTGTGGCTCAACATGGTTGATTTCCACAGGATCAACGACGGGTGCTGGAATGACAGCATTTTCTTGTACAGCCACTTAGTCATCTTCATCATCAGACCAGGATCCTTGTGGCCGTAAGGGGTCATACCAGATTACTGGCATAAGATAAGTATCAGGGACCCACTCTTCATCAGAGAGGTATTCTCCTGTCTCAAGGGATTCTTCCCACTCGTCAGTGATGTCGAATCCGTCGTCGGTATCGCTGGACTCATATCCATCCATGGCGAATCCAACTACCGAGTTGCAAGAGTATGATGCCCCCTGCGTGGCCTCTTCTTTGAGTTGAGGTGGCATGAAATCACTGAGTATGAATTTTCTTACCGCCTTTGAGGTCTTTGAAGCGGTAGAGGAGGCCTCTGCCTTTTCATCGACTTCTTGCTTTGGTTGAGCCTTCTCTTGCTTTTTGAGCTTGAAAAGGTGTCTCCTAGCCTGCCTTCGCTGTCGAGCTATCGACTTTGTTTTTACGATCTCCCAATTTTCATCTTCTAGGAGATCAGGGTGTACCCATAAGGGTTGTCCATCTGGAGTCGGGTAAGGAACCAGCCCCTCGGATGCTTCGATTTCATTTATCACCTTGAAGGAGGTAGTGATCTTCCTCTTTGGTGATTTTGATGTTTGTCCATACGAGATCATGTTGACGAAGGCGGACCCATAGTTTTTGTCGAAGGTGATGACTCCATTTTTCCACATCTCGTTTATCTTTTCTCTCACAACGAAGCATTGATTGAAAGGGTGTGACACCATCTGGTGGTATGGACAATACCGGGGATCGTTGGTTTTGCCAACATCTTCCGGCCTCTTTGGCTCAGGCAAGGTGAGCTTGCCATTTTCTATGAGAGCTTCAAAGATCTCGTCAACATCTTCGTCGAACGGGTATTTCTTCTCTACTCGCTCTCTGAAGGCTTCTAAGAGTTCAGGTCTCTTTCCGGCAGATTTGTTTTCAGCCTTCTTTTGTGGCTGAGGAGTTGACTTGGTCTGCACATTGAGGACCTCTTTCTTCTTTGGTTTAGAGGTTGCAATGGCGGTTGGCTCCTTCTTTGATGACTTCTGACTGTTGAGGTCTTTGATCACCGTTTCAGCCTCCATAGAAGCTTCTAGGAGTTCTCCCAAGTTCTTTGATTTGTTGCCGATGATCATGGAGCGGATTCTGGCTCTCATGTTATTTCGGCAGATGTCGACCAGCGACGCTTGTGGCAGCACATCGGAGCATTTGTACGCCATGGCTTTCCACTTGTGAATGAAGTCGTATGTAGACTCATTCTCCCCCTGTTTCAGGCTGCAGAGCTGAGCCATAGTAACGGGATGATCCTCACCTTTGAAGTGAGTCAAGAAGCGTGTCTCCAGCATGGTCCAATTCTGAATGGAATTCTCTGGAAGAGTGGAGTACCAATCAAAGGCCGTACCTTTTAGGATGCTTGCAAAGAGGCGAATCTTGAGTGCATCTTGATCCGCAATAGCTCCTGTCAGGATCTTGAAGTGGATGACATGCTGTCTGGCTGAACCTTTCCCCGTATACGTTTGGAGAGTAGGTTGCTTGAATTTTGTAGGGAACGGGACCGAGTCCATCCACAAGGGATATGGTGGCTTGATCCCATGCTCCTTTAGCGTATCCTCTTCTTTTGCTTTGGCGAGGATATCGTCAACGTCCTTTTTGGTAAGGGCGCGTGACTCACTATTTTCCGCATTTTCTTCGTCGCCTTGATGGCTCGGAGGAGCTTCATTGTTTGGCGGACGTTGGATAGTGAGAAGGAGGTTTTCCATTAGGGCCTCTACTCTCTGCTGTCCTTGTTCCAGCTGCTGGGTGCGTGCAGCTACGTCATCATGTAGCGAAGGTTGCTCAGCATTTGTGACCAGGACGTTCACTCTTCGAGAGTCGAAAGAGGATACAGTCTTGGTGACTGAGCTAGAGCTCATTCTTTTAGATGAAGAGCTCGAAGAGTGATCACTCCGATGTCCTTGGCTTGAAGGAGCGGGAGAGTTTTCTTTATGTCTTCGTGTCCGGGAGACGCTGCGGGTCACCGGACGCCTGACATGGATTTTTGTTGCTGACTTCTGGCGTCTTCTGGTTTTGCCAACCATATGGACAGTAGCAATTTGGTTGGGTTTTTCTTTTTCAACCCATTTTTGGGAAACTTGGAGTGTAGGAGGTTGAGTCCTCCGTTTCTCTAGTCTGTTTTGTCGGTATGACGCGCGGCGGTGTGCTCGACGAGCGAGTTGAGCTTCGGTCAGCTCTGGCTGGGCCTTGACGATGAAGGATGTACTCCCTCGGGCGCAGCAACCGAGCTTGTCTTCTTTGTAGTTAGGCAAGGACAGGATGCGGACCCGGTCCTTCGCCTGTTGCAGCGAGGCTTTGAATTGTGCAAGCTCGGCCCCTGTAGAGATGAAGGGTCGAACTGCAATTTTGCAGGCCTTAGCAGACGCTTGGGGAGGCCTGGTGATGTAGGATTTGATTTTTGGCTTGTAGGAACAAGCTGGTTGATGCTGAATTGACCTGGGAGTCAGGTCAGAGATGGGTTTCTCCTCTTTCATGTAGAAGAGAGGGTAGAACCGGTTTTCTTTGAGCGGGACCAGGTATGCTGGCTTGGCAGATGCTCGGGACCTCCTTTGTTTCGGTGAAGGCCCTGGGGACCAAGTCTTGGGACGGACCTGGCTGTTTGCGGGCTGAGGCTTCGCGGGGGTCGCCTTTGGTGTCACGACGGTGACACATTGGGAGGCGATTTTCTGCTTCTTAGCGGGAGCAGCCTGTTCTTCAGGAAGTGGGAATGGTCCCAACGTCCCAAAGAAAATAGTCCGGGGAGTCGAGGTCGACCCGGAGTTTAGTGAATTGTTGATGGTGTTGACGCTGTGGCAACTAGCAGTGCGCTTATGAGTGCGCACATTCTGCTTCTGTTGAAGCATCTGCTGGTGCTTTTTCTCGTCGAAGGTGATGGTCAAGGAAGCTGCCATTGTTAGTAAACTTCTGAAACAAGACCAGATCCATTAGTAATCACAAGAATATAATGATTATAAATGGAAAAAAAAAATCTATGGGTTTGCCTTTTCAGATCGCTCAAGGGATATGACCCAGGCGATGTGAGGAAGGCAAAAGCCATAGAGGGCACAATTGTTCTGATTGCAAGTATGGTGAGCCCCAAAATTAGCGTCCCAGTGACTGCTAGAAGCAATTGTAAACCTAAATTTGATTTATCGCGAAGCAGGGCTTGCTCGAGATAAGAAGAATATAAGGTTGGAGTTTTACAAATGCGCCGGTCGCGAATACAGTAGACCCTGAAAGGGCGTACTAGCACCGCTAGACACAAATGCTGGAGATCACATCCATGAGATGGGATCCTCTGGTTTTGAAATGTCAAAATGGATTCATCAAGGAGAGCATGTGGTATCCCGATCCAAAGACGGGCTCAACGATTTCCACGAGCACAAGTACCCCGGAAGGAACCACAATTTCTCGGATCCGAATCCAAAATGACGAGAGTTTTTTTTTTTTTTGAAAGGCCAAGATCAGGTCCATCAAAGAGAGCAAATGATGTTCCAATCTGAACACGGGCTCAGCGGATAATCACGAGCGCCAATGCTCAGAAAGGAAGAGACCAAAATTTCTCAGATCTGAACCTAAAAATGACGAAAGCTTTTTTTTTTTTTTTTTAAGATTTTTTTCTTTTTCTTTTTTTTTTTTTTTTTTTTTTTTAAGTTTAGTTTTTTTTTTATTTAAAAGACAAGGGAGCACACATAGGCTTCCTAACCCGGTCTTATGAAATCACAATTGATAGAATTGCCCCCAGGTAAGGGTAGGATTACTTAATGAACCCGTTTGGAGGACCCTTGCCTCGAACAGTCAAGCTGTCTCCACACTCTGGACAAGGCTTTTCTTGAATCAACCGAGATCAAAGAACGCAGATGGTTTGGCCTTAGCGGTCTATGTCTTTTTTTTTTTTTTTTACTAGACTCATTGAAGAGAAACAATGATCCAAAACCTTAGTCGAACAGGCTCAACATTTCTGCAAGCGCGATGAACGATAGGATAGGATCAAAACTTCTCAATTTTGAATCCAAAACGAAAAGAAGTTTGATTTTTTTTTAATTGTTTTTTTTTTAAATTCTAATGAATTCATCAAAGAGAAAGAATGATCCAAAACCTTAGTCGAACAGGCTCAACATTTCTGCAAGCGCGATGAACGATAGGATAGGATCAAAACTTCTCAATTTTGAATCCAAGGCAAAGAAGTTTGCTTTTTTTTTTTTTTTTTTTTTGAAATCTCTAACAGACTCATCGAAGAGAAACAATGGCCCAATCCCTGATCCAAGCTGGTCTCAGCGGATAATCGCGAGCGCCAATGCCCAGAAAGGAAAGGATCAAAGTTTCTCAATTTTGAATCCAAAACGAGAAATCTGAACTTTTGTTTTTTTTTTAAAAGAGAAAGAATGGAAATAGTTTGAAAGAATTTGAAATTTCCAAAAAATCCCATCTCATGCGAAATCCAACATAGGCCACCAGCCAAAAAGTAGCCAAGGAATTCGGAAAAGAAACATAACCAAAGATATAATATGCGAATATTTCAATTCCAAGCATCCGGTGTTCTCAAGTAAACGGGTCCCACCGGGTGTGCCAACTTGATGGAACGCGCTCCAAGCCCCGGGCGCTACCGGGCGTCGGCGGACGTGGGAGTCCGTTTGGTCCGACCCTTCCACCCCCGGAGGGCGGAGCGTGCATGTCACGCCCCCGAACCGAAACCTCGGGGGCGGGAGATGGGATTAAGGAATAATTATATTTTACTTCTCCCAAGATCCGCGTGTGTGAAGACAACACATTCTGAATATTTTGCGGAAGCATTTGTGGCGTTGCGACCCGAAGTCCGTGGCCATCGGATTCCGCGTCGCACTCAACCTTTAGCCCATAGCTATCATATCAAGAATCATATCAGACTGGAGTAAACCATCACAATAAATTACAGAGCTGACAGTAACAGGATATTACATTCCCTTATATGTTCAAGTTACAATTATCAATGTACATTAATTAAGAAACCCAAGAAAAAGGCTAATAAAAGCCATACAACAATAGGCTATAAACTACTACCCAAATGTGACGTAGCTCCGATGTCAAGCTCAATGTCTACATGACATAGCCGACAAAACAACCTGCAAGGCATGGCTCCACAGCCAACGAAACACTCAACTCGGGGCGAAGAAATCTGAACCTGAGTACCAAAAGTAGTGGGTCAGACACGACGGTCTGGCAGGTGGATGAAAAGATCACAAATATAGTAAAGAATAAAACATATAATAAATCATGCTAATCGATCAAGTACTGCATATAATTAAACGGGTGTAAAGTCGGGAATCTCGGGGAAAACTTGTATTCATTTCATGCACGGGTAAAACATGAACATCTGATAAAACATGTATTCATTTATATCATCTATAATCATAGATATTTGACAATCGGGTATTCGTCTAAAACATGTATAAATATAGCGGTATGGCAAAACAACGTTCATTTGAAACTTAAGTAAAACACAAGTATACAACAAATCAGGTATCCATAACAGTCTAGCAAAACCAATGTCCATTTGAAACCTATGTAGAAATACGGATATTTAATAAATCGGTTATCATGTAAAATAGGTATAACCAAAGAGATCCAACAAGACTAATGTTCATTTAAACCTATTCCAAAGTATGGATATTTAAACAAATCGGGTATTCATTTAAAAACAGGTATAAACATAGATATCTGACAAACCAAATGTCCTTTAAAACAAGGCACGGATATTTAACAATTCGAGTATTCCTTTAAAACACGTGTAATCATATAAATCTAGCAAAAACCATCGATCGTTAGAACCATATGTAAAAGCATGGGTATTCACCCAACCGGCATCCATGTAAAACATGTACGTGTGCAAAGGACATAAAACAATATAACAGTGACTGAATTTACAATAGAGAGCATTAACACTTATCTAAATAACAACTTTCATAAAAGCAATGAATCATTTAACTGAAAACAAGTAAGCAATATAAACCATGTCGGGTGTCCAAGGAATCGGGAACTGGCAAGATGGCAATCACAAGAAGCTAAGTCCTCTATCACCGAAGTGACAAGAGCGGGACGTTGGTCTCAGTCACACAAGGTGAGGAGACTCAACGTAAATCATATACAATAATAAATATACGGGAACGGGACCACGGTAGCGAACCGGGTATCGGGACGGGACCACGGCAATAACCGGGTATCGGGATCCAAACTGCAGCTGGCGGGACGGGAGAGGGATTTCCAAGTCAGTGGATCAGACTGGCAAGGTATCCAAGCTTAGTGATGCCGACTCATAGGATAAAACCAATCGAGACATATCAAGTAATCAAGTACAGTAAATAAACGGGTAAACGGGGGTGCTCAAGGGCACACTGTCATATCATATCGGGCAATACATCTCGGGACAAGTAACTGTTACTAATGTAACTTCAATGCTTTCGGGAAAACAAGTCATGTAATGCAAATCTCGGGACAAGAGGTGAAACAATGAACTATGACAATTTCGGGAAAAGTATTAATTTCAAGATCTATTTAAGTGAATAGGGGTCCCGTATGTCGATTATAACAATTACTTGGTACTCCTTGAGTTTGAAGACATTCCGGGCTCCTTATGCACTTTTACACTTTTCAAAACTTCGAATGACATCCTTGTGATATGGTTCCTTTCTCGAATGGCCTCATACGATGCTTAGTGAATCTCCTTTGATCGACAAAGCTCAACGCTCGAACGAACCGGAGAGTTCGTTCGAGCGGGGATCTTTTCGAAATCTGGGGAATTTCGGTCACCTGACGGTTAGCCGGCGGTTAGCCGCCGCTGGGACAGGCGGCTAGCCGCTGGCTGACCGCACAGCTGACCGCGGCTGGGCTGCAGAATGCAGCTTACTGGAAAGCTGACCGTCAAATGCGGTTAGCTGGCGGTTAGCCGCCGATGTGTTCGGCGGTTAGCCGCTGGCCAACCGTGGAGCTGACTGAGTTTTGAGGTGGAGAATGATGCTCTCTGGAAAAGGAACCGTGACATTTCGGCTACCTGGCGGTTAGCCGCCAGTCACCAGGCGGCTAGCCGCCGGGTGACCGCAGGCTGACCGCCAGTGCTGGAATCACCCACTGTGTTCAGATTTGAGTCATTTTCCTCCTCAAAATCATCCTCCTCACTTCCACTTAATCCTTGCCACATAACTGAGCTAAAAGCTCCTCCAATGCAACTATTTACACTTCTCCACAACTCCAATATGGGTTCATCTCCTCACCTCTTCCATCAACATCAATTCCAATACAAGGGAAGAAGGAAACCATTTCACAACATTCATTTAGGATATAACCAAAGGACAATGCATGCTAAACCAACATGTTTACAAAACATTAAATGACTTAGCCAATCACATTCCTCATGAAAACTCCAATGAGAATGTAAAACTAAACATCTCCTTTCTTCTCACTTAAAACCAAACCAAAGGGGAGAATCCCCATTGTATACAAGGGTCCATTTGCCAAAATCAAGGGGTAATTAAAAACCATTAATCCCATTTCCAAGACAATAGATTAGTTGGCCAAACTCTTTAAATGAGCTTCTATTTCAAATCCATACAAGCTAGTAAACATAAACATGGGTGGGAAACCAACCCCATTCATTTCAAGACCATGTGAGCAACTTGACAATTTGAAAGCATATCTTTCCAAGAAATTAACAAGAGAGAAACAACCAATTCATATGCATTTCGAAATCAATAGAAATGTGACAAGAAGCATATGTGCAAACATGTATCCAATGATCAAGAACAAGTAATAAAGCTTAAGATTTTCTCATAAAACTTAATAACATTCAAGCCATCCATTCATCCACTTGCCTTTGACTCTAATCAAGCAAACCAAGCTCCTAATCACCTCTCAAGTTCAAGATCACAATCTCTACAAAAACCCCCAAAACAAACCCTAAAATGGGTTAAACAAAGGAAGACAATGAATGGGCTCAAATCAAACTAAGAAATAGAGTCTAAGGGAAAGCCATAGCACATACAAGGAAAATGGGAAGGATTCTTTACCTCTAAGGCCATGAATGAACAAGAAGAAGCTTGCAATAGGGGCTGCCCACCTTGGTTTCCCACAAAAATGGTGTCAAACAAGAGAGGAGATGAAGGAGACGAAGTTGCCGGAGTTCCCTCGTCGGATTGGTGGCTCGGAGGCTCCATTAGAGCAAGAGAAATGGAAGAAATGGAGAAGAGGGCTGCTGGCACTGTAGCTGGGAAGTTTCAGTCGATGGAAATGGAGAAATGAGGGAGAAAGAGAGAGTGGAGTCACTTATATAATGGGTGGGTGTGGGTCCCACTACACTCAAAGCTTGCAAAGGGTAAAACATCTATTTGTGGGCCTCGGATGCGATCGACGAAGGAGAGAAAGATGTTTCTCAAAAAATCTAGTTTCCAAAAAGTATAACTTTGGCATGGTTCTGGGATCTCGAAATTTGGGTCCAGATTTGGTGTGAAAAGACTGTTTTGCCCTCAAGGCCAAGAAATCGGTTTTCGGGTTCTCAAATGGATATGGGATCAACATGAAAGTTGTAGGATTCCTCAAGATGAATGCAACGGGCCAAAAACACAATACGAAACCCATCGGGAAAATCTCACAAGAAAATGCAAAGCCGAAAAGGGAACCCCCAAAGGGCCCCACAAGCTGCCAAAGCACTCAAAAGCCCAAAACTAGAAGAAAAACCATTCTAGCTCACCAACTCAACCCAACAACTACTAATCCCACTAAAAGAACTAATCCACAAATAAAACAACACTAATCCAAGAGATTAGGGGTCGGGTTCTCACAGTGCATCAACGCTTTTGGGTGTTTGGGTGGGTGTGCCAGATTTTCTATTTTACTTGGAATTGCAAGTGATGATCCGGAGATCAATCTTCGCAAGTAAAAAAGGAAATAAACTTCTTTTCAAGTTTCCATTGCATATATATTTAAGAAAAGAGACAGTTTTTGATTTTACCGTAAAAGGCGATTTTTTGGCATTTATAGCCGATTTTTGGCGTTTATAGCCGATTTGTGGCGTTTATAGCCGATTTACAATTCTCATCAATAATGAAAGACAAGAGTTGTGGTTTTTTGTCTCTTTAAAAAAAATACAAAATACAATGAAAAGCGAGAAAGGAAGAATCTAACTTTTCAGGAGATTGTGGGAGGGACCCGTTTAGATTGACGGTCGCGAGTCATGTATGGACTCCGCCATCATCCATGCAAATGAGAACGTCGGATGCTTTGGATTCGCTTGGCTTGGCTATATCCTCAGATTTTTAGAGAACAAAGACCGAGAGAAGGTCTTATGCTCAATAAAAAGCCGAGTAGAAGGGCTGAAGAGCCATGTCTAGCCATGTTGGATAGAAGGAGAGGTGGAACCTTGGGGGGGGGGGGGGGTGGCCCCCCAAGGGACTTCAATCACCTTGTAGTGTTGGTTGCTGCAGCAGAGTTTCTTCGTTCGCAAAGTGTCTGGATTTTCAGAGGCTTCAGATCTTCAGGCAATTTTCTGAGAATTTTTCTTTGATCTCGAAAACTTTGGAGGTGACTCCTATTTATAGGCCTTTAGGTAGCCTTTAGGAGTGATTTATGAGCCTTTATGGTAATAAAGCTCATTAAGGGAGGAGTTACAAGTTTAATTGTCTCTTGCTTTGTAACTCCTGCCCCTTGGATTTCATTGGCCGGAGGAGAGTCATGGGCATTTAATCGCCTTTAATCTCCATTATGTTAGGAGTTTCATGGCTTGAATGCCATGATTGTTTGGACTTGTAACTCCTGAACAGAGGCTTCTGATTGGGCCGTCCAAGATAATGGGTTAATGACTGCATTAACTTGCCATAAACGGGCCAATTGATAGCATTAAGTGGCCGCCTTAGTAGCTGAAGAGTCGCGGGCCATGTTGCGTCTTTTGGAATCCCCTTTGCGATGATCATCGATGGATCCTTATGTAAATCAATATCAGATGATCATGTAGTTTCAGACATTGGTTGATACCAGCGGGCCGGCAGCATCTGTCCAGTTGATTTCGCGATCGGGCGGGCAGAAAGTGCACTTTTTTGGTTGTTCGGCTGGCGATCAATGAAGTTTTTTGAAGTTCTGGAAAGGAGTCCTGTGATCTTGATGAATATCAGTGAATTTGGAGCCTCAAAAGCCTGAATCTGGAAAAATCACAGGGACAGAACAACTCATCTCGCGAAAACGGACGAAACAGGGGGTCCCGGGGCGAAATCGGCGCCCTGGACCTCCCAGGGTCGCCGGGCCCATGGTCGCCGGTGACCCTGGGGGGAAAATCCCTTCCCGGGGCCCCTTTTTGGCCGTTTCTCGTCGTTTTTTGCTTCCGTTTTTTTTTTCTTATTTTCTCTGACATTTCTCCACATTATTTGGCTTGATTTCCCTCTGAAAAACCTGATGAGAATCCTTGCAAATTGGTTTGCAAAGTTTCTGATTTTCAGGGAAAAGCCGAACGCAGAACTGCTGATTTTCCGCCAGAAGCTGAAACAGGATCAAACGATGTCGGAATGACCTGAAATTTGAGGTGAAGCTTCTTGAGCATTAAATAAGACGAACCATGGGCTTTCGTTTGAGTTTTGAAGCCGTTTGGGGTCATGCAAACGCTTGCCTTTGATTTCACCGCAAGGGAAATGTCGAGCTTTGACTTTTGGTCAAACGATGTCCGATTGATCTGAAATTCGACGTGTGACTCCCTTATCAGTAGATAAGACCAACCACAGGCTTTCGATTGAGTTTTGCAGACATTTGGAGTCATGCAAATGCTTGCCTTTGATTTCACCGCGAGGGAAATGCCGAGCTTTGACTTTTGGTCAAACGATGTCCGATTGACCTGAAATTCGACGGGTGACTCCCTCATCAGTAGATAAGACCAACCATAGGCTTTTGTTTGAGTTTTAAAGCCATTTGGAGTCATGCAAACGCTTGCCTTTGATTTCACCGCGAGGGAAATGCCGAGCTTTGACTTTTGGTCAAACGATGTCCGATTGACCTGAAATTCGACGGGTGACTCCCTCATCAGTAGATAAGACCAACCATAGGCTTTCGTTTGAGTTTTGAAGCCATTTGGAGTCATGCAAACGCTTGCCTTTGATTTCACCGCGAGGGAAATGTCGAGCTTTGACTTTTGGTCAAACGATGTCCGACTGACCTGAAATTCGACGGGTGACTCCCTCATCAGTAGATAAGACCAACCATAGGCCTTTGTTTGAGTTTTGAAGCCATTTGGAGTCATGCAAACGCTTGCCTTTGATTTCACCGCGAGGGAAATGCCGAGCTTTGACTTTTGGTCAAACGATGTCCGATTGACCTGAAATTCGACGGGTGACTCCCTCATCAGTAGATAAGACTAACCATAGGCTTTAGTTTGAGTTTTGAATCCATTTGGAGTCATGCAAACGCTTGCCTTTGATTTCACCGCGAGGGAAATGCCGAGCTTTGACTTTTGGTCAAACGATGTCCGATTGACCTGAAATTCGACGGGTGACTCCCTCATCAGTAGATAAGACCAACCATAGGCTTTCGTTTGAGTTTTGAAGCCATTTGGAGTCATGCAAACGCTTGCCTTTATTTCACCGCGAAGGAAATGCTGAGCTTTGACTTTCGGTCAAACGATGTCCGATTGACCTGAAATTCGACGTGTGACTCCCTCATCAGTAGATAAGACCAACCACAGGCTTTCGTTTGAGTTTTGAAGCCATTTGGAGTCATGCAAACGCTTTCCTTTGATTTCACCGCAAGGGAGATGTCGAGATTTGACTTCTGGTCAAACGATGTCCGATTGACCTGAAATTCGACGTGTGACTCCCTCATCAGTAGATAAGACCAACCACAGGCTTTCGTTTGAGTTTTGAAGCCATTTGGAGTCATGCAAACGCTTTCCTTTGATTTCACCGCAAGGGAGATGTCGAGATTTGACTTCTGGTCAAACGATGTCCGATTGACCTGAAATTCGACGAGGAGCCTATTGGAGTCATTTTGAGATGATCCACAAGCTCCGAATTGGGTGCCATGGTCCCGGGGTGCTCTGCCGCTGGAAGGTTTTGATTCAGCCGGTGGAGAGTTGATGATGGGTCAAACGTTGCTGGTTTGACTTGAGACTTGACGTGGAGCCCTTTGGACATATTTTGAGAACATCCATAGGCCCCGATCGAAGATTTGGTGTCTCCGATTCTGCCGCCGCCGGGAGCGCTTGTTTAGCTGTTGGAGAAGTGAAGCTAGGCCAAATGATGTCGGAATGGCCCAAAACTTCATGTGTACCTCTCTTTTGGTTGTTTTGAATGACCTTGCAGTTTTTGTTTGTTTCTGACAAGATCTGATGCTTGAAGTGGCGCCTGCCTATTTTTGGTAGGATGCGGCTCCACGTAGCTTTTGGTGTAAAGAGGCAAAGTGACATTTTTGGTGTCAACACTCTTACTTCCTATTTTTCCAGCATTATTTGGTAGCCTATTTTTGTGATTTGTATGGTTGTATGAGATACTAACTTGCAGATGATAATATCCTCTCCATATGGCCCACAAGTCTTTTGCTTTCTATTTATGGTTATTTGTTTATTTAAGGCTCAATGTAAAGGGCATCATGGTTTCCTTGGTTTCCCATGAAAGGGCAAGGCATGATGAATTTCCCTATTGCCCTTTTATTTCCTTGTTTAGATTACCATGTAAGTCTCATAATTGAGGCATAGGAATTTATGTAATTTTTCTTAAATTTGTAAACTCTGGCGATGTCCGAGATGAAGATGGAAAGCGATGTTGGACTCCTAATCAAAGAGTTTGAAGATTACCAAGAGAGTTCTGGAGTTTCCCAAAGACTTTGAAGAATTCCAAAGTTTTGGAAAGTCTAGAAGTCCAAGAAGTCTATTCCGCTTGGGCCATGTGGAGGAGAGGACTAGTTTCTAATTTTGCAATTTCTATTTATGGATGCATGCTTAAATTAGAATTTTTCCAGATCTGATCCAAACATAGCAAGTTACTAAAAATTGGTTAAATCAAGTTAATTTTTGTAAAGAGTTCTAATTAGTGTTGGTGACCCATGAGATGGACACATTGGTAACACTAATTTAGAAACTAGACTTTCCTTAAAATAACTTGACTTGGAACCAATCTTAGATCATATCCTGAGATGATTTGATGTTCATATGTATACATGTGGGCCCTAATACCTTACAAAGAAATCCTCAATTCTAAAATATTAAGTGGGAGCGGGGCATTTATATTTAGAAATCCCTATGGTTTTCCACCATAGGTCCATTGTAAGGAAAGTATTAGCCTCGCGCCATCTCGAGTATGGCCGTTCCCCACGGAGGGCTTTTACTTGTCTGGTTACTAGATATGGATCTCCTATGGATAGTGTTGGTGAGACGGGGCGGGGGCCTACTCCCCAAGGAGGAGTTGCTCACAACGGTTGTCATGCAATGCTAGTTGGTGGGTCACACTTAACTAAAATAATGATGTAGTATCCCCAAGGATTTGCCTCATTTATTTTAGAAACCAAAGTTAATCGGGAGTCATTGATCATTTGGTATGAGATACCTAGATAATAATGAATGAAGGGGATCATGGAAAGTTAGTCTTAATCCTAATTTTGACCAACTTTTATCCGCACCAATCTAGGTGGTATTCGCACTCCCCAAGGACGCATACCCCTGGGATTAGGATTCCGATGTATTCTGAATTTAATGGTTATGAGGATTCCATATAAATTTGGTAGAATACTAAACCCTAATGTCATTTAAAATTCATTAATTGAATGAATGGTTATGTGCTACAGTATTTTCAGCATGAATTCAAACACTTTCAATCCACTTGCGACCATCCTCAACCAGAAGAAATTAGTGGGATCCAACTATGTAGACTGGAAACGGAACCTGGATGTTGTCCTGACAGCTTCAAGATATAAACATGTCCTTACCAAACCCCCCCTTGATGAGCCATTGCCAGAAGCATCACAGGAAGAAAAGGAACTTTACACCAAGTGGGCCAAAGACGATGAGATGGCCAGATGTTACATACATGCATCTATGTCTATTGTTTTACAACACCGACATCAATCCTTTTAGACTGCATATGATATTATATCAAACTTAAAGGAGATGTTTGCGGAACAGGGTAGGCCTGCTAGACAGGCTGCTATGATGGTGCTTATAAGCACCAAGATGGCTGAAGGCACACCAGTATAGGACCATATGTTGAAAATGATGCACTCATTGAATGAGTTAGATGTACTGGGGGCTGTAATTGATGCAGAATCACAGATTGACATAATCCTTGAGTCACTACCAGAGTCATTCAATAATTTCAAGGTCAATTACAACATGAATAAAATGAATCTGACTCTGGCTGAGTTGTCTAGCCAGCTGGTGGTGACTGAAGACATTATGAAGAAAAAGCCAACTGCCCTGATGACAGAAAAGTCATTTGCCAAGTCCAAACCGAAAGGCAAAGGGCGGAAAGGCAAGAAGAAATCAGTTCCGAAGGGTCCTAAGGTGGAGAATTGTCCTAATGGTGGTGTTGGCAAGGCTAAGGGAGCAGGGACAAAAGGAAAGTGTTTCCATTGTGGTATGACAGGACATTGGAAGAGGAATTGTCCAGAATATCTGTCTAAGAAGAAGACCTCAAGTATGATTGAGTCACTTGTTACTGAAGTTAGTTTTGCAATTGGTACTTCAGAATCTTGGTGTGTGGACTCTAGGGCAACTAATCACATATGTAATTCGTTGCAGGGGTTCAAGGAAACCAGGAGACTCAGTGACGGCGAAATCATTGTCAACCTGGGATCTGATGCTAAGGTGGATGCGGTCTCAGTAGGAGTTATTACTTTATATTTTCAAGATAATAAGTTGGTTTTGTCAGATACTCTATATGTACCATCTTTAAGATGGAATTTAATTTCAGTTTCTAGTTTGGCGAATAAAAGTTATTCTATTACTTTTGGTACTGAAGTTGTCATAAAGAGAAACGGTACTTTTATATGTTCTGGCATGGTAACCAATGGGCTTTATCTATTAACTCCTACAATGTATGAGATACATGATACCGAAATAGTTAATAGACCATCATTAAAGAGAAAGTCACCTTAATCTAATCCAACAAAACTTTGGCACTTGAGGCTAGGTCATATAAACCTAAATAAGATTGACAGGCTAGTGAAAGATGGTATCTTGCCTTCATTGGTTGTAGAATCAATGCCTGTCTGTGAGTCCTGTCTGGAAGGCAAAATGACCAAAAGACCCTTTTCATCCAAGGGCAATAGGGCCAAAGATTTATTGGAATTAGTACATACTGATGTGTGTGGGCCCATTAATGTAAGAGCCAGAGGAGGATATGAGTACTTCATCACTTTCACAGATGATTACTCAAGATATGGATACATATACCTTATGCACCGCAAGTCCGAGGCTTTTGAAAAGTTCAAAGAGTTTCGATCGGAAGCGGAAAAGCAATTAGGTAAAAGTATCAACTTCGATCAGATCGAGGAGGGGAATATCTCTCTGGTGACTTTATGACACACTTATCAGAAAATGGGATTCTATCCCAGTTGTCTGCTCCTGGTATACCTCAACAGAATGGAGTGGCGGAAAGAAGGAACCGAACTCTTTTAGATATGATTAGATCTATGTTGAGTTTCTCAGGATTACCTATATCCTTTTGGGGACATGCCTTGGAAACTGCGTTGTACATACTAAACCTCGTACCATCTAAGTCTGTACCTAAGACTCCCCGGGAGTTATGGTCTGGGCGAAAGCCTAGTCTACAACATTTACACGTTTGGGGTTGTCCGGCACATGTGCTGAAGGTAAAGACGGATAAGTTGGAAACGAAGTCGGAAGTATGCACATTTATAGGATATCGAAAGGAACTAAATGTTGGTCATTCTATAATCCCAGAGAGCAGAAAGTCCTGGTAAGCACCAATGCGGTTTTTCTGGAGGTAGATTATATGATGGACCGGAAATCTTTAGAAAAGGTGATCTTGGAAGAGATTCAAGAACAATCAATTCCAAATCCAAATATGACCGAACTTGAGGAAGAACCGCCCCTACCAGACCCAGTAGTTACACCAGTGCCTCGTCGTAGTGGGATAATTATCAGGCCCCCTGATAGGTTCTCGTTCTTGGGAGAGTCTTACGAGGCAATCCCGGTAGAACCGGAACAGGATCCCTGTAACTATGATGAAGCAATTAATGACATAGATTCGGGACATTGGCAAGATGCTATGGAAGCTGAGATGGAGTCTATGTACTCTAATCAGGTCTGGACACTTGTGGACTTGCCTGCCAATATCAAACCTATTGGGTGCAAGTGGGTCTACAAGAGAAAGAGAGGACCAGATGGAAGAATTGAGACCTTTAAGGACAGGCTTGTTGCGAAAGGGTATACTCAGAAAGAGGGTATCGATTATGAGGAAACCTTCTCGCCGGTAGCCATGCCCAAGCCCATCCGCATACTCTTATCCATTGCAGCTCATCTCGATTACGAGATTTGGCAAATGGATGTCAAGACGGCGTTTCTCAACGGCCATCTTGAGGAAGACATCTATATGATGCAGCCAGACAGTTTTATAGCAAGTAACCAAAAGCAAAGAGTTTGCAAGCTGCAGAAATCCATTTATGGACTAAAGCAGGCATCCCGAAGCTGGAACATCCATTTTGACCGGGCAATCAAATCATTTGGTTTTAGTCAAAATCCGGATGAGTCATGTGTGTACACGAAAAATGAAGGTGACAGGGTAGTTTTTCTGATTTTATATGTCGATGACATCCTACTCCTTAGGAAGGATATAGGAATGTTGTCAACGGTGAAAGTTTGGTTGGCAAAGACTTTTGATATGAAGGACTTGGGAGAAGCTAGTTACATCCTAGGGATCAAACTCCATCGAGATCGAAAAAACAGGATGATTGGCTTATCTCAAGCTGCATACATAGATAAGGTACTGGTACGGTTTGCTATGCAGGACTCCAAGAAGGGTATCACACCTTTCAGGCATGGAGTGCACCTTTCCAAGGATCAGGGTCCCAAGACCCCAGAGGAAAAGGAGCAAATGAGAGCAATTCCATACGCTTCAGCTGTTGGTAGCCTCATGTATGCTATGCTATGTACTAGATCGGATATCTATCATGTAGTGGGCTTTGTCAGCAGATATCAGTCTAACCCAGGTCCTGACCATTGGACTGCTGTAAAATGTATCCTTCAGTACTTGAGAAGGACTAGAGATTACATGTTGATTTACGGCAGTGATGAGCTGATTCCAGTCGGATATACAGATTCTGACTTCATGTCAGATAAGGATTCCAAGAAATCTACCTCTGGTTATGTGTTTATGCTTGGCGGAGGAGCTATCAGCTGGAGGAGTATTAAAAAGGAATGTACCGCTGATTCCACTTCTGAGGCTGAATATGTAGCGGCTTGTGAAGCAGCTAAGGAAGCAGTATGACTCAAAAGATTCCTTTTGGAACTTGGAGTGGTACCTTTGGCACGACAGCCGCTCACAGTTTACTGTGACAGCAGCGGGGCAGTCGCTCAGTCCAAGGAACCAAGGAGCCATAAAAGCCAAAAGCACATACAGAGGAAGTATCATTTGGTCAAAGAGATTGTGCAGAGAGGTGATATTGCAATTACCAAGATAGCCTCTGCGGATAATCTGGCAGATCCATTTACTAAGCCTTTGACCACCAAGGTTTTTGAGCAGCATGTAGATGGGATGGGCACGAGATGCAATCCTGATTGGCATTGAGCCCAAGTGGGAGATTGTTAGTTTATGGTCTCAATACCAAGGGTCTATGATGTAATAAATTGATTAATTTCTTTATTTATCAATACAATTCATGCTTTTCCTTTCATGAGATGAATGGTGTTTTATATACTTGCACATAACTAATACAAATGACATAATGGTTCATGAGATGAACCGGAGTCCACAAGTATACTAGGTGTAATACATGTGTATGGATGAGATCCACATACAGGAGATATGTATTACATATCTTATACTTAAATTATCTTCACAACCAGTGATGAGATTGGACATCTCATCTGACAAGGTTGCAGCATTTTGACCACTATGAGATAGTGTGATTTATCTCGATCATCAAAATGTAAGATTCTGGATCATGATGCTGGTACATTGGATGTATTGAAGGACCATGAGAAGCACCTTATATACACTGTCTTTATTTTAAGGTCTGCTCTCATAATTCCCTAGCAATAGGCTCATAATCCTGAGACATTAATGAACTCAAGTTTCTAACTATTCATTTTCTTTGAGTCACCAATGAGTGAGGCCAATTGTAGGTCAACACCTCGGTGATTTGGGTACTTGATAGTAGAGTTGTGGGAACATTCAGTGGTCAAGATGGAATCTATCTTTAATATCCCCTTGTGTCAATTAATGGATTTATCATTGGTAAGTGCGCACCCATTCCGATTAAGAGTTAATTGGATCGGTACCAAATGATCATTATAATTAATTGGGGCTCAAGGATAATAAGATATGGATCTAATTTGGTGGACAGGTCCATTTGATCCATGGATATAGATGGAGGGGCCTACTTGTGGTATTGTGGAAGTTTAGGGTCTCCATTGTAATTTATTCTTAAGACTGGAGTGCAATTGCATTTATATAGTGGAGTTATTTGCAATTAACTGTGGACCAGATTGCACATGAGATGTGGGGTCGCGTGTCCCAGTTGGAGCAAACTTTTTAAGGAATCCCTAGTGGTCCCCACGCTAGCCCAATTTATTAGAAAGATACTAATTCTACTTGAACTCTAAAAGGAAGGTTACTATTTCTATTTGAAGTGAGACTTCTAATAGTGGTAATAGTAAGCTACTAATTATTAATGGAAGTAGGACTTCTATTTTAATTAGAAAGGAGAAAGCTACTGATTGTTGTAGAAGTAAGACTTCTATGGCAACAATTAAGGGAGATGTTTACTAATTTGTAATGGGAGTTAAACTTCTATTTCAAATAGGAAAAGACGAGTTATGGAGGGCTATAAATAGAGGAATAATCCTCTCAAATTCGTGCATAACACATAGAGCACTTTCAGCCCCTTTGTACAAGAGTTGCACAAGTCCTCTTCCTCTCAGAGTTCCCTTCTCTTTCACCTTTAGTTCCCTAGAGTTAATAGTAGGGTTTTCTTTTGAGGATTCCACCATCTTCTTGAGAAAAAGAGATCTAATACAGGACATAGCGTGGAAGATCAAAAGGAGTTGAAGATTCTGAATTGGATTGTGAAGTTGTTCATCATCAAAGTAAAGAACACAAATCCTCCATTAGAGCACAACAAAGCTCCAAAGGTATATCTACATCCTTGCATGTTGTGGATTTCGTGGTAGCATTTTTATGTGCTGTTTTCTATTTTATAGATAGTATATGTTGCTGTACATGGCTATGAGATTGAGGGAATTGCATTCTGGATTGGGTTTGTTGCATTGTAGACAATTAATCCTTGCATCAAGTGGGTCAAAAGTTTTGAAACCTGTCTGGAAGGCCCACCTATATTCCAACATCCTCTACCGCGTCGCCCCAACAGGAGCCCGGGGCTTCAGCTTCACGCCTAACCAAATCCACTCCAGCTGCAAGCCCAACAACGACCCATCATTCAAAACAGGGAAAAGACTTGAGGTGTTTAGCAAGGTAAAAATATATCATGAAGGGAAATAGTCATCTAGTAGAGGGAGTCTCCACTACCCAGTGCTCAAAAATTCAAGCTAATGCCCCTTCTCCAAGTTTTCTTAGACAAGGGGCATTGGGGGGCAAATGATGGGCCAAGCCCTAATGGCCCAATCCGCCCAATCTTATAGAGGCCCACCAAGCCCAAAGTGGTCCAAGTCCAGTCGTTAAAGGTCGGGTCCAGATCCACAAAGTGACGAAGTCAGCGCGTCGTTCCCTTAAACTGCTTTTACCCGGTCCTGCGGAGGAGATCCTACCTGCCTCGTCTGTTGAGGGCATTTCGAAGACTCCGTCAGAATGGAGCGTCCGTTGCTGAAGAGTCGGCCCCATCTGTTAGGGGAAGACTATAACTCACAGAGCCCCACCAACACTGGGGGGCAAGTAACATTTTACCATCTTTGCAGTCTTTCTGTATTCTTCAAACCTGTAATCCCTATATCGGAGAAGTAAAATCATCACTTTGGAGTGGATGTAGGTCACACTGACCGAACCACTATAAATTTTCTCTCTCTCCATTAATTTTCACATTCTTTACTAATCACTTGACCGGTGGTGCCCGAAAACACATTTTTGGCATCATCAGAATCCATTCTAATGATTTTCATGAAGGCACAACACTAGATTTTGACTCTAGGTTTTTACACCTAATCAAGAGTTCCAAAAACACTTGATCCTAAAATAGAGCACGGGGCTCTGATACCAATTGAAAGTCCTGGATCCTAACTCTAGAGGGAGGGGGTGAATAGGGACAGCTACAATTGTGACCAATTTTGGTAAATTTTAACTTCTTTAAAATAAACAAGTCACAAGTGATGATAAACAAATAAAATGCGGAAGCTGACAAAAAGAATCACCACAACGCATGCACCATCACACAAGGATTTATAGTGGTTCGGCCTCAATGCCTACATCTACTACCGGCCAGTGATCCAACACCCCATTGGATTTCCACTATCTATGCTTTTCAATAGGCTAAGCAATAACCTTTACAATGTTCTTTTTCTAGGCTAAACAACAACCTATCAATGTGCTTTTCTAGGCTAAGCAATAACCTTTACAAGATGCTTTTCCAAGGCTAAGCAGTAACCTCTACAATGTGTTTTTCTTAGGCTAAGCAATAACCTTTACAATAAAAAGATTTTCTCTCAATGTAGTGTCTACACAAACACTTTAAGAGATACAATTAAAGCTCAATTACAATGCCTTTTAATTAGGCGGATATGAAAGTGAAAAACTAACTCACACAAACACTAAATGAATGCAAAGGTTTATGCTGATGATGTGTGTGTGTGATAACTTCAATCAAGTTAAAAACAAAGCTCAGTTAAAATATGCTCAATGCATTTAAAAGTTTAAGGCATATAAAAAGATTTGATTGAAGTTAAATGCAAATCACGTGTATGAATACAAACTTGTTAATGACATGAAAATCAAGGGCTCACAAGTTCTATGAAATTTATTAACTTAAAACATGTGATGCATGTGCAATGTTGTTCTCAAAATCAAATTAATTTAACTAAGGTTTAAATGAATGAAAACAACAAATAAAGATTCAACCAAGTAAATGAATCATGCTATAAAAGAAATCAAGGATTTTGGGTAAGCATGATTAATGAACATTTTAAAACAATTTGGTCTGAAATCAAGGGTGAAGAATCCAATCCAACTTAGATCAAAGATTAAATGAAGAATGGATTCAACACATCATAGTTATCTTGCTAAAAATCATTTACCAAAGATTTAAACAAAGCATCTAACATATGATTAAGAAAGGTAAAGCTTACTTAGAGATTTAACTTCATTAATCCAAGCTTTAGCTTTCCAAATGACCCCATGGTCTCTCTTAGTTCATCCCCTTTTCCTTGCCTCCAAATACCTCAAGGATGACTTAAAAAATCTCTAACTTTGGCAAAGGAATGAACTTCATTTTATAGCCAAAAACTGCCCAACGGCTTGTCCTCAGACGACCTGGAACAGGGCCCGGTCGACCTGGCCTTCAAAGGTCATAAAATTGACCGTTTGAAAAGAGTTGCAATGGCTCTTTACCTAGTCGACCCGCAGTGGGCTCGGTCGACCGGGTCCACTGGGCCGGTCGACCGGCCACACTGCAGGTCGACCCGGGCCTGGGACTAAAATCCTCTAAAATTGCATATTTCAAATTATTTTCATGTGGCGACTTTTGGGCTATTAAATCAAGCTTGGAATCATGATTTAAATCAAACTAAGAGGGTTAAAAAACATGAAACATAAAAGCCTAAAATGATTTGAAAGATGTAAAACATAGGCTAGTTTGATTTAGTAACACTTCTTTTCAAAATAAATTGCATCCAAGTTTAAAATTAAAACATGCATAAATCAATACTTCTATAAGACTAAAAAGCAATGCATGTGAAATTCAAGATTTCAAGTTTTTCTAAAACAATGCATGTGTGAAAATTCAAATGATGGTAAAATCTTAATTCATCCATCAAATTGCAATATATAAAATCCCTAACAACAAGGAGCAACCAACTTTTCCAAGATAGACTTGAGGTCCGGGTACCATCAGTTAAGAGTTAGAGACTCAGATGTGCCAAAAACTACTTTTCGAACAAGGTATGGGCACTATGAATTTTTGGTGATGCCGTTCGGATTGACTAACGCACCCGCAGTATTCATGGCCCTCATCAACAAGATCTTTGCACAACACTTGGATCACTTCGTAGATGTAATAGTACACTAGATGTAATACATGTGTATGGATGAGATCCACATACAGGAGATATGTATTGCAAATCTTATACTTAAATATCATCACAACCAGTGATGAGATTGGGCATCTCATCTGACAAGGCTGCAGCACTTTGATCACTATAAGATAGTGTGATTTGTCTCGATCATCGGAATGTAAGATTCTGGATCATGGTGCTGGTACATTGGATGTATTGAAGGACCATGAGAAGCACCTTATGTACACTGTCTTTAATTTAAGGTCTGCTCTCATAATTCCCTAGCAATAGGCTCATAATCCTGAGACATTAATGAACTCAAGTTTCTATCTATTCATTTGCTTTGAGTCACCAATGAGTAAGGCCAATTGTAGGTCAACACCTCGGTGATTTGGGTACGTGGTAGTGAAGCTGTGGGAACATTCAATGGTCAAGATGGAATCTATCTTTAATATCCCCTTGTGCCAATTAATGGATTTATCATTGGTAAGTGCGCACCCATTCCAATTAAGAGTTAATTGGATCGGTACCAAATGATCATTATAATTAATTGGGGCTCAAGGATAATAAGATATGGATCTAATTTGGTGGACAGGTCCAATTGATCCATGGATATAGATGGAGGGGCCTACTTGTGGCAATTGGGAAGTTTAGGGTCTTCATTGCAATATATTCCTAAGACTGGAGTGCAATTGCATTTATATAGTGGAGTTATTTTCAATTAACTGTGGGCCCAGATTGCACATGGGACGTGGGGTCGCGTGTCCTAGTTGGAGCCAGCTTTCTAAGGAATCCCTAGCGGCCCCACACTAGCCCAAGTTATTAGACAGATACTAATTCTACTTGAACTCTAATAGGAAGGTTACTATTTCTATTTGAAGTGAGACTTCTAATAGTGGTAATAATAAGTTACTAATTATTAATGGAAGTAGGACTTCTATTTTAATTAGAAAGGAGAAAGCTACTAATTGTTGTGGAAGTGAGACTTCTATGGCAACTAGCAAGGGAGAAGGTTACTCTTTTGTAATGGGAGTTGAACTTCTATTTCAAATAGGTAAAGAGGTGGAATGGAGGACTATAAATAGGGGCTATATCCCCTCTTGGATGTCCATAACAAAGAGAGCTTGTCCAGCCCTTTTGTGCAAGTGTTGCACAACTTCTCTTCCTCTTTCAGTTCTCTTCTCTTTCTCCTTTAGTTCCTTAAAGTTACTAGTTGGTTTTTCTCTTGAAGTTTCCACCAATCTTCTTGAGAAAAGAGATCTAATACGGGTCATAGCGTGGAAGATCAAAGGGTGTTGGAGATTCTGATTTGATTAAGTGAAAGCGTTCATCATCAAAGAAAGAGATCAACTTCTCCATTAGAGCACTACTAAGCTCCAAAGGTATAATCTACATCCTTGTATGTTGTAGATTTCATGGTTGCATGTTTAGGTGTTGTTTTCTATTTGTCTAGATAGTATATATTGATGTACATGATTTATGAGTTTGAGGGATTGCATCCTAGACTTGGTCTTGTTGCCTTCTAGATAGTTGATTCCTGCATTAAGTAGATCAAAAGTTTTTGAAACCTATCTGAATGGCCCACCTATTTTCCAACAATTGGTATCCGAGCCATACTTCTTCTCTAATCACGTTAGATCAGTAAGCTTGTTCTAGTCTTTGCATGAGATATGAAGAGTATAGAGCAAGGGCTATGTAAGGATCAATTTTTGATGAATTTGCTTGGTTTGATAGTAGATTCATGTTTGGATAGTCACAAAAGGGTTTAATAATTATTGAAGGATGGTACGAAGCCATAGGAACACTTTGGAAGTGATTTGGTGAAAAATGGACACGAAACAGAAAAACCCAAGTTGCAGGTTTTCATCAGTCCGGTTGACCTGGCCCCGTGCTCGGTCGACCGGGTGACTTGCAGGTTGATCGACCGAGTCTTCGTCGGTCGACCGAGGACACTGCACAGCAGGTTGCAGAAACTGGATTTTTTAGTTTCGGATCTTCTCTTACATCCTATTTTTCCAGCGTTATTTGGCAGCCTATTTTTGTGATTTGTATGGTTGTATGAGATACTAACTTGTAGATGATCATGTCCTCTCCATATGGCCCACAAGTCTTTTACTTTCTTTTTATGGTTGTTGGTTTATTTGAGGCTAAGTGTAAAGGGCATCATGGTTTCCTTGGTTTCCCGTGAAAGGGCAAGGCATGATGAATTTCCTTATAGCCCTTTTATTTTCATGTTTCAATTACCATGTAAGTCTCATAACTGAGACATAGGAATTTATATATTTTTTTCTAAATTTGTAAATTCTGGCGATGTCCGAGACGAAGAAGGAAAGTAATGTTGGACTCCTAATCAAAGAGCTTGAATATTGCCAAAAGTGTTTTGGAGTTGCCCAAAGAGTTTGAGGAATTCCAAAGTTTTGGAAAGTCTAGAAGTCCAAGAAGTCAATTCCGCTAGGGCCATGTGGAGGAGAGGACTAGTTTCTAATTTTAGCACTTTCTATTTACGGATGAATGCTTAATTTAGAATGTTTCCAAATCTGATCCAAACATAGCAAGTTACTAAAATTGGTCAAATCAAATTAATTTTTGGAAAGAGTTCTAATTAGTGTTGATGACCCATGAGATGGACACATTGGTAACACTAATTTAAGAAACTGGATTTTCCTTAAAATAACTTGACTTGGAACCAATCTTTGATCATATCATGAGATGATTTCATGTTCATATTTATATACATGTGGGCCCTAATGCCTTACAAGGAAATCTTCAATTCTAAAATATTAAGCGGGAGCGGGGCATTTATATTTAGAAATCCCCAGGTTTTCCACCATAGGTCCATTGTAAGGAAAGTATTAGCCTCGCGGCATCTTGAGAATGGTCATTCCCCACGGAGGGCTTTTATTTCTCCGGTTACTAGATATGGATCTCCTATGGATAGTGTTGGTGAGACGGGGCGGGGGCCCACTCCCCAAGGAGGAGCTGCCCGCAATGGTTGTCATGCAATGCTAGTTGGTGGGTCACACTTAACTAAACTAATGATGTAGTATCCCCAAGGATTTGGCTGATGCATTTTAGAGACCAAAGCAAATCGGGAGTCATACATTATTTGGTATGAGATACCTAGATAATAATGAATGATGGGGATCATGGATAGTTAGTCTTAATTCTGATTTTGACCAACTTTGATCCGCACCAATCTAGGTGGTATTTACACTCCCCAAGGAGGCATACCCCGGGGATTGGGATTCCGATGTATTCTGAATTTAGCGGTTATGAGGATTCTATATAAATTTGGTAGAATACTAAACCCTAATGTCATTTAAATTCATTAATTGAATGTATGGTTTGGTGCTACAATATTTCAAGCATGAATTCAAATACTTTCAACCCACTTGCGACCATCCTCAACCAGAATAAGTTGGTGGGATCCAATTATGTAGACTAGAAACGGAACCTGGATATAGTCCTGACAGCTTCAGGATATAAATATGTCCTTACCAAACCCCCCCCCTTGATGAGCCAGTGCTAGAAGCATCACAGGAAGAAAAAGAACTTTACACTAAGTGGGCCAAAGACGATGAGATGGCCAGATGTTATATACAGGCATCCATGTCTAGTGTTTTGCAACACCAACATCAATCCTATAAGACTGCATATGATATTATATCAAACTTAAAGAAGATGTTTGCGGAACAGGGCAGGCCTACTAGACAGGCTGCTATGAGGGTGCTTATAAGCACCAAGATGGCTGAAGGCACACCAGTACAGGACCATATGTTGAAAATGATGGACTCATTGAATGAGTTAGATGTACTGGGGGCTGCGATTGATGCAGAATCGCAGATTGATATAATCCTTGAGTCACTACCAGAGTCATTCAACAATTTCAAGGTCAATTACAACATGAATAAAATGAATCTAACTCTGGCTGAGCTGTCTAGCCAGCTGGTGGTGACTGAAGGGATTATGAAGAAAAAGTCAACTGCCCTGATGACAGAAAAGTCATTTGCCAAGTCCAAACCGAAAGGCAAAGGGCGGAAAGGCAAGAAGAAATCAGTTCCGAAGGGCCCTAAGGCAGCGAATGGTCCTAATGGTGGTGTTGGCAAGGCTAAGGGATCAGGGACAAAAGGAAAGTGTTTCCATTGTGGTATGACAGGACATTGGAAGAGGAATTGTCAAGAATATCTGTCTAAGAAGAAGACCTCAGGTATGATTGAGTCACTTGTTACTGAAGTTAGTTTTGCAACTGGTACTTCAGAATCTTGGTGTGTGGACTCCGGGGCAACTAGTCACATATGTAATTTGTTGCAGGGGTTCAGGGAAACCAGGAGACTCAGTGACAGCGAAATCATTGTCAACCTAGGATCTGATGCTAAGGCGGATGCGGTCTCAGTAGGAGTTATTACTTTACGTTTTCAAGATAATAAGTTGGTTTTGTCAGACACTCTATATGTATCGTCTTTAAGACATAATTTAATTTCAGTTTCTAGTTTGGTGAATAAAAGTTATTCTATTACTTTTGGTACTGAAGTTGTCATAAAGAGGAACAGTACTTTTATATGTTTTGGCAAGGAACCAATGGGCTTTATCTGTTAACTACCACAATGTATGAGATACATGATACCGAAATAATTAATATGCCATCATCAAAGAGAAGGTCACCTACATCTAATCCAACAAAACTTTGGCACTTGAGGCTAGGTCATATAAACCTAAATAGGATTGACAGGCTAGTGAAAGATGGTATCTTGCCTTCATTGGTTGTAGAACCAATGCTTGTCTGTGAGTCCCGTTTGGAAGGCAAAATGACCAAAAGACCCTTTTCATCCAAGGGCAATAGGGCCAAAGATTTATTGGAATTAGTGCATACTGATGTGTGTGGACCCATTAATGTCAGGGCCAGAGGAGGATATGAATACTTCATCACTTTCACAGATGATTATTCAAGATATGGATACATATACCTTATGCACCGCAAGTCCGAGGCTTTTGAAAAGTTCAAAGAGTTTCGAGCGGAAGCGGAAAAATGATTAGGTAAAAGTATCAAGAATCTTCGATCAGATCGAGGAACGGAATATCTCTCTGGTGATTTTATGGGACACTTGTCCAAAATTGGGATTCTATCCCAGTTGTCTGCTCCTGGGATGCCTTAACAGAATGGAGTAACGGAAAGAAGGAACCAGACTCTTTTAGATATGATTAGGTCTATGTTGAGTTTCTCAGGATTACCAATATCCTTTTGGGGATATGCCTTGGATACTGCAATGTACATACTAAACCTCGTACCATCTAAGTCTGTACCTAAGACTCCCTGGGAGTTATGGTCTGGGCGAAAGCCTAGTCTACAACATCTACACATTTGGGGATGTCCGGCACATGTGCTAAAGGTAAAGATAGATAAGCTGGAAAGGAAGTTGGAAGTATGCACGTTTGTAGGATATCCTAAAGGAACTAAAGGTTGGTTATTCTACAATCCCAGAGAGCAGAAAGTGTTGGTAAGCACCAATGCGGTTTTTCTGGAGGAAGATTATATGATGGACCGGAAATCTTTAGAAAAGGTGATCTTGGAAGAGATTCAAGAACAATCAATTCCAAATCCAAGTATGACCAAACTTGAGGAAGAACCGCCCCTACCAGATCCAGTAGTTACACCAGTACCTCGTCGTAGTGGGAGAATAATCAGGCCCCCTGATAGGTTCTCGTTCTTGGGAGAGTCTAACAAGGCAATCCCGGAAGAATTGGAACAGGATCCTTATAACTATGATGAAGCAATTAATGACATAGATTCGGGACATTGGCAAGATGCTATGAAAGCTGAGATGGAGTCTATGTACTCTAATCAGGTCTGGACACTTGTGGACTTGCCTGCCAATATCAAACCTATTGGGTGCAAGTGGGTCTACAAGAGAAAACGAGGACCAGATGGAAGAGTTGAGGCCTTTAAGGCCAGGCTTGTTGTCACGCCCCCGAACCAGAACCTCGGGGGTGGGAAATGGGATTAAGCACCAATAATATTTTACTTCTCCCAGGATCCGCGTGTGTGAAGACAACACATTCTGAATATTTTGCGGAAGCATTTGTGGCGTTGCGACCCGAAGTCCGTGGCCATCGGATTCCGCGTCGCACTCAACCTTTAGCGTATAGCTATTATATCAAGAATCATATCAGACTGGAGTAACCATCACAATAAATCACAGAGCTGACAGTAACAGGATATTACATTCCCAAATATATTCAAGTTACAATTATCAATGTACATTAATTAAGAATCCCAAGAAAAAGGCTAATAAAAGCCATACAACAATAAGCTATAAACTACTACCCAAATGTGACGTAGCTCCGATGTCAAGCTCAATGTCTACATGACATAGCCGACAAAACAACCTGCAAGGCATGACTCCACAGCCAACAAAAACACTCAACTCGGGACGAAGAAATCTGAACCTGAGTACCAAAAGTAGTGGGTCAGACACGACGGTCTGGCAGGTGGATGAAAAGATAACAAATATACTGAAGAATAAAACATAAGATAAATCATGCTATTCGATCAAATGCTGCATATAATTTAAACGGGTGCAAAGTCGGGAATCTCGGGGAAAACCTGTATTCATTTCAAGCACGGGTAACACGTGAAGATCTAATAAAACATGTGTTCATTTACATCATCTATAATCATAGATATTTGACAATTGGGTGTTCGTCTAAAACATGTATAAATGTGGCGGTATGGCAAAACAACGTTCATTTGAAACCTATGTAGAAATTCAGATATTTAACAAACCGGGTGTTCGTTTAAACAGGTGTAACCAAAGAAATCTGACAAGACTAATGTTCATTTATACGTATTTCAAAACATGGGTATTCAACCAATCGAGTATCATTTAAAAACAGGTATAAACATAGTGATTTGGCAAAACAAGTGTCATCTAAAACATATTTCAAAGCATGGATATTTAAGAAATCGGGTATTCATTTAAAACATGTATAAACCTGGGGATTTGACAAACCAAATGTCATTTAAAACAAAGTATGGATATTTAACAATTCAGGTACTCCTTTAAAGCATCTGTAATCATATAAATCTCGCAAAACCATTGATCGTTTGAAACATGTCTAAAAGCATGGGTATTCACCCAATTAGCATCCATTTAAAACCTGTGCATGTACAAAGAACGGAAAACAATATAATAATAACTGAATTTACATTGGAGAATATGAACACTTGTTTAGATAACAACTCTCATAAAGGAAACAAATCATATATCGAAAAACAAGTAAGCAATATAAACATGTCGGGTATCCAAGGGAGCGGGAACTGGCAAGGTGGCAATCACAAGAAGCTAAGTCCTCTATCACCGAAGTGACAAGAGTATAACGGGACGTTGGTCTCAGTCACACAAGGTGAGGAGACTCAACGCAAATCATATATACAATATAAATATACGGGAACGGGACCACGGTAGCGAACCGGGTATCGGGACGGGACCACGGCAATAACCGGGTATCGGGATCCAAACTGCAGCTGGCGGGACGGGAGAGGGATTTCCAAGTCAGTGGATCAGACTGACAAGGTATCCAAGCTTAGTGATGCCGACTCATAGGATAAAACCAATCGAGACATATGCGAGTAATCAAGTACAGTAAATAAACGGGTAAAACGGGGGTGCTCAAGGGCACACTGTCACTACATATCGGGCAATACATTTCGGGACAATTCACTGTTACTAGTGTAACTTCAATGCTTTCGGGAAAACAAGTAAATCAAGTGCAATAAATAAACGGGTAAAACGGGGTGCTCAAGGGCACACTTTCATATCATGTGGTGCAATGCACTTCGGGATAAATAACTGTTACTAGAGTAACTTCAATGTTTTCGGGAAAACAAGTCATATAATGCAAATCTTGGAAATGAGGTGAAACAATAAACTATAACAATTTCGGGAAAAGCATTAATTTCAAGATCTATTTAAGTGAATAGGGGTCCCGTATGTCGATTATAGTCATTACTTGGTACTCCTTGAGTTTGAAGACATTCCGGGCTCCTTATGCACTTTTACGCTTTTCAAATGCACAACATCAAGTTGAAAACTCTTAATCACATACTAGTTTTCATTGGTTCAAATATCCACTTCACTTTTCAATCTTTTATCACTAAGATAAGTATACCATTGGATTCCTTATTTCAAGAGCTTTCCAACGGTATATAGAACTTCCAAATCCGATATGGGAATCAAAAGTTATAGGCGTTTCAAAGTGACAATTTTTACCCCCCTGCAGGTTCCCGGCGTCCGGACGCCAGAAACCAGGCGTCTGGACGCCCGGAAGCAGAAAAGGGCGCCCAGGTCTCTGTCTCCTGGCGTCTGGACGCCCGAAACCTGGCGTCTGGACGCCAGGAGGCAGAAACCTCCCAGGCAACTGAAATTTTGGTGTTCTTTTTGACATCCTTTCCCTCCTTTCTCTTCCACTTGAACTCTTATACAAATTGAGCTTTTCCTTGCTTCAACAAACATCCAAACTAAAATAAAACTCTCATCAAAACTTCAATGAATCATTAAATCTAAACACCTCTTTTTCCACATTTTAATCCCCAAACAAGGAGAGGAGTTCCCATCATATACAAGGGTTCATTTGAGCCAAAATCTATGGATAAACAAAGTCTATTGATCACATTTCCATAACCAAAGATGTTTTAGCAAAACTCTATAAATGAGTATCAATTTCAAATCAATGTAACTCATAAACATAACCATGAATAGCCAAACCAATCTTATTCCTTATAAAACCATATGAGCAAACTTGATCAAATGAAATGCATACCTCTCCAAGAGATTAACAAGATAGAAACAACCATTAATGTGCAAATTTCGAAATCCATATATATATGTGACAAGGAGCATAGGTGCACACATGTATCCAATGATCAAGAACAAGAAATAAACTTAGGGTTTTCTCATAAAACTTTGATAACATTAAAACCATCCATTCATCCACTTGCCTTTGACTCTAATCAAGCAAATCAAGCTCCTAATCACCTCTCAAGCTCAAGATCCACAATCTCTACAAAAACCCCCCAAAACAACCCAAAAATGGGTTAAACAATGAAATGACAATGAAACTTTCCAATAATCAAGGTGGAGCTTCTCTAAGGCTAGAAGATTACAAATCTAGAAGATGGGAAGAATCACTTACTTGGAAGGTCCTCTAATGGACAAGGTGAGCTCAAGGGAGGTCTTGTGATGGAGGGTTCTCTTCACAAATGGTATCAATGGAAAGCTTGCAAGATGAAGAAGAAGAAGGTGGCCTCCATTTCTTGATTGATGAACTATTGGTATGGCTTGGAGATGAAGAAGCAAGAAGAAGAAGAAGAAGAAGTTGCAAGAAAAGCCCTAGGCTCAGCTGGAACAATGGAGAATGGAGTGAATGAAGGAGATGGGTTCCCCTTATAAGCAAGTGGGGTTTGGGTCCCACAACTTAAGGGACTTGGGTGGCTGAAATCATCTAATTCGGGACCTCGGATGGATTCGACGAAGAAGGAAGAAATGATCGTCGAAATATCTAGTTTCCAAAAAGTATATGTTTCACGGATTTCGAGAATATCAAGTTTTGGGTACAGATTTGGTGTGCAATGACTGTTTTGCCCTCAAGGCCAAGAAATCGGTTTTTGGGTTCTCAAATGGATACGAGATCAACATGAAAGTTGTAGGATTCCTCAAGATGAATGCAACGGGCCAAAAACACGATACGAAACAAATCGGAAAAATCTCACAAGAAAAGCAAAGCCGAAAAGGGAACCCCCAAAGGGCCCCACAAGCTACCAAAGCACTCAAAAGCCCAAAACTAGAAGAAAAACCATTCTAGCTCACAAAATCAACCCAACAACTACTAATCCCACTAAAAGAACTAATCCACAAATAAAACAACACTAATCCAAGAGATTAGGGGTCGGGTTCTCACACTTGTTGCGAAAGGGTATACTCAGAAAGAGGGTATCGATTATGAGGAAACCTCCTCGCCGGTAGCCATGCTCAAGTCCATCCGGTTACTCTTATCCATTGCAGCTCATCTCGATTAGGAGATTTGGCAAATGGATGTCAAGACGGCGTTTCTCAACGGCCATCTTGAGGAAGACATCTATATGATGCAGCCAGACGGTTTTATAGCAAGTAACCAAAAGCAAAGAGTTTGCAAGCTGCAGAAGTCCATTTATGGACTAAAGCAGGCATCCCGAAGTTGGAACATCCGTTTTGACCCGGCAATCAAATCATTTGGTTTTAGTCAAAATCCGGATGAGTCATGTGTGTACATGAAAAATGAAGGTGACAGGGTAGTTTTTCTAATTTTATATGTCGACGGCATCCTTCTCCTTGGGAAGGATATAGGAATGTTGTCAACAGTAAAAGTTTGGTTAGCAAAGACTTTTGATATGAAAGACTTGGGAGAAGCTAGTTACATCCTAGGGATCAAACTCCATCGAGACAGAAAAAATAGGATGATTGGCTTATCTCAAGCTGCTTACATACATAAGGTACTAGTTCGGTTTGCTATGCAGGACTCCAAGAAGGGTATCACACCTTTTAGGCATGGAGTGCACCTTTCCAAGGATCAGGGTCCCAAGGCCCCGGAGGAAAAGCAGCAAATGAGAGCAATTCCATACGCTTCGGCTGTTGGTAACCTCATGTATGCTATGCTATGTACTAAACCGGATATCTATCACGCAGTGGGCTTAGTCAGCAGATATCAGTCTAACCCAGGTCCTGACCATTGGACTGCTGTAAAATGTATCCTCAAGTACTTGAGAAGAACTAGAGATTACATGTTGATTTACGACAGTAATGAGCTGATTCTAGTCGGATACACAGATTCTGACTTTATGTCAGGCAAGGATTCTAGGAAATCCACCTCTGGTTACATGTTTATGGTTGGCGAGGAGCCATCAGCTGGAGGAATATTAAACAGGAATGTACCGCTGATTCCACTTCTGAGGCTGAATATGTAGCGGCTTGTGAAGCAGCTAAGGAAACAGTATGGCTAAAAAGATTCCTTTTGCAAACTTGGACTGGTACCTTTGGCACAATAGCCGCTCACAGTATACTGTGACAGCAGCGGGGCAGTCGCTCAGTCCAAGGAACCCAGGAGCCATAAAAGCCAAAAGCACGTACAAAAGAAGTATCACTTGGTCAGAGAGATTGTGCAAAGAGGTGATATTGCAATCACCAAGATAGCTTCTGCGGACAATCTCGCAGATCCCTTTACTAAGCCTTTGACCACCAAAATCTTTGAGCAGCATGTAGACGGGATGGGCATGAGATGCAATCCTGATTGGCATTGAGCCCAAGTGGGAGATTGTTAGTTTGATGGTCTCAATACCAAGTATATGATGTAATAAATTGATTAATTTCTTTATTTATCAATACAATCATGCTTCCTTTCATGAGATGAATGGTGTTTAATTATATACTTGCACATAACCAATACGAATGACATAATGATTCATGAGATGAACCGGAGTCCACAAGTACACTAGATGTAATACATGTGTATGGATGAGATCCACATATAGGAGACATGTATTGCAAATCTTATACTTAAATATCTTCACAACCAGTGATGAGATTGGGCATCTCATCTGACAAGGTTGCAGCACCTTGATCACTATGAGTAGTGTGATTTGTCTCGATCATCGGAATGTAAGATTCTGGATCATGGTGCTGGTACATTGGATGTATTGAAGGACCATGAGAAGCACCTTATGTACAATGTCTTTACTTTAAGGTATGCTCTCCTAATTCCCTAGCAATAGGCTCATAATCCTGAGACATTAATGAACTCAAGTTTCTATCTATTCATTTGCTTCGAGTCACCAATGAGTGAGGCCAATTGTAGGTCAACACCTCGGTGATTTGGGTACGTGGTAGTGAAGCTGTGGGAACATTCAATGGTCAAGATAGAATCTATCTTTAATATCCCCTTGTGCCAATTAATGGATTTATCATTGGTAAGTGCGCACCCATTCCGATTAAGAGTTAATTGGATCGGTACCAAATGATCATTATAATTAATTGGGGCTCAAGGATAGTAAGATATGGTTCTAATTTGGTGGACAGGTCCAATTGATCCATGGATATAGATGGAGGGGCCTACTTGTGGTAATTGGGAAGTTTAGGGTCTTCATTGTAATATATTCCTAAGACTGGAGTGCAATTGCATTTATATAGTGGAATTATTTACAATTAATTGTGGGCCCGGATTGCACATGGGATGTAGGGTCGCGTGTCCTAGTTGGAGCTAGCTTTCTAAGGAATCCCTAGCGGTCCCCACACTAGCCCAAGTTATTAGACAAATACTAATTCTACTTGAACTCTAATAGGAAGGTTACTATTTCTATTTGAAGTGAGACTTCTAATAGTGGTAACAATAAGTTATAATTATTAATGGAAGTAGGACTTCTATTTTCATTAGAAAGGAGAAAGCTACTAATTGTTGTGGAAGTGAGACTTCTATGGCAACTAGCAAGGGAGCAGGTTACTCTTTTGTAATGGGAGTTGAACTTCTATTTCAAATAGGTAAAGAGGTGGAATGGAGGACTATAAATAGGGGCTATATCCCCTCTTGGACGTCCATAACAAAGAGAGCTTGTCCAGCCCTTTTGTGCAAGTGTTGCACAACTTCTCTTCCTCTTTCAGTTCTCTTCTCTTTCTCCTTTAGTTCCTTAAAGTTACTAGTTGGTTTTTCTCTTGAAGTTTCCACCAATCTTCTTGAGAAAAGAGATCTAATACGGGTCATAGCGTGGAAGATCAAAGGGTGTTGGAGATTCTGATTTGATTAAGTGAAAGCGTTCATCATCAAAGAAAGAGATCAACTTCTCCATTAGAGCACTACTAAGCTCCAAAGGTATAATCTACATCCTTGTATGTTGTAGATTTCATGGTTGCATGTTTAGGTGTTGTTTTCTATTTTTCTAGATAGTATATATTGATGTACATGATTTATGAGTTTGGGGGATTGCATCCTGGATTGGGTCTTGTTGCCTTCTAGATAGTTGATTCCTACATTAAGTGGATCAAAAGTTTTTGAAACCTATCTGAATGGCCCACCTATTTTCCAACAGATGGGTAGTCGACCTGCACTTCTGCGGCTAGCGGACAGGTGACCTGAGCTAACCGAAATTCATTTATAGTCTATTTTTGTTAGATTTTCTTGGGGAATGAAAACCATAATCTATTTAAGGACTTTGAGCTTGATATTGTGCATTTGGAACTCGAAATGTTTCTTAGTTTTGGGAGCACCAAATCCATTTCATTTTGATATTTGGGTTATCAAATACATGATCGTCAAATAAAGGGCCTTAATATATATATACTTGATAAATTTACTTAAATTCTCAACTTTGACAAGACAAATATTGTTTTGTATACGTTTTGATTTACAAGCTTCAGTCATGTTTTGAACTGTTTCAAGAACCATGAAGGGGATCACTTCTTAAGTTCAGTTTTGCTATAGCTTATGCTATTTCTGATCGGTTTTGCTTTGCCCAGTTTGACAAGTGATTTCCCCTATTTTCGATCTGTTTTGTATACGTTAGCCCTATTTTGTGCATTCATGACTTATGAGGAACACCACTGAGCTTGGACTGCCCTTTTAGTCTGATCCACTATCTGGGGGTCCTTAAACACTTGGACTTTCTGCAGATTAGTCGTATATTATATATACATCTTGTTTTGACCGGTAACGCTGCCGGTACCCTCCTACCTTTCTGGTTCGGGATTCTGTTTCTTTTTGCTATGTTCTATTCTGTTCTACTTACTTTTTTAATTGTATATGATAGAGAAAGGATGGGCTCAATGTGGAATTATCTATTCTTGATATTCTAAGAATTCATGCTAGTTATGCTTACTTGAAATGCATCTTAGTTTTGTTTTGTGCTTAAGTTCAGTAAATGGTTTCAGTAACGTTCTTTCTCTTTTTAATTGTTTTAAGAACTTGTCTAAACTGATTTCTTGCCAAACCATCCTGTTTGATTCTGTTATTTTGGTGCTCAGGTGCAGGCATCATTGCCTTTAAGGAGGAGTGCCAAGAGGAGGCTGTTGAGCCCCCCCAGCTTGTGAGTGGAAACCCGACGATGTCGGGCAGAACCTGGAGACGCATGATATTTTAATGAAGGATTTACATTTTGATTCTCTTGTGAATGTATTGGCCTCTGTTGGCCTCCTATTGGGTTGTCTCTTAACAATATACTTTTGTTAACCTTAAACCTGAATGAAAAGGGGGAACTGTCTTGTTTATATTTCACCCTCTGAAATACATGACTTGATGATTTTTAATTTGGTCATATGTTTTTGTTTTGACGTAATTTACTACGCGCTTCCACAACTATTGTATGTGTGAGTTTTTCCTGTGTCCTTGGGATCCTCAACGTGGGAAAATGTGGGAAATTATTGTCGTTAATTAAATGGCAATCATCGCGGGGCTCGAGCTCTCGGTCCCGGGTCACGACAGCGTACCTCTCGCATGGCGTCTGCCTCCAACAACTTGTCAACCTCCTCACATATTGTTATTCGGCGCTCCAGAGCAAGTTTTCTAAGTTTTTGCATTACCGGCTTCACCTTTGGGTCCGCGCCCAGCTTGTGACCTATCTGCTTAGGATCAAGCCCCGGCATCTCGTGTGGAGTCCACACAAAAATATTAGAGCATTGATTGAAGAACAAAACCAAGCTCGTTTACTCCTCCTCGGTCATCGACGCCCCGATCATCCAGTATCGTTTCGCATCTCCTCCATACACTGCAATCTTTTTCAGCTCCTCCATAGCTGAGTTGACCAGGTCAGCACCTTGTTCTCCCTCTTCAGACCGACCTGACTATAGTAAAATCAAGCCTACTGGCGACGAGACCCCAAATGGCTTCAAAACTCAAACAAAAGCCCATGGTTGGTCCTATCTACTGCTCAGCAGGCTTCACCTCAAATTTCAGGTCATTCTGACATCGTTTGACATAGTTTCGACTCTTGACGGAAAATCGGCTACAAAGTCTTCGGCTTTTCCAAAAAATAGGAAACTTTGTGCTCAATTTGCACGGCTTCTCGTCAGGTTTTCTTCAGGAGAATCAAGCCAATAAATGAGGAGAAATGTCAAGAAAAATGCAGGAGAAACGACCGAGAAACGGCGACTAAAAGGAGACCAATCCCCATGGTCGCCCAGGGACCATGGAAATCCAGGTCACCGGATTTGTCGCCGGGTGACCCGTTTTACGTCCTTTTCCGTGATTCGGAAGTTCCAGCCCCTGTGATTTCCTGAAAATCTGATTTTTGATGCTCGAGATCGACCGATCTCTGTCAACATCTCGGATCCGCCGTCAAGAGCATGAAATCATCATTGATCATTGTCACATCCCCCAAACCCGATTAGAAAATAAATCGGATCCGGGGAGTGAAATTTAGGACTAATAAAAAAATTTGTCCTTTAGGCCCAAGGATCATAAGTCCGCTGTGAGGATATAATATTTCAAACCTCAAGTATAATAAAAATTTGTGGAATTCATACAATTCTAGGCATAGTTAGATATCAACAAGGAATGATGAATCTCAATAAATGTTAAAGTTGAACAAGGAATAAAATAAATCTTAAACAACGAAATTAATTTATTACAATGGTCATCCCAATAATCAAGGCCATTTATAACAATAATGATGTCAATAATGAAAGTTTCAACAAGAGATAAAGAAAAAAAAGAATCTAAAGAAGTCCCAATGAATCTCTCTCGTGCCAGGTATGATGACGCTACTCTACGTCATCTGCACACCACTCTCGTTCCTCCTCAGCCGGTTAGAGATCCTCTGAGATCTCCTCACCTGCCTGCTCCTCATAGTAGTAGTCACCTGAGGTGTCTGCAAACCAAGGAACAGAGTCAACGACATATTGAGCAATAGATAAGCAAAGTATAAATGTCATGTCATGCATCAAATATAGAATAAGGACAAGTATAATATCACGTGAATACAAGGAAAACGAAACAAGGCATAAAGCATGAATAATAATCGTAAGAGACAAAGACAGAAATCCTAACATCATCTAGGAATAACCACTATCCAAACAATGCAGTGCAAGAAACAAGAGGGAGACTCCGAGGATGTCCAAGCCTCCTCCCGGGGTACTAGTAACAATCCAGACCAGACTGCAGATACCAAAGTTCGGCTCCAGTAGGATCCAAGCTCCTGGTCCTGGGAATAGCAGCACAGTCCAAGCCCGCTCCCAGCTATTCAACGCCATGGACATCGTCCAACGACGACTGCCCACCCCGATGTCTGAGTAACCGGCCCATCAAGTAAAAACCCCAAACTGCAGATAGCTATGACATGCAAATAATAATAAAGTGGTGTTGACACGAGAATAGACCAAGATAAGCAAGCCTGGCTGGATCAATATACAAGACATATTCAAAGAGATTATCTCATTCAAACAATACAAGACAAGTGAAACACTTGATAACCCCTTTCCTACTAGCTAGTCAAGTTTATCAAATGCATAACACAAGGTTCCTACGATACACTCTAAGTCAGGTCCATATCCTAGTCCTACAAGGATTTATGTTTCATAATTAGTTAAGTATTTTATGCCAAGAGAAAGAGTACAAGGAATTATAACAACAGATACAATTCACAAGTCAAGGAGGAATTACAATCCAAACCTAGGCAAGTATTGTCATCCATGTACTCTACATGTCTTAGCGTAGTACGTGTGCAAATTGAATCAACGATGCTTCTAGGGAAATTCCTTGGTGTATAATCATGTTAAGCATCTGTCAAAATAATTCCATACGCATTTGGGTAAACCATGTGTAATACACGAATACCTAGATGTTGACACCAAAAATGTCACTTTGCCTTTTCAACATCAAGAAGCCACATAAAGCCACATCCTACTACAAAAAGGCATTGTTGCTTCAAGCATCGGATCTTGTCAGAATCAAACAAAAACTGCAAGATCCTTCAAGACAGCCAAAAGAGGGGTTCACATGAAGTTTCGGGCCATTCCAATATCATTTGGCCTAACTTCACTCCTCCGACAGCTGAATAGACACTCCAGATAGCGACGGCGTGGAAGACATCAAAACTTCGATCAGAGCCTACAGATGGTCTCAAAATACCTCTAAAAGGCTCCTTGCCAAATTTCAAGTCAAACCGACAACGTTTGATCCTCCATCAACCCTCGAGCAATAAAATCAAGCCTCTCGGCAGCGAGAACCACTGAGACCATTACTCATCAAACGGAGCACATGGGCGGCTTCAACATGTTCAAAAGAGTTGCACGTCAAATTTCAGGTCATTCCAACAACGTTTGGCCTGGCTTTGACGCTCCGAAACAAAATCAAGACTACCGGCTGCGGAGTACTCCGGGACCAAAACACCTAAATCGGAGCCAACGGATCATCTCAAAATAACTCCAATAGGCTCCTTGTCAAATTTTAGGTCAATCGGACATCGGTTGACTGCACATCAAAGCACGACATCGTCCTCGCGGCGAAATCAAGCCTAGCAGCGACGGGACCCCAAACGGCTTCAAAACTCAAACAAAAGCCCATGGTTGGTCCTATCTATTACTCAGGAGGCTTCACCACAAATTTTGGGTCATTCCAACATCGTTAGACCTAGTTTCGACTCTTGATCGAAAATCGGCAACTCTGTGCGGCAAGGTCTTCGGCTTTTCCAAAAAATAGGAAACTTTGTGCTCCAGTTTTACACGACTTTTCGTCCGGTTCTCTTTAGGAGAATCAAGCCAAAAAATGAGGAAAAATGTCAAGAAAAATACAGGAGAAAAAAGGATTGTAAAAGCTCGAAAAACGGCCGAAGAAAAGACGACCAAAGGGGACCAAACCCCATGGTCGCCGGCGACCCTGGAAGTCCGAGTCGCCGGATTTCTACCGGAAGGCCCGTTTTCAGATCGTTTTCGCGTTTCAGAAATTCCAGTCCCTGTAGTTTTCCGAAAATCTGATTTTTGATGCTCGAAATCGAAAGATATTCGCCAACATCTCGGATCCGCCATCAAAAGCATGAAATCGTCATCGATCGCTCGAAGATCGCCAACCGGCTGACCAAGAAAGCACACTTTCTGTCCGATCGATCGAGAAATCGACAAGACAGATGGTACCGGCCCACTGTTAGCAATCTATATTTGAAGTTGCATGATCATCCGACATCGATCAACATGAAGATCCATCGTCAATCCTCGCAAGAAGAATTCCAAAAGACGCAGCACGGCCCACGACTCTTCAAATCCCCGGCGGCCACTTAATGTTGTTAATTGACCCAACTAAATGTGGTCATTAACTCATTATTTTGGACGGCCCAATCAAATTCAAGAGAATGGGAGTTACAAGTCAAAGCCATCGTGGCATTAAAGCCATGAAATTCCTCTCATCATGGAGATTAAAGGCGATTAAATGCCCATCATTCTCCATCGGCCAATCAGATTCAAGGAAAAAGGAGTTACAAAATCAAGAAATAAAAACTTGTCACTCCTCCCATCATGGAGCTTTAAAGCCATCAATGCTCATAAACCCTCCTAAATGGCTACCAAAGGCCTATAAATGGGAGAGCATTCCAAGAAGAATGGTCCAAAAAAGTCCAAGAAAAATCCCGAAGAATTCTCGAAGAAATCTCTACACAAACAAGTTCTCCTTCTTTGAAGAAATTCTTCTGCAACAAACACTACAAGGTGATTGAAGTCCCTTGGGGGCACTCCCCCCAAGGTAAAGCCCTCTCTCCTCCTATTCAACATGGCCTAGACGTGGCTTTTCAGCCCGTCTCTTAGTTTTTTTTATCGGATATAGGACCTTCATTTGGTCCTTATCCTCTAAAAAAACTGAAGTCCAAGCCAAGCCAAATGAATCGAAGCATCGCATGTTCTCATCTGAAGGACGATGGCGAAGTCCATACATGACTTGCAACAGTCAATTTGAAAGAGTCCCTGCAATCTCTTGAAGTCAGATCCCTTTTCTTACTTTTCTATTGTATTTTGTATTTTCTTTAAGAGATAAAAAATTCACAATTCTTGTCTTTCATTTTGATGAGATTTGTGAATCGCCTTCCACGGCAAAATCGCCTTTCACGGTAAACAAAAAAAAAAAAAAACCCTTGTCTCCTTTCTTAAATATATGTGCAATGGAAAGTTAGAAAAAATATTGATTTCCTTTCTACTTGTGAAGGTGAATCTCCGGATCGCCATTTCTAAATTCCAAGTAGAATAGAAAATCTAGCATACCCGTACAAAAATGTTGGTACCCAACTTTCTCCCCTTCTTCCCTCCATTCGGCCTTTTCGGTAGCCCCGGGGACGGATGGGGGAAGAATGGAAGAATCGAGTCCATTAAGTTGGCACACCCGGTGGGACACGTTCATTTGAGAACGTCATGCTTGGATTCTTTGGCCCCTCTTTAGTTGGTCGCCTATGTTGAATCTCGCATCTAAAAAAAAAAAACATGTGATGGGATTTTTTGGAAATTTCTATCTTGAATCTATTCCCACTCTTTCTCATTTAAAAAAAATCTGATTTCTCTTTTCTTGGATTCATCTTTGAAAAACTTTGATCCTTTCCCCTCCGAACTTGATAGCTCACATAAGTGTTTGTAACTATTGTTCATAAAGAGGAATGGGTTACCCTTTTTCTTTGATGAAGTCCCATAAGGATTTTAAAAAAAAAATCAATTTCCCCTCTTTTGGATTCGAATTAGGGAAACTTTGGTTTCTTCCTTTTCGGACAATGGCTTGCGGAAATTGTTTGTAGCCAACGTTTGGATTGGGAGAGGTCATTCGCTCTCTTTGATAGGTCCATTAGAGATCTTTCAAGAAAAACTTTTGATAAAAAAGAGTCTAATCTCAAACTCTTCAAAAAAAATCAGTTTTCCCTTCTTTTGGATTCGAATTAGAGAAACTTTGGTTTCTTCCCTTTCGGACAATGGCTCGCGGAAATTGTTTGTAGCCAGCGTTTGGATTGGGAGAGGCCATTCGCTCTCTTTGATAGGTCCATTAGAGACCTTTCAAGAAAAGTTTTCAAAAACAAAAAAAAAAAAGAAGCAAAAACAACAACACTAAGGTCACACCAGTTGCGTTCTTTAATCAAAGTGGATCTAAGAAAAGCCTTGTCCAGAGTGTGGAGACAGCTAGACTGTTCGAGGCAAGGGTCCTCCAAACGGGTTCATTAAGTAATCCTACCCTTACCTGGGGGTTGATCTATCTACTAAGGTTTCATTAGATCGAATTGGAAACCTATGTGTTCCGTTCAAAAAAAAAAAATAGAACTTTAAAAAAAATCGCCATTTTTGGGTTTACATCTGAGAAATATTGGTTCATTCCTTTTTGGATAAAAGCTTGTGAAAATCGCTTGTAGCTTACGTTCGGATTGGAACACCATTTGCTCTCTTTTATGAATCCGATTTTGACCTTTCAAAAAAATCCCATCTCGTGTCTATTCCACGGATGCGATTTGCAACATTTGTGCCTAGCGGTGCTAGTACGCCCTTCTGGGTCTACTGTATTCGCGACCGACACATTTGTATCTCCAACCTTATATCATCTTACCTCGAGTGAGCCTCGCTTCTCTGTAATTTGAATTAAAGTCTACAATTGCTTCTAGCAGTCACTGGAATGCTCGCTCTGAGCCTCCTGTACTTGCGTTCAGAACAATTATATCCTCTATGGCTTTTTGCCTTCTTCACCTCGCTTGGACTGGGCTATGTTCCCTTGAGCGATTTGAAAAGAAAAAACCATAGTTCTTTCCCATTTATGATCACTATATTCTTGTGATTACTAATGGACGTGGTCTTGTTTCAAAAGTTTTCCAAAACTAACAATGGCAGCTTCATTAACCATCACTTTCGATGAGAACAAGTACCAGCTCATGCTCCCAGAGAAGCAGAACAAGCGCACTCATAAGCGCCCTGCTAGCTGCCGAAGCGTCACCTCCCTCGGCAAATCTCAAAACATCGGGTCGACCTCTACTCCCCGGACTATCGTCTTCGGGTCGCTGGGACCGTTCCCACTTCCCGTAGAGGAAACCGTACCTACTAAGAAGCAAAAGATCGCCCCGCAACGTGTCACTGCCATGACACCAAGGGCAAAGACAAAGAAACTTGAAGCCTGTGGCAACCCCACGAAGCCTCAACATGCAGAGAACCAGGTCTACCTTAAGACTTGGTCCCCGAGACCTTCACCAAAACAAAGGAGGTCCCGAACTTCTGCAAAGCCAACATACCTGGCCCCTCTCAAAGAAAACTGGTTCTATCCTCTTACATACATGAAGGTGGAGAAACCAGTCTCTTGCCTAACAAAGAAGTCAACCCATCATGAGCTGGCTTGCTCCTACAAGCCAAAAATCAAATCCTATATCACAAGGCCTCTACAAGAACCTGCCAAGGCCTGCACTCCTGCAGTTCAAGCCCTTTATCTCAACAGGGGCTAAACTCGCAAGAATCAAAGCTTCGCTACGACAGCCGAAGGATCGAGTCCAAATCTTGTCCATGCCTAGCTTCAAAGAAGATAGGCTCGGCTGCTGCGCTTGAGGGAGTACATCCTTCATTACTAAAGCCCAGCCAGAGCTGACAGAAGCTCAAATTGCTCGTCACATACATCGCTGCATGTCGTATCGACAAAAGAGACTAAAGAAGCAAAGGACCCAGCATCCTATCCTCCAAGTCTCCCAAAAATGGGTTGAAAAAGAAAGACCCGATCAAATTGCTGCTGTCCATATGGTTGGTAAAACCAGAAGACGTCAGAAGTCAACAACTAAACATCATGTCCGACAACCAGTGGCTCATAGTGTCTCCTGGACACGAAGACATCTGGAGGAATCTTCTACTCCTTTAAGCCAAGGACAACGGAGTAATCCTACCTCAAGCTCTTCAAGAATGAGCCCCAGCTCAGTCACCAGGACGATCTCTTCATTCGAATCACGGGGGATGAATGTCTTGGCTATAAACTCTGAGCCACCTCGCAATCCACCTCCTGATGAAACGACCGCACGCATCCAGCAATTGGAGCAAGGTCAGCAGAGCATCGAGACTCTGATGGAAAATATTCTTCTCACTTTTTAACGTCAAGAAAACAACCAACCTCCTCCAGATAACGAGGAAAATGCAGAAAACAATGAGTCACGCGCCCTTACCAAAAAGGACGTTGACGATATCCTCGCCAAAGCAAAAGAAGAGGATACGCTGAAGGAACAGGGGATCAAGCCACCATATCCCTTATGGATGGACTTGGTCCCATTTCCTGCAAAATTCAAGCATCCTACTCTCCAAACGTATACGGGGAAAGGTTAAGCCAGACAACATGTCATCCACTTTAAGATCCTGACAGGAGCTATCGCGGATCAAGATGCCCTGAAGATCCGTCTCTTTGTAAGTACCCTAAAAGGTACGACCTTCGATTGGTACTCCACTCTGTCAGAGGACTCCATTCAAAATTGGGCCATGTTAGAGACACGCTTCGTCACCCACTTCAAAGGTGAAGATCACCCTATTACTATGGCGCAACTCTGCAGCCTAAAATAAGGAGAGAATGAGTCGACATACGACTTCATTCACAAGTGGAAGGCGAGGCATACAAATGCTCTAATGTGCTGCCACAAGCGTCGCTGGTCGACATCTACCGTAACAACATGAGAGCAAGGATCCGCTCCATGGTTATCAGCAACAAATCAAAGAACCTGAGAGAACTCCTAGAAGCATCGATGGAAGCTGAAACAGTGATCAAAGACCTCAACAGTCAGTAGTCATCAAAGAAAGAGTCGACTACCATTACAACCTCAAACCCAAAGAAAAAGGAGGTTCTTAATGTGCAAACCAAGTCAGCTCCTCAACAGCCAAAGAAAGCTGAAAATAAAGCTGCAGGTAAGAAACCTGAACTCCATGATGCCTTCAGAGAATGAGTAGAGAAAAAATACCCGTTCGATGAAGATGCTGAAGAAATCTTCGAGGCTCTTGTAGCAAATGGTAAACTCACCTTACCTGATCCCAAAAGACCGGGAGATGTTGGCAAAACCAATGATCCTCGGTATTGTCCCGACCACCAGATGCTCTTCCATCCTCTCAATCAATGCTTTGTTGTGAGAGAAAAGATCAACGAGATGTGAAAAAATGGAGTCAGCACCTTTGACAAAAACTATGGGTCTGCCTCCGTCAACATGGTGACATATGGACAAACTTCAAAGTCACCAAAGGAGAAGACAACCACTTCCTACAGGTGATTAAAATGACTCAAACATCCCAAGAGTTGGTTCCTTATCCAACACCAGACGGACAACCTATATGGTGCATCCCGATCTCCTTGAAGATGAAAATTGGGAGATCGTCAAAACCAAGCTGACTGCTCAATAGCGAAGGCAAGCCAAGAGACAACTCCACAAGCTCAAGCAGCAGGAGAAAGCTCGACCAAAACAAGAAGTCCCTGAAAAGGCAGAGACCTCTTCTATTACTCCACTAGGGGCAACGGAAGAATCCACTCTCAAAACTTCAAGGGCAGTAAGAAAATTCACCTTTGGTGATTTCATGCCACCACAACTAAGAAATGAAGCTACGCAAGGGGCATCATATTCTTGTAACTCGGTAATTGGATTCTCCATGAGTGGATACGAGTCTAGTGACACCACCAGTGACACCGACGAGTGGGAGGAATCCCTTGAAACATGAGAATACCTCTCCGACGAAGAATGGGTTCCCGAATCTCACCTTATGCCAGTAATCTGGTATAATCCCTTACAGCCTCAAGGATCCTGGTCCGATGATGAAGAAGACTAAGAGGCTGTTCAAGAAAATGTTGTTGACTTAGCACCCGTCAACGCTCTAGTGGAACCCAACCATGTTGAACCACGAGAAGTAGACGAAGAAGAAGATTTGGCCCTCATGCCTAATCTTGAAGAATATGCGAGGATCTTACAACGCCTTGCCATAGAACAAGAGCAAGGCCTTCGCAATCAAAATCTGGAACCAGGAGTCCTTGGAAATCACCAGGTACCTCCTCCCTTAACTCCTGAAAATGGAGAAAACTGCTGGATAAACGATCCTCTCACATCCGATGATGAGTCTGACTCCCAATAGTCATCTCCTATCAAGGCAACCTGCAATATGATAGCTTAGGATGATAGTGCCTCTGAAGCATCATATACCGAAGACACGAACTCTCCGACCACACTTGATAGTATATCTCCTGGAGCTACATCTTCTCAGGTGACTTCCACTGAGATAACACTTTCTCAGCCTTCGTCCCCTGAAACTGTGACATCACAACTCACAGCTCTCCCGACTGATCATTGTGAAGAAGCCCCAATTAATGATGCTTAGACTGATGAATTGATCAACAAAGAAAAAAAGTTGCTGGATGTTGCTCAGGACTTGTTCCCGGAAAATGCTCCATGCAATGCAGTCACTAAGGATGGCAACTCTGTTGCAGACATATCTTCAGTAAATGAGAAGGACCAACCCTTGGATCCCAAGGATGATCTTCCAAATGAAGACCCTTCTCAAGAAGCTCTTGAAGTTGGTAGAGGTACCCGTTCTGGCCGGGATTACCACAAAAATTACAACCAATCTTCTTCTTCTTATGTAAATCCTTTGGGAAAAGATGTTATAAACGCCCCAAGTGGCAACAATAATGACCATGCAGGCCCGAAGGAGGCTTTCAAGTATGACTTGATTGAGCACTTCAAACACATGCCTACACGACTGCACATCCTTGGTTTATTATGAATGTCTCAACACACTCATGATAATCTCATTTCAGAGCCGCAAAGACTAAACGTTGATGTCGGAAACATGCCTCACAAGTCCTACAAATTGAAATGGACTATAGGGTCAAAAAATCAAATACTTTCTCAAATGGAGAAAAGAAGAAAACTGAGGGATCAGGCATTTAATGCATCTCAGTTCAGAAAGCAGCAAGTGTAACCATCGCCTTCGGTAAGGATGACCTCCTACTAGGCGAGGCGAAGCACAACCAACCATTGTACTTCACAGGGTACATCAAAGAGATGCCAATACACAGAGTCCAGATTGACCCAGGTTCCGCACTCCACCTCATCTTTACTTCAGCATTCAAAGAGCTGGGCATTCCACCTAGCAAACTGAGTCACACATCTGTATCCATCTTTGGATATGATGGGAGCGCTCAAAGGCCTATCGGTAAAATCAGGTTCAAGTTGCAGATCGGTGATCTTATCTCTGAAGTCACTGTGTATGCAATAAAACCCCTTCATGCTACAACATCCTTCTCGGACGCCCCTAGATACACGATAATGGTGTCGTCCCTTTAACTCTACATCAATGCATCAAGTTCGTCGGCAATGACGGCTCGATACATCGAGTATTTGCAGATAAAAAGCCCTTCGAATGCAAAGAAGTCCATTTTGCAGATGCTCAGATGTACAAAGATGTAAAAGAAGAAAAGGAAGAAGAAACAACACCCTTTGCCGAAAATCTCCAGAAAAAGAACGACAAAGCTCCTCAACAATCATCGGGAGAAAACAAACCTTCCGGCAAATCCGAAGAGAGCAATCCATCTCTCTTCGTTGTCTCCCTTAAATCTTCAAAGCCTTTGGTCATCACAACCAAAGCAAAGAAGATAAAGCAAAAGTCTGGGGGCAAACTTGTTGTCTCTTTCGTGTCTATCGTGCAAGACACGGATTCAAAGTCAGAGCCAGAAGATGACACACTGTCAAGCCAAGTTGACACTCAGCAAGTTCAACCTGCTCTACCTCCAATAGAAACACCTGCTGATGTAGAAGATCCTACGTCTTCTTCCTTCGCTGTTCCGACAACCCTAGAAGAAGAGAAGCCAATCTTCTTCCACAGATCAGAAGCTTCTTCATCAAACTCCATTATTGAACCTTTCTAAAACTAAGGTATGCCTTAACTATTTCTATATAGTCCTATGGCACAAGCTATTATGAAGAAAATGGGTTATGACACTCAAAACCTAGTCGGTCTGGGGCAAGGTCGCGGTATTCTCACACCGTTGGAGCTCACCTTAACCAAAGGTCAACTGTGTTGGATTATAGGTGGGCCTTCCAGACAGGTTTCAAAACTTTTGATCCACTTGATGCAGGGATCAATTGTCTAGAATGCAACAAACCCAATCCAAGATGTAATTCCCTCAATCTCATAGCCATGTATAGCAACATATACTATCTCTAAAATAGAAAACAACACATAAACATGCTACCACGAAATCCACAACATGCAAGGATGTAGATATGCCTTTGGAGCTTTGTTGTGCTCTAATGGAGGATTTGTGTTCTTTACTTTGATGATGAACAACTTCACAATCCAATTCAGAATCTTCAACTCCTTTTGATCTTCCACGCTATGTCCCGTATTAGATCTCTTTTTCTCAAGAAGATGGTGGAATCCTCAAGAGAAAACCCTACTATTAACTCTGGGGAACTAAAGGTGAAAGAGAAGGGAACTTTGAGAGGAAGAGGACTTGTGCAACTCTTGCACAAAGGGGCTGAAAGTGCTCTATGTGTTATGCACGAATTTGAGAGGATTATTCCTCTATTTATAGCCCTCCATAACTCCTCTTTTCCTATTTGAAATAGAAGTTTAACTCCCATTACAAATTAGTAAACATCTCCCTTAATTGTTGCCATAGAAGTCTTACTTCTACAACAATTAGTAGCTTTCTCCTTTCTAATTAAAATAGAAGTCCTACTTCCATTAATAATTAGTAGCTTACCATTACCACTATTAGAAGTCTCACTTCAAATAGAAATAGTAACCTTCCTTTTAGAGTTCAAGTAGAATTAGTATCTTTCTAATAAATTAGGCTAGCCTGGGGACCACTAGGGATTCCTTAGAAAGCTGGCTCCAACTGGGGCACGCGACCCTACATCTCATGTGCAATCCGGGTCCACAGTTAATTGCAAATAACTCCACTTTATAAATGCAATTGCACTCCAGTCTTGGGAATAAATTACAATGAAGACCCTAAACTTCCACAGTACCACAAATAGGCCCCTCCATCTATATCCATGGATCAAATGGTCATGTCCACCAAATTAGATCCATATCTTATTATCCTTGAGCCCCAATTAATTATAATGATCATTTGGTACCGATCCAATTAACTCTTAATCGGAATGGGTGCGCATTTACCAATGATAAATCCATTAATTGGCACAAGGGGATATTAAAGATAGATTCCATCTTGACCATTGAATGTTCCCACAACTCTACTATCAAGTACCCAAATCACCGAGGTGTTGACCTACAATTGGCCTCACTCATTGGTGACTCAAAGCAAATGAATAGTTAGAAACTTGAGTTCATTAATGTCTCAGGATTATGAGCCTATTGCTAGGGAATTATGAGAGCAGGCCTTAAAATAAAGACAGTGTATATAAGGTGCTTCTCATGGTCCTTCAATACATCCAATGTACCAGCATCATGATCCAGAATCTTACATTCTGATGATCGAGATAAATCACACTATCTCATAGTGATCAAAATGCTGCAACCTTGTCAGATGAGATGTCCAATCTCATACTGGTTGTGAAGATAATTTAAGTATAAGATATGTAATACATATCTCCTATATGTGGATCTCATCCATACACATGTATTACATCTAGTATACTTGTGGACTCCGGTTCATCTCATGAACCATTATGTCATTTGTATTAGTTATGTGCAAGTATATAAAACACCATTCATCTCATGAAAGTAAAAGCATGAATTGTATTGATAAATAAAGAAATTAATCAATTTATTACATCATATACCCTTGGTATTGAGACCATAAACTAACAAACTGGAAGATTGGAGACTCTACGGTCATGTAGAAAAATCTTCACATGGGTTGGGATATGATCCCGATACTCCCATCAAACAGTTGACACAAATGATGAGGAGTCGATTTGCCGACCAAGCCTCAACATCTCATGTCATTGAAGACATCGATCTCCCTGGATATCTCTTTGAAGAGTCACCCGTCAAGGATCTAAGAAGCTCTACCAATTGGTACGATTTTTCTGATGATGAAGAGGAATTGTCCGGTGATAAAGACATGTGGCATTCTAACCCAGAAGAACCATCGTCTCCAAAGGAAGTACCTTACTTTGACCCAATTTCAACAGGCGATTGGGACCATCTCATAGCAAGCCTTGAGAAGATCACCGATCTTGAAAATCCATGGCCAGAAGCAAAGCCTTGGTCTGAAAATATCCTTTAAACTCCAGAAGGGTTCGTTGAGTTGGAAGCCTCCGAAAATATTGTGGAGGAACCACCTTCGAACCTACCAAAAGAAAATCATGTTCAAAAGATAGACTTGGGAACGCCAGATGACCCACGTCCTGTATTCATAAGCAAGAATATAAAGGATGATGAGTTACCCGAGTATATCTCTTTTTTATGTGAGTTTGTTGATTGTTTTGCATGGTCGTATGCTGAAATGCCTGGCTTAGACCCCAAGATAGCAGTCCACAAACTCTATCTGCAAAAAGATATCAAGCCTGTCAAACAAGGCCAAAGAAGATTCCGTTCAATTGTGATAAACAAAATTGAACAAGAAGTTCAAAAACTCAAAAGCGTCGGCTTCATCCGTGAGGAACGACATCCTTAATGGTTGGCCAACATTGTCCTAGTGACAAAAAAATGGGCAGATTAGGGTCTGCATTGATTATAGAGATCTAAATGGCGCTTGCCCTAAAGATGAGTTCCCGCTCCCCATACCAGAGGTGATGATTGACAACACCTGTGGGTTTGAGCGAATGACATTCATGGATGGATTCTCTAGCTACAATCAGATAAAGATGCATCCTGAAGATGAAAAACACAAATAATTTCAGACCCCATTTGGCGTGTATTGCTACACTGTCATGCCATTTGGTCTGAAAAACGCTGGTGCCACATATCAGAGGGCTGTGATGAAGATATTCCAAGATATGCAATACAAGACGGCCGAATGTTATGTTGATGACCTCGTCGTCAAAAGCAGAAGAAAAGAAGACCATCTGAAAGACCTTCGGGAAATCTTCCTCCGACTTCTCAAACACAAACTGTGAATGAATCCCCTAAAATGCTTCTTCGGCGTCTCGTCGGGTAAGTTCCTCGGATTCTTAGTTCGGAAAGCTGGAATAAAACTTGACCCCATCAAAGTCAAGGCTATTCTAGAAATGTCTTCTCCAAGAACCTTAAGAGAACTGAAAGGACTTCAAGGAAGATTGACATACATCAGACGGTTCATCTCCAATCTCTCGGGGAAATGCCATCCTTTCTCTCGATTGATGAAGAAAGGTGTGAACTTTGTTTGGGATAGTGAATGTGAAGCAGCATTTCAAGATATCAAGTCATACCTGAGCAAACCTTCAGTGCTGGCTACCCCTACCACTGGAAAACCATTCATCTTGTACACAAGAGCTCTTGACCATTCTCTGGGCGCTCTGCTTGCGCAAGAGAATGACGAAGGAAAAGAAGCTGCTCTATACTACCTCAATCGTATGCTGGTAGGTGCGGAGCATCGCTACTCTCCAGTCGAGAAAGAATGCCTTGCAGTGATGTTTGCCGTACAAAAGCTATGTCACTACCTTCTTTAGAACACAGTCTACCTGATTTCGAGGATCAACCTCTTAAAGGTCCTCGTCACAAAAATAGGTTCTCTCAATGCCCGACTATTAAAACGGTCCATCCTCCTATCATAATTTGATATCAGGTATGTACCACAAAAGGCAATCAAAGGCCAAGCCCTAGCAGATTTCCTCGCAGAGCATCCATTGCCTAAAGATTCCCCACTTAGAGATGATCTCCCAGACGAACCTGTCTATAATGTGGAGACTTTCTCACCAAATGCCTCCTGTGACATGTACTTTAACGGTGCAACCAGGACAAATGAAAAAAGAAAGCTGATATCGGGAGTTGGCATCCTCTTCGTTAGCCCTGACAAATACATGATTCCACACGCATTCTCGCTATTGGAACCACGCTCAAACAATGCAGCCGAATACCAAGCTCTAATCGTAGGACTGGAACTAGCCCTCGAATCCGGCATCACCATGCTGGTAGTCTTTGGAGACTCTCAACTGGTCGTCAACCAGATGAACCAGAAATTCGAAGTCAATAAGCCTGATCTGTTGCCTTAATACAACAAGGCACAATCATTTCGCCAAAGGTTTGACATCTGTCACATCACCCACATCTTTAGAGGTGAAAACATCCGTGCAGATGCCCTGGCCGGACTTGCCGCATCCATGGCGATCTAGGAAGGGGAAAACATGAAAATTACAGTGTATGAAAGAAGGATACTCCCCCCTCTTAACACACACCAAGCAGTTGCTGAATGCCACCAATTGGCTGAAAGTCGGGTATCCATCCTCAAACCTCCAATCGGTGACTAGAGAGATCCGTTCATTGATTACACCTTGTTCGGAATCCTCCCAGAAGATCCAAAAGAATGGGTAAGCATTCAAAGACGAGCCCCACAATTTGGATATACCTTCAAAAATCCTTTATAGAAAATCCTTCGACGGAGTACTTCTGCGTTGCTTGTCACAACAAGAGGCCGAGGAAACACTCAAAGAAGTTCATGCTGGTCTTTATAGAGCTCATTAGGCCGGTCCTAAGCTCTACGATCAGAGAAAAAGGTTAGGTTATTATTGGCCTACCATGGTAGCAAACGCTATGCAATTTGCTAAACGCTGCCAACAATGCCGAGTTCATGGAGATTATGTCCACATGCCTCCAGAATGGCTACATCCCACAACGATCTCATGAACTTTCGAAGCCTGGGGTATGGACATCATAGGTCTTATCTCTCCCTCATCAAGCAAAGGTCATCGCTTCATTTTCGCCGCTACGGATTATTTCTCCAAGTGGTTAGAAGCATTTGCGCTCAGTAAAATGAAGACCTCATCGGTCCTTCAATTCTTGCGCACCAATATTATTTGTCGCTTCGGCATACCTAAAAGATTCGTCCATGATAACAGACCGCAATTCCGGGATCACAGATTCTACAGGTTTTGCGACAAATACAAAATCCAAAGTTGTCCTTTGACTCCGTACAATCCGACAGTGAATGGACTAGCAGAAGCCTTCAACAAGACACTCTATAAAATTCTCAACAAAATAGTCTCTAGTAATAAAAGAGACTGGAGCAACAATCTTTCTGAAGCTTTATGGGCTTACCAAACCACCGTTCAAGGACCAACCCATAGCACACCTTTCTCTTTGGTCTATGGATGCGAAGCTGTTGTCCCTTTGGAAGTACAAATTCCTTCCTTAAGGGTATCTTTGCAAAATGACATGACCTAAGAAAGCAATGTCAAATTGAGAATCCAAGAACTGTACAATCTCAATAAAAGACGGCTCAAAGCCTTACAAAGCATTGAGCTGTACAAGCACGCATGGCAGGATCTTTCGACAAGAAGGTCAGGCACCGCGCCAATAAAAAGGGTGACTTGGTTCTTGCAGTAAAAAGGCCAATGGTTTTCGCCCACAAATCCAAAGGCAAACTCGAACACCAAAATGGGAGGGACCCTTCGTCATTGACAAATTCTTCTCCAACGGCGCACACGCACTTCTGAACAGGGAGGGTGACAGATGTATGTTGTCCATCAACGACAAGTTCCTGAAGCGATACTACCCGTGAGGACTTACGCCACTAGGTCAGATCAATGCTTGCATGGCCAAAAGCCTATTCTCAGGTATTCGCTCGTCAAACCCGCTTCTTTTAGATTTTTCATCCTTATGTTGAGATTTCTAAAAATTCAAAACAATGCTTACTTTTAGAGTTTCATTGTTCAAAAAAAAAAATTCCAAGTTTTGAAACCTTTTCCTAACTTGACCAAGTTTTCGACCCTTGAACTCAAAATTCATGGTTTGAAACAAAAATCAAGACTCAGGGATTTCCACCTTAATCCACCCTGCCTTTTACCACCAAAATGGTTTTAGGTCAAAATTTTTGACCCTCGTTTCTTTAAACAAAAATGAATTTTCGAAAACCCGCGGGAAAGCGTCGCTTAGTCGATACTAAAAAAACCAAAAAATCGGAAGGATGCAAACCCCATTCGATACTTCCAAAACCTCAAAATCGTGGAGACGCAACGTTTCAGTTGATATCCACAACCCAAATTTCAAAGGTTCGAGAAAACCGTAAATTTCAAAAATCGTGGGGAAACAACATCAAGTCAATACCCGCAAAACATTTTTTTGAAAAGCAAGGAAGCGACGCTTAGTCGATACTTGCACCCAAATCCGCGAGGAGGCGACATTCCATCGATACTCGCAACCGAATGAGCAAGGAGGCGTTATTCTATCGATACTAGCAAGATCATTCAACAGGGAGGCGACTTTTAGTCAATACTTGCATTTTTGAAAACCAAAAAACCGGGTGTCATGCCAAAAATCGGCTATCAACGCCACAAAATCGGCTATAAATGCCATAAAACCTGGCTCTCATGCCAATTCAAAATTTGGCTTTCATGTCAACAAAACAAAACTCGGTTTTCAAAAAAAAAATCGGCTCTCATGCTAAAAATTGGCTATAAACGCCATAAAAAACTCTGCTATAAACGCCACAAAATTGGCTATAAATGCCACACAAATCAGCTATAAACGCCACAAAAACTCGGCTATAAATGCCACAAAAATCGGCAATATACACCACAAAATCGGCTATAAACGCCACAAAATTGGCTATCAATGCCACAAACCCGGCTATCAATACCACAAACAAAATTTTGGCTTCCATGCCAAAAACAAATCCTGGCTATCAATGCCACAAACAGAATTTTGGCTCCCATGCCACAAACAAAACCGGCTTCCATGCCATCCCAAATGTTGGCTTTTATTCCACAAAATTCCGGCTTTCGTGCAGACCCAAATTTTGGCTTTCATGCCATCTCGAAATTTTGGTTTCCATGCCATCTCAAAATTATGCTTCCATGCAATCTCAAAATTCGGCTTTAATGCCAAAACAACCATTTCATAAAAGGTTTTTCACAAAATGACAAACTTTTGATCAAATTTTCAAACAAACATTCACATTTAACTATTGCTTGAATTTATCACAAAAGAATTTGAGTGAAGAGACGGAATACAAAAGAAGAGAAGTGCTAAAAAAAATGTCCACAAGCAATACAAGAGAAAGAGTACCAAAAAAATATGTGTGTGTACACGGGTACCAAAAAAAGAAGAAAAAGGTTTGTTACAAGAATCAGGAGCTCAGTCTCACATGGTCTTCAACCAAAGACTCAACTCCTCATCCTTGAGAGCGATCAATCGCTGTCTCATCTCATCGCGGTTGAGGGAGTCACATTCTTCCAAGTTTCTCTCCACAAACTAGACCTTCTCCCAGGCCTGCTGTACGGCCACATTAGGGGACCTGGTAGATCGTTCTGGAGGAACTACCTGCAAAGGATGGAAAAGAAAAAAAAAATCAGTCATCAAAGTGACAGAATTTTGCTAAAAAAATTTCTAGCGAAATTTTGGCATGATTCTAAGACAATTCCAAAGGAAAGGGAAACATCCCGAAAAAGATAGGAAGCTTGTAGATGAGCCCAATACCACTACAAGCTCATAGTCAATGAAACATCCTCAAAGGAAGTTTGAACTCAAACATTGCTACGAGATCAAACCAATCTTATCAAATCTCCACAAGCTTGAAGAAGGGCTCAACATTGTTGCGAGCTCCAAACTTCAAAACTTGCAAAGCTCCTCAAAGACCTCACAAAAATGGAAAAGGGCTCAACATTGCTGCAAGCTCCAATTCCAAAACTTGCAAAAGACCTTCAGGTATGCAACATCATATTTCCAATTCAATTTACCAAAAATAAAAAAAAACATGCATAGAAGAAAAGTTGTCATGCATTAGATGCTAGAAAAACCCTCAAGCAAAGTTTGACCAATTCCTACCCAATTTCGTCAAAACCAATCAAATTTTGTCTAAGCCAAGACTCATGTTGGCTTGATCTAGAAACTCTAGCCTTTTATTTAATGCATCCAAAAAAAAAATGCATGAACATCTTGGAATGCATAAACCTCATTATCTTGGCGAGCAAAAAAAAAGAGAGAAACAAAAAAAAAAAAAAACAAAAACAGAGAGAAATTTCAAAAAAAAAATAAAATTTGGGCCAGCATGCTGTGGCCCTCTATCACGTGGCAATACGGCCAGGTCCATACGGACCTATCCGTACAGCCAAGAAAAGTAAAAAAAAAAATAGCACGTGAAAAAAAAAGAAAAAAGAAAACACTTGAAGAAAAAAAAAGAAAAAAAAGAAAAAGAAAAAAAATCAACCATGGATGGAGAAGAAGAAAGAAGTTGAAGATTCTTGAAGAAGAGGAAGGCAAGAGATCCAACCTCCTTTGCTTTTATAGAGGAGAGCAAACCAAAAGAGGAAACAAGGAGAAATGAAAGGAGGCAAGTGCTAAAAAATTAGCAACCTTCCCAAAAGAAAGGAGATTTGAGATATTTTCTCCCAAAGAGAAGATTCCTTAAGAAATTTGTTAGGAATTTTGTAGATTGCAATTTGATGGATGCATAATCATTCAAGCATCATTTGATTCACACACTTGCATTGTTTTATATAAACTTGAAATCTTGTTTTATTCATGCATTGTTTTTTAAGATTTGTAAAAGTATTGTTTTATGCATGTTTTGTTTCTAAACTTGGATGCATTGGTTTTAGAATTCAAACTCTTTTGAAAACCTAATTCTTTGAGCATTACTTTTGTGAAATCATATTGAGAATTTAGGTTTGTGCCTTATAAGCATTAATCTCTTTCAGAATCATCTTTGTATGCATTTTCATTTGAAAAGAGTTTTTAGAAATCAAGCTACCCTATGTTTTAAATCTTCCAAATTGTTTTAGGCTTTGTGTGTTTCATGTTTTTAAACATCTTCATTTGATTTATAACATGTCACCAAGCTTGGTTTAGTGGCCCAAAAATCCCCACAAAGAGAAACCTTCAAATATGCAAAATGTGGATTTTTTGGTCCCAGGGGGTGGTCCGGCAGTGTCGCCGGTCGACCGGCCCAGAGGTCCCGGTCGACCGGGAACACTGCAGGACAAAAAGGCCCCTGGAGCCCCAACGGTCATTTTTCTGACCGTTGTGTGATCCCGGTCGACCGAGACCTGTTTGCAGGTCGACCGAGGACTAGCCGTTGGACTGTTTTCTTGTATAAAGTCCATTCATTTCCAACCTTTTCCAAGGCTTGACACATGAACTTTTGAGACCATATTGGAGCCAAAGAAAGGGGAAGAAGTTGGAAAGGCTAGAGGGCTATTTGGAAATCAAATACTTGAGTTTTAAAAAGGTACATCTTACTTATCATTTTGATTTCCATTAAAAGTAGAATCAACGCATGTTTTAAATCTTTGTATTTTCATTGATGCATGATTTATAGCTTTTAAAGAGTTGTTTTGCAAACTCATTATCATCATTGGTATATTAGAATGGTTTGCAATCACTCTTGCCTAAATCACATATGTTCTTAGACTTTATTATTCATACAACTTGTTTATTTCATTTCTTCAAAGTTGTTTGAATCTTTTATGTGATTAGTTTTCTCTTCAATCATCATTTTATAAGCTTTGATTTTAAAATGCATCATGCATTCATTTAAGAGCTTCATTTTTTAAATTGATTGAAGAAAAGCATTCATACACTTGTGCACACACTTTAGCTTGTTTTAGTGTATGTCTGTAAGTTGAATTAAACTTTCATATTAGCCTAATTAAGAGGTAATTCCATTGTGCTTAAATTGTATCTCTTAGAGTGATCTTTGGTGAAGACACTTTCTTAGAGAAATCTTTATTTGTAAAGGTTATTGCTTAGCCTAAGAAAAGCATTGTGTAAAGGTTATTGCTTAGCCTAAGAAAAGCATCTTGTAAAGGTTATTGCTTAGCCTATAAAAGCACATTGAGAGGTTGTTGTTTAGCCTAGAAAAACAACATTGTAAGGGTTATTGCTTAGCCTAGTAAAAAGCATAAATAGTGGAAATCCGGTGGGGTGATTAGATCACAAGCCGGTAGTGGACGTAGGCATTGAGGCCGAACCACTATAAACCTTGGTGTTGTGGTGCTTGCTTTTGTGGTGATTGTTTATATTAGCTTCCGCATATTGTTTGATTAATCATCAAATGTGACTAGTTTTTGTTAAGAAGTTAAAATTGATTTAAATTGGTCACAATTGTAGCTCACCCTATTCACCCCCCCCCCCCCCTCTAGGGTTAGGATCCCAAGGACTTTCAATTGGTATCAGAGCCAAGTGCTCTTTCTTATAGGATCAAGTGTTTGGAACTCTTGATTAGGTGTAAAAACCTAGAGTCAAAACCCTAGAGTTGTCCTTGCATGAAAATCATTAGAATGGACTCCACTATGCTAGACTTTGTAGATTCTTCTAGACCCCTCATTCTTCCTTCTATTGGAGATTCAAACCCTCAATCTAATGAATCTCAATGTGACATAAAAGAAGAAGATTTTAATGAAAATGAAGAAGATCTTCAACAAGCCTTTGAGGAATTATATGAATTATCCTTAAAGACTGAAAAGAAAAACAAAAAGTTAAGAGAAGAATCTAAAAGATTAAACAAAGAACTAGTCTCTTCTAAAGATGAACTTAGAGAGAAAGAAGTAATAAATTGTTTAGAATCTAAGTTCATGATCTCTTTAAATAATCTATCTAACATTCAAGATGAACTAAAAGAATTAAAGATGGATTATGATAATGTCAATAAGGAAAATTTAAATCTAAGAGATCAAATAAAAAGGCAAGACAAAGACTTTAGCAATTTAGAAGCCAAGTTGATTAAAAGTAAGTTAAAAACCAAAGAACTTGGATCTAATGTTGTTAATGAACTAAAACTTGAATTAAAACTTGCCAATGAAGAGCTAAGCAAATTTAAGGAAATTGAAAATGAACTTTCAAAAGTCAAAAATGAAAATTCAATCGTTATAACCAAAGTCACTCAACTTGAAGGGTATAAACAAAAGTATGAGTGCAAGTTTACCCAAAGTGAAGAAAGACTTGAAAAATTATTTAAATTGGGTAAATCTCATGGAGATAGGACGGGTCTTGGATTTATTAGGAATATGTCATATGACCCTAAATTCACCAACACTTTTGTGAAAGGTGAGTCCTCTTTCTCTAGCACTCTTTCTCCTTTGCCCAAAACCAAATGTAATTATTGTGGCATTGAAGGGCATTTTACGTTTGAGTGCAAACTAAGAAGAAGAAGCCATGTGTCTAAACCCATCTTTGAACTCAAGAAGGTAGAATCTAAATCTATGAAGGGTAAGACACTAGGAAACAAAGAAGACTCCAAAAAGATTAAACAAGTTAAATCATTTAAAATGGAGTCTCCAAAGATAGATTCTAAAAAGGTTAAACAAGTCAAACCAAGTTTAAAAGAATCTATGAACAAAAAGCTTTTCAACCTATCTCCCTTATATAAACCCATGAAAGAACTTTTGAATAAAGTAACAAAGTTAAATTTAAAATTCAAAAGTCAAGTAAAGGGAGAAAATAAGAAGAAAAGAAAAGTGAATCAATCCCCTAAGAATCAAACTCACCAACATCAAAAGACTAATCACCAATCTAAGCTAAATTTAGTAAAATCTAAATATCATGGTGATAAGTTTAAATTGAAAATTTATCAAGTCAAATCTCCTTTAGTTGGTGAGAAGTCCAAAATAGACCTCAAAGTTCAACCCTCTCAAGACCTTAGGTGGATTCCTAAAGTTATTCACTTAGACAAACCTTAAGGCCTTGAACCCCATTGACCAACCTATTCTTTAAAAGTTAAATCACTTTGTTGGTCATGTTGCTTTGCATTTTGTTCTTTCTTAGTTACATTTATTAAAATGCATTGTTTCTTTATGATCAATTGATTTTGTTTTCATACACCATTCTTGTTACATAATCATGGTTTTCAAAATCTTTTGATTATAATTTCATCATGTTTGATTTGCTTTTTGCACACATATGTCTTGCATTGCATTTCCTTACATGATTAATTGATTGTGATTTTAAAAGCTTTCATAGCTAATTTATTCATGATCAATTGTTGTTGAATCATTTGTGTAGATGTCATAGTAAGATTGTTTGAACAAATGATTTGAATCAATTCAAGTTTTTCCATAGACTTCTAAGTTATATTTTTATATGGAAAATCATTGTTTTGAAAAATCAACTTGTATGTGTTTCTTTTAAGTTATATCTTTTAAAATACAATGTTGAAAATTGATCTTCAAAATCATTCTCTTTATGCTCATTGTTGGATTTTGTTTATCAAAATGATTTGAAGATTGATTGAATGGAAATGCTCTATGACCTCATTAGTTATATTCATCTAAGCATGTTCCATGTTCTCATTTCCTTTTCTTTTGGTTTCATTATCTTAGAAATGGAGATGTTTGTTGTTTGCATCTTTGCTTATTTAGTTATTCTTTTTATATGCAAATGACTATTGGTTCCATGTATGGTTGTGATCTTAGTTATATATGTAGAAACAATACTAGAACTCAAATCCATCCTCTATGCCTTATAGTCATTTCTTTTTTGGATGGTTATGATGTTGATTCATGTAGATTCTCTTGGTGTCAACCTTATACATGTTTCAACTTCATAGTAGTGTTCTTGATCATATGAAACTCTTTGAAATCCATTTTTCTATATGTTTGATGGATATCCTAGATGTTGAATTCATATGATTTTGACACTTTGGAAATTGCATGCATTACCAAGTAATATTCTTTTGCATTGCAATTTACCTTGTTCATCACTATGCTCAATAGTTATATTTTTAAAAGTGATGAATATGCATTTATGATGCTTGATGGAATTTTGTGTTTGCCACATCTTTGATCTTTATCATGTTATCAAATTCAATTGGTTTCAATTGGTATAATGTTTGATTGATTTGATTTCTTGTGAATGTGATAAACCTTGTGTGCATTGGATTGAACTTGATAAGTAATATGATTGTTCCATGTCACACACCATTAGCATCATAATGTTCATGTTGCCACCTCTTTTGCTCATATAGGTATATCTCATGACCACCATGTTTATGTGTTCATAATATTGGTTGGTTATTAGTTGAGGTTGGTTTCATGGTTGAATTTCATTTCACTCATCTTGCACTTTAATAGTCATATTTATTGATTGAATGAAATGAGTTCAAAACCTTCATAGCATTTGCTTTCTATAGTTAGATTATTTAATGCTATGATTAATAAACCCCATTTCATCATGGATAGCTCTAATTTGGATTTTTTTTCCAATAGTCATACTTTTAAATCCATTTTAGAGTGATTGATTTAATAGTCATATCCTTAAATCTCAATTGGTATTCTTTGTTTTTCCAATTGGTATCCATGATTGCTTTTCTCATTTGACCTTGCTTTCTTTTGGTAATTTGATCATATTGTGCTCTATAGTTAAATGAATCTAATCCTTTCCTTGAAGTTGACCCTCATTTGGTTAAACCATCTTCTTCTTGAACCAAATAGTTATATCTTGTCAAAAGTTTGACAAAAGAAGAGAATGGATTGAGGGGGAGTGTAAACCTTCATAGGAAGAATTAGTTTTGATCAAATTCACCCTTGGATTGACTTTGAACCCTTAGAGTCTTCTTCCATACATGATAGCCTGTTATGATTATCATTTTAGATTTCTTTTGTTAACAAGTGCTACTAAAGGTATTTTCCTTATTTCATGTGTGTAGGTACCTTTGCAATTTAATGTCAAAGGGGGAGAGAGAGTTCAAGTACTCAAAGATCTCCTACTCTTCAAAGGGGGAGAGAGCTTTCAAAGTTCTATAAAGGTGAAGAGAATGTCCAAGCTTCTTAAGGAGAGTTGTCTATGATCTTCTACAAGAGGAGAGAATGCATACCTTGCCAAAGGGAGAGAGAGGCATGGTCCAAGGGGGAGAGCAAATAGAAGAAAGAAAGCTTGGAGCTAGAGAAAATGCTTGGCAATAGAGAGGAAAGAAGAAGAGAAAGCTTGAAGAATGATCAAGCACCAAGCATCATGAAGAATGAAGAAAAGAGCCCAAGCTAAGAGAAGCATCCAAGAAGAAGATTTCAAGACTTGTCCAGCTGAGGCGGAGCTGAAGACTAAGTGTGTTTTTTCAGTGGTGAGTGTGGTGAGTGAGTTGCCATCAAATTGCAAAGGGGGAGATTGTTAGGAATTTTGTAGATTGCAATTTGATGGATGCATAATCATTCAAGCATCATTTGATTCACACACTTGCATTGTTTTAGATAAACTTGAAATCTTGTTTTATTCATGCATTGTTTTTTAAGATTTGTAAAAGTATTGTTTTATGCATGTTTTGTTTCTAAACTTGGATGCATTGGTTTTAAAATTCAAACTCTTTTGAAAACCTAATTCTTTGAGCATTACTTTTGTGAAATCATATTGAGAATTTAGGTTTGTGGCTTGCATGCATTAATCTCTTTCAGAATCATCTTTGTATGCATTTTCATTTGAAAAGAGTTTTTAGAAATCAAGCTACCCTATGTTTTAAATCTTCCAAATTGTTTTAGGCTTTGTGTGTTTCATTTTTTTAAACATCTTCATTTGATTTATAACATGTCACCAAGCTTGGTTTAGTGGCCCAAAAATCCCCACAAAGAGAAACCTTCAAATATGCAAAATGTGGATTTTTTGGTCCCAGGGGGTGGTCCGGCAGTGTCGCCGGTCGACCGGCCCAGAGGTCCCGGTCGACCGGGAACACTGCAGGCCAAAAAGGCCCCTGGAGCCCCAACGGTCATTTTTCTGACCGTTGTGTGATCCCGGTCGACCGAGACCTGTTTGCAGGTCGACCGAGGACTAGCCGTTGGACTGTTTTCTTGTATAAAGTCCATTCATTTCCAACCTTTTCCAAGGCTTGACACATGAACTTTTGAGACCATATTGGAGCCAAAGAAAGGGGAAGAAGTTGGAAAGGCTAGAGGGCTATTTGGAAATCAAATACTTGAGTTTTAAAAAGGTACATCTTACTTATCATTTTGATTTCCATTAAAAGTAGAATCAATGCATGTTTTAAATCTTTGTATTTTCATTGATGCATGATTTATAGCTTTTAAAGAGTTGTTTTGCAAACTCATTATCATCATTGGTATATTAGAATGGTTTGCAATCACTCTTGCCTAAATCACATATGTTCTTAGACTTTATTATTCATACAACTTGTTTATTTCATTTCTTCAAAGTTGTTTGAATCTTTTATGTGATTAGTTTTCTCTTCAATCATCATTTTATAAGCTTTGATTTTAAAATGCATCATGCATTCATTTAAGAGCTTCATTTTTTAAATTGATTGAAGAAAAGCATTCATACACTTGTGCACACACTTTAGCTTGTTTTAGTGTATGTCTGTAAGTTGAATTAAACTTTCATATTAGCCTAATTAAGAGGTAATTCCATTGTGCTTAAATTGTATCTCTTAGAGTGATCTTTGGTGAAGACACTTTCTTAGAGAAATCTTTATTTGTAAAGGTTATTGCTTAGCCTAAGAAAAGCATTGTGTAAAGGTTATTGCTTAGCCTAAGAAAAGCATCTTGTAAAGGTTATTGCTTAGCCTATAAAAGCACATTGAGAGGTTGTTGTTTAGCCTAGAAAAACAACATTGTAAGGGTTATTGCTTAGCCTAGTAAAAAGCATAAATAGTGGAAATCCGGTGGGGTGATTAGATCACAAGCCGGTAGTGGACGTAGGCATTGAGGCCGAACCACTATAAACCTTGGTGTTGTGGTGCTTGCTTTTGTGGTGATTGTTTATATTAGCTTCCGCATATTGTTTGATTAATCATCAACTGTGACTAGTTTTTGTTAAGAAGTTAAAATTGATTTAAATTGGTCACAATTGTAGCTCACCCTATTCACCCCCCCCCCCTCTAGGGTTAGGATCCCAAGGACTTTCAATTGGTATCAGAGCCAAGTGCTCTTTCTTATAGGATCAAGTGTTTGGAACTCTTGATTAGGTGTAAAAACCTAGAGTCAAAACCCTAGAGTTGTCCTTGTTAGGAATTTTGTAGATTGCAATTTGATGGATGCATAATCATTCTAGCATCATTTGATTTACACACTTGCATTGGTTTTAAATAAACTTGAAATCTTGTTTTATTCATGCATTGCTTTTAAGATTTGTAAAAGTATTGATTTATGCATGATTTGTCTTTTTATCTTGGATGCATTTGATTTAGAAAAGAGTTTTCAAGAAATCAAGCAAGCCTTTGTTTTAAAAGTTTTGAATCTTTTTAGGCTTTTTATGTCATGTTTTAAAAACTATTAGAATCTTTAAAACATGTTTTCCATGCTTGATTTAGTGGCCAAAAGGTCCCCCAAAGAAATACCTTTAAAATGTGAAAAGTTGGAAATTTTGCAAAAAGGGGAGTGGCCCGGCAGTGTCGCCGGTCGACCGGCGCAGAGGTCCCGGTCGACCGGGAACACTGCAGCAGAAAATGGCTTGGCGCACCAACGGTCAGAAATCCGACCGTTGTGTGTTCCCGGTCGACCGAGGCCTGTGTGCCGGTCGACCGAGGACTAGCCGTTGGGCATTTTTTGCTATAAATATGAGTTCTTTCCCTTGCCAAAAGTTGGGAATTTTTAACCCCTCCTTGAGAGGATTTGAGGCATATCAAAAGGGAAAAGAACCAAGGGATGAAGGGGATGATTAGGAAAGCTAAAGCTTGGATTAATGAAGTTAAACCACCAAGTAGGCTCTTCTTTTCTTAATCATATGTTTTCATGCTTTTGTTTTATTTTTGGTAAATCATTTCTAGCATGTTAAACTATGTTTGTGTTGTGTCCTTAACATGTGTTATGTTTTGAGTTGATTTATTGTTTTGGATACAACACCATATGATTCAATCCAAGTAGTACTTAACTTTGGTAAATCTAAGTAGATCATGTTAATGGAAAAATCTTTGAAATCATATGTAACATGATCCATATACTTGGTTGAATCTTTGGTTGTTGTTTTCCATCATAAGAACATCTCTTTCAAAACTAACTTATGTTTTGGATTCAACTTCTTTACAAATCATATGTTTTCATGTTTTGTTTTATCTTTGATAAATCTTAGTAGCATGTTAACCTATGATGTGTTGTATCCTTAGCATGTCTTATACTTTGAATAGATCTATTGTTTTGGATGCATCACCATTTGATTCAATACAAGTAGTACTTAATCTTTGGTAAATCTAAGTAGATCATGTTAATGGAAACATCTTTGAAATTAGATGTAACATGATTCATATACTTGATTGAATCTTTGGTTGTTGTTTTTCCATCATAAGAAAATCTCTTTCAAATGTATCTTATGTTTTGGATTCAACATCTTTACAAATCATATGTGTATTATTGTTTTAAAGTTTCACAACTTGCCTTACTTTGATAGGTATATCATATTCAAGTTGTATTTATAATTACATTTGATTTGTCCCCTCTTTTCAATCAAATCTATTTTTATGTTTTGAGCTTCATTGGTGATTTGATTGACATCCCTATGCATCACATGTTTAGAGCTAATCCATTTCATACAACTTGTGTAACTTTGATATCATTAACAAGTTGTTACTTTTAACATGTGATTGCATTACTTCCTCAATCATAGATGTTTTATAAGCTAAAACTTTCAAAAGCCTTAGGCATACATTTATGAACTTTCATTTTCAAAATGATTGAGGACCACACACACACACTTCATGTACTTTCATCTTTGCATTCATAGTGTGAGTGTGTATTAGATTTTCACTTCCATATCCGCCTAATTAAGAGGCATTGTAATGAGCTTAATTGAATCTCCATCAAGTGTATTAAAGACACTAAATTAGAGAGATAACCAACATTGTGGTTGAAGAGGTTATTGCTTAGCCTATAAAAGCATAATGGATAGGTTGATGTTAAGCCTTGAAAAACATCAATGTAAAGGTTATTGCTTAGCCTTGGAAAGCATATTGTAAAGGTTATTGCTTAGCCTATTGAAAAGCATAAATAGTGGAAATCCGGTGGGGTGTTGGATCACAAGCCGGTAGTGGATGTAGGCATTGAGGCCGAACCACTATAAATCCTTGTGTGATGGTGATTGCTTTGTGGTGATTCTTTTGTTAGCTTCCGCATCTTGTATGATTAATCATCACTTGTGACTAGTTTGTTTTAAAGAAGTTAAAATTTGTTAAAATTGGTCACAATTGGAGCTCACCCTATTCACCCCCCCTCTAGGGTTCGGATCCCCATGGACTTACAGTCCTTGCATGAAAATCATTAGAATGGACTCCACTATGCTAGACTTTGTAGATTCTTCTAGACCCCTCATTCTTCCTTCTATTGGAGATTCAAACCCTCAATCTAATGAATCTCAATGTGACATAAAAGAAGAAGATTTTAATGAAAATGAAGAAGATCTTCAACAAGCCTTTGAGGAATTATATGAATTATCCTTAAAGACTAAAAAGAAAAACAAAAAGTTAAGAGAAGAATCTAAAAGACTAAACAAAGAACTAGTCTCTTCTAAAGATGAACTTAGAGAGAAAGAAGTAATAAATTGTTTAGAATCTAAGTTCATGATCTCTTTAAATAATCTATCTAACATTCAAGATGAACTAAAAGAATTAAAGATGGATTATGATAATGTCAATAAGGAAAATTTAAATCTAAGAGATCAAATAAAAAGGCAAGACAAAGACTTTAGCAATTTAGAAGCCAAGTTGATTAAAAGTAAGTTAAAAACCAAAGAACTTGGATCTAATGTTGTTAATGAACTAAAACTTGAATTAAAACTTGCCAATGAAGAGCTAAGCAAATTTAAGGAAATTGAAAATGAACTTTCAAAAGTCAAAAATGAAAATTCAATCGTTATAACCAAAGTCACTCAACTTGAAGGGTATAAACAAAAGTATGAGTGCAAGTTTACCCAAAGTGAAGAAAGACTTGAAAAATTATTTAAATTGGGTAAATCTCATGGAGATAGGACGGGTCTTGGATTTATTAGGAATATGTCATATGACCCTAAATTCACCAACACTTTTGTGAAAGGTGAGTCCTCTTTCTCTAGCACTCTTTCTCCTTTGCCCAAAACCAAATGTAATTATTGTGGCATTGAAGGGCATTTTACGTTTGAGTGCAAACTAAGAAGAAGAAGCCATGTGTCTAAACCCATCTTTGAACTCAAGAAGGTAGAATCTAAATCTATGAAGGGTAAGACACTAGGAAACAAAGAAGACTCCAAAAAGATTAAACAAGTTAAATCATTTAAAATGGAGTCTCCAAAGATAGATTCTAAAAAGGTTAAACAAGTCAAACCAAGTTTAAAAGAATCTATGAACAAAAAGCTTTTCAACCTATCTCCCTTATATAAACCCATGAAAGAACTTTTGAATAAAGTAACAAAGTTAAATTTAAAATTCAAAAGTCAAGTAAAGGGAGAAAATAAGAAGAAAAGAAAAGTGAATCAATCCCCTAAGAATCAAACTCACCAACATCAAAAGACTAATCACCAATCTAAGCTAAATTTAGTAAAATCTAAATATCATGGTGATAAGTTTAAATTGAAAATTTATCAAGTCAAATCTCCTTTAGTTGGTGAGAAGTCCAAAATAGACCTCAAAGTTCAACCCTCTCAAGACCTTAGGTGGATTCCTAAAGTTATTCACTTAGACAAACCTTAAGGCCTTGAACCCCATTGACCAACCTATTCTTTAAAAGTTAAATCACTTTGTTGGTCATGTTGCTTTGCATTTTGTTCTTTCTTAGTTACATTTATTAAAATGCATTGTTTCTTTATGATCAATTGATTTTGTTTTCATACACCATTCTTGTTACATAATCATGGTTTTCAAAATCTTTTGATTATAATTTCATCATGTTTGATTTGCTTTTTGCACACATATGTCTTGCATTGCATTTCCTTACATGATTAATTGATTGTGATTTTAAAAGCTTTCATAGCTAATTTATTCATGATCAATTGTTGTTGAATCATTTGTGTAGATGTCATAGTAAGATTGTTTGAACAAATGATTTGAATCAATTCAAGTTTTTCCATAGACTTCTAAGTTATATTTTTATATGGAAAATCATTGTTTTGAAAAATCAACTTGTATGTGTTTCTTTTAAGTTATATCTTTTAAAATACAATGTTGAAAATTGATCTTCAAAATCATTCTCTTTATGCTCATTGTTGGATTTTGTTTATCAAAATGATTTGAAGATTGATTGAATGGAAATGCTCTATGACCTCATTAGTTATATTCATCTAAGCATGTTCCATGTTCTCATTTCCTTTTCTTTTGGTTTCATTATCTTAGAAATGGAGATGTTTGTTGTTTGCATCTTTGCTTATTTAGTTATTCTTTTTATATGCAAATGACTATTGGTTCCATGTATGGTTGTGATCTTAGTTATATATGTAGAAACAATACTAGAACTCAAATCCATCCTCTATGCCTTATAGTCATTTCTTTTTTGGATGGTTATGATGTTGATTCATGTAGATTCTCTTGGTGTCAACCTTATACATGTTTCAACTTCATAGTAGTGTTCTTGATCATATGAAACTCTTTGAAATCCATTTTTCTATATGTTTGATGGATATCCTAGATGTTGAATTCATATGATTTTGACACTTTGGAAATTGCATGCATTACCAAGTAATATTCTTTTGCATTGCAATTTACCTTGTTCATCACTATGCTCAATAGTTATATTTTTAAAAGTGATGAATATGCATTTATGATGCTTGATGGAATTTTGTGTTTGCCACATCTTTGATCTTTATCATGTTATCAAATTCAATTGGTTTCAATTGGTATAATGTTTGATTGATTTGATTTCTTGTGAATGTGATAAACCTTGTGTGCATTGGATTGAACTTGATAAGTAATATGATTGTTCCATGTCACACACCATTAGCATCATAATGTTCATGTTGCCACCTCTTTTGCTCATATAGGTATATCTCATGACCACCATGTTTATGTGTTCATAATATTGGTTGGTTATTAGTTGAGGTTGGTTTCATGGTTGAATTTCATTTCACTCATCTTGCACTTTAATAGTCATATTTATTGATTGAATGAAATGAGTTCAAAACCTTCATAGCATTTGCTTTCTATAGTTAGATTATTTAATGCTATGATTAATAAACCCCATTTCATCATGGATAGCTCTAATTTGGATTTTTTTTCCAATAGTCATACTTTTAAATCCATTTTAGAGTGATTGATTTAATAGTCATATCCTTAAATCTCAATTGGTATTCTTTGTTTTTCCAATTGGTATCCATGATTGCTTTTCTCATTTGACCTTGCTTTCTTTTGGTAATTTGATCATATTGTGCTCTATAGTTAAATGAATCTAATCCTTTCCTTGAAGTTGACCCTCATTTGGTTAAACCATCTTCTTCTTGAACCAAATAGTTATATCTTGTCAAAAGTTTGACAAAAGAAGAGAATGGATTGAGGGGGAGTGTAAACCTTCATAGGAAGAATTAGTTTTGATCAAATTCACCCTTGGATTGACTTTGAACCCTTAGAGTCTTCTTCCATACATGATAGCCTGTTATGATTATCATTTTAGATTTCTTTTGTTAACAAGTGCTACTAAAGGTATTTTCCTTATTTCATGTGTGTAGGTACCTTTGCAATTTAATGTCAAAGGGGGAGAGAGAGTTCAAGTACTCAAAGATCTCCTACTCTTCAAAGGGGGAGAGAGCTTTCAAAGTTCTATAAAGGTGAAGAGAATGTCCAAGCTTCTTAAGGAGAGTTGTCTATGATCTTCTACAAGAGGAGAGAATGCATACCTTGCCAAAGGGAGAGAGAGGCATGGTCCAAGGGGGAGAGCAAATAGAAGAAAGAAAGCTTGGAGCTAGAGAAAATGCTTGGCAATAGAGAGGAAAGAAGAAGAGAAAGCTTGAAGAATGATCAAGCACCAAGCATCATGAAGAATGAAGAAAAGAGCCCAAGCTAAGAGAAGCATCCAAGAAGAAGATTTCAAGACTTGTCCAGCTGAGGCGGAGCTGAAGACTAAGTGTGTTTTTTCAGTGGTGAGTGTGGTGAGTGAGTTGCCATCAAATTGCAAAGGGGGAGATTGTTAGGAATTTTGTAGATTGCAATTTGATGGATGCATAATCATTCAAGCATCATTTGATTCACACACTTGCATTGTTTTAGATAAACTTGAAATCTTGTTTTATTCATGCATTGTTTTTTAAGATTTGTAAAAGTATTGTTTTATGCATGTTTTGTTTCTAAACTTGGATGCATTGGTTTTAAAATTCAAACTCTTTTGAAAACCTAATTCTTTGAGCATTACTTTTGTGAAATCATATTGAGAATTTAGGTTTGTGGCTTGCATGCATTAATCTCTTTCAGAATCATCTTTGTATGCATTTTCATTTGAAAAGAGTTTTTAGAAATCAAGCTACCCTATGTTTTAAATCTTCCAAATTGTTTTAGGCTTTGTGTGTTTCATTTTTTTAAACATCTTCATTTGATTTATAACATGTCACCAAGCTTGGTTTAGTGGCCCAAAAATCCCCACAAAGAGAAACCTTCAAATATGCAAAATGTGGATTTTTTGGTCCCAGGGGGTGGTCCGGCAGTGTCGCCGGTCGACCGGCCCAGAGGTCCCGGTCGACCGGGAACACTGCAGGCCAAAAAGGCCCCTGGAGCCCCAACGGTCATTTTTCTGACCGTTGTGTGATCCCGGTCGACCGAGACCTGTTTGCAGGTCGACCGAGGACTAGCCGTTGGACTGTTTTCTTGTATAAAGTCCATTCATTTCCAACCTTTTCCAAGGCTTGACACATGAACTTTTGAGACCATATTGGAGCCAAAGAAAGGGGAAGAAGTTGGAAAGGCTAGAGGGCTATTTGGAAATCAAATACTTGAGTTTTAAAAAGGTACATCTTACTTATCATTTTGATTTCCATTAAAAGTAGAATCAATGCATGTTTTAAATCTTTGTATTTTCATTGATGCATGATTTATAGCTTTTAAAGAGTTGTTTTGCAAACTCATTATCATCATTGGTATATTAGAATGGTTTGCAATCACTCTTGCCTAAATCACATATGTTCTTAGACTTTATTATTCATACAACTTGTTTATTTCATTTCTTCAAAGTTGTTTGAATCTTTTATGTGATTAGTTTTCTCTTCAATCATCATTTTATAAGCTTTGATTTTAAAATGCATCATGCATTCATTTAAGAGCTTCATTTTTTAAATTGATTGAAGAAAAGCATTCATACACTTGTGCACACACTTTAGCTTGTTTTAGTGTATGTCTGTAAGTTGAATTAAACTTTCATATTAGCCTAATTAAGAGGTAATTCCATTGTGCTTAAATTGTATCTCTTAGAGTGATCTTTGGTGAAGACACTTTCTTAGAGAAATCTTTATTTGTAAAGGTTATTGCTTAGCCTAAGAAAAGCATTGTGTAAAGGTTATTGCTTAGCCTAAGAAAAGCATCTTGTAAAGGTTATTGCTTAGCCTATAAAAGCACATTGAGAGGTTGTTGTTTAGCCTAGAAAAACAACATTGTAAGGGTTATTGCTTAGCCTAGTAAAAAGCATAAATAGTGGAAATCCGGTGGGGTGATTAGATCACAAGCCGGTAGTGGACGTAGGCATTGAGGCCGAACCACTATAAACCTTGGTGTTGTGGTGCTTGCTTTTGTGGTGATTGTTTATATTAGCTTCCGCATATTGTTTGATTAATCATCAAATGTGACTAGTTTTTGTTAAGAAGTTAAAATTGATTTAAATTGGTCACAATTGTAGCTCACCCTATTCACCCCCCCCCCCCCCTCTAGGGTTAGGATCCCAAGGACTTTCAATTGGTATCAGAGCCAAGTGCTCTTTCTTATAGGATCAAGTGTTTGGAACTCTTGATTAGGTGTAAAAACCTAGAGTCAAAACCCTAGAGTTGTCCTTGTTAGGAATTTTGTAGATTGCAATTTGATGGATGCATAATCATTCTAGCATCATTTGATTTACACACTTGCATTGGTTTTAAATAAACTTGAAATCTTGTTTTATTCATGCATTGCTTTTAAGATTTGTAAAAGTATTGATTTATGCATGATTTGTCTTTTTATCTTGGATGCATTTGATTTAGAAAAGAGTTTTCAAGAAATCAAGCAAGCCTTTGTTTTAAAAGTTTTGAATCTTTTTAGGCTTTTTATGTCATGTTTTAAAAACTATTAGAATCTTTAAAACATGTTTTCCATGCTTGATTTAGTGGCCAAAAGGTCCCCCAAAGAAATACCTTTAAAATGTGAAAAGTTGGAAATTTTGCAAAAAGGGGAGTGGCCCGGCAGTGTCGCCGGTCGACCGGCGCAGAGGTCCCGGTCGACCGGGAACACTGCAGCAGAAAATGGCTTGGCGCACCAACGGTCAGAAATCCGACCGTTGTGTGTTCCCGGTCGACCGAGGCCTGTGTGCCGGTCGACCGAGGACTAGCCGTTGGGCATTTTTTGCTATAAATATGAGTTCTTTCCCTTGCCAAAAGTTGGGAATTTTTAACCCCTCCTTGAGAGGATTTGAGGCATATCAAAAGGGAAAAGAACCAAGGGATGAAGGGGATGATTAGGAAAGCTAAAGCTTGGATTAATGAAGTTAAACCACCAAGTAGGCTCTTCTTTTCTTAATCATATGTTTTCATGCTTTTGTTTTATTTTTGGTAAATCATTTCTAGCATGTTAAACTATGTTTGTGTTGTGTCCTTAACATGTGTTATGTTTTGAGTTGATTTATTGTTTTGGATACAACACCATATGATTCAATCCAAGTAGTACTTAACTTTGGTAAATCTAAGTAGATCATGTTAATGGAAAAATCTTTGAAATCATATGTAACATGATCCATATACTTGGTTGAATCTTTGGTTGTTGTTTTCCATCATAAGAACATCTCTTTCAAAACTAACTTATGTTTTGGATTCAACTTCTTTACAAATCATATGTTTTCATGTTTTGTTTTATCTTTGATAAATCTTAGTAGCATGTTAACCTATGATGTGTTGTATCCTTAGCATGTCTTATACTTTGAATAGATCTATTGTTTTGGATGCATCACCATTTGATTCAATACAAGTAGTACTTAATCTTTGGTAAATCTAAGTAGATCATGTTAATGGAAACATCTTTGAAATTAGATGTAACATGATTCATATACTTGATTGAATCTTTGGTTGTTGTTTTTCCATCATAAGAAAATCTCTTTCAAATGTATCTTATGTTTTGGATTCAACATCTTTACAAATCATATGTGTATTATTGTTTTAAAGTTTCACAACTTGCCTTACTTTGATAGGTATATCATATTCAAGTTGTATTTATAATTACATTTGATTTGTCCCCTCTTTTCAATCAAATCTATTTTTATGTTTTGAGCTTCATTGGTGATTTGATTGACATCCCTATGCATCACATGTTTAGAGCTAATCCATTTCATACAACTTGTGTAACTTTGATATCATTAACAAGTTGTTACTTTTAACATGTGATTGCATTACTTCCTCAATCATAGATGTTTTATAAGCTAAAACTTTCAAAAGCCTTAGGCATACATTTATGAACTTTCATTTTCAAAATGATTGAGGACCACACACACACACTTCATGTACTTTCATCTTTGCATTCATAGTGTGAGTGTGTATTAGATTTTCACTTCCATATCCGCCTAATTAAGAGGCATTGTAATGAGCTTAATTGAATCTCCATCAAGTGTATTAAAGACACTAAATTAGAGAGATAACCAACATTGTGGTTGAAGAGGTTATTGCTTAGCCTATAAAAGCATAATGGATAGGTTGATGTTAAGCCTTGAAAAACATCAATGTAAAGGTTATTGCTTAGCCTTGGAAAGCATATTGTAAAGGTTATTGCTTAGCCTATTGAAAAGCATAAATAGTGGAAATCCGGTGGGGTGTTGGATCACAAGCCGGTAGTGGATGTAGGCATTGAGGCCGAACCACTATAAATCCTTGTGTGATGGTGATTGCTTTGTGGTGATTCTTTTGTTAGCTTCCGCATCTTGTATGATTAATCATCACTTGTGACTAGTTTGTTTTAAAGAAGTTAAAATTTGTTAAAATTGGTCACAATTGGAGCTCACCCTATTCACCCCCCCTCTAGGGTTCGGATCCCCATGGACTTACAGTCCTTGCATGAAAATCATTAGAATGGACTCCACTATGCTAGACTTTGTAGATTCTTCTAGACCCCTCATTCTTCCTTCTATTGGAGATTCAAACCCTCAATCTAATGAATCTCAATGTGACATAAAAGAAGAAGATTTTAATGAAAATGAAGAAGATCTTCAACAAGCCTTTGAGGAATTATATGAATTATCCTTAAAGACTAAAAAGAAAAACAAAAAGTTAAGAGAAGAATCTAAAAGACTAAACAAAGAACTAGTCTCTTCTAAAGATGAACTTAGAGAGAAAGAAGTAATAAATTGTTTAGAATCTAAGTTCATGATCTCTTTAAATAATCTATCTAACATTCAAGATGAACTAAAAGAATTAAAGATGGATTATGATAATGTCAATAAGGAAAATTTAAATCTAAGAGATCAAATAAAAAGGCAAGACAAAGACTTTAGCAATTTAGAAGCCAAGTTGATTAAAAGTAAGTTAAAAACCAAAGAACTTGGATCTAATGTTGTTAATGAACTAAAACTTGAATTAAAACTTGCCAATGAAGAGCTAAGCAAATTTAAGGAAATTGAAAATGAACTTTCAAAAGTCAAAAATGAAAATTCAATCGTTATAACCAAAGTCACTCAACTTGAAGGGTATAAACAAAAGTATGAGTGCAAGTTTACCCAAAGTGAAGAAAGACTTGAAAAATTATTTAAATTGGGTAAATCTCATGGAGATAGGACGGGTCTTGGATTTATTAGGAATATGTCATATGACCCTAAATTCACCAACACTTTTGTGAAAGGTGAGTCCTCTTTCTCTAGCACTCTTTCTCCTTTGCCCAAAACCAAATGTAATTATTGTGGCATTGAAGGGCATTTTACGTTTGAGTGCAAACTAAGAAGAAGAAGCCATGTGTCTAAACCCATCTTTGAACTCAAGAAGGTAGAATCTAAATCTATGAAGGGTAAGACACTAGGAAACAAAGAAGACTCCAAAAAGATTAAACAAGTTAAATCATTTAAAATGGAGTCTCCAAAGATAGATTCTAAAAAGGTTAAACAAGTCAAACCAAGTTTAAAAGAATCTATGAACAAAAAGCTTTTCAACCTATCTCCCTTATATAAACCCATGAAAGAACTTTTGAATAAAGTAACAAAGTTAAATTTAAAATTCAAAAGTCAAGTAAAGGGAGAAAATAAGAAGAAAAGAAAAGTGAATCAATCCCCTAAGAATCAAACTCACCAACATCAAAAGACTAATCACCAATCTAAGCTAAATTTAGTAAAATCTAAATATCATGGTGATAAGTTTAAATTGAAAATTTATCAAGTCAAATCTCCTTTAGTTGGTGAGAAGTCCAAAATAGACCTCAAAGTTCAACCCTCTCAAGACCTTAGGTGGATTCCTAAAGTTATTCACTTAGACAAACCTTAAGGCCTTGAACCCCATTGACCAACCTATTCTTTAAAAGTTAAATCACTTTGTTGGTCATGTTGCTTTGCATTTTGTTCTTTCTTAGTTACATTTATTAAAATGCATTGTTTCTTTATGATCAATTGATTTTGTTTTCATACACCATTCTTGTTACATAATCATGGTTTTCAAAATCTTTTGATTATAATTTCATCATGTTTGATTTGCTTTTTGCACACATATGTCTTGCATTGCATTTCCTTACATGATTAATTGATTGTGATTTTAAAAGCTTTCATAGCTAATTTATTCATGATCAATTGTTGTTGAATCATTTGTGTAGATGTCATAGTAAGATTGTTTGAACAAATGATTTGAATCAATTCAAGTTTTTCCATAGACTTCTAAGTTATATTTTTATATGGAAAATCATTGTTTTGAAAAATCAACTTGTATGTGTTTCTTTTAAGTTATATCTTTTAAAATACAATGTTGAAAATTGATCTTCAAAATCATTCTCTTTATGCTCATTGTTGGATTTTGTTTATCAAAATGATTTGAAGATTGATTGAATGGAAATGCTCTATGACCTCATTAGTTATATTCATCTAAGCATGTTCCATGTTCTCATTTCCTTTTCTTTTGGTTTCATTATCTTAGAAATGGAGATGTTTGTTGTTTGCATCTTTGCTTATTTAGTTATTCTTTTTATATGCAAATGACTATTGGTTCCATGTATGGTTGTGATCTTAGTTATATATGTAGAAACAATACTAGAACTCAAATCCATCCTCTATGCCTTATAGTCATTTCTTTTTTGGATGGTTATGATGTTGATTCATGTAGATTCTCTTGGTGTCAACCTTATACATGTTTCAACTTCATAGTAGTGTTCTTGATCATATGAAACTCTTTGAAATCCATTTTTCTATATGTTTGATGGATATCCTAGATGTTGAATTCATATGATTTTGACACTTTGGAAATTGCATGCATTACCAAGTAATATTCTTTTGCATTGCAATTTACCTTGTTCATCACTATGCTCAATAGTTATATTTTTAAAAGTGATGAATATGCATTTATGATGCTTGATGGAATTTTGTGTTTGCCACATCTTTGATCTTTATCATGTTATCAAATTCAATTGGTTTCAATTGGTATAATGTTTGATTGATTTGATTTCTTGTGAATGTGATAAACCTTGTGTGCATTGGATTGAACTTGATAAGTAATATGATTGTTCCATGTCACACACCATTAGCATCATAATGTTCATGTTGCCACCTCTTTTGCTCATATAGGTATATCTCATGACCACCATGTTTATGTGTTCATAATATTGGTTGGTTATTAGTTGAGGTTGGTTTCATGGTTGAATTTCATTTCACTCATCTTGCACTTTAATAGTCATATTTATTGATTGAATGAAATGAGTTCAAAACCTTCATAGCATTTGCTTTCTATAGTTAGATTATTTAATGCTATGATTAATAAACCCCATTTCATCATGGATAGCTCTAATTTGGATTTTTTTTCCAATAGTCATACTTTTAAATCCATTTTAGAGTGATTGATTTAATAGTCATATCCTTAAATCTCAATTGGTATTCTTTGTTTTTCCAATTGGTATCCATGATTGCTTTTCTCATTTGACCTTGCTTTCTTTTGGTAATTTGATCATATTGTGCTCTATAGTTAAATGAATCTAATCCTTTCCTTGAAGTTGACCCTCATTTGGTTAAACCATCTTCTTCTTGAACCAAATAGTTATATCTTGTCAAAAGTTTGACAAAAGAAGAGAATGGATTGAGGGGGAGTGTAAACCTTCATAGGAAGAATTAGTTTTGATCAAATTCACCCTTGGATTGACTTTGAACCCTTAGAGTCTTCTTCCATACATGATAGCCTGTTATGATTATCATTTTAGATTTCTTTTGTTAACAAGTGCTACTAAAGGTATTTTCCTTATTTCATGTGTGTAGGTACCTTTGCAATTTAATGTCAAAGGGGGAGAGAGAGTTCAAGTACTCAAAGATCTCCTACTCTTCAAAGGGGGAGAGAGCTTTCAAAGTTCTATAAAGGTGAAGAGAATGTCCAAGCTTCTTAAGGAGAGTTGTCTATGATCTTCTACAAGAGGAGAGAATGCATACCTTGCCAAAGGGAGAGAGAGGCATGGTCAAAGGGGGAGAGCAAATAGAAGAAAGAAAGCTTGGAGCTAGAGAAGATGCTTGGCAATAGAGAGGAAAGAAGAAGAGAAAGCTTGAAGAACGATCAAGCACCAAGCATCATGAAGAATGAAGAAAAGAGCCCAAGCTAAGAGAAGCATCCAAGAAGAAGATTTCAAGACTTGTCCAGCTGAGGGGGAGCTGAAGACTAAGTGTGTTTTTTCAGTGGTGAGTGTGGTGAGTGAGTTGCCATCAAATTGCAAAGGGGGAGATTGTTAGGAATTTTGTAGATTGCAATTTGATAGATGCATAATCATTCAAGCATCATTTGATTCACACACTTGCATTGTTTTAGATAAACTTGAAATCTTGTTTTATTCATGCATTGTTTTTTAAGATTTGTAAAAGTATTGTTTTATGCATGTTTTGTTTCTAAACTTGGATGCATTGGTTTTAGAATTCAAACTCTTTTGAAAACCTAATTCTTTGAGCATTACTTTTGTGAAATCATATTGAGAATTTAGGTTTGTGCCTTGCATGCATTAATCTCTTTCAGAATCATCTTTGTATGCATTTTCATTTGAAAAGAGTTTTTAGAAATCAAGCTACCCTATGTTTTAAATCTTCCAAATTGTTTTAGGCTTTGTGTGTTTCATGTTTTTAAACATCTTCATTTGATTTATAACATGTCACCAAGCTTGGTTTAGTGGCCCAAAAATCCCCACAAAGAGAAACCTTCAAATATGCAAAATGTGGATTTTTTGGTCCCAGGGGGTGGTCCGGCAGTGTCGCCGGTCGACCTGCCCAGAGGTCCCGGTCGACCGGGAACACTGCAGGCCAAAAAGGCCCCTGGAGCCCCAACGGTCATTTTTCTGACCGTTGTGTGATCCCGGTCGACCGAGACCTGTTTGCAGGTCGACCGAGGACTAGCCGTTGGACTGTTTTCTTGTATAAAGTCCATTCATTTCCAACCTTTTCCAAGGCTTGACACATGAACTTTTGAGATCATATTGGAGCCAAAGAAAGGGGAAGAAGTTGGAAAGGCTAGAGGGCTATTTGGAAATCAAATACTTGAGTTTTAAAAAGGTACATCTTACTTATCATTTTGATTTCCATTAAAAGTAGAATCAATGCATGTTTTAAATCTTTGTATTTTCATTGATGCATGATTTCTAGCTTTTAAAGAGTTGTTTTGCAAACTCATTATCATCATTGGTATATTAGAATGGTTTGTAATCACTCTTGCCTAAATCACATATGTTCTTAGACTTTATTATTCATACAACTTGTTTATTTCATTTCTTCAAAGTTGTTTGAATCTTTTATGTGATTAGTTTTCTCTTCAATCATCATTTTATAAGCTTTGATTTTAAAATGCATCATGCATTCATTTAAGAGCTTCATTTTTGAAATTGATTGAAGAAAAGCATTCATACACTTGTGCACACACTTTAGCTTGTTTTAGTGTATGTCTGTAAGTTGAATTAAACTTTCATATTAGCCTAATTAAGAGGTAATTCCATTGTGCTTAAATTGTATCTCTTAGAGTGATCTTTGGTGAAGACACTTTCTTAGAGAAATCTTTATTTGTAAAGGTTATTGCTTAGCCTAAGAAAAGCATTGTGTAAAGGTTATTGCTTAGCCTAAGAAAAGCATCTTGTAAAGGTTATTGCTTAGCCTATAAAAGCACATTGAGAGGTTGTTGTTTAGCCTAGAAAAACAACATTGTAAGGGTTATTGCTTAGCCTAGTAAAAAGCATAAATAGTGGAAATCCGGTGGGGTGATTAGATCACAAGCCGGTAGTGGACGTAGGCATTGAGGCCGAACCACTATAAACCTTGGTGTTGTGGTGCTTGCTTTTGTGGTGATTGTTGATATTAGCTTCCGCATATTGTTTGATTAATCATCAAATGTGACTAGCTTTTGTTAAGAAGTTAAGATTGACTTAAATTGGTCACAATTGTAGCTCACCCTATTCACCCCCCCCCCCTCTAGGGTTAGGATCCCAAGGACTTTCAAAATTTTCTCCAAAAAGAAAGGGAATGAGAAATATTCGCTCCCAAAGAGAGATTCTTTGAGAAAACCTCTCTAAAAAAAATGGAAACTTGAGAGATTCTCTCTACGTAAGAATATTTTTAGATATTCTCTATCCAAAAGAGAGATTTTTAGATATTCTTTACAAAATGGCAGCGTGTGAGGTCTAAGCCATCTTTAAAAGCTTAAGGTCCCATGGGCTAGCCCATATGAGCCAGGTTTCACCACCTAGGCACTAAGAGAGGCTTACTTTCAAAATTTCCTGTTACCAAGAGCATACAAAATGGTTCCATGCCTCTTTTGAGTTGATTGGGCCACACAAAAAAATCCAAGCCTCATGAGCTTCCAAAAGTTTCAAACCATCCCACCTCATATACCAAACTGAGCCAAAATCTTGAAATTGACATTCAAACCTGACCCCCCAACTTGCCACATACATCCTGTTGGGTTACAATGTGAAAATCCAAAAATCAAACCCCGACACTCTAACTTGCCATATGCAGCTTGTTAGGTCACAAGGTCAAAAAACCAAAAAAAAAAAAAAAACTTCTTGACGACCTAATGTGCCACATACAACCCTTAGGTTCGGTTCACAAGGTCAAAAGGAAAACCCAAAATCCAAAACCCATATCCAGCTCCCTCATGTCATTTTCAAAATTTTTCCTTGAGATGGTACGTGATCTCTCTCACTACCATAAAATCCCCTTGGAAACTCAAAAGGCTATTAAAAAACATGCTGAAAGACTCTTGGTCAAATCAAAATCTCTCCTTCAAGTTTCTCTTCGAGGCACATCGACTCCAAAAGCTACTCATCGCTGTACCTCGAGGGGGCATTTCTTGACACCAAAAATGTCACTTTGCCTCTTCAACATCAAGAACCCACATAAAGCCACATCCTACTATAAAAAGGCATTGTAGCTACAAGCATTGGATCTTGTCAGAATCAAACAAAAGCTGCAAGATTCTTCAAGACATCCAAAAGAGGGGTTCACATGAAGTTTCGGGCCATTCCAACATCATTTGGCCTAACTTCACTCCTCCGGCAGTTGAACAGGCGCTCCTGGTGGCGACGGCATCGAATAGATCAAAACTTCGATCAGAGCCTACAGATGGTCTCAAATATACCTCCAAAAGGCTCCATGCCAAGTCTCAAGTCAAACCGACAACGTTTGACCCTCCATCAACCCTCGAGTAGTAAAATCAAGCCTCTCGGTGGCAAGAACCACCAAGACCATTACTCATCAAACGGATCACATGGGCGGCTTCAACATGCTTCAAAAGGGTTGCACGTCAAATTTCAGGTCATGCCGACAACGTTTGGCTCGGCTTTGACACTCCAAAACAAAATCAAGACTACCGTCGGCGGAGCACCTCGGGACCGCAACACCCAACTCGGATCCAACGGATCATCTCAAAATGACTCCAATAGGCTCCCTGTCAAATTTTAGGTCATTCGAACATCGGTTGACCGTACATCAAAGCGCGACATCTTACTCGCGGCGAAATCAAGCCTAGCAGTGATTGGACCCTAGACGGCTTCAAAACTCAAACAAAAGCCCATGGTTGGTCCTATCTACTGCTCAGGAGACTTCACGTCAAATTTTGGGTCATTCCGACATCGTTTGACCTAGTTTCGACTCTTGATCGAAAAAAGACAACTCTACGCGGCAAGGTCTTCGGCTTTTCCAAAAAATAGGAAACTTTGTGCTCCGGTTTTGCACAACTTCTCATCGGGTTTTCTTTAGGAGAATCAAGCCAAAAAATGAGAAAAATGTCAAGATAAATATAGGAGAAAAAAGGACTAAAAAAACTCGAAAAACGGCGGAAGAAAAGGCGACCAAAGGGGACCAAACCCCATGGTCGCCGGCGACCCTTGAAGTCCGGGTCGCCGGATTTCCGCCGAAGGCCCGTTTCCTGTCCTTTTCGCATATTGGGAATTCCAGTCACTGTAGTTTTCCAAAAATCTGATTTTTTATGCTTGAAATCGACCAATCTTCGCCACCATCTTGGATCTGCCATCAAAAGCATGAAATCGCCATCGATCGCTCGAAGATCGCCAACCGGCTGACCAAGAAAGCACAGTTTCTATCTCCTCGGGTGTCTTCGGACATTGATTCCGAGATAGTGGTACTCCATGTCTAGAAGGTAGCAAGCCCTTCTTGGAGTCATGCATGTTATACTTGACCAATATCTTCTCAATATACGAAGATTGTGATAAGGCTAACATCTTGTTCTTGCGATCTCGCATAAGCTTGATCCCTAAGACATAGCTTGCCTCACCTAAATCCTTCATCTGAAATTGAGATGATAACCAAACCTTTGTAGACGACATCATGCCAACATCATTTCCAATGAGTAATATGTCATCCACATACAGGACTAAAAATGCAACTGCGTTTCCACTCCCTTTCTTATACACACATGGTTCATCAATGTTCTGATCAAAGCCAAAGGATTTGACTGCCTGATTAAACTTGATGTTCCATGCCCTAGATGCTTGCTTAAGTCCATAAATGGACTTCTTAAGCTTACAGACCATGTTCTCTTGGCCACCAGCAATGAATCCCTCTGGTTGCATCATATAGATGCATTCGTCAAGACTTCCATTAAGGAAAGTTGTCTTGACATCCATCTGCCATATCTCGTAGTCATAATGACATGCAATGGCTAAGAGAATCCTTATGGACTTAAGCATAGCCACTGGTGAAAAGGTTTCCTCATAATCGATACCCTCTTTCTGAGTATACCCTTTCGCCACCAGTCTTGCTTTGAAGGTTTCAACCTTCCCATCCACTCCTCTCTTTCTCTTGTAGATCCACTTGCACCCTATGGGTTTGATCCCTTCAGGTGCATCCACAAGTTCCCAGACTTGATTGGAATACAGAGAATCCAATTCAGATTTCATTGCTTGCTGCCACATGTCAGCATCTATATCCGTTACTGCTTCATCGTAACTAGTAGGATCCTCAACCAAATCCTCGGAGTCTGTCATAAAAGACACTCCTAGGTATCTATCTGGTGGTCTAGAAATTCTCCCACTACGACGAGGCTCCGGAGTGTTAAAAAGGAATGTCTTGATTTTCTACAGCCTCAGGATCTGGCACAGATATTGCAGGAGTTTCTGAAAGAATCTCCTCAATGGTTTCCTTACAACCAAGCTCTTGGCGCATCATGCAATCATCCTCCAAGTATCTAGCATGAGTGCTGATAAGCACCTTTTGCTCCTTTGGATGATAAAAAATGCCACCTTTCGTTCCCTTAGGATACCCAATGAAGTAGCACATTTCTGATCTGGGTTCTAGCTTGGTAGCTTTGTCATTCAGTACATAGGCTGGACAACCCCAAATGTGGATATGTCTTAAACTAGGTTTTCGACCTGTCCACATTTCTCGAGGTGTCCTAGGTACTGATTTAGAAGGTACCAGATTCAAAATGTATGCTGCTGCTTCTAGAGCATATCCCCAAAATGATATGGGTAGGGTTGCATGACTCATCATGGACCTTACCATATCTAGAAGGGTACGGTTTCTTCTCTCCGCTACACCATTTTGCTGGGGTGTACCCGGTGCAGACAACTGAGACACAATCCCATGTTGTGTGAGGTACTCCTTGAACTCACCCAGGAGGTACTCGCCACCTCGATCAGATCGAAGAGCTTTGATATGTTTCCCTAGTTGTAGCTCCGCCTCAGCCTTGAATTGTTTGAACTTATCAAACGCTTCAGACTTGCGTCGCATTAGGTACACATATCCATACCTAGAGTAATCATCGGTGAAGGTGATGAAATACTCATAACCTCCTCTAGGTAGTTTGTTCACAGGACCACACACATCAGTGTGAACCAATTCTAACAACTCCTTTGACCTTAGTCCCTTTCCAGAGAATGACCTTTTGGTCATCTTTCCCATGAGACAAGATTCACACTGAGGTAAAGGTTCGAGATCTAATGAGCTCAAAGGCCCATCCTCCACCAACCTCTGAATCCGTTTTAGGTTAATGTGACCCAAACGTAAGTGCCAAAGATAAGTGTCATTGGTCGAAGATACCTTCCTCTTTAGGGAAGCTGAGCTTTCTAGTTGTACATTGTGCAGTGAGGGAGCAATAGGATATATATAAAATAAGTTATCATGCATTCTACCGGAACATATAATATTTCCATCTCTACCGATATCAACACCAGAATGGAAAGAAACTGAATAATTAAATTCAATGAGTCTGGAAACTGAAATTAAATTCTTCCTTATGTCCGGAACATAGATAACATTATTCAAAACTAATATCCTATTTTGCGGAAAATATAAGGTAACTGCTCCCACTGCAACAGCCCATATCTTTGCTCCATTTCCAACTCTAAGGTCAAATTCTCCTTTCTCAAGCCTTTTCATTATCTGAAACCCCTGCAATGAATTGCATATGTAATTAGTGGCTCCAGAGTCTACTATCCATGAATCAGTAGAATCAACCACATGACAGGTTTCAATGTAATAGGAAGGAGATATACCTTTCTTATCAGAGCCTAGGAGCTTGGGACAATCTTTCTTCCAGTGACCTTTGAGGCCGCACTTGAAGCATTTCCCTTTGGGCTTTTCTCCTGTGCCTTTATCCTTCTTACCAGCATTGCCCTTTTTCTGCCCTTTTCCCTTACCCTGCTTCTTCTCGAACTTTTTCCCTTTCGGGTTCAGTTTAGAGGAAGACTGAGAAAAATGAGCTTGGCCTTTAGGCTTCATGATGGCCTCTGCCGCCTGGAGTTCTTTCATTAACTCAGAGAGAGTCATGTCCAACTTGCTCATGTTGAAGTTGAGCTTGAACTGGTTGAAAGACTCCGGTAGAGTTTCTAGAATCATATCAGTCTGACTACCTGCATCAATCTCAGCCCCTAGGATCTCAACTTCATTGAAACAATCCATCATCTTGAGCATATGCTCTCTGACAGGTGTTCCCTCAGCCATCCTAGTATTCATGATTGTCCTTAAAGCAGCTTGCCTAGCTGGCCTGCTTTTGTCTGCGAACATCTCAGACAAGGACAACATGATGTCTGCAGCTGTGTCCATTTGCTCATGCTGCGTTTGCAACACGTTGGACATGGAAGCAAGCATATAACATTTGGCCATGCTATTAGCCTTTTTCCATTTCTTTTCAGCCTCTAGCTGGTCATCTGTAGAATAATCATCAACGGTAGGACAGGGTTCCGACAGAACATACTTGTACTCCTCAGCAGTGAGTACTATGTTCAGGTTTCTTTTCCAGTCTACGTAATTAGGGCCAGTCAATTTGTTCTCACGTAGAATACTCATCAATGGGCTAAAAGAGTCCTTCCCCATCTCTCTGGATATATAACAGGTTATAATTAGACAGGCAGTATATATGTAACATGTATATGGTGCTTGTTATAAAAGGAAAAACATGCACAAAACTTTTTACATTATTTTACCCTAAAAATAATGTATCAGTGTCTCAACCTCCTCATAGACCCTCCATCGAAGGGATGGCCGAGCCTACAGTAACGTTGAGTTAAGGTCTGCTTATTTGGATCATCACTGTCTGGATACGCATACCCAGTGACAGTCCAATCACTGATTGGTTTGGCCTCATATGACAAAAAACACTAACTCCTAGGGAGAGGTTATTACCGTCTTATGTCAAGTGTATTACCATCTCTTATGAACGTTCCCAGAATGTCTATGACTTAAGTCTTCCGAAGGGAAGAGACTTTAATCCAACCTAGAAGTGATCTTTAGTAAAGAGCTCCACCGAAGGGATGGCCGCTCCCACCAACGCTTCATTGACATTCTATAGAAGTGATCTTTAGTAAAGAACTCCACCGAAGGGATGGCCGCTCCCACTAACACCTCATTACGAATATTCACATTAGTTCACCTACTAATTCATCAAAGTGATCTTTAGTAAAGAACTCCACCGAAGGGATGGCCGCTCCCACTAACACTCCAATGAGTTAGCATGAACCGGAAATGGAAGGCCGTGGGGTTTTTCCAAACCCCTCTATCACTTGATTATTTAACACTAGGGTTTTGAAAAACACTATTGATCGTTACTCAAACCTTGTTTAAATCTAGCAAACTTGGTTAACAATTTTCATGACTCAATTGCTTAAGTCATCTCAAAAAAATAACCTTTGCTTTAAAACATATTGAGTAAAGATCCTGGGACCAATGGGTTATGGGCCCACTAAGGTATCAACATATTGGATTTTAATTTGGCCTCTTATGGAAACTAAGGGTACCAAGGTAAACTAAACCCTATCCAAATTTAAACCTTAGACAAATAGAAGGTGCTGGTCTAAGAGCCGTTTAAAAACAATTTGCCAATTAAAACCAATCCAATATAGAAAGATGCCAATTTTAAGACCTAGTGGTGGCCATATTACTAGGTGATAAACATAGCAATTATATAAAGCATTCAACCATGCATTCCATATATCAAAGCTACTAAAGGAATGCAATCCTTGATGGCTCCCTGCTATTTCGGACTTCAAATCCTTTTCCAATTAGGAAACTTGGTTAAGAGTCCTTCTTGCGCTAGGAAACCTTCGTTGCCTCCATCACCATGGGACCCGGTTTGTTGCAACCTTCCTCGCTTGAAACTTTCCTTTTGTTGCTTGTTACAATAAATCAAAAATTTAAACAAGCAACTCAATGAAAAACAAAACCCAAAATTACATTGGAGATTCCTATGCTTTTCAAGAAAGCTTACATCAAGACTAATTGAAATAAAGACAAGGAAATAATTACAACTTCCTATGATTGCTAACCGCGCAATCGTACATATTTCAACTAATAAAATCACATCCAAATCCACACAAACATGCGAACCATCAAGGATGCAATATATGGCTGCAAACAAAGAGATTAATGCATGCAATTGTGCTTGGTACAGCACTATACAACTTTCTAGTATAATTCCAGCAATCTGAATAGAATTCTGCATACTACTTATGCAATTCCAGCAGCATACAATTAATTTCTGCAGCATGGAATTCCAGCAGAATACAATTCCAGCAGCATAGAATAAATTCCTGCAGCATGGAATTCCAGCAATCATGCAATTCCAGCATCATAGACAGACTTAATTTCTGCAGCATGGAATTCCAGCAACATGCAATTCCATCAGCTAAGGAAAAGTTCCTGCTCATTATATATATGATTCCAGCAGCCAAGGAATTCCAGCAGCACAAAATTCTGCACACTACTTATGCAGGAAACAGAATTCTGTGCAAATTCCAGCAGCATACAAAAGATTTCTGCACTCCTAATAGGCAGCCACCATGCCCTTAATTATTCTAGGAATGTAAAAAACACAACATGGGATCATGATATCACATGGTTAGGCTCTGATACCATTGAAAGTTCATGCATATCAGATTTAAAAGAGATAAACATGGCTGATTAGAGTTTTAAAAACTTAAAACCATGTCTGATATCAGCCATTAAATCATGCATGTAAACCCATGAAATCATGACCAACATGTTCCTAAATCAAGGAGTAGATAGTAATCTATTACCTTGATGATTTGTGTGCTCTGAAACTTTGAAAAAAGAAGCTTTAAGGTTCGGAAATCCTCCTGCAATCTACAACCCAGGTGCAGGAATTAATGTGCAGATTTATCTCCTTTGATCTTCTCTCCTATTCCACTTCCAAATCTGATTGGCAATGATGGTGGGATCAAAGTATGGGATCCAAGAAGTGATTTCTGAATCACTAATTGTGGAGAAGAAAGCTGCTGATGTTCTCTCTCCAGGAAGAAGAAAAAACAGCAACTCAAAGGCTTGGGCGTGAATCCTATGCAACCTTCTCTTGGACGGCCAAGGGAAATCCTATGGTGATGCACGCCCCTCAAGGGTTTTCCTTCTCTCTTAGCAACTCTATGTTGCACGCCCAAGATAGTGCACCCATTATATGGAGATTACATTCCTATTTCAAATAGGAATAACCTTTCCATAATAATTAGCAACTAATCCCCTTAGATGTGCAACACTTACTAAATTAGGATACTAAAATTAGTAACCCTTAAAGATAGGAATTCTTACCCAAAGAGGAGTCTTGCCTTCCAAGTAAAGATGTCTAATCAAACTTGGAAACCTCACACATGTGACCCCACATATGGCTGGCCCACAAAGTAGCTAAACACCCCATGGCCCACATGTCAATAATTTAGCTAGAGTTAAATTCATGTATGCCCATAGGAGCCTATTAGAATTTAAACTCAAAATTATTCTTCCACAAATTAATTCAATCACATTTCATCTAATTAGGAAACCATGCCAAAATAGGAAAGTGGCTAGAAGAGGGACCAAAAGACATATTTGCCCTTGGCTCCCAAAATGACCAAAATGTCCATGCTAACCCCATAGCAACATTAAGATCATTTTAACCCTAACTCATTCCACTAAAGAGTTATGGTTGCACTCCAGGGACAAATATTAAATTCAATTAAGCTCATCATAAATTGACGATTGTCTTTGACCTACCAAGTACAATGACCACAATGCCCCTCTATGTAACATCCATAATCAAGTAGGTTAACCGATGTACTATCTACCTTCTCGATTACGTCTTAACCTTAGAACTTCATATCCTTGACCTAATCATCATCCGGATATCATTCTCTTGATCCAGGGAGCGACCCACAAGTTCAATATCCATATGGAACATCCATATACTAAGATCTTAGATTCTGATGATTAATCGGATAATTCTAAGGGGACGATCATTCCATCTCCCGATGGCATAGATTCCATATTGCATTTGCACGTCCCAACTAATCAAGCCCGAGTACCCAAAACACAGAGCTGTTGACCCATGAACAGGATCTCACCCATAGTGAATTAAAGTACAAGAACTTGACTTCGTCAGTTCATCCACAAATGCTCAAGATTAGGAGCACTGGTCACTCAGTAGCAAGAGGTGATTTGATCTCTCTCTGTGATAGTACTATTTTAGAGATCACACCTACAAGTGGTCCTGTTCAATGCATGACACATGCACTAATGAGATAAATCCGGGAAAGACCTCCCGTGACTAAGGTAAGTCACCCTAAACATAGGAGAGTTTCTCATTATAACTTATACCAAGATGAAGTGCCCAACTCCACCTCTCAGTTATGAACAAATTAGTTGTTTCCAATATCCATGACTCAGACCTTTCTGTGTGCAGCCACTGCACACCCAAGTCATTTACTAGAAAACAATGGGCCTTATACAACCATACATATACACAAGTAATATGAGAAAGATGTCATTCCATTAAATAACCAATAAATATCCAGTTACAGAGATGAAAGTGCAGTCAGTGGGCTTTAGGGCATACACCAATCCCAACAATCTCCCACTTGCACTAAAGATCACTATGACCTAACCTAACTCCCATAGACTCAACATGTGAAGAAAACACTTTCTCAGTAAGAGTCTTAGTAAATGGGTCAGCTAAGTTATCTGCTGAGGCAAACTGCTCTACCAGCTAAGAATGTACTGCTTCCATGGTATAGCCCCTCCTGATTGAGTAAAGACGTATCCCGAGGTAGACTTTCTGCTATCTACATCCGACTGGAAATCAGAATCTGTATACGCCTGTGGCGTTAGATCATCTGCTTGGTAGGTTAGCATATAATCTTTCGTTCTCCGAAGATACTTGAATATATGCTTAACTGCTGTCCAGTGCATTGGTCCAGGGTTTGACTGATATCTACTAACCATGCCAACGGCAAAGCAGATATCTGGTCTAGTACTCAACATTGCATACATGAGGCTTCCAACAGCTGAAGCATATGGTACTCTCCTCATGCTTTCTATCTCCTCGGGTGTCTTCGGACATTGATTCCGAGATAGTGATACTCCATGTCTAGAAGGTAGCAAGCCCTTCTTGGAGTCATGCATGTTATACTTGACCAATATCTTCTCAATATACGAAGATTGTGATAAGGCTAACATCTTGTTCTTGCGATCTCGCATAAGCTTGATCCCTAAGACATAGCTTGCCTCACCTAAATCCTTCATCTGAAATTGAGATGATAACCAAACCTTTGTAGACGACATCATGCCAACATCATTTCCAATGAGTAATATGTCATCCACATACAGGACTAAAAATGCAACTGCGTTTCCACTCCCTTTCTTATACACACATGGTTCATCAATGTTCTGATCAAAGCCAAAGGATTTGACTGCCTGATTAAACTTGATGTTCCATGCCCTAGATGCTTGCTTAAGTCCATAAATGGACTTCTTAAGCTTACAGACCATGTTCTCTTGGCCACCAGCAATGAATCCCTCTGGTTGCATCATATAGATGCATTCGTCAGGACTTCCATTAAGGAAAGTTGTCTTGACATCCATCTGCCATATCTCGTAGTCATAATGACATGCAATGGCTAAGAGAATCCTTATGGACTTAAGCATAGCCACTGGTGAAAAGGTTTCCTCATAATCGATACCCTCTTTCTGAGTATACCCTTTCGCCACCAGTCTTGCTTTGAAGGTTTCAACCTTCCCATCCACTCCTCTCTTTCTCTTGTAGATCCACTTGCACCCTATGGGTTTGATCCCTTCAGGTGCATCCACAAGTTCCCAGACTTGATTGGAATACAGAGAATCCAATTCAGATTTCATTGCTTGCTGCCACATGTCAGCATCTATATCCGTTACTGCTTCATCGTAACTAGTAGGATCCTCAACCAAATCCTCGGAGTCTGTCATAAAAGACACTCCTAGGTATCTATCTGGTGGTCTAGAAATTCTCCCACTACGACGAGGCTCCGGAGTGTTAAAAAGGAATGTCTTGATTTTCTACAGCCTCAGGATCTGGCACAGATATTGCAGGAGTTTCTGAAAGAATCTCCTCAATGGTTTCCTTACAACCAAGCTCTTGGCGCATCATGCAATCATCCTCCAAGTATCTAGCATGAGTGCTGATAAGCACCTTTTGCTCCTTTGGATGATAAAAAATGCCACCTTTCGTTCCCTTAGGATACCCAATGAAGTAGCACATTTCTGATCTGGGTTCTAGCTTGGTAGCTTTGTCATTCAGTACATAGGCTGGACAACCCCAAATGTGGATATGTCTTAAACTAGGTTTTCGACCTGTCCACATTTCTCGAGGTGTCCTAGGTACTGATTTAGAAGGTACCAGATTCAAAATGTATGCTGCTGCTTCTAGGGCATATCCCCAAAATGATATGGGTAGGGTTGCATGACTCATCATGGACCTTACCATATCTAGAAGGGTACGGTTTCTTCTCTCCGCTACACCATTTTGCTGGGGTGTACCCGGTGCAGACAACTGAGACACAATCCCATGTTGTGTGAGGTACTCCTTGAACTCACCCAGGAGGTACTCGCCACCTCGATCAGATCGAAGAGCTTTGATATGTTTCCCTAGTTGTAGCTCCGCCTCAGCCTTGAATTGTTTGAACTTATCAAACGCTTCAGACTTGCGTCGCATTAGGTACACATATCCATACCTAGAGTAATCATCGGTGAAGGTGATGAAATACTCATAACCTCCTCTAGGTAGTTTGTTCACAGGACCACACACATCAGTGTGAACCAATTCTAACAACTCCTTTGACCTTAGTCCCTTTCCAGAGAATGACCTTTTGGTCATCTTTCCCATGAGACAAGATTCACACTGAGGTAAAGGTTCGAGATCTAATGAGCTCAAAGGCCCATCCTCCACCAACCTCTGAATCCGTTTTAGGTTAATGTGACCCAAACGTAAGTGCCAAAGATAAGTGTCATTGGTCGAAGATACCTTCCTCTTTAGGGAAGCTGAGCTTTCTAGTTGTACATTGTGCAGTGAGGGAGCAATAGGATATATATAAAATAAGTTATCATGCATTCTACCGGAACATATAATATTTCCATCTCTACCGATATCAACACCAGAATGGAAAGAAACTGAATAATTAAATTCAATGAGTCTGGAAACTGAAATTAAATTCTTCCTTATGTCCGGAACATAGATAACATTATTCAAAACTAATATCCTATTTTGCGGAAAATATAAGGTAACTGCTCCCACTGCAACAGCCCATATCTTTGCTCCATTTCCAACTCTAAGGTCAAATTCTCCTTTCTCAAGCCTTTTCATTATCTGAAACCCCTGCAATGAATTGCATATGTAATTAGTGGCTCCAGAGTCTACTATCCATGAATCAGTAGAATCAACCACATGACAGGTTTCAATGTAATAGGAAGGAGATATACCTTTCTTATCAGAGCCTAGGAGCTTGGGACAATCTTTCTTCCAGTGACCTTTGAGGCCGCACTTGAAGCATTTCCCTTTGGGCTTTTCTCCTGTGCCTTTATCCTTCTTACCAGCATTGCCCTTTTTCTGCCCTTTTCCCTTACCCTGCTTCTTCTCGAACTTTTTCCCTTTCGGGTTCAGTTTAGAGGAAGACTGAGAAAAATGAGCTTGGCCTTTAGGCTTCATGATGGCCTCTGCCGCCTGGAGTTCTTTCATTAACTCAGAGAGAGTCATGTCCAACTTGCTCATGTTGAAGTTGAGCTTGAACTGGTTGAAAGACTCCGGTAGAGTTTCTAGAATCATATCAGTCTGACTCCCTGCATCAATCTCAGCCCCTAGGATCTCAACTTCATTGAAACAATCCATCATCTTGAGCATATGCTCTCTGACAGGTGTTCCCTCAGCCATCCTAGTATTCATGATTGTCCTTAAAGCAGCTTGCCTAGCTGGCCTGCTTTTGTCTGCGAACATCTCAGACAAGGACAACATGATGTCTGCAGCTGTGTCCATTTGCTCATGCTGCGTTTGCAACACGTTGGACATGGAAGCAAGCATATAACATTTGGCCATGCTATTAGCCTTTTTCCATTTCTTTTCAGCCTCTAGCTGGTCATCTGTAGAATAATCATCAACGGTAGGACAGGGTTCCGACAGAACATACTTGTACTCCTCAGCAGTGAGTACTATGTTCAGGTTTCTTTTCCAGTCTACGTAATTAGGGCCAGTCAATTTGTTCTCACGTAGAATACTCATCAATGGGCTAAAAGAGTCCTTCCCCATCTCTCTGGATATATAACAGGTTATAATTAGACAGGCAGTATATATGTAACATGTATATGGTGCTTGTTATAAAAGGAAAAACATGCACAAAACTTTTTACATTATTTTACCCTAAAAATAATGTATCAGTGTCTCAACCTCCTCATAGACCCTCCATCGAAGGGATGGCCGAGCCTACAGTAACGTTGAGTTAAGGTCTGCTTATTTGGATCATCACTGTCTGGATACGCATACCCAGTGACAGTCCAATCACTGATTGGTTTGGCCTCATATGACACAAAACACTAACTCCTAGGGAGAGGTTATTACCGTCTTATGTCAAGTGTATTACCATCTCTTATGAACGTTCCCAGAATGTCTATGACTTAAGTCTTCCGAAGGGAAGAGACTTTAATCCAACCTAGAAGTGATCTTTAGTAAAGAGCTCCACCGAAGGGATGGCCGCTCCCACCAACGCTTCATTGACATTCTATAGAAGTGATCTTTAGTAAAGAACTCCACCGAAGGGATGGCCGCTCCCACTAACACCTCATTACGAATATTCACATTAGTTCACCTACTAATTCATCAAATTGATCTTTAGTAAAGAACTCCACCGTAGGGATGGCCGCTCCCACTAACACTCCAATGAGTTAGCATGAACCGGAAATGGAAGGCCGTGGGGTTTTTCCAAACCCCTCTATCACTTGATTATTTAACACTAGGGTTTTGAAAAACACTATTGATCGTTACTCAAACCTTGTTTAAATCTAGCAAACTTGGTTAACAATTTTCATGACTCAATTGCTTAAGTCATCTCAAAAAAATAACCTTTGCTTTAAAACATATTGAGTAAAGATCCTGGGACCAATGGGTTATGGGCCCACTAAGGTATCAACATATTGGATTTTAATTTGGCCTCTTATGGAAACTAAGGGTACCAAGGTAAACTAAACCCTATCCAAATTTAAACCTTAGACAAATAGAAGGTGCTGGTCTAAGAGCCGTTTAAAAACAATTTGCCAATTAAAACCAATCCAATATAGAAAGATGCCAATTTTAAGACCTAGTGGTGGCCATATTACTAGGTGATAAACATAGCAATTATATAAAGCATTCAACCATGCATTCCATATATCAAAGCTAATAAAGGAATGCAATCCTTGATGGCTCCCTGCTATTTCGGACTTCAAATCCTTTTCCAATTAGGAAACTTGGTTAAGAGTCCTTCTTGCGCTAGGAAACCTTCGTTGCCTCCATCACCATGGGACCCGGTTTGTTGCAACCTTCCTCGCTTGAAACTTTCCTTTTGTTGCTTGTTACAATAAATCAAAAATTTAAACAAGCAACTCAATGAAAAACAAAACCCAAAATTACATTGGAGATTCCTATGCTTTTCAAGAAAGCTTACATCAAGACTAATTGAAATAAAGACAAGGAAATAATTACAACTTCCTATGATTGCTAACCGCGCAATCGTACATATTTCAACTAATAAAATCACATCCAAATCCACACAAACATGCGAACCATCAAGGATGCAATATATGGCTGCAAACAAAGAGATTAATGCATGCAATTGTGCTTGGTACAGCACTATACAACTTTCTAGTATAATTCCAGCAATCTGAATAGAATTCTGCATACTACTTATGCAATTCCAGCAGCATACAATTAATTTCTGCAGCATGGAATTCCAGCAGAATACAATTCCAGCAGCATAGAATAAATTCCTGCAGCATGGAATTCCAGCAATCATGCAATTCCAGCATCATAGACAGACTTAATTTCTGCAGCATGGAATTCCAGCAACATGCAATTCCATCAGCTAAGGAAAAGTTCCTGCTCATTATATATATGATTCCAGCAGCCAAGGAATTCCAGCAGCACAAAATTCTGCACACTACTTATGCAGGAAACAGAATTCTGTGCAAATTCCAGCAGCATACAAAAGATTTCTGCACTCCTAATAGGCAGCCACCATGCCCTTAATTATTCTAGGAATGTAAAAAACACAACATGGGATCATGATATCACATGGTTAGGCTCTGATACCATTGAAAGTTCATGCATATCAGATTTAAAAGAGATAAACATGGCTGATTAGAGTTTTAAAAACTTAAAACCATGTCTGATATCAGCCATTAAATCATGCATGTAAACCCATGAAATCATGACCAACATGTTCCTAAATCAAGGAGTAGATAGTAATCTATTACCTTGATGATTTGTGTGCTCTGAAACTTTGAAAAAAGAAGCTTTAAGGTTCGGAAATCCTCCTGCAATCTACAACCCAGGTGCAGGAATTAATGTGCAGATTTATCTCCTTTGATCTTCTCTCCTATTCCACTTCCAAATCTGATTGGCAATGATGGTGGGATCAAAGTATGGGATCCAAGAAGTGATTTCTGAATCACTAATTGTGGAGAAGAAAGCTGCTGATGTTCTCTCTCCAGGAAGAAGAAAAAACAGCAACTCAAAGGCTTGGGCGTGAATCCTATGCAACCTTCTCTTGGACGGCCAAGGGAAATCCTATGGTGATGCACGCCCCTCAAGGGTTTTCCTTCTCTCTTAGCAACTCTATGTTGCACGCCCAAGATAGTGCACCCATTATATGGAGATTACATTCCTATTTCAAATAGGAATAACCTTTCCATAATAATTAGCAACTAATCCCCTTAGATGTGCAACACTTACTAAATTAGGATACTAAAATTAGTAACCCTTAAAGATAGGAATTCTTACCCAAAGAGGAGTCTTGCCTTCCAAGTAAAGATGTCTAATCAAACTTGGAAACCTCACACATGTGACCCCACATATGGCTGGCCCACAAAGTAGCTAAACACCCCATGGCCCACATGTCAATAATTTAGCTAGAGTTAAATTCATGTATGCCCATAGGAGCCTATTAGAATTTAAACTCAAAATTATTCTTCCACAAATTAATTCAATCACATTTCATCTAATTAGGAAACCATGCCAAAATAGGAAAGTGGCTAGAAGAGGGACCAAAAGACATATTTGCCCTTGGCTCCCAAAATGACCAAAATGTCCATGCTAACCCCATAGCAACATTAAGATCATTTTAACCCTAACTCATTCCACTAAAGAGTTATGGTTGCACTCCAGGGACAAATATTAAATTCAATTAAGCTCATCATAAATTGACGATTGTCTTTGACCTACCAAGTACAATGACCACAATGCCCCTCTATGTAACATCCATAATCAAGTAGGTTAACCGATGTACTATCTACCTTCTCGATTACGTCTTAACCTTAGAACTTCATATCCTTGACCTAATCATCATCCGGATATCATTCTCTTGATCCAGGGAGCGACCCACAAGTTCAATATCCATATGGAACATCCATATACTAAGATCTTAGATTCTGATGATTAATCGGATAATTCTAAGGGGACGATCATTCCATCTCCCGATGGCATAGATTCCATATTGCATTTGCACGTCCCAACTAATCAAGCCCGAGTACCCAAAACACAGAGCTGTTGACCCATGAACAGGATCTCACCCATAGTGAATTAAAGTACAAGAACTTGACTTCGTCAGTTCATCCACAAATGCTCAAGATTAGGAGCACTGGTCACTCAGTAGCAAGAGGTGATTTGATCTCTCTCTGTGATAGTACTATTTTAGAGATCACACCTACAAGTGGTCCTGTTCAATGCATGACACATGCACTAATGAGATAAATCCGGGAAAGACCTCCCGTGACTAAGGTAAGTCACCCTAAACATAGGAGAGTTTCTCATTATAACTTATACCAAGATGAAGTGCCCAACTCCACCTCTCAGTTATGAACAAATTAGTTGTTTCCAATATCCATGACTCAGACCTTTCTGTGTGCAGCCACTGCACACCCAAGTCATTTACTAGAAAACAATGGGCCTTATACAACCATACATATACACAAGTAATATGAGAAAGATGTCATTCCATTAAATAACCAATAAATATCCAGTTACAGAGATGAAAGTGCAGTCAGTGGGCTTTAGGGCATACACCAATCCCAACAATCTCCCACTTGCACTAAAGATCACTATGACCTAACCTAACTCCCATAGACTCAACATGTGAAGAAAACACTTTCTCAGTAAGAGTCTTAGTAAATGGGTCAGCTAAGTTATCTGCTGAGGCAAACTGCTCTACCAGCTAAGAATGTACTGCTTCCATGGTATAGCCCCTCCTGATTGAGTAAAGACGTATCCCGAGGTAGACTTTCTGCTATCTACATCCGACTGGAAATCAGAATCTGTATACGCCTGTGGCGTTAGATCATCTGCTTGGTAGGTTAGCATATAATCTTTCGTTCTCCGAAGATACTTGAATATATGCTTAACTGTTGTCCAGTGCATTGGTCCAGGGTTTGACTGATATCTACTAACCATGCCAACGGCAAAGCAGATATCTGGTCTAGTACTCAACATTGCATACATGAGGCTTCCAACAGCTGAAGCATATGGTACTCTCCTCATGCTTTCTATCTCCTCGGGTGTCTTCGGACATTGATTCCGAGATAGTGATACTCCATGTCTAGAAGGTAGCAAGCCCTTCTTGGAGTCATGCATGTTATACTTGACCAATATCTTCTCAATATACGAAGATTGTGATAAGGCTAACATCTTGTTCTTGCGATCTCGCATAAGCTTGATCCCTAAGACATAGCTTGCCTCACCTAAATCCTTCATCTGAAATTGAGATGATAACCAAACCTTTGTAGACGACATCATGCCAACATCATTTCCAATGAGTAATATGTCATCCACATACAGGACTAAAAATGCAACTGCGTTTCCACTCCCTTTCTTATACACACATGGTTCATCAATGTTCTGATCAAAGCCAAAGGATTTGACTGCCTGATTAAACTTGATGTTCCATGCCCTAGATGCTTGCTTAAGTCCATAAATGGACTTCTTAAGCTTACAGACCATGTTCTCTTGGCCACCAGCAATGAATCCCTCTGGTTGCATCATATAGATGCATTCGTCAGGACTTCCATTAAGGAAAGTTGTCTTGACATCCATCTGCCATATCTCGTAGTCATAATGACATGCAATGGCTAAGAGAATCCTTATGGACTTAAGCATAGCCACTGGTGAAAAGGTTTCCTCATAATCGATACCCTCTTTCTGAGTATACCCTTTCGCCACCAGTCTTGCTTTGAAGGTTTCAACCTTCCCATCCACTCCTCTCTTTCTCTTGTAGATCCACTTGCACCCTATGGGTTTGATCCCTTCAGGTGCATCCACAAGTTCCCAGACTTGATTGGAATACAGAGAATCCAATTCAGATTTCATTGCTTGCTGCCACATGTCAGCATCTATATCCGTTACTGCTTCATCGTAACTAGTAGGATCCTCAACCAAATCCTCGGAGTCTGTCATAAAAGACACTCCTAGGTATCTATCTGGTGGTCTAGAAATTCTCCCACTACGACGAGGCTCCGGAGTGTTAAAAAGGAATGTCTTGATTTTCTACAGCCTCAGGATCTGGCACAGATATTGCAGGAGTTTCTGAAAGAATCTCCTCAATGGTTTCCTTACAACCAAGCTCTTGGCGCATCATGCAATCATCCTCCAAGTATCTAGCATGAGTGCTGATAAGCACCTTTTGCTCCTTTGGATGATAAAAAATGCCACCTTTCGTTCCCTTAGGATACCCAATGAAGTAGCACATTTCTGATCTGGGTTCTAGCTTGGTAGCTTTGTCATTCAGTACATAGGCTGGACAACCCCAAATGTGGATATGTCTTAAACTAGGTTTTCGACCTGTCCACATTTCTCGAGGTGTCCTAGGTACTGATTTAGAAGGTACCAGATTCAAAATGTATGCTGCTGCTTCTAGGGCATATCCCCAAAATGATATGGGTAGGGTTGCATGACTCATCATGGACCTTACCATATCTAGAAGGGTACGGTTTCTTCTCTCCGCTACACCATTTTGCTGGGGTGTACCCGGTGCAGACAACTGAGACACAATCCCATGTTGTGTGAGGTACTCCTTGAACTCACCCAGGAGGTACTCGCCACCTCGATCAGATCGAAGAGCTTTGATATGTTTCCCTAGTTGTAGCTCCGCCTCAGCCTTGAATTGTTTGAACTTATCAAACGCTTCAGACTTGCGTCGCATTAGGTACACATATCCATACCTAGAGTAATCATCGGTGAAGGTGATGAAATACTCATAACCTCCTCTAGGTAGTTTGTTCACAGGACCACACACATCAGTGTGAACCAATTCTAACAACTCCTTTGACCTTAGTCCCTTTCCAGAGAATGACCTTTTGGTCATCTTTCCCATGAGACAAGATTCACACTGAGGTAAAGGTTCGAGATCTAATGAGCTCAAAGGCCCATCCTCCACCAACCTCTGAATCCGTTTTAGGTTAATGTGACCCAAACGTAAGTGCCAAAGATAAGTGTCATTGGTCGAAGATACCTTCCTCTTTAGGGAAGCTGAGCTTTCTAGTTGTACATTGTGCAGTGAGGGAGCAATAGGATATATATAAAATAAGTTATCATGCATTCTACCGGAACATATAATATTTCCATCTCTACCGATATCAACACCAGAATGGAAAGAAACTGAATAATTAAATTCAATGAGTCTGGAAACTGAAATTAAATTCTTCCTTATGTCCGGAACATAGATAACATTATTCAAAACTAATATCCTATTTTGCGGAAAATATAAGGTAACTGCTCCCACTGCAACAGCCCATATCTTTGCTCCATTTCCAACTCTAAGGTCAAATTCTCCTTTCTCAAGCCTTTTCATTATCTGAAACCCCTGCAATGAATTGCATATGTAATTAGTGGCTCCAGAGTCTACTATCCATGAATCAGTAGAATCAACCACATGACAGGTTTCAATGTAATAGGAAGGAGATATACCTTTCTTATCAGAGCCTAGGAGCTTGGGACAATCTTTCTTCCAGTGACCTTTGAGGCCGCACTTGAAGCATTTCCCTTTGGGCTTTTCTCCTGTGCCTTTATCCTTCTTACCAGCATTGCCCTTTTTCTGCCCTTTTCCCTTACCCTGCTTCTTCTCGAACTTTTTCCCTTTCGGGTTCAGTTTAGAGGAAGACTGAGAAAAATGAGCTTGGCCTTTAGGCTTCATGATGGCCTCTGCCGCCTGGAGTTCTTTCATTAACTCAGAGAGAGTCATGTCCAACTTGCTCATGTTGAAGTTGAGCTTGAACTGGTTGAAAGACTCCGGTAGAGTTTCTAGAATCATATCAGTCTGACTCCCTGCATCAATCTCAGCCCCTAGGATCTCAACTTCATTGAAACAATCCATCATCTTGAGCATATGCTCTCTGACAGGTGTTCCCTCAGCCATCCTAGTATTCATGATTGTCCTTAAAGCAGCTTGCCTAGCTGGCCTGCTTTTGTCTGCGAACATCTCAGACAAGGACAACATGATGTCTGCAGCTGTGTCCATTTGCTCATGCTGCGTTTGCAACACGTTGGACATGGAAGCAAGCATATAACATTTGGCCATGCTATTAGCCTTTTTCCATTTCTTTTCAGCCTCTAGCTGGTCATCTGTAGAATAATCATCAACGGTAGGACAGGGTTCCGACAGAACATACTTGTACTCCTCAGCAGTGAGTACTATGTTCAGGTTTCTTTTCCAGTCTACGTAATTAGGGCCAGTCAATTTGTTCTCACGTAGAATACTCATCAATGGGCTAAAAGAGTCCTTCCCCATCTCTCTGGATATATAATAGGTTATAATTAGACAGGCAGTATATATGTAACATGTATATGGTGCTTGTTATAAAAGGAAAAACATGCACAAAACTTTTTACATTATTTTACCCTAAAAATAATGTATCAGTGTCTCAACCTCCTCATAGACCCTCCATCGAAGGGATGGCCGAGCCTACAGTAACGTTGAGTTAAGGTCTGCTTATTTGGATCATCACTGTCTGGATACGCATACCCAGTGACAGTCCAATCACTGATTGGTTTGGCCTCATATGACAAAAAACACTAACTCCTAGGGAGAGGTTATTACCGTCTTATGTCAAGTGTATTACCATCTCTTATGAACGTTCCCAGAATGTCTATGACTTAAGTCTTCCGAAGGGAAGAGACTTTAATCCAACCTAGAAGTGATCTTTAGTAAAGAGCTCCACCGAAGGGATGGCCGCTCCCACCAACGCTTCATTGACATTCTATAGAAGTGATCTTTAGTAAAGAACTCCACCGAAGGGATGGCCGCTCCCACTAACACCTCATTACGAATATTCACATTAGTTCACCTACTAATTCATCAAAGTGATCTTTAGTAAAGAACTCCACCGAAGGGATGGCCGCTCCCACTAACACTCCAATGAGTTAGCATGAACCGGAAATGGAAGGCCGTGGGGTTTTTCCAAACCCCTCTATCACTTGATTATTTAACACTAGGGTTTTGAAAAACACTATTGATCGTTACTCAAACCTTGTTTAAATCTAGCAAACTTGGTTAACAATTTTCATGACTCAATTGCTTAAGTCATCTCAAAAAAATAACCTTTGCTTTAAAACATATTGAGTAAAGATCCTGGGACCAATGGGTTATGGGCCCACTAAGGTATCAACATATTGGATTTTAATTTGGCCTCTTATGGAAACTAAGGGTACCAAGGTAAACTAAACCCTATCCAAATTTAAACCTTAGACAAATAGAAGGTGCTGGTCTAAGAGCCGTTTAAAAACAATTTGCCAATTAAAACCAATCCAATATAGAAAGATGCCAATTTTAAGACCTAGTGGTGGCCATATTACTAGGTGATAAACATAGCAATTATATAAAGCATTCAACCATGCATTCCATATATCAAAGCTAATAAAGGAATGCAATCCTTGATGGCTCCCTGCTATTTCGGACTTCAAATCCTTTTCCAATTAGGAAACTTGGTTAAGAGTCCTTCTTGCGCTAGGAAACCTTCGTTGCCTCCATCACCATGGGACCCGGTTTGTTGCAACCTTCCTCGCTTGAAACTTTCCTTTTGTTGCTTGTTACAATAAATCAAAAATTTAAACAAGCAACTCAATGAAAAACAAAACCCAAAATTACATTGGAGATTCCTATGCTTTTCAAGAAAGCTTACATCAAGACTAATTGAAATAAAGACAAGGAAATAATTACAACTTCCTATGATTGCTAACCGCGCAATCGTACATATTTCAACTAATAAAATCACATCCAAATCCACACAAACATGCGAACCATCAAGGATGCAATATATGGCTGCAAACAAAGAGATTAATGCATGCAATTGTGCTTGGTACAGCACTATACAACTTTCTAGTATAATTCCAGCAATCTGAATAGAATTCTGCATACTACTTATGCAATTCCAGCAGCATACAATTAATTTCTGCAGCATGGAATTCCAGCAGAATACAATTCCAGCAGCATAGAATAAATTCCTGCAGCATGGAATTCCAGCAATCATGCAATTCCAGCATCATAGACAGACTTAATTTCTGCAGCATGGAATTCCAGCAACATGCAATTCCATCAGCTAAGGAAAAGTTCCTGCTCATTATATATATGATTCCAGCAGCCAAGGAATTCCAGCAGCACAAAATTCTGCACACTACTTATGCAGGAAACAGAATTCTGTGCAAATTCCAGCAGCATACAAAAGATTTCTGCACTCCTAATAGGCAGCCACCATGCCCTTAATTATTCTAGGAATGTAAAAAACACAACATGGGATCATGATATCACATGGTTAGGCTCTGATACCATTGAAAGTTCATGCATATCAGATTTAAAAGAGATAAACATGGCTGATTAGAGTTTTAAAAACTTAAAACCATGTCTGATATCAGCCATTAAATCATGCATGTAAACCCATGAAATCATGACCAACATGTTCCTAAATCAAGGAGTAGATAGTAATCTATTACCTTGATGATTTGTGTGCTCTGAAACTTTGAAAAAAGAAGCTTTAAGGTTCGGAAATCCTCCTGCAATCTACAACCCAGGTGCAGGAATTAATGTGCAGATTTATCTCCTTTGATCTTCTCTCCTATTCCACTTCCAAATCTGATTGGCAATGATGGTGGGATCAAAGTATGGGATCCAAGAAGTGATTTCTGAATCACTAATTGTGGAGAAGAAAGCTGCTGATGTTCTCTCTCCAGGAAGAAGAAAAAACAGCAACTCAAAGGCTTGGGCGTGAATCCTATGCAACCTTCTCTTGGACGGCCAAGGGAAATCCTATGGTGATGCACGCCCCTCAAGGGTTTTCCTTCTCTCTTAGCAACTCTATGTTGCACGCCCAAGATAGTGCACCCATTATATGGAGATTACATTCCTATTTCAAATAGGAATAACCTTTCCATAATAATTAGCAACTAATCCCCTTAGATGTGCAACACTTACTAAATTAGGATACTAAAATTAGTAACCCTTAAAGATAGGAATTCTTACCCAAAGAGGAGTCTTGCCTTCCAAGTAAAGATGTCTAATCAAACTTGGAAACCTCACACATGTGACCCCACATATGGCTGGCCCACAAAGTAGCTAAACACCCCATGGCCCACATGTCAATAATTTAGCTAGAGTTAAATTCATGTATGCCCATAGGAGCCTATTAGAATTTAAACTCAAAATTATTCTTCCACAAATTAATTCAATCACATTTCATCTAATTAGGAAACCATGCCAAAATAGGAAAGTGGCTAGAAGAGGGACCAAAAGACATATTTGCCCTTGGCTCCCAAAATGACCAAAATGTCCATGCTAACCCCATAGCAACATTAAGATCATTTTAACCCTAACTCATTCCACTAAAGAGTTATGGTTGCACTCCAGGGACAAATATTAAATTCAATTAAGCTCATCATAAATTGACGATTGTCTTTGACCTACCAAGTACAATGACCACAATGCCCCTCTATGTAACATCCGTAATCAAGTAGGTTAACCGATGTACTATCTACCTTCTCGATTACGTCTTAACCTTAGAACTTCATATCCTTGACCTAATCATCATCCGGATATCATTCTCTTGATCCAGGGAGCGACCCACAAGTTCAATATCCATATGGAACATCCATATACTAAGATCTTAGATTCTGATGATTAATCGGATAATTCTAAGGGGACGATCATTCCATCTCCCGATGGCATAGATTCCATATTGCATTTGCACGTCCCAACTAATCAAGCCCGAGTACCCAAAACACAGAGCTGTTGACCCATGAACAGGATCTCACCCATAGTGAATTAAAGTACAAGAACTTGACTTCGTCAGTTCATCCACAAATGCTCAAGATTAAGAGCACTGGTCACTCAGTAGCAAGAGGTGATTTGATCTCTCTCTGTGATAGTACTATTTTAGAGATCACACCTACAAGTGGTCCTGTTCAATGCATGACACATGCACTAATGAGATAAATCCGGGAAAGACCTCCCGTGACTAAGGTAAGTCACCCTAAACATAGGAGAGTTTCTCATTATAACTTATACCAAGATGAAGTGCCCAACTCCACCTCTCAGTTATGAACAAATTAGTTGTTTCCAATATCCACGACTCAGACCTTTCTGTGTGCAGCCACTGCACACCCAAGTCATTTACTAGAAAACAATGGGCCTTATACAACCATACATATACACAAGTAATATGAGAAAGATGTCATTCCATTAAATAACCAATAAATATCCAGTTACAGAGATGAAAGTGCAGTCAGTGGGCTTTAGGGCATACACCAATCCCAACACTAAATGGCTACCAAAGGCCTATAAATAGGAGAGCATTCCAAGGATGGTCCAAAAAAAATCCCGAAGAATTCTCGAAGAAATCTCTACACAAACTGGCTCTCCTTCTTTGTAGAAATTATGTTGCAATAAACACTACAAGGTGATTGAAATCCCTTGGGGGGCACTCCCCCCAACGCAAAACCCTCTCTCCTCCTATTCAAAATGGCCTAGACATTGGCCAAGTCAACCCGTCTCTTCATTTTTTTATCGGATATAGGACCTTTCTTTGGTCCTTATCCTCTTAAAAAACTGAAGTCCAAGCCAAGCCAAATGAATCGAAGCATCGCATGTTCTCAACTAAAGGATGATGGCGAAGTCCATACATGATTTGCGACTGTCAATCTGAACGAGTCCCCGCAACCACTTGAGAAGTCAGATCCCTTTTCTTACTTTTCTGTTGTATTTTATATTTTCTTTAGGAGACAAAAAAACACAATTCTTGTCTTTCATTTTGATGAGATTTGTAAATCGCCTTCCACGGCAAAATCGCCTTTCACGGCAAACAAAATCGCCTTTCATTGCAAAAAAAAAAAAACTTGTCTCTTTTCTTAAATATATGTGCAATGGAAAGTTAGAAAAAAGATTGATTTCCTATCTACTTGTGAAGGTGGATCTCCGTATCACCATTTCTAAATTCCATGTAGAATAGAAAACCTGGCATACCCGTACAAAAATGTTAATACCCGCCTTTCTCCTCTTCTTCCCTCCATTTGGCCTTTTCGGTAGCCCCGGGGACGGATGGCGGAGGAATGGAAGAATCGAGTCCATCACTAGACAACCTAATCAAAGCACAGCAAACCACGTGCTACGATTTAACCCCCATTATTGGTCAAGTGATAGTAGGTTCATGGTTTGCAACATCTGAGGCCCAAACCTATGTTACTGGTCTCATTTCCAATAAAATATAGGCTGAATCAATAATTTGAGTATTTGCATCACTTCCGACCTCCGATCGTGATGAAACTAGAACCATTGGATTCTACATCTTAAGGGCTTTCCAACAGTATATAATTCGTAGAAATCCAACAAGTGGATTAAAAGTTATTAGTGTTCGAAGTTTCTAATTGTTGTTAGAAAAATGCCATCCGATCGATCGGTCTGTAGGTCCGATCAATTGGCATTGTAGACTTGAACCCTAAAAAATGAGTTTTTCTCTCCTTTTTCGTCCAGCCAATCCATGGCTAATCTGCAGAAAATGAGCCTCCATGCTCCCATTTCATCACATTCATCATTTTACATCCATTATAACAAGTTAAGCATTAAAGTTTACCAATTACAAATTAATTTAAACCCAAATCCCCAAACTTAACATGACAATGTCAATCCCAATACCATATCAACAACAAGCTTGGAATTTAGGGAAATGTAACATGGATATCATTAGAAAACAATACAGACAATGATCAATTATAAGTTGCATATCTACTTGCCTCAACCAAGAAGTTGAATGGAAATTGGGAAAAGCTAGAGAATGAGCTTTCTACCGCGAAAACCACAAGCTACCCTGCTTAAAAGCCTTCTAGAACACCAAGAAGAAGAAAGAAAGGAAAAAGATCAAGATTCAACATAATCTAAGCAAAAGAGAAGATGAAAGGAAAAGTTGATGATGGGAAAAGGCTTACCAACTAGTATCAATGGAGAGAGGAGATCGAGAGGAAGAAGATGTACGACTCGGATCTTCGAGATGATCTCCTCCGGAGGGAGTTCTGGACTTTGAGAAGATGAAGGGAGGAAAAAGGGCTACTGTAGCTCTTGTTCGTTGTAGAGATGATTAGGAGATTAGGGTTAATCCCTGTTTAAAAAGAAGGGATGGAGAAATGACTGAATTGCCTTTAAGTGGGTCCGATGAAAAAATGGACCACTTGAAGGGTTTCTGATAGTCGGATCGCGACGAGCCAGGAGACAAAAATGATCAATGCGACAAGACCTTTCCAATGAACCCAAAAATCATGGCGTTTGGAATTTTCGGAAAAACACTCAATTTTCGCTAAATTGCAAACTACCCCCTTACTAGGATCAAACGCACTCAGAGTCGCATGAAACTTCGCAGACACTACTCTAACACTAGAAGAAACTCACTCATGATCTAAACCCACTTAAATATCTAAAATACAAATAATTATAATAATAACAAAATAAACGGGTCATTTGGCCTACAATTGGGCCCAACGACCAGTAAGGTCCTGGACCTTACAATCATCCCAAGATCGCCAACTGGCTGACCAAGAAAGTGCACTTTCTATCCGATCGATCGAGAAATCGACAAGACAGATGTCACCGGCCTGCTAGTATCAACCATTGTTTGAAGTTGCATCGCCATCCGACATCAAATAACATGCGGATCCATCGGCAATCATCATAAGAAGAATTCCAAAAGATGTGGCGTAGCCCGCGACTCTTCAAATGCCCTGGCGACCACTTAATGTCTTTAATTGACCCGTTTTATGACAACTTAATGTGGTCATTAACCCATTATTTTGGACGGCCTAATCAAAATCAAGCAAATGGGAGTTACAAATCCAAGTAATCATGGCATTAAAGCCATGAAACTCCCCTCATCATGGAGATTAAAGGCGATTAAATGCCCATCATCTCCCACCGGCCAATCATAAGCCAAGAAAAAGGAGTTACAAAATCAAGAAATAAAAACTTGTAACTCCTCTCATCATGGAGCATCAATGCCATCAGTGCTCATAAACCCATCTTATGACCACCAAAAGCCTAGAAACAGAGGGTCATTCCAAGAAGAAAAGGTTAGACATACACACACACAACCTTTGGACACATCTTCGATCTTCGAATCTCCGAAAACTCTGAAGAAATTCTTGAATAAACTCTGCCACTCCGCTGCGGAAGAGACACCACAAGGTGATCGAAGTCCCTTGGGGGGGACACCCGCCCCCCCCCCCCAAGGCCACCTCTCTCCTTCTATCCAACATGGCCTAAACGTGGCTCTCCAGCTTGTTTACTCGGATTTTCATTGGATATAGGACATTCCCCTGGTCTTTATCCTCTAAAAAACTGAGGTCCAAGCCAAGCCAAAGAATCAAAGCATCAAGCGTTCTCATCTGAAGGACGATGGCGAAGTCCATACATGACTTGCTACCGTCGATCTGAACGAGTCCCCACAATCTCCTGAGAAGTCAGATACCTTTACTTACTTTTCTTGTATTTTGTATTATTTGTAAAGAGACAAAAAATCACATTTCTTGTCTTTCTTCATTGATGAGATTTATAAATCGCCTTTCACGGCACAAAATCACCTTTCACGGCAAACAAAATGAAATCGTCTCTCACGGCATTTTAAAAAATTGTCTCTTTCTTAAAATATTTGTGCAATGGAAAGTTAGAAAAAAGAATTGATTTCCTTTCTTCTTGTGAAGGTGAATCTCAGCAGTACAATGCTTGCAATGCGATAGTTCGGGATTATCGGCAATAAATCAAAAAACCTGGGAGAACTCCTAGAAGCAGCTATGGAGGCTGAAACGGTGATCAAAGACCTCAACAGTCAGAAATCCTCAAATAAAGAGTCGACCGCCATTACGACCTCGAAACCAAAGAAAAAGGAGGTTCTTAATGTGCAAACCAAGTCAGCTTCTCAGCAGCCAAAGAAAGCTGAAAACAAAATTGTAGGTAAGAAACCTGAACTCTGTGAAGCCTTCAAAGAACGAGTAGAAAAGAAATACTTGTTCGATGAAGATGTTGAAGAAATTTTTGAGGCTCTCGTAGCAAATGGTAAACTCACCATACCTGAGCCCAAAAGACCGGGAGATGTTGGCAAAAACCAATGATCCCCGGTATTGTCCATATCATCAGATGATCTCGCATCCTCTCAATCAATGCTTCGTTGTGAGAGAGAAGATCAATGAAGATGTGGAAGAGCAGAGTCATCACCTTTGACAAAAACTATGGGTTTGCCTCCGTCAACATGGTGTCATATGGACAAACTTCCAAGTCACCAACGGAGAAGATCACTACTTCCTTCAACATGATAAAAATGACCTAGATGTCCCAAGAGTTGGTTCCTTATCTGTTAGACCCCGACCCAGACCAAGTCGATTAGTGTGCGATTAGTGTGTGTTTAGTTCTAAGTGGGTTTAGTTATCGTTGGGATTAGAAGTGATTAGTTTAGTCTTGGACATAGCTTTGGAGATTTTGAGAACGTTTAGTATTATTAGACACGCTCGGAAAGGTCCGAGTGCACGTGTAAGCTTGGGAAGATCGTATCGTTTTCCGTGTGATTGTGATTTTGATTTCATTTGAATGATCTTTTTATGTGTTACAACTTTCGTTTTAAGGCCATTCGTGTTTGAAGCCCAAAAACCCATGTTTTGGCCCAAAGAGGGTAAAGTTGTCTTTCTTGCACAAATCTGGACACAATTTTCGAGATCTCAAAACCATATCAAAAATATACTTTTTGGAAAGTAGATATTTCGACGATCGTTTTATCCTTCTTCGTCGAAGTCATCCGAGGCCCACAAGATCATGTTTTAGCCATTTCAAGTTCAAGCCAAATGGGGCCCTTTGGGTCATCACTTAATGCCTTTTCCCTCTCTTCCCATTCACTTTACCAAAAAATCCTACAACTTCTTGACCTAGGGCAAGGAAGAGTTTCTTTTTCTCTCCATCTTCCCCATCTTGTTTGATCTAGCTAGAGAGCTCCAAAGAAGATTCTAAAACTACCATTTTCTTCATCTCCTTGCAAGCTCTCCATTGATACAATTTTCTTAAGGTTTCAAGTTGGGAAAGCTCTCCATTCTCTTCCATCTCTCTTGTTTGACTTTCTCTAGGTAAGAGCTTCAAGCCATGTTTTCCATAAAGTCTTTTTAGCTCCTTAAGATTGTATTTTCTTGTTTACAAACCCTATTTGTAAAATGGGTTTCTTGTTTTCAAGCTTGAGTGAGTTTTGTGTGTTTTCTTGGTTTTTCTTATAGTGTGGGATTAGCTTGAGGAAGTGCTTGAAGAAGAGTATTGTTAGCTTTGGTCAAGGCAAGTAATCTCTATAGGCTCAATGTTGCATGTGTACTTTAGATTACTTTATTTTTCTAGAAATTTTGTACATGTTTTTTATGTTAAATGGATTGATCTTTTGTTGATTTTAATGGTGGTTGAATGGTGATGTTTATGAGCATGTTTGGAGGCTCATCTTTGTGTATCAATGTTGTTTGAAGGCTGGGAGTAGGCAATGGTTGGGTTGGAAGAGGACAGGAACAGCCAGATATTGGCCTCAGAAGTCCGCACTGCGTGCTCGAGCGCGTAACTGCGTGCTCGAGCGCGTGTGCTTGCTGTTTGGGCGTGCTGGACTGTCCGCTCGAGCACGTGTTGGCCGCTCGAGCGGATAGGCCCATTGGGCCCAACAGTGCAAACTTCAAATGGCCATAACTTTTTAACCGTACGTCCGTTTTTGGAGTTTCACATACTGTTGGAAAGCTCTTGAAGTGTAGAATCCAATGGTACACTTATCTTAGTGATAAAAGATTGAAAAAGTGAGGTGGATATTTGAATCAAGGAAAACCAGTATTTGATTAGGACTTTCTAGCCTGATATTGTGCACTCGAAGCCTGAGATGTCTTTGAACTTCTGGGACACCAATTCTCTTTTAAATTCCAACACTTGGGCTTCATTTACACAAAGATCAACCAAAGGTCCTTACATGTTCTTGTTAGACTTTATATTCGTATTTTGGGTTTTGATACAATGAATATCTTTGTGTACTCGTTTTGAAGTTTAAGTACAAGCTTGTTTTGAAGATTTGTTTCAAGAAAAAAAAGGGGATCACTTCCTAAGCGTGTTATGCATATTAATTATGCCTTTTGCTAGTCGTGTTTGTTGTGTTTTGATAAGTGGTTTTCCCCCTTTTTTCTCGACATGTTTACACCGTGTTTCGCGTGTTTTGTGCATTCATGAATTTTAGTAAACACCACTGAGCTTAGACTGCCCTTTCAGTTTGATCCACTGTCTGGGGGTCTTTAAACATGTGGACTGTCTGCAGACTGGTCGTGTATTTATTACACATCGTGCGTGTCCGGTTCCGCGGCCGGAATTCCCGTCTTTGTGGGAAATCGTGTCGTGCTTATATTATGTATATCGTGCTTGTCGTGCGTGCTTGCTCTTTTCATTATATAAATGATAGAGAAAGGATGGGCTCTTTGTGGATTGTAACTATTCATGATATATTATGTACTCATGCTAGTTTGTTTTGTATCTCAGCTTTGTTCGTATTCTTGAAAATGTATCTCCGCTTTGATAATACTTCATACCAAAGATTTGCTCACATGTTTTCTCTAAATGTTATTGTTCATGTTCATGCCTACATTGATTACCTGCCAAACCGTCGTGTTTGACCCTTGTTTGTTGGTGCCCAGGTGCAGGAGACGTTGCCTTTGAGGAGGAGCGTCAGGAGGAGGCTTGTGAGCCAACTCCCGTGAGAGAGTGGCAGCCCGACGATGTCATTTAGATGTCGGACTGGTCCTCGAGTTTCGTCACCTTTAGTCTTGGGGTTTCTTTTGGTTATTTTGAGATTGTATTGACCTTTATTGGTCTCTTATGGGTTGTACTAAACTTAACTTACTTTCGTGTTAAACTTATAACTTGAACTATGTTTGGGAATGCCATGATAACTCTTTTCTTTGATGCTATGTCTTGTTTATTATTGTGATAGCACTTAAATATTTTATTGGAGCTTATCTTGGTGTGTTTTGCTACACGCTTCCGCAATCGTGTACGTGTGAGTCAGATTCCGTGTCTTTGGGAATCCTCACCGCGGGAACCTGTGGGAAAACAAAATCTTCAATAGTAGTAATCATCACCAAATCGCGTCGCGGGCCCGGGGATCCGTTCCGGGGTCGCGACATTATCCAACATCAAACGGACAACCCATATGGGTACATCCCGATTGTTGGAAACTAGGTAGGCCTTCCAGAAAGGTTTTGTAAGACCCCGACCCGAGTGAACCCGATTAGTGCTAATTAAGTTGCGTGTTAGTGCTAAGCTTGATTAGTGTTTTTGGTCTAGTTGGGTTTGGAATAGCCTTGATTCTAGTTTTGGGCTTTTTGGAGTGATTGATAGCTTGTGGGGCCCTTTGGGGGTTCCCTTTTCGGCTTTGCATTTTCTTGTGAAATTTTCCTGACGTGTTTTGAATTATGTTTTTGGCCCGTTGCATTCATCTTGTGGATTCTTACAACTTTCATGTTGATCCCGTGCCCATTTGAGGTCCCGAAACCCGATTTCATATCATTGAGGGTAAAAACAGTCATTTCACGCCAAATCTGTATCCAAAAACTCGATATTACCGAAACCCGCGAAACATACACTTTTTAGAAATTAGATATTTCGACAAACATTTCTTCCTTCTTCGTCGAATTCATCCGAGGACCCGAGAGAGATGATTTCAGCCAGTGTAGCTCCTTTAGTTGTGGGACCCAACCCAACCCAACTCAATTGTTAATAAGGGAAGCCATTTCCCTTCTTCTTCATTCTTCTTTTCCAGCACAAGAGAGAAAGCTAGGGCATTGTGAGGAACTCTTCTTCTTCTTGCTTCCCATCACTCAATCCACTTCCAAGCTTGCACCATTAGGAGAGGGGAGGTCATCACTTTCTTCATCTCATTGAGAGCTTCCTTCCAATAGCTTTTGGTGGAGCAAATCATCCATTTCAAGATCTCCTTGAGCCTACCATTGCCATTAGAGGACCTTGCAAGTAAGTATTCCCCTTCATTTTCTAGATTTGTGTCCCTCTAGTCTTAGAGAAACTTCACCTCTATTATTGGAAGATTTTCTTTGTTATTTCTTTGTTTGACTATTTTAGGGTTGTTGTTTTGGGGATTTTTTATTCATAGCTTGGATTCCTTGCTTGGAAGAGTTCTAGAGCTTGATTGCATTGTTAGAAGACCTAAGGCAAGTGGATAAATGACTTTCCTAAGCTTTCATTGATTTTGGATATTTTCCATTAATGCACATTCATGTCTTTGTTTTGAAATGAATGCTGATGATTGAGTATTAATGACATATTTATGGTTTTGGAGAAGTAGTAGTTCATGGCATTGAATGTCTCCTTGTTTTATTGCAAATGTATGTATATATGTTGTGGAATGGTTTCCTCCTCCCTTTTTCCTTGTGTTGAATGCATGGATGATGGAGGAGAATATGATGGATTAGAAGAGGGATTTGATGTAGTTTGAGTGGAGAAATAGACTCCTCATTTGATGCACATGAAGGGCGAGAGAAAGGTTGTAAAAAGGAAGAGAAAGAGGACAGCTGAACTGGTCCGGAACCCATTTCTGGACCGTTCGCTCGAGCGACCATGACACTTCGCTCGAGCGAACTGTCCAGGAAAGGATTCGGGCATTTCCAGTAACTTGGTCGCTCGAACGCATTTAATTAACCGCTCGAGCGATGGGTTCGCTCGAGCGAACTCTTCGATTCGCTCGAGCGATGCGGTCTGTCTGGCTAGGCCACATTGGGATAACGTTGAACTGTTTTCATGCCCTGGGCCAGAATTTCGAGATTTTTTTTTTGTGGACCTTGGCTACCCTCCTTGGACTCACTTGACCATATGTGAGGGCGTCTTGAGCCGATGCTCTTCACGGTTGGTTCGGAATGCATCGAAGTTCAATCTATTCAATCTTGAACGGGTTGGAATGACACGATATCCTTTTCATACCTAAATGCAAAGTCTATTTCCTTGGGTATCGCGGATTCTATTCCTTTCGGTGACTGAGTAGGTTGCTCGATGGTTCCGGGTTGACATCATACTTAGGATGGACCGTTTATAGTCTTGATTTTTCTATCATAGCATCTAGTACTATCCATAAGCTCATGTTAAGTTTTAAAAATAGTAGAAGTGCATAAGGAGCCCGGAATGTCTTCAAACTCAAAGAGTACCAAATCATTTCAATAATCGACATACGGGACCCCTATTCACTTAAATAGATCTTGAAATCAATATTTTCCCGGAATTGTAGTAGTTCGTTTTATTGCTTCATTTCCAAGATTTACTTTACATGATCTGTTTTCCCGAAAGCTTGATGGTTACACTAGTAACCTGGACTTGTCCCGAAGAGTATTGCCCGATATGAAATGAAAGTTATACATTGAATATTCTTGCCCGTTCATCGTTTTACTTGTACTTGATTTTCTTGCATATGTATCGATGTGTTATTTAACCTATGTGTCGGCATCACTAAGCTTGGATACCTTGTCGGTTTGATCCACCGACTTGGAAATCCCTCTCCCATCCCGCCAGCTGCAGTTTGGATCCCGATACCCGGTCATTACCGTGGTCCCGTCCCGTTACCCGGTTTCGCTACCGTGGTCCCGTTCCCGTATATTTATATTGTATATATGATTTGCGTTGTTTCTCCTCACCTTGTGTGACTGAGAACAACATCCCGTATTACTGTTGTCACTTTAGTGACAGAGGACTTAGCTTTATGTGATTGCCACCTTGTTATTCCCGATTTCCTTGGTTACCTCATATGTTTTATCTTGTTTACATGTTTTCTAGTAAATGATTTATCTATTTTATGAGAATTCTTGCTTTAACAGATTTCCTTGCTTTTCGAGATATTCATCTATTATATGTTGTTGTATCTCCTCACTCCCTTGCCAGACCGTCGTGTCTGATCCTTTGCTTTGGTACTCAGGTCCCGTTGCCGGTTTCCTTGAGGAGGAGCCGGAGGAGGCGGTAGGTGAGCTACAACCTCTAGTTGAGTGGCGTGCTGACGATGTCATGTAGACATCGGGTTGCTACAAGAGACGTAACATTTTGGGGAGAACTTGTTTACCATTCTTTTGGGTTATTGTTTTGTAATATTGGCCTTTGTTGGCCTCTAATTTTGGGGAATGTAACTAAATGATATTTTGTCTAACTTTAACAACTTTTGGGAAACTTGCTATAGATCATTGCTCTTTCTGATACAGTTTTGATATTGATGTTAATGCTTGCATGACTAGAGATAGTCTTACTATTTGATTTGCTACACGCTTCCGCACTTAAAAGAAATATTCATGCAAGGTTGTGATATCCTCACCGCGGACACCTGTGGGAAATTAAATAAATTCTATATGGTGAATGTAGATAATCATCATCGATCATCATCACCCACACTTAGTCCCGATCCCGGATTGGGGATTCCCGGTCCGGGGTCGCGACAGGTTTCAAAAACTTTTGACCCACTTGATGCAGGTATCAATTATCTAGAAGGCAATAAACCCAATCCAGGATGCAATCCCTCAAACTCATAAACCATGTACGGCAACATAACCTATCTAGAAGATAGAAAATAGCATCTAAACATGCAACCACGAAATCTACAACACACAAGGATGTAGATTATACCTTTGGAGCTTTGTAGTGCTCTAATGGAGAAGTTGAATTCTTTCTTTGATGATGAACACCTTCACTAATCAAATCAGAATCTCCAACACCTTTTGATCTTCCACGCTATGACCCGTATCGGATTCTCTTTTCTCAAGAAGATGGTGGAATCTCCAAGAGAAAAACCCTAGAGGAAAATAAAAGAGAACTAGAAGAGGGAGAAGATGTGCAACAACTTGCACAAAGAGAGGAAGAGTGATATGGGCGTGAGTCCCTAGGTGGATTAACATTAGGGACGTCCAAGGGCTCTCCTCTTCTCCTTTTATAGCACTTAAGCAACCTCCTCTTTCTAATTGAAATAGAAGTCTTACTTCCACTCCAATTAGTTGCTTACTAAATCACAATTAGAAGTCGTACTTCAAATATAATTAGTAACTTCCTCTTTTACTAATTAAAATAGAAGTCTTACTTCCATTAATAATTAGTAACTTACTATTACCACTATTAGAAGTCTCACTTCAAATAGAAATAGTAACTTTCTATTTCCTTTTAGAGTTTTACTGTAATTAGTATCTTTCTAATATCTTGGGCTAGCGTGGGGACCACTAGGGATTCCTTAGAAAGCTGGCTCCAACTGGGACACGCAACCCCACATCTCATGTGTAATCCTGGCCCACAGTTAATTGCAAATAACTCCACTATATAAATGCAATTGCACTCCAGTCTTAGGAATAAATTACAATGAAGACCCTAAACTTCCCAATTACCACAAGTAGGCCCCTCCATCATTATCCATGGATCAATTGGAATAAATCTGTTTCATCCAATATTAGATCCACATCTTATTATCCTTGAGCCCCAATTAATTATAGTGATTATTTGGTACCGTTCCAATTAACTCTTAATTGGAATGGGTACGCACTTACCAATGATAAATCCATTAATTGGCACAAGGGGATAATGTAGATAGATTCCATCATGATCATCGCATGTTCCCACAGTCCTACTACAACGTACCCAAGACACCGAGGTGTTGACCTACCGTTGGCCTCACTCATTGGTGACTCAAAGCAAATGAGTAGATAGAAACTTGAGTTCATCAATGTCTCAGGATTGAGAGCCTATTGCTAGGGAATTATGAAAGCATTCCTTAAATCGAGACAGTATTTCATAAGGTGCTTCTCATGGTCCTTCAATACATCCAATATACTAGCACCGTGATCCAGAATCTTACATTCTGATGATCGAGACAAATCACAGTATCTCATAGTGATCAAAGTGCTGCAACCTTGTCAGATGAGATGCCCATTCTCATCACTGGTTGTGAAGATATTTTAAGTATAAGATTTGTGACACATATCTCCCGTATGTGGATCTCATCCATATACATATATCACATCTAATATACTAATGGGACCCGGTTCATCTCATGAACCATTATGTCATATGTATTAGTCATGTGCATTAAGTAATAAATCACCATTCATCTCATGAAAGGAAAGTATGATTATATTGATAAATAAAGAAATTAATCAATCTATTCATCATATACTGGTATTGAGAACATACAATCTAACAATCTCCCACTTGGGCTCAATGCTAGTCAGGGTTGCATTTCATGCCCATCCCATTTACATGTTGCTCAAAAACTTTGGTAGTCAAAGGCTTAGTAAAGGGATTCTCCCAGATTGTCTGCAGAGTCTATCTAGGTGATAATAGTATCACCTCTCTGCACAATCTCTCCGACCATGTGTAACTACCTCTGTACATGTTTTTGGCTCCTGGGTTCCTTGGACTTATCGACTGCCCTGTTGTTATCACAGTAAACTGTGAGCGGCTGTCTTGCCAAAAATACCACTACAAGTTCCATGAGGAATCTTTTGAGCCAATCTGCTTCTTTAGTTGCTTCTCAAGCATCTATAGTATAAACACATACCTAGAAGTTGATATCTTGGAATCCTTATCTGACATGAAGTCAGAATATGTCTAACTGACTGGAATCAACTCATTATTGCCATAAAACAACATGTAATCTCTAGTCCTTCTCAAGGATTTGAGAACACATCATACAGCAGTCCAATGGTTAGGATTTGGGTTAGACTGATATCTGCTGACTAAGCCCAATGCATGACAGATATCCGGTATAGTATATAGCATAGCATACATGAGGCTACCAACACTCGAAGCGTATGGTATCGACCTCATCTGCTCCTTTTCCTCAGGTGTCTTGGGACACTGATTCTTGGAAAGGTGCACTCCATGCCTGAAAGGTGTAATACCTTTCTTGGAGTCTTGCATAGCAAACCATACGAGTACCTTATCTATGTATGCATATTGGGATAAGCCTATCATCCTATTTATCCAGTCTCAATGGAGTTTGATCCCTAGGATGTGATTGGCTTCTCCCATGTCCTTCATATCAAAAGTCTTAGCCAACTAAACCTTTTACTGTTGACAACATCCATATACCACTCTCTAGGAGAAGGATGTCGTCGAGTAGAAAAAACTACCCTACCTCCTTCACTTTTCATGTACACCCATGACTTATTCGGATTTTGACAAAAATCAACTGACTTGATTGCTTAGTCAAAACGAATGTTGTAGGTTCGGGATACCTGCTTCATTCCATAAATGGACTTCTGCAGCTTGCAAACTCTTTGCTTTTGGTTACTCGCTATAAAACCGTCTGGCTGCATCATATAGATGTCTTCCTCAAGATGGCCGTTCAGAAACGCCGTCTTGACATTCATTTGCTAAATCTCATAATCGAGATGAGCTGCTATGGATAAGAGTATCCGGATGGACTTGAGCATGACTACCAGCGAGAAGGTTTCCTCATAATCGATATCTTCTTTCTAAGTATATCCTTTCGCAACAAGCCTGACCTTTAAAGGTTTCAACTCTTCCATCCACTCCTCTGTTTCTCTTGTAGACTCACTTGCACCCAATAAGTTTGATATTGGCAGGCAAGTCCACAAATGTCCAGACCTGATTAGAGTACATAGACTCCATCTCAGCTTTCATAGCATCTTGCCAACGTCCCGAATCTATATCATTAATTGCTTCATCATAATTACAGGGATCTTGTTCCGGTTCTTCCGGGACTACCTCGTAAGACTCTCCCAAGAACGAGAACCTGTCAGGGGGCCTGACTATGCTCCCACTATGACAAGGCACTGGTGTAATTACTGGGTTATGTAAGGGCGCTTCTTCCTTAGGTTCGGTCATACTAGGATTTGGAATTCTTTGCTTTTGAATTTATTCCAAGATCACCTTTTTCTAAAGGTTTCCAGTCTATCATATAATCTTCCTCCACAAAAACCGCATTAGTGCTCACCATCACTTTCTACTCTCTGGGATTATAGAATAACCAACCTTTAGTTCATTTAGGATATCCTACAACCGTGCATACTTCCGACTTCATTTCCAACTGATCCGTCTTAACCTTTAGCACATGTGTCGAACAACCCCAAATGTGTAAATGTTGTAGACTGGGCTTTCGCCCGGGCCACAACTCCTGGGGAGTCTTAGGTATAGACTTAGATGGTACGAGGTTTAGTATGTACATCGCAGTATCCAAAGCGTATCCCTAAAGGGATATAGGTAATCCTGAGAAACTCAGTATAGACCTGATCATATCTAAAAGAGTCTGGTTCCTTCTTTCTGCTACTCCATTCTGTTGAGGCATACCAGGAGCAGACAACAGGGATAAAATCTCATTTTCTGATAAGTATCCTATAAAATCAGCGGAGAGATATCCTCCCACTACTCTGACATTAATGGGTCCACACACATCAGTATACAGTAATTCCAACAAATCTTTGGCCCATTGCCCTTTGATGAAAAAGGGGCTTTTTTGGTCATTTTACCTTCCAGACAGGACTCACAGACAGGCATTGGTTCTACCACCAATGAAGGCAAGATACCATCTTTCACTAGCCTGTCAATCATATTTAGGTTTATATGACCTAGCCTCAAGTGCCAAAGTTTTGTTGGATTAGATGAAGGTGACCTTCTCTTTAATGATGGCCTATTAATTGTTTCAGTATCATGTATCTCATACATTGTGGGATTAACAAATGAATTCCATTGATTACCTTGTCAGAATACATAAAAACACCGTATCTCTTTATGACAATTTCAGTACCAAGAGTAATAGAATAACTCTTATTCACCAAACTAGAAACTGAAAATTGAATTTTGCCGTAAAGACGGTACATAGAACGTGTCTGACAAAACCAATTTATCATTTGTAAAACATAATGTAATAACTCCCACTGAAACAGCCACTGCCTTAGCATTAGATCCTAGGTTGTCAATGATTTCTCCGTCACTGAACCTCCTGGTTTCCCTGAACCCCTGCAACGAATTACATATGTGATAAGTTGCCCTGGAGTCCATACACCAAGATTCTGAAGTACCAGTTGCAAAACTAACTTCAGAAACAAGTGACTCAATCATACCTGAGGTCTTCTTCTTAGACAGATATTCTGGACAATTCCTTTTCCAATGTCCTGTCTTACCACAATGGAAACACTTTCCTTTTACTCCCGTACCCTTAGCCTTGGCCATACTACAAGTAGAACCATTCTCCACCTTAGGACCCTTGATGACTGATTTCTTCTTGCTATCTTGGTCTTTGCCTTTCGGCTTGGTCCTAGCAAATGACTTTTCTGTCATGAGGGAATTTTTCTCTTTCTTCATGATTTCCTCAGTTACTACCAGTTGGCGAGACAACTCAGCTATAGTCATTTCCAATTTATTATAATTGATCTCGAAATGATTGAAAGAATCCGGTAGTGATTGAAGGATCATGTCGATCTGCGATTCTTTATCAATCGTAACACCCAGTACATCTAACTCATTTAGTGCGAGACTCATTTTCAACAAATGTTTTTGTACTGGGGTTCCCTCAATCATCTTAGTGTTTATCAGCACCTTCATAGCAGCTTGCCTAGCAGGTCTAACCTGGTCCGCAAACATCTCCTTTAAGTTCGATATAATATCGTATGCTGACTTATAGGATTGATGTTGGTGTTGTAAAGCACTAGACATGGATGCCTGTATAAAACATCTGGCTACCTCATTGTCTTTTGTCCATTCGGTGTAAAGGTCCTTTTCATACTGAGGTGCATGAAGCTCAGGCTCAGGAAGGGGGGTATGGTAAGGACATATCTGCATCCTGAAGCTGTCAGGATAATATCCAGGGTTCTTTTCCAGTCTATAAAGTTGGATTCCATCAACTTATTCTGGTTGAGGATGGTCGCAAGTGGATTGAAAGTATTTGAATTCATGCTTGAAATACTGTAGCACATAACCATACATTCAATTAATGAATATAAATGACATTAGGGTTTAGTATTCTACCAAATTTATATGGAATCCTAATAACCACTAAATTCAGAATACATCGGAATCCCAATCCCCGGGGTATGCCTCCTTGGGGAGTGCAAATACCACCTAGATTGGTGCGGATCAAAGTTGGTCATAATTAGGATTGAGACTAACTTTCCATGATCCCCTTCATTCATTATTATCTAGGTATCTCATACCAAATAATGAATGACTCCCGATTAGCTTCGGTTTCTAAAATAAATGAGGCAAATCCTTGGGGATACTACATCATTATTTTAGTTAAGTGTACCCACCAACTAGCATTGCATGACAACCGCTGCGAGCAGCTCCTCGGGGAGTGGGCCCCCGCCCCATCTCACCAACACTATCCATAGGAGATCCATATCTAGTAACCAGACAAGTAAAAGCCCTCCGTAGGGAACGGCCATTCTCAAGATGGCGCGAGGCTAATACTTTCCTTACAATGGACCTATGGTGGAAAACCATGGGGATTTCTAAATATAAATGCCCCGCTCCCACTTAATATTTTAGAATTTGAGGATTTTCTTTGTAAGGTATTAGGGCCCACATGTATACATATGAACATCAAATCATCTCATGATATGATCAAAGATTGGTTCCAAGTCAAGTTATTTTAAGGAAAGTCCAGTTTCTAAATTAGTATTACCAATGTGTCCATCTCATGGGTCATCAACACCAATTGGAACTCTTTCCAAAAATTAATTTGATTTGACCAATTTTAGTAACTTGCTATGTTTGGATCAGATTTGGAAATATTCTAAATTAAGCATGCATCCATAAATAGAAAGTGCTAAAAAATAGAAACTAGTCCTCTCCTCCACATGGCCCTAGCAGAATAGACTTCTTAGACTTCTAGACTTTCCAAAACTTCTGGAGTTCATCAAACTCTTTGGGCAACTCCAAAACACTTTTGGTAATCTTCAAACTCCTTGATTAGGAGTCCAACATCGCTTTCCTTCTTTGTCTCGGACATCGCCAGAATTTACAAATTTAAAAAAATTACATAAATTCTTATGCCTCAATTATGAGGCTTACATGGTAATCTAAGCATGGAAATAAAAGGGCTATAGGGAAATTCATCATGCCTTGCCCTTTCACGGGAAACCAAGGAAACCATGATGCCCTTTACATTTAGCCTTAAACAAACCATTAACCATAAATAGAAAGCAAAAGACTAGTGGGCCATATGGAGAGGACATGATCATCTGCAAGTTAGTATCTCATACAACAAAGCATCTCACAAAATCAGGTTACGAAACCACAATGGAAAAACAAGATGCCAAAAATAGCCACCCTTTTAATACATGCACTTCGCAGAGGGGGTCCGGGGGTGTCCCCCGGCGGTGGTCGAGCTGATCGGTCAACTCGCGGGGGCTGCTGCCCCCGACGGGGTTTCGGGGGCTGGCACATAATGAAGTGATCCTGTGTTCCCGGTCGACCGCCCATAGGGCTCGATCGACCGACCCTACAGGCACCCGGTCGACCGAGCACGAGGCTAGGTCGACCCGCTTGACGAAGGCAGAAATTTGGGTTTTTTTAATTAGAGTCCAATCACCTCCAAAACACTTTTGAAGGCCCTCAATGGCATCCTACCATCCTTCCATCATAATTAAACTCTTTTGTGACTATCCAAACATGGATTTACTACATAAAGTAAACAAACTCAATCATAACTGATCCTTACATAGCCCTTGCTTCATCCTCTTCACATCTCATGCAAAGATTGGAGCAAGCTTGCTGATCTAACATGATTAGAGATGAGGTATGGCTCTGATACCAATTGTTGGAAACTAGGTGGGCCTTCCAGACAGGTTTCAAAAACTTTTGACTCACTTGATGCAGGGATCAATTATCTAGAAGGCAAAAACCCAATCCAGGATGCAATCCCTCAAACTCATAAACCATGTACAACAACATAACCTATCTAGAAGAAAGAAAATAGCATCTAAACATGCAACCACGAAATCTACAACATACAAGGATGTAGATTATACCTTTGGAGCTTTGTAGTGCTCTAATGGAGAAGTTGAATTCTTTCTTTTATGATGAACACCTTAACTAATCAAATCAGAATCTCCAACACCTTTTGATCTTCCACGCTATGACCCGTATCAGATTCTCTTTTCTCAAGAAGATGGTGGAATCTCCAAGAGAAAAACCCTAGAGGAAACTAAAAGAGAACTAGAAGAGGGAGAAGATGTGCAACAACTTGCACAAAGAGAGGAAGAGTGATATGGGCGTGAATCCCTAGGTGGATTAACAATAGGGACGTCCAAGGGCTCTCCTCTTCTCCTTTTATAGCACTTAAGCAACCTCCTCTTTCTAATTGAAATAGAAGTCTTACTTCCACTCCAATTAGTTGCTTACTAAATCACAATTAGAAGTCTTACTTCAAATATGATTAGTAACTTCCTCTTTTACTAATTAAAATAGAAGTCTTACTTCCATTAATAATTAGTAACTTACTATTACCACTATTAGAAGTCTCACTTCAAATAGAAATAGTAACTTTCTATTTCCTTTTAGAGTTTTACTATAATTAGTATCTTTCTAATATCTTGGGCTAGCGTGGGGACCACTAGGGATTCCTTAGAAAGCTGGCTCCAACTGGGACACGCAACCCCACATCTCATGTGTAATCCTGGCCCACAGTTAATTGCAAATAACTCCACTATATAAATGCAATTGCACTCCAGTCTTAGGAATAAATTACAATGAAGACCCTAAACTTCCCAATTACCACAAGTAGGCCCCTCCATCATTATCCATGGATCAATTGGAATAAGTCTGTCTCATCCAATATTAGATCCACATCTTATTATCCTTGAGCCCCAATTAATTATAGTGATCATTTGGTACCGTTCCAATTAACTCTTAATTGGAATGGGTGCGCACTTACCAATGATAAATCCATTAATTGGCATAATGGGATAATGTAGATAGATTCCATCATGATCATCGCATGTTCCCACAGTCCTACTACAACGTACCCAAGACACCGAGGTGTTGACCTACCGTTGGCCTCACTCATTGGTGACTCAAAGCAAATGAGTAGATAGAAACTTGAGTTCATCAATGTCTCAGGATTAAGAGCCTATTGCTAGGGAATTATGAGAGCATTCCTTAAATCGAGACAGTATTTCATAAGGTGCTTCTCATGGTCCTTCAATACATCCAATATACTAGCACCGTGATCCAGAATCTTACATTCTGATGATCGAGACAAATCACAGTATCTCATAGTGATCAAAGTGCTGCAACCTTGTCAGATGAGATGCCCATTCTCATCACTGGTTGTGAAGATATTTTAAGTATAAGATTTGTGACACATATCTCCCGTATGTGGATCTCATCCATATACATATATCACATCTAATATACTAATGGGACCCGGTTCATCTCATGAACCATTATGTCATATGTATTAGTCATGTGCATTAAGTAATAAATCACCATTCATCTCATGAAAGGAAAGCATGATTATATTGATAAGTAAAGAAATTAATCAATCTATTCATCATATACTGGTATTGAGACCATACAATCTAACAATCGATCTCCTTGAAGATGAAAATTGGGAGATCGTCAAAACAAAGCCTATCGCTTAACAGCAAAGGCAAGCCAAGAGACAACTCTGCAAGCTCAAACAGCAGAAGAAGGCTCAATCAAAGCAAGAAGTCTCTGAAAAAACAGAGACCTCTTCCACTGCTTCGCTGGGGACAACTGAAGAATCCACGACTTCAAAGGTGGTAAGAAAATCCACCCTTGGTGATTTCATGCCACCTCATTACAGAAATGAAACTACGTAGGGGGCATCATACTCTTGCAACTCAGTAATTGGATTCCCCATGGATGGGTACGAGTTTAGTGGCACTGCCAGTGATACCGATGAGTGGGAAGAATCCCTTGAAACAGGAGAATACCTCTGATGAGGAATGGATTCCCGAATCTCATCTTATGCCAGTAATCTGATATAACCCATATCAGCAATAAGGATCCTGGTCTGATGATGAAGAAGACCAATTGGTTGTTCAAGAAAGTATTGTTGATCCAACACAAGCAAACGCTCCAGTGGAACCCAACATTGGTGAACCACAAGGAGCAGATGACGAAGAAGATTTGGCCCCTATGCCCAATCTCGAGGAATTTGCAAGAATCTTGCAACATCTTGCCATAGAGCGGGAGCAAGATCTCATCGATGAGCTTCGTTAAAATCAAAATCCAGAACCGGTAACCTCGGAAAATGAAGAAAACTGCTGGATAAATGATCCCCTCACATTTGAAGACGAGTCTGAATCTCAGCAGTGCATTGCTAGCAATGCAATAGTTTGGGATGATCATACCTCAGAAGCTTTGTCTGCCGAGGCCTTAGATTTTCAAACTACATCCAAAAGCATCTCCCCTGGAGCTACATCTCCTTAGGTGACTTCCATAGAGATATCATCTTCTCGGCCTTCGTCTCCTGAAATTGTGACGTCAGAACTCAAACCTCTTCCGGCTGATCATCTCGAAGAAATTCCTTCCAATGAAGTTTTCTTCAATGAAAATCCGGTCAACTGGTCCCAAATACCCAACCTCATAGATGATGTTTGCACCGATAAACTGCTCAATGAAGAAGAAAAGTTGATGGTTGCTGTTCAGGACTTGTTCTCGAAAAATGCTCCGTGCAATGCGAATACTAAAGACAGCAATACTGCTACAGAGATATCTTCAGCAAATGACAAGTGTAAGACCTCGACCCGAGAGAACTCGATTAGTACTAATTAAGTCGTGTGTCAGTTTAAGCTTGACTAGTGATTTTGGCTAAGTTGGGTTTGGAATAGCTTTTGAAATAGTTTTTGGGGAATTTTGATTGTCTTGTGTTAGTGGGACCCTTTGGGGGTTCATTTTTATGACCATGCATGCGCTTGAAGATTTATTGGAGATTTTGCATTCGTCTTATTGGTATTGTTAATCCCTACAACTTTTATGTTGATCCTGTCCCCATTCGAGATCCTGAAACCCGATTTCATAGCCTTGAGGGCAAAACAGTCATTGTGCACAAAATATGTACTCAAAACTTGATATTCCCGAAACCCGCGAAACATATACTTTTTGGAAACTAGATATTTCGACGATCACTTTTCTCTTCTTCGTCGAATTCATTAGAAGCCCCGAAAGCCATGTTTTCTGCCTAATTAGATTATTAGTAGTGGAACCCACTCCCCACTTGTTTATAATGAAACCCTTTCCCTTCCATTTCCTTTTTCCAGCACAAGAGTGAAAACTTAGGGTTTTCCATTGCCTTCTTCTTGCTCTTGCTTTCCATCACCAACTCACCACCAACCTTGCACAAATTGAGAGGAGGAGATCATCACCTTCTTCATCATCACCATAGCTCTCTATTGGTACCATTGCTAGAGAAAACTCTCCATTACAAGACTTCCTTTGAGCTCACCTTGTCCATTAGAGGACCTTACATGTAAGTAATCCTTCTCTTCTTCTAGATTTGTGTTCTCCTAGCCTAAGGGAATCTTCATCCTTGTTATTAAAGCTTCTTTCTTCCTATTCTATGTTTTGACTCTATAGGGTTTTATTTTGGGATTTTTCCTTGTAGCTTGGACCTTTGATTTAAAGGACTTGTTAGAGCTTGATTTGCGTACTAGAGACCAAGGCAAGTGGATGAATGATTTTTCCTAAGCTTTCATTGACTTTGGATATTTTCCATTAATGCATATTTATTGCTTTGTTTTGAAATGAATGCTCATGATAGAGTATTAATGGTACATTTATGGTCCAAGAGATGTGTTGGTTCATAGCATTTAATTCCTCTTGTTTTGTCTCAAATATATATGTTATGTGAAATGGTTTCCTTCTTTCTTTCCTTGTATTGAATGTGATATGGAAGGAGGAGAATGGGATGGATGTGGTGAAAGATTTGATGTTATTTGAATGGAGTTTTAGACTCGTCATCTGATGTATAAAAGTGGCTAAAAAGGGATTGTAGAGGGAAGAGATAGAGAGGAGCTGAACTGGTCCGGAATCAGTTTCTGGACAGTTCGCTCGAGCGAACATGACACTTCGCTCGGGCGACCTGTCCAGAGAAGGGTTCGGAGCATTCCAGTAGCTTGGTCGCTCGAGCGGACATCCTAGAACCTGTTCCAGAGAGTTGTTCGTTCGAACGCACTATAAACTTCATTCGACCCAATGAGATCGTTCGAGCGACCTCAACTTCGCTCGAGCGAACCCACCCAGACAGCCATTCCAGAGAGCTACTCGCTCGAGCGAACCCTCCAGTCCGCTCGAGCGATGAGCCTTGTGGGTCAAGGCTATGTTTGGGACCATGTTTAACTATTTCAACGTATTGGGACAATTCTTTAGGAACCCCTCTATGGCAAGGAGATTTGCTAAGCAATGTATGAGGCCATTCGTGAAATAAACCATATCTCGAAGATGTCATTTGAGGTTTTGAAAATTCGGAGTGTATAAGGAGTCCGAAATGTCCCTAAACTCAAAGAGTACCAGAGTGTTAGTAGACTGACATACGGAGTCCCTATTCACTTCAAATAGATATTTTACCCGAAATGTCAATTGTTTACTGTACTTTATCGATCCCGAGATTTATACTACGTGCCTTGTTTTCCCGAAAGCATTGAATTACACTTGATATAGCTACTTGTCTTAAAGTGCATTGCACCACATGAAATGATAGTGTGCCCTTGAGCACCCCCGTCTTGCTCGTGTATTTATTGTACTTGATTAATTGCATATGTCTCGATTGTATTTGACCTATGAGTCGGCACCACTAAGCTTGGATAACCATGTTGGTCTGATCCACCGACTTGGAGATCCCCCTCTTGTCCTGCCAGCTGCAGTTTGGATCCCGCTACTCGGTTATTACCGTGGTCTTGTCCCGATGCCGCAGATTGCTACTGTGGTCCCCGATGCCCGGCTCGCTACCGTGGTCATGTATAGTATATGTATATGAATTTATAAGATCCACTGTTTCTCCTCACCTCGAGTGACTGAGATCAGTGCCTAGTTATTGCTCTATCACCTTAGTGATAGAGGACTTAGCTTCGTGTGGTTGCCATCTTGATTGTTTCCCGTTCCCTTGGTTACCTTTACATGTTTTATGATGCATACTCGTATTTTGAATAAATGTTTTATCTTGTTTAGAGAAATTGCTGTTTAAACAGGTTCAAATGTTTTTGGAGGTAAATTCATGTATTTTCATATTGTCATTGTGTTTCACCATTTGCCAAACCGTCGTGTTTGACCTACTCTTTGGTACTCAGGTCCCGTTGTTGGTTATCCCGAGGGGGAGCACGAGGAGGCGGTCGTAGAACCGCAACAGTTAGTTGAGTGGCGTGCTGATGACGTCATGTAGACGTGTGGTTGCTATGAGAGACTTTATATATTTTGGGAAACTATTTAACCATTCTTTGGATTGGTACTTTGGTTATAATGGCCTTGTGGACCTCTATTTTTGGGAAATGTAATTAAGTGATATTTGTATAAACTTTAACTTACTTTGGGTAACATGCTAACGATCATTGCTCATTCTGATACTTGATTATACATGTGACTATCTGGTGATTAGAAGTAAATTATATTTGATTTGTTACACGCTTCCTCACTTATTAGAAATGTTCATGTATGGTTGTGATATCCTCACCGCGGACACCTGTGGGAAATTAAATAAATGTATGGTATCATTTAACCGATGTGGCATCATCATCATCAATAAATGTCCCGATCCTGGATCAGTCACGTGGGGGCCCGGTCCGGGGTCGCGACAGACTGGTATCAGAGCGAGACGTGTTTCAAGCAATTAAAAGAAACTAGAAATCCTAAGGACGTGGCGAGGATCCGTTAGATCTTTCGTTAACTAGTATCGTGTGAGCAATGTGTAACCCTTTATTTGATTATTATGTGCTAACAGTTTGTTTTGCAGCATCATGCCACCTCGTAAGAGACTAGTAAATGACAACCCTTCTGCTAGCGATAGTGATCACACAGTTCCACTTGAAGAGGATAAGGTTGATAACAACCCACCAAATCAATTCCAGGAAATGATGCAGGCAATGCTTGACCAGCAGCGTCAGGCTAATGAGAACCAGGCTAGGCTGCAAGAACAAATGCTCAAAAGAGAGGAAGACCACGCTAGAGAATTGGCAGATATGCAAAGGCAGTTGTTGAAAGTATTACAAAGAAGACCCGAGCCGGTTCAACCTCAGCCCGCAATCGTTATCAATCAGAGGCAACATGACCCGAACGCTTTGTTTGAGCGGTTTCGAAAGAGGGCTCCGAAAGAGTTTCTGGGGATAGAAGATCCATTGGCTGCAGATGACTGGTTGGAACATACGGAGAACATCTTTGAGATTTTTCATTGTACCGGAGGTGAAAGATTGAAGCTAGCATCATCTCTATTTAGCGGTACAACAGACAGATGGTGGAAGACAGTGAGGGAGGAATACAGGACCATGGCTGATGCAGAGGTTTAGGCAAACTTCAAGAGACAATTTCATGATAAGTACGTGCCCGCTCACATCATGAAGCAAAAGGCCATAGAATTTCAGCAGCTTGTATAAGGAAGTATGACTGTTCTCGAATACCACACCAAGTCTGAGAGATTGTCCAGATATGCTCCGGAGTTGGTGGATACGGTGGAGAAGAAAATTGCCAAGTTCTTTGAAGGACTTAACCCTTTTATTGAGAGAGATGCCACCGGAGTAGTACCACCTGCAACTTTTGATGAAGCGGTCAAGAGGGCCTATAAGTTTGAGAACTTTCACAACAAGATCCTTAAAGTCCAAGGCAAGGGACAAGCTCAGCAGCAGAACTACTAGCAAAGGAACCATCAGAACAAGAGGCAGAGGACAGAACAGAATGCTCAGGGTCCATTGGTTTGTACCCACTGTGGGAAGAACCATGAGAGTGCACAGTGTCGTACACTCACAGGAGCATGTTTCAGATGTGGTTCCATGGCCCATCAGATAAGAGACTGTCCAAGGCAGAATAGGCAGAATCAGCAGCAGCAGCAAGGGCACAGCGTCCAGCAGCACCACAGAATGCAATCGTCGTTCAGAATCAGGCAAGGCCCCTACAGCAATAAGCACCACAACAGCAGCAGCATAGACCACAACAACAACAACAACAACAGGCTCGTCAGCAGGGACAGATCCACAATCAGCTTGCACCGCAGCAGCATAGGAATTCACCACAAGGCAGACCACAGCAGGCACAGAATAGGCCACAACATCGAGGGCAAATCTACGGGGTCAATAGAGTTGATGCAGAGGCAGCGGGAAATGTAGTGGAAGGTACACTTCTTATTTGTGGGATAAAAGCTAAGATTTTATTTGACCCTGACTCTACACATTCATTCTTATCCCATGAATTTTCTAAGTTGATTGATATGCATGCTAGAGAACTTGAGTTTATTTTGACTGTGGCAACCCCAGTAGGCAAACAAATTATTTGTAGAACATATTACCATAGTTGCACACTCCAGAGAGGAGAAGTGGTTTTAACCGCAGATCTCATTCTATTAGAGATGTTCGATTTTGATGTCATCCTAGGGATGGATTGGCTGGCAGGATACCATGCCACAATGGATTGTTTCCATAAGACCCTGACTTTCAAGTTAGATGAGACACCAGCAGGGGTGTTGTTTCAGGGAGAGAGGAGGAGTCCTCGTGCAGGGTTGGTCTCAGCATTGAAGGCTGATAGACTTTTAAGAAGTGGTTGTGAAGTATATTTAGGGTTTATCACAGAGGATAAACGGTCCCAAGGGGTGGAGGAGATCCCAATTGTTTGGGAATTCCCGAATGTTTTTCCGGAGGAGATTCCAAGTTTACCACCCATCAGAGAGATTGATTTCATTATTGAGTTGTTACCAGGGACCGCTCCGATATCTATTGCACTTTATAGAATGGCTCCAGCAGAGTTGGGAGAGTTGAAGACTCAGTTGCAAGAATTGTTAGACAAAGGTTTTGTGAGACCGAGCATTTCACCATGGGGAGCTCCAGTTTTGTTTGTCAAGAAGAAGGATGGTTCGATGAGAATGTGTATAGATTACAGAAGATTGAATCAAATAACCGTCAAGAACAAATACCCATTGCCAAGAATAGATGAATTGTTTGATCAGTTACAAGGTGCATCATACTTTTCGAAGATTGATTTGAGATCCGGTTACCATCAGCTGAGAGTTAGAGAATCAGATGTGTTGAAAACAACTTTCCGGACAAGATATGGCCACTATGAGTTCCTAGTGATGCCATTTGGGTTGACTAATGCGCCGGCAGTGTTCATGGCGTTGATGAACAAGATATTTGCAGAGTATTTGGATCAGTTTGTTGTAGTGTTCATAGATGACATTTTGGTGTACTCCAGGACCAGAGAAGAGCACTTGAGGATAGCACTGCAACTCTTGAGAGAGAATCAGCTGTTTGCGAAGCTCAACAAGTGTGAATTTTGGTTGGAACAAGTAGCATTTTTGAGGTACATCATCTCCAAAGAAGGATTATCAGTGGACCCGTCCAAGATTGAAGCAATTATGAACTGGGAAAGACCAAAGAATGCAACAGAGATCAGAAGTTTTCTGGGTTTAGCAGGTTATTACAGGAGGTTTGTGCAGGGATTTTCGTCGATTGCGTCACCTTTGACGAAGTTGACAAGGAAGAATGTGCCATATGTGTGGACAGATCAGTGTGAAGATAGTTTTCAAGAGCTAAAGAAGAGATTGACTACAACACCAGTCCTTACTTTACCATCCGGGAGCGGCGGTTTTACCATTTTTACCGATGCTTCGAATGTTGGACTTGGTTGTGTGTTGATGCAAGAAGGAAAAGTGATTGCATATGGATCCAGGTAGTTGAAAGATCACGAGAAGAACTATGCCACCCATGATCTTGAGTTAGCAGCGGTTGTTTTCGCGTTGAAAATTTGGAGACATTACCTTTATGGAGAGAAGTTTGAAGTCCACTCCGATCACCGCATCTTACAATACTTGTTTTCTCAGAAGGAATTGAACATGAGGCAGAGAAGATGGATGGAATATATCACGGACTATGATTTTCCAATCAAGTACCACCCGGGGAAAGCTAATGTAGTTGTTGATGCCTTGAGCAGAAAATCAGTAGGCTTGGCAAACCTAAGTGGCACTTGTATCTTTGAGCAATTTGAAGAGTTGAGTTTAGACCTACAGCCACTAAGGAAGGGTGTTTTGTTAGCTAACATGACAGTGTCAGAACCTTCTTTCATTCAAAAGATCAAGGATAGTCAGTTGCAAGATCCAGAGTTGGCCAAGATTTCAGAGCACATAGCAGCACGTCCCGATTTTCGTATTGTGATGGGGTTTTGTACTACCGTGACCGTCTATGCATACCTAACATTGAAGATTTGAGGAATGATATCATGACCGAGGCTCACAGTACGCAGTACTCTATGCATCCAGGCAGCACGAAGATGTATCAGAACTTGAAGGGTAGATTTTGGTGGAACAATATGAAGAGAGAAATTGCAGTGGTTGTCTCCCGTTGTATGACGTGTCAGTTGATAAAGGCAGAACATCAGAGGCCTCCAGGATTGTTACAACCGTTAGAGATCCCGGAATGGAAATGGGAGCACATTACTATGGACTTTATTTCGGGACTACCAAGGACTAGTAGAGGCAGCGATGCGATATGGGTCATTGTGGACCGACTCACCAAGTCAGCGCATTTCATTGCTATGAAGACAGGGAAGAAGATGCACATGCTACCTTTAGCAGAGTTGTTTGTCAGTGAGATCGTCAGTCGACATGGGCAGCCAGTTTCTATCACATCTGACAGAGACAACAGATTCGTCTCGAGGTTTTGGAAGATGCTAGATGAGTCAATGGGTACGAAACTACAGTTTAGCACAGCCTATCACCCGCAGACAGATGGTCAATAAGAGAGAACGATTCAAACTCTTGAGGATATGCTCCGTGCTTGTGTGTTGTGTGAGAACCCGACCCCTAATCTCTTGGATTAGTGTTGTTTTATTTGTGGATTAGTTCTTTTAGTGGGATTAGTAGTTTTGGGTTGAGTTTGTGAGCTAGAATGAGTTTTCTTCTAGTTTTGGGCTTTTGAGTGCTTTGGTAGCTTGTGGGGCCCTTTGGGGTTCCCTTTTCGGCTTTGCTTTTACTTGTGGGATTTCCCCGATTTGTTTCGTTGTGTGTTTTTGGCCCGTTGCATTCATCTTGAGGAATCCTACAACTTTCATGTTGATCTCGTATCCATTTGAGAACCCAAAAACCGATTTCCTGGCCTTGAGGGCAAAACAGTCTTTTCACACCAAATCTGTACCCAAAACTCGATATTCCCAAAACCCACGAAACATATACTTTTTGGAAACTAGATATTTCGACGATCATTTCTTCCTTCTTCGTCGAATCCATCCGAGGTCCCGAATTAGATGATTTCAGCCACCCAAGTCCCTTAAGTTGTGGGACCCATTCTCACTTGCTTATAAAAGGAGACCCTTCTCCTTCATTCACTCCATTCACCATTGTTCCAGCACACATTTGAGCCTGGGGTTTTCTAGCAAGTTTCTTCTTCTTCTTCTTGCTCTCTCCATCTCCAAGCTACACCAATCTTGCACCAAACTCGAAATGGAACTCATCATCTTCTTCCTCATCTTGCAAGCTTTCCATTGATACCATTTGTGAAGAGAACCCTCCATCACAAGGCTTCCATTGAGCTTACTCTTGCCATTAGAGGACCTTCCAAGTAAGTGATTCTTCCCATCTTCTAGATTTGTAATCTACTAGCCTTAGAGAAGCTCCACCTTGATCATTGAAAGGTTTCATTGTCATTTCATTGTTTAACCCATTTTAGGGTGTATTTTGGGGGTTTTTGTAGAGATTGTGATCTTGAGCTTGAGAGGTGATTAGAGGCTTGATTTGCTAGCTTGGAACCCAAGGCAAGTGGATGAATGGATGGTTTTAATGTTATCAAAGTTTTATGAGAAAACCCTAAGTTTTATTACTTGTTCTTGATCATTGAATACATGTTTGCACATATGCTTCTTGCCATATATATATTGATTTCGAAATTTGCACATCAATGGTTGTTTCTCTCTTGTTAATTTCTTGGAAAGGTATGCTTTCATTTTGTCAAAGTTGCTCATATGGTCTTGAAAAGAATGGGGTTGGTTTCTCCACCCATGTTTATGTTTACTAGCTTGTATGGATTGAAATAGAAGTTCATTTAAAGAGTTTGGCCAACTAATCTATTGTTTTGGAAATGGGATCAATGGTTTTTAATTACCCCTTGATTATGGCAAATGGAGATTCTCCCCTTTGGTTTGGTTTTAAATGAGAAGAAAGGAGATGTTTAGTTAATTGTTTTCATTGGAGCTTTCATGAGGAATGGGGTGGGCTAAGTCATTCAATGTTTTATAAACATTGGTAGAGTATTTATTATCCTTGTGATAGCCTATATGAATATTGTGAAATGGTTTCCTTCCCCTTTTTCTTTGCATTGGACTTGACATGGAAGTAGTGATGGATAGAACTCAAAAATGGGGATTTGGAGAGGTATAAAGAGATGCATTGGAGGAGCTATTAGCTCAATGTTATTGTAAGGACTTGTGGATGTGAGGAAGATGGTTTTGAGGAGGAAAATGACTCAAAACTGAACACAGTGAGCATTTTCGTAACTGGCGGTCAGCTCACGGTCAGCCAGCGGCTAACCGCCAAGTGCATCGGCGGCTAACCGCCAGCTAACCGCGCACCGCGGTGACTTTTCCAGAGAGCATCATTTTCCACCTGGAAACGCGGTCAGCCTCACGGTTAGCCAGCGGCTAACCGCCGAACCCATCGGCGGCTAACCGCCAGCCAACCGCCCACTCACGGTTACCTTTCCAGAAAGCATCAGATATCCCACTTGAAAACTCGGTCAGCTTCACGGTTGCCCAGCGGCTAACCGCCGAATGCATCGGCGGCTAACCGCCAGGTAACCGCACTTGGCGGTCAGCTTTCCAGTAAGCTATATTTTCTGCAGCCCAGCCGCGGTCAGCCAGCGGCTAGCCGCCTGCCCCAGCGGCGGCTAACCGCCAGCTGACCGCCAGGTAACCGAAATTCCCCAGATTTCGAAAAGCTCCCCGCTCGAACGAACTCTCCGGTTCGTTCGAGCGTTGAGCTTTGTCGATCAAATGAGATTCACTAGGCATTGTATGAGATCATTCGAGAAAGAAACCATATCACGAAGATGTCATTCGAAATCTTTGAAAATCGTAAAAGTGCATAAGGAGGCCGGAATGTCTTTAAACTCAAGGAGTACCAAGTAATTGTTATAATCGACATACGGGACCCCTATTCACTTAAATAGATCTTGAAACCGATATGTTTACCCGCAATTGTTATAGTTCATTGTTTCACCTCTTTTTCCAAGATTTGCATTACATGACCCGTTTTCCCGAAAGCATTGAAGTTACTCTAGTAACAGTTATTGTCCCGAAATGTATTGCCCGATATGATATGACAGCGTGCCCTTGAGCACCCCCGTTTACCCGTTTATTTACGTGCCCTTGAGCACCCCCGTTTACCCGTTTATTTACTGTACTTGATTACTTGATATGTCTCGATTGGTTTTATCCTATGAGTCGGCATCACTAAGCTTGGATACCTTGCCAGTCTGATCCACTGACTTGGAAATCCCTCTCCCGTCCCGCCAGCTGCAGTTTGGATCCCGATACCCGGTTATTGCCGTGGTCCCGTCCCGATACCCGGTTCGCTACCGTGGTCCCGTTCCCGTATATTTATTATTGTATATATATGATTTACGTTGAGTCTCCTCACCTTGTGTGACTGAGACCAACGTCCCGCTCTTGTCACTTCGGTGATAGAGGACTTAGCTTCTTGTGATTGCCATCTTGCCAGTTCCCGATTCCTTGGACACCCGACATGGTTTATATTGCTTACTTATTTTCAGTTAAATGATTCATTGCTTTTATGAAAGTTGTTATTTAGATAAGTGTTAATGCTCTCTATTGTAAATCCAGTCACTATTATATTGTTTTATGTCCTTTGCACACGTACATGTTTTACAGGAATGCCGGTTGGGCGAATACCCGTGCTTTTACATATGTTTCAAACGATAAATGATTTTGCTAGATTTATATGATTTTACATGTTTTAAAGGAATACCCGAATTGTTAAATATCCGTGCTTTGTTTTAAATGACATTTGACTTGTGAGATTCCCATGTTTATACCTGCTTTAAATGATTACCCGATTTCTAAATATCCATGCTTTGAAATAGGTTTCAAATGACACTTGTTTTGCCAGATTCCTATGTTTATACCTATTTTACATGATAACCGATTTATTAAATATCCGTATTTCTACATAGGTTTCCAATGGACATTGGTTTTGCTAGACTGTTATGGATACCTGATTTGTTGTATACTTGTGTTTTACTTAAGTTTCAAATGAACGTTGTTTTGCCATACCGCTATATTTATACATGTTTTAGACGAATACCCGATTGTCAAATATCTATGATTATAGATGATATAAATGAATACATGTTTTATTAGATGTTCATGTTTTACCCGTGCTTGAAATGAATACAAGTTTTCCCCGAGATTCCCGACTTTGCACCCGTTTAATTATATGCAGTACTTGATCGATTAGCATGATTTAGTATATGTTTTATTCTTTAGTATATTTGTTATCTTTTCATCCACCTGCCAGACCGTCGTGTCTGACCCACTACTTTTGGTACTCAGGTTCAGATTTCTTCGCCCCGAGTTGAGTGTTTTGTTGGCTTTGGAGCCATGCTTTACAGGTTAGTTTGTCGGCTATGTCATGTAGACATTGAGCTTGACATCGGAGCTACGTCACATTTGGGTAGTAGTTTATAGCTTATTGTTGTATGGCTTTTATTAGCCTTTTTCTTGGGATTCTTAATTAATGTACATTGATAATTGTAACTTGAATATATTTGGGAATGTAATATCCTGTTACTGTCAGCTCTGTAAATTATTGTAATGATTACTCCAGTCTGATATGATTCTTGATATAATAGCTATGGGCTAAAGGTTGAGTGCAACGCGGAATCCGATGGCCACGGACTTCGGGTCGCAACGCCACAAATGCTTCCGCAAAATATTCAGAATGTGTTGTCTTCACACACGCGGATCTTGGGAGAAGTAAAATACATTTATGCTTTAATCCCATTTCGCGCCCCCGATGTTCTTGTTTTGGGGGCGTGACATGTTGGATTTCAAGACTCAATGGGATGAGACTCTATCGTTATGTGAGTTTGCTTACAACAATAGTTACCACTCGAGCATTGGGATGGCTCCTTTGGAGGCTTTGTATGGCAGAAGGTGTAGGACACCGATTTGTTGGGAAGAAGTAGGAATCCGCGGTTTCCATGGACCGACGATAGTAAGTGAAACCAGCGACAAAGTGAAGTTGATCCAAGAACGTGTGAAAGTAGCCCGGAGTAGACAGAAAAGCTATGCAGATTCTCATAGAAGGGACTTACAGTTCAAAGAAGGAGACAAGGTTTTCCTGAAAGTGTCACCTACGAGAGGAACATTGAGATTTGGACAAAAGGGTAAGCTATCACGGAGATATATTGGACCATATGACATTGTGAGCAAGATTGGTGATGTGGCTTATAGGTTAGCCTTACCACCTGAGCTATCCAGTGTACACAACGTTTTCCATGTGTCTATGTTGAAGAAGTATGTCCCCGATCCTTCACATGTGCTCCGACACGAGCCATTAGAGATCAGAGAGGATGCTACCTATGTTGAGAAGCCCGTTCAGATCATTGATACAAAGGAACAAGAGTTGAGGACACGGACTATTCAGTGGGTAAAGGTTCTATGGGAGAATCATGGACCGGAAGAGGCCACGTGGGAATTACGAGATCAAGTGCAGAAGAAGTACCCACATCTTATACTAGAGGTGAGTCTTATATTTCATTTGGTGGACCAAATGCCCTAAGGGGTGGAGGATGTAAGACCCCGACCCTAGACAACTCGATTAGTACTAATTAACCTATGTGTTAGTTCTAAGCTTGATTAGTGATTTTGGCTAAGTTGGGTTTGGAATTTTGGGGAATTTTGATTGTCTTGTGTTAGTGGGACCATTTGGGGGTTCCTTTTTATGACCATGCATGCGCTTGAGGATTTAACGGAGGTTTTGCATTCATCTTATTGGTATTGTTAATCCCTACAACTTTTATGTTGATCCCGTCCCCGTTCGAGATCCCGAAACCCGATTTCATAGCCTTGAGGGCAAAACAGTCATTGTGCACAAAATCTGTACCCAAAAGTTGATATTCCCAAAACCTGCAAAACATATACTTTTTCGAAACTAGATATTTCGACGATCACTTTTCTCTTCTTCGTCGAACTCATTAGAAGCCCCGAAACCCAAGTTTTCCGCCCAATTAGATTGTTAGTAGTGGAGCCCACTCCCCACTTGTTTATAAGGAAACCCTTTCCCTTCCATTTCCTTTTTGCAGCACAAGAGTGAAAACTTAGGGTTTTCCATTGCCTTCTTCTTGCTCTTGCTTTCCATCACCAACTCACCACCCACCTTGCACAAATTGAGAGGAGGAGATCATGACCTTCTTCATCATCACCATAGCTCTCTATTGGTACCATTGCTAAAGAAAACCCTCCATTACAAGACTTCCTTTGAGCTCACCTTGTCCATTAGAGGACCTTACATGTAAGTAATCCTTCTCTTCTTCTAGATTTGTGTTCTCCTAGCCTAAGGGAATCTTCATCCTTGTTATTAAAGCTTCTTTCTTCCTATTCTATGTTTTGACTCTATAGGGTTTTATTTTGGGATTTTTCCTTGTAGCTTGGACCTTTGATTTAAAGGACTTGTTAGAGCTTGATTTGCTTACTAGAGACCAAGGCAAGTGGATGAATGATTTTTCCTAAGCTTTCATTGACTTTGGATATTTTCCATTAATGCATATTTATTGCTTTGTTTTGAAATGAATGTTCATGATAGAGTATTAATGGTACATTTATGGTCCAAGAGATGTGTTGGTTCATAACATTTAATTCCTGTTGTTTTGTCACAAATATATATCTTATGTGAAATGGTTTCCTTCTTTCTTTCCTTGTATTGAATGTGATATGGATGGAGGAGAATGGGATGGATGTGGTGAAAGATTTGATGTTATTTGAATGGAGTTTTAGACTCGTCATCTGATGTATAAAAGTGGCTAAAAAGGGATTGTAGAGGGAAGAGATAGAGAGGAGCTGAACTGGTCCGTAATCAATTTTTGGACAGTTCGCTCGAGCGAACATGACACTTTGCTCGAGCGACCTGTCCAGAGAAGGGTTCGGAGCATTCCAGTAGCTTGGTCGCTTGAGCGGACATCCTAGAACCTGTTCCAGAGAGTTGTTCATTCAAACGCACTATAAACTTCGTTCGACCCAATGAGATCGTTCGAGCGACCTCAACTTCGCTCGAGCGAACCCACCCAGACAGCCATTCCAAAGAGCTACTCGCTCGAGCGAACCCTCCAGTCTGCTCGAGCGATGAGCCTTGTGGGTCAAGGCTATGTTTGGGACCATGTTTAACTATTTCAACGTATTGGGACTATTCTTTAGGAACCCCTCTCTGGCAAGGAGATTTGCTAAGCAATGTATGAGGCCATTCGTGAAAGAAACCATATCTCGAAGATGTCATTTGAGGTTTTGAAAATTCGGAGTGTATAAGGAGTCCGGAATGTCCCCAAACTCAAAGAGTACCAGAGTGTTAGTAGACTGACATACGGAGTCCCTATTCACTTCAAATAGATATTTTACCTGAAATGTCAATTGTTTATTGTACTTTATCAATCCCGAGATTTATACTATGTACCTTGTTTTCCCGAAAGCATTGAATTACACTTGATATAGCTACTTGTCTTAAAGTGCATTGCACCACATGAAATGATAGTGTGCCCTTAAGCACCCCCGTCTTGCCCGTGTATTTATTGTACTTGATTAATTGCATATGTCTCAATTGTATTTGACCTATGAGTCGGCACTCAATCTCATCTCTACTTCGGCACTCGAAGAGCTAGGCATCCCACCTAGTAAGCTAAGTCACACGTCTGTATCCATCTTTGGGTACGATGGGAGCGCTCAAAGGCCTATCGGCAAAATCAGGTTCAAGTTGCAAATCGGTGATCTTATCTCTGAAGTCACTGTGTACGCAATAAGAACCCCTTCCTGCTACAACATCCTTCTTGGACGCCCCTGGATACACGAGAATGGTGTCGTCCCTTCAACTCTACATCAGTTTATCAAGTTCGTTGGCAACGACGGCTTAATACATCGAGTGTTTGCAGACAAAAAACCCTTCAAAGGCAAAGATGTCCATTTTACAGACGCTCAAATGTACAAAGATCTTTTGCCAAAACTCTTCAGAAAGATAAAGGCAAGGCTCCTCTACAATCATCGGAAGAAAACAAACCTTCCAACAAAACCAAAGAGAGCATTCATTCTCCCTTCATTGTCTCCCTCAAACCATCAAAGCCTTTGGTAATCATCACTAAGGCAAAGAAGACAAAACAAAAGTCTGGGGGCAAGTTCACTGTCTCCTTCATGTCCATTATGCATGATATGGATTCGGATTTAGAGCCAGAAGATGACACATCGTCAAGCCAAGCTGATACTCAACAAGTTCATCCCACTCTCACTCCATTGGAGACACCTACCGATGTAGAAGACCCTACGTCTGCTTCCTTCGTCGTGCCGGCAACTTCGGCAGAAGAAAAGACGATCTTCTTCCACAAATCGAAAGCTTCTTCACCAAAATCTTCGCTTAAACCTTTCTAAAATGAAGGTATGCCTTAACTATTCCTATATAGTCCAATGGCACAAGCTATCATGAAGAAAATGGGCTATGATGCTCAAAACCCAATTGGTTTGGGAGGTGGATGTGGTATTCTCTCCCCATTGGAACCCACCCTGACCAAAAGTCAACTGGAGGATTGGAAACTCCATCGTCATATAGACAAGTCTTCGTACGGGTCGGGGTATGATCCTGACGCTCCCATGAGACAGTTGACACAAAGGCTACAAAAGTCGTTTCGTCGACCAAGCCTCAACATCTCGTGTCCATAAAGACATTGATCTCCCTAGATATCTCTTTGAGGAGTCACCCGTCAAGGATCCGGGAAGCTCTTCCATTTGGTACGATTTCTCTAATGATGAAGAGGAATTGTCCGATGATACAGACGCACAATTTTCTGGCCTAGAAGAACCATCGTCTCCAAAAGAAGTACCTTACTTCGACCCAGTTTCAACATGCGATTGGGATCATCTCATTGCCAGTCTTGAGAAGAATACCGATCAAGAAGACCCATGGACAAAAACAAAGCCTTGGTCTGTAAATGCCTTTGGAACTCCAGAAGGTCTTATTAAGTTGGAAGCCTCCGAAAACATGATGGAGGAACCACTTTCAAACCTTCCAACAGAAGATCCTATTCAAAAGATAAACTTGGGGACACCTGATAACCCATGTCTTGTAATCATAAGCAAGAATATAAATGATGATGAGTTACCCGAGTATATTGCTTTTCTTCGTGGGTTTGTTGATTGTTTCGCATGGTATTATGCTGAAATGCCTGGCTTAGACCCCAAAATAGCAGTCCATAAACTCAATCTGCAAAAAAGAAATCAAGCCTGTCAAACAAGGCCAAAGAAGATTATGTCCTAATGTGATGGACAAAATAGAACAAGAAGTTCAGAAACTCAAAAGCGTTGGCTTCATCCGCGAGGAACAGCATCCTAAATGGTTGGCCAACATCGTCCCCGTGACAAAGAAAAATGGACAGATCAGGGTCTGTATTGACTATAGAGACCTGAATAATGCTTGCCCTAAAGATGAATTTCCGCTCCTTATACCAGAGGTGATGATTGACAACACCTACGGATTCGAGCGAATGACATTCATGGATGGATTCTCTGGCTACAATAAAATAAAGATGCATCTTGAAGTTGAAAGACGCATCATTTCGGACTCCGTTTGGCGTGTATTGCTACACAGTCATGCCATTTGGTCTGAAAAATGCTGGTGCAACATATCAGAGGGCTATGACGAAAATATTCCAAGATATACAGCACAAGACGGTCAAATGTTATGTCGACGACCTAGCCGTCAAAAGTAGAAGAAAAAGGAGACCATCTCAAAGATATTCGAGAAGTCTTCCTCCGACTTCGCAAACATAAACTGCGCATGAATCCATTAAAATGCTTCTTCGGTGTCTCATCGGGTAAGTTTCTTGTATTCATAGTTCGGAAAGGCGGAATATAACTTGACCCTACCAAAGTCAGGGCTATCCTAGAAATGCCATCTCCAAGAACCCTATGACAACTAAAAAGGCTTCAATGGAGGTTGGCATACATCCGACGGCTCATCTCCAATCTGTCAGGAAAGTGCCGTCCATTCTCTCACCTAATGAAGAAAGGTGTGGACTTTTTTTGGGACGCTGAATGTGAAGCTGCATTTCAAGAAATCAAGACATACCTGCCAGTTTTGATTGCCCCCGCAACTGGAAAATCATTCATTTTGTACACGAGCTCTCAATTACTCTTTGGGCGCTCTACTAGTACAAGAAAACGACGAGGGAAAAGAAGTTGCTCTACATTACCTTACCCGCATGTTGGTAGGTGCAGAGCATCGCTACTCTCCATTTGAAAAAGAATGTCTCATAGTGATGTTCGCCATACAAAAGTTGCGTCACTACTTGTTGTCCAACACAGTATACCGAATCCGAGGATCAATCTCTTAAAGGTCATTGTCACAAAAGCAGGTTCTCTCAATGCCCGATTGGCAAAATGGTCCATCCTTCTGTCGCAATTCGATATTAGGTATGTGCCACAAAAGGCAATCAAAGGCCAAGCTCTAGCAGACTTTCTCGCAGAGCACCCATTGCCTAAAATTCTCCACTCAGGGACGATCTCCCAGACAAATTTGTCTACAATATGGAAACTTCCTTACCAAATGCTTCCTAGGACATGTACTTCGACGACGCAACCAGGACAAATGAAAAAGGAAAGCAAATATCGGGAATTGGCATTCTCTTTGTCAGTCCTAACAAATACATGATTCCACACGCTTTCTCGCTACTGGAACCATGTTCAAACAATGCAGCTGAGTACCAAGCCATGATTGTCGGATTGGAACTCGCCCTCGAATTTGGCATCACCATGCTGGAAGCTTTTGGGGACTCTCAATTGATCGTTAACCAGATGAATAAAAAATTTGAAGTCAGGAAGCCTGATATGTTGCCTTATTACAACAAGGTGCAATCGCTCCGACAAAAGTTTGACATCTGTCACATCACCCACATCCCCAGAGGTGAAAACATTTATGCAGATGCCCTGGCCAGACTCGCCACATCTATGGCAATCCAAAAGGGGGAAAACATGCAAATCACAGTGTGTCAAAGAATGATTCTCCCTCCTCTTAACACACACCAAGCAGTTGCTGAATGCCACCAAGTGGTTGGAAGTCGGATGTCCATCCTCAAACCTCCGATCGATGACTGGAGGGATCCATTCATTGATTACATTATGTTCAGAATCCTACCCAAAGATCCAAAAGAACAGGTAAGCCTTCAAAGACGAGCCCCTAACTTTCATTTGGATATTCCTTCAAAAATGCTTTATAGAAAATCCTTCAATGGAGTACTTCTACGCTGCTTGTCACAACAAGAGGCCGAGGAAACTCTCAAAGAAGTACATGTTGGTCTTTGTGGAGCTCATCAGGCCGGTCCTAAGCTTTACGATCAGATAAAAATGTTAGGCTATTATTGGCCTACCATGGTAGCGGACGCTATGCAATTTGCTAAACGCTGCCACCAATGCCAGGTTTATGGAGATATGTCCACATGCCTCCAGAATGGCTACATCCCACAGCGATCTCATGGCCTTTCGAAGCCTGGGGTATAGACATCATAGGTCCTATCTCTCCCCCAGCAAGCAAAGGCCATCTTTTTATTTTCGCCGCTACGGATTATTTCTCCAAGTGGTCAGAAGCATTTGCACTAAGCAAAATGAAGACCTCATTAGTCCTTCAATTCTTGCGCACCAACATTATTTGTCGCTTCGACATAACTAAAAGATTCATCCATGATAACGGACCACAATTCCGGGATCACAGATTCTATAGGTTCTGCGACAAGTACAAAATCCAAAGTTGTCCTTCGACTCCGTACAATCCTACAACGAACGAACTGGCAGAGGCCTTCAATAAGACACTCTGCAAAATTCTCAAGAAAATGGTCTCTAGTCACAAAAGAGACTTGGGCGACAAACTACCTGAAGCCTTGTGGGCCTATCGAACCACCGTTCAAGGACCAACCCATAGCACACCATTCTCTTTGGTCTATGGATGTGAAGCAGTTGTCCTTTTGGAAGTAGAAATTCCTTCCGTAACGGTATCTTTGCAAAACAACACGACGCAAGAAAGCAATGTCAAATTGAGACTCCAAGAACTGGATAATCTCGATGAAACACGGCTTGAAGCTCTACAAAGCATTGAGCTGTACCAAGCATGCATAGTAGGATCTTTCGACAAGAATGTCAGACAGTGCGCCTATAAAAATGGTGACTTGGTTCTCGTAGTAAAAAGGCCAATGGTTTTCGCCATTAAATCCAAAGGCAAAACTCGAACCAAAATGGGAGGGACCCTTCGTCATCGACACAATCTTCTCCAACAGCGCATACGCTCTTCTAAACAAGGAGGGAGACAGATGTATGCTGCCCATCAACGACAAGTTCTTGAAGCGGTACTACCCTTGAAGACCTACGCCACTGGGTCAGAGCAATGCCTGCACAGTCAAAGCCTATTTCTAGGTACTTGCTCATCAGACCCACTCCTTTTGGAATTTTCATCCTTATGTTGAAATTAAAAAAAAAAAAAAAAACTCTCAAAACAATGCTTACTTTCATAGTTTCATTGTTCAAATTTTTTTTTTCCAAAAATTGAAGTTTAGGAGCCTCTTCCCGGATTTAACCGAATTTTCAATCCTTGAACCCAAAATTCTTGGTTTGAAACAAAATCAGGACTCGGGAATTTCCACCCTAGTCCACCTAGACTTTTACAGCAAAAAACGGTTTTAAGTCAAAATTTACGACCCTCGTGTCTTTAAACAAAACTGGTTTTTTAGAAACCGTGGGGAAACGACGTTCAGTTGATACTCACAAAACCCAAAAATCGGAAGGATGCGAACCCCATTCGATACTTCCAAAATTCCAAAACCGCAAGGAAGCGACACCCTGTTGAAACTTGCAAAATTTCGAAAATCGTGGAGACGCAACATTCTAGTTGATATCCACAAACCCAAAATTCAAACAAAAACCGAGGTCCCAAAAAAAAAAAAAAAAGAGACCTCAAATTTCAAAAAATCGTAGGGAAGCGACATTCAATCGATACCCACAAAACCAAAATTTCTTGGAAAAGCAAGGAAGTGACATCCAGTCGATAGTTGCACCCAATTCGCAAGGAAGCGACATCCAGTCGATACTGGCACCCCAATTTGCGAAGAGGCGACATTCCATCAATACTTGCAAACCGAATGAGCAAGGAAGCGACATTCCATCAATACTTGCAATACCATTCAGCAGGGAGGCGACTTTTAGTCGATACTTGCATCTTGAAAACCAAAAATCGGCTTCTAGGCCATAAACCAAAATCGGCTTCAATGCCAAAAACAAAATCTAGCTTTCACGCCAAAAACAAAAAAATCGGCTCTCATGCCACCCCAAAATTTCGGCTTTCACGCCAACAAACAAAATCGGCTCCTATGCCACAAAACATGGCTTTCATGCCACCTCAAAATTCGGCTTTCATGCCATCTCAAAAAAAAAAAAAAAAAAAAACTTTGGCTCTTACGCCACAAAATTCGGCCCTCATGCCATTTAAAAAAAAATTGGCTTTCATGCCATCTCAAAAAAAAACCTTGGCTTCCATGCCACAAACAAAAATTGGCTTTCATGCCATCTCAAAAAAAAACCTTGGCTTCCATGCCACAAACAAAATTTGGCTCTTATGCCACAAAATTTCGGCTACCATGCCAAAAACAAACTTCGGCTCCCATGCCATCTTAAAATCTAGCTTTCATGCTATCAAGAAACCGGGCTTTCGCCACAAAATCTTGTTTTCATGCCCAAAACAACCTTTGACAAAAGATTTTCACAAAATGATAACCTTTTGATCAAATTTCCAAACAAACATCCAACTTTTTCTTATTTTCATCAAAAAGAATTTGAGTAAAAAGTATATAGAGTACCAAAAATGTTTTTACATGGAGGTACCAAAAAAAAAATGGAAGAAAAAAGAGTTTGTTACAAAAGATAGGAGCTCAATCTAACATGGTATTCAGCCAAAGATTCAACCCTTTAAGCAAATTCTTGGCCTTAGCCTCTAAAGCTTCCAGGCCACAATTCTTCAAAATCTTTCCATAAAAAGCGGGAGAACATCGCACGGGGAAGCTCTTCTCAAAGAATTTGCCATTGCTCGTACTCTTGAGTCTTCCTCCGAAGATTGCTCTCAACCTCCTAGACTTGGCGAATCGGAGTCCCTTCTCTTGCACGAGCTTCCACAATGGCGGTCCATTTTGCAGCAGCTTGTTCCTCCAATAGCTCAAGATGTTGCCTGGTCTCAATGACCTCCCTGTTAATACGGCGGAGATCTTCTATTAGCTCAATGATAGCCAACTCAGTGACGTTCCTCTCCTGATCAAATTGCTTTCGAGTCTATGAGATCTCGTTCAACTCAGACTTGACCTCGCCAGAAGGCTTCAAAAACATCTCATTGAAGAAGTCACCACTTGGGAAGTTCTTGGTCTCATTCCACTTGTTGCCTAGAGCTATGACTTCATCAACGAAAGCCTTCGCACTTGCAATGTCCAGACCGACCTTTTCACTATCAGCAAGGATGTCCTGTACATGCCTTATCATGCCAAAGCCAGCTTCTAAATGGCCAGAAGAATGAGTTTTGACCCATGAGCTCAAAACGCTCTTCAACATTGTCGTCGCATATTCAAGAGATGGCCCGGATGAAGGCTCGCCCCTCTCCAGTGGTCGACAACCCCTGTCATGCCCTGCTGGAGGAGTGATCATCAGACTCTTTCTAATCGGAGACACTGGCGAAGGAATCTACTCAGAAGATTTCATCTCTGCCGCATTGAAACTAGAAGAGGAAGTCCCTACTTCTGGTTCAACTACAGGTATCCCCTGTTCTGGCACTGAGAAAGACGAAGGAACTTCCCTTGTTACTTCACAACCTGCAAGCAAAACAAAATAAAAAAGGTATGAATATGATCCTGTTGAAAAACCATTATCATCAGGGTTATTGCTACAAATACCTTCTTCGACGATCGGCGAAATACTTTCTGCCTCCATGAGTTCATCTGAAGCGTCGTCAAAGGTCACGTCCATGGATGGCTCGAAATCGTTCAAATCCTGTGGCAAGTCAGCTGATAAGAAAACAAGCAACATGTTAGCAAATGACAACACAACAAAAAAAAAGAAGAAAATACAAAGAAGTCATACCAGGTGAAGATTCTGGAGTCACTCCAGAGTTCCTCGGTTCTTCTTCAGATGCCGCAATCGGACCCGTCACTGCTTCATCAGTCGGAACCTCAGGCATCACCAAATCAACATCTCCCGCTAAAAAAAAAGGGGAGAGAAAGAAAATAAAAAATAAGAAAATCTTAGCAAAAAGAAACGGAAAGAGAAAGAGGATGAATCATACCTTCACCAACGGTCTTTTCCTCTCGACTCCTCTTTTCCGCAGGCTCATCAGCGTCCCCTGACGTCTCTTCAGTAATAGCAGGAGGTACTTCTGAATCAAGAGAGTCATCGTGTTGTCTCTTACTTCAACGATGCCCTCTCTTCCTCTTGCTTCTATGGGTCGATTTACTCGAAGTACCCGTCCCATTATCAAAGTCAGGACCTTCGTTTGACTCCTCATCAGATGGTCTGCTCCTCCCAGTGGACTCCACTTGCATCCAAGCGTCGATCTCGGCGTCCTCCTATTCTAGTTGTTTCAAGACCTCACCAGGTATCTCTTGTGCAGCTCCTGATCTGATGACGTCCTGTCCACTGAGAAAGCCTGTCTTATGCTTCTCTCCATAAAGGAAAACTAGAACAAGTAGTACTTAATCTTTGGTAAATCTAAGTAGATCATGTTAATGGAAACATCTTTGAAATTAGATGTAACATGATCCATATACTTGGTTGAATCTTTGGTGTTGTTTTTCCATCATAAGAAAATCTCTTTCAAATGTATCTTATGCTTTGGATTCAACATCTTTACAAATCATATGTGTATTATTGTTTTAAAGTTTCACAACTTGCCTTACTTTGATAGGTAAATCTTTTTCAAGTTGTATTTATAATTACATATGATTTGTCCCCTAACTTCAATCAAATCTATTTTTATGTTTTGAGCTACATTGTTGATTTGATTGACATCCCTATGCATCACATGTTTAGAGCTAATCCATTTCATACAACTTGTGTAACTTTGATATCATTAACAAGTTGTTACTTTTAACATGTGAGTGCATTACTATCCTCAATCATAAATGTTTTATGAGCTAAAACTTTCAAAAGCCTTAGGCATACATTTATGAGCTTTCATTTTCAAAATGATTGAGGACCACACACACACACTTCATGTACTTTCATCTTTGCATTCATAGTGTGAGTGTGTATTAGATTTTCACTTCCATATCCGACTAATTAAGAGGCATTGTAATGAGCTTAATTGAATCTCCATCAAGTGTATGATAGACACTAAATTAGAGAGATAACCAACCTTGTGGTTGAAGAGGTTATTGTTAGGTATTTTGTATTTGCAATTTGATGGATGCATTTGCACTTTAGCATCATTTGATATTTCACACATGCATTGTTTTTAGAAACATTGAAATCTAGTTTTATACATGCATAGCTTTTAAGATTTGGAAAAGCTTTTGTTTTATGCATGTTTTGGTTCTAAACTTGGATGCATTAGTTTTGAAACCCAAACTCTTTTGAAAACCTATTTCCTTGTGCATTATATTTGGAAAATCATCTTGTGAATTTAGGTTTGAGCTTTGCATACATTCATCACAAAAAGAACCATTTGTGTATGCAAATTTCACTTGAAAAGAGTTTTTACAAATCAAGCTAGCCTATGGTTTTAAAGTTTTCAAATCCTTTTAGGCTTTGTGTGTTTCATGTTTTTAAATGTTTTAAAACATGTTTTTAAGCTTGGTTTAGTGACCCACAAAATTCCACAAAGAAAATCTTCAAAATGCAAAAGTTGGAATTTTTGGGGGTGTCCCGGCAGTGTCGCCGGTCGACCGAGACCTGGGTCTCGGTCGACCGAGACCACTGCAGGGCAAGTGGACAGTTTTTTAAACTGAAGCCCCAACGGTCAGAAATCTGACCGTTGTGCCTTCTCGGTCGACCGAGACCCCTTTGCCGGTCGACCGAGAACTAGCCGTTGGCAACTTTTTGGCTATAAAGTCCATTCATTTCCAACCTTTTTCAAGGCTTGAATCTTGAACCTTTGAGACCATTTTGGAGCCATTGAAAGGGGATGAAGTTGGAAAGGCTAGGAGGTCTTTAGGAGAGCTAAAGCTTGGGATTAATGAGTTAAACCTCCAAGTAAGCTTTACCTTTATTAATCATAGTTATGTGCTTTGTTTAAACTATTGGTATATGATATTAAGCATAATAACTATGATGTGTTGAATCCATTCTTGTTCTAATCTTTGGTCTAATTAAGATTGGATTCTTCACCTTTGTTTTCAATCCAAGTTGTTAACTTTATTAATCATGCTTAGACAAAATCTTTGTTTTTCTTTCATAGCATGAGTCTTTTACTTGGTTGAAACATTGTTTGTTGTTTTCATTCATTTAAGCATTAGTAAAATTAATTTGGTTTTGAAAACAACATGCACATGCATCACATGTTCTAAATTAGTCATTTTCATACAACTTGTTAGTCCTTGATTTTCATGTCATAAACAAGTTGAATTTCATACATGTGATTTGCATAAGACTTCAATCAAATCTTTTATGAGCTTTAAACTTTGAATTGCTTTAAGCAATATATTGAGTGAGCCTTCGTTTTAAACTTGATTGGAGTCATCACACACACACATCATGAACATATACTTTTGCATGCATAGAGTGTTTGTGTGAGTTTGTTTTAAACTTTCATATTAGCCTATTCAAGAGGCAATTTCATTTGAGCTTAAATTGTAATCTCTTAGAGTGATCTTTTGTAAAGACACCTTCTTAGAGAAAAGCTTTGTGTAAGGTTATTGCTTAGCCTAAGAAAAGCATCTTGTAAGGTTATTGCTTAGCCTAAGAAAAGCATTTTGTAAAGGTTATTGCTTAGCCTATAAAAGCACATTGAGAGGTTGTTGTTTAGCCTAGAAAAACAACATTGTAAGGGTTATTGCTTAGCCTAGTTAAAAGCATAAATAGTGGAAATCCGGTGGGGTGTTGGATTCACAAGCCGGTAGTGGATGTAGGCATTGAGGCCGAACCACTATAAATATTGTGTTGTGGTGATTGCTTGTGTGGTGATTGTTTATTAGCTTCCGCATATTGATTGTTTAATCATCACATGTGACTAGTTTATTTTAAAGAAGTTAAAATTGGTTTAAATTGGTCATAGTTGTAGCACACCCTATTCACCCCCCCCCCTCTAGGGTTAGGATCCCGAGGACTTTCAGTTATTGCTTAGCCTATAAAAGCATAGTGTATAGGTTGATGCTAAGCCTTGAAAAACATCATTGTAAAGGTTATTGCTTAGCCTTGAAAAGCATATTGTAAAGGTTATTGCTTAGCCTATTGAAAAGCATAAATAGTGGAAATCCGGTGGGGTGTTGGATCACAAGCCGGTAGTGGATGTAGGCATTGAGGCCGAACCACTATAAATACTTGTGTGATGGTGATTGCTTTGTGGTGATTCCTTTGTTAGCTTCCGCATATTGTATAATTAATCATCACATGTGACTAGTTTGTTTTAAAGAAGTTAAAATTGATTAAAATTGGTCATAATTGAAGCTCACCCTATTCACCCCCCCTCTAGGGTTAGGATCCCCATGGACTTACAGCTACTTGTGGTAATTGGGAAGTTTAGGGTCTTCATTGAAATATATTCCTTAGACTGGAGTGCAATTGCATTTATATAGTGGAGTTATTTGCAATTAACTGTGGGCCTGGATTGCACATGAGATGTGGGGTCGCGTGTCCCAGTTGGAGCCAACTTTCTAAGGAATCCCTAGTGGTCCCCACGCTAGCCCAATATATTAGAAAGATACTAATTATAGAAGAACTCTAAAAGGAAATAGAAAGTTACTATTTCTATTTGAAGTGAGACTTCTAATAGTGGTAATAGTAAGTTACTAATTATTAATGGAAGTAAGACTTCTATTTTAATTAGTAAAAGAGGAGGTTACTAATCATATTTGAAGTAAGACTTCTAATTGTGATTTAGTAAGTAACTAATTGTAGTGGAAGTAAGACTTCTATTTCAATTAGTAAGAGGAGGTGGCTTTAATGCTTTAAAAGGAGAAGAGGAGAGTGTTTTGGACGACCCTAATGTTACTCCACATGGGGATTCACGCCCAGCCCAATTAATGTGCAAGAGTTGCACTCCTCTCTTCCTCTCCCTCTTCTAGTTCTCTTCTAGTTTCCTTTAGGGTTTTTTCTCTTGGAGATCCCACCATCTTCTTGAGAAAAGAGAATCTGATATGAGACATAGCGTGGAAGATCAAAGGGTGTTGGAGATTCTGATTTGATTAGTGAAAGTGTTCATCATCAAAGAAAGAACTCAAATTCTCCATTAGAGCACAACAAAGCTCCAAAGGTATAATCTACATCCTTGTATGTTGTGGATTTCGTGGCTGCATGTTTAATGTGTTATTTTCTATCTTCTAGATAGGTTATGTTGCTGTACATGGTTTATGAGTTTGAGGGATTACATCCTGGATTGGGGTTGTTGCCTTCTAGGTAGTTGATCCCTCCATCAAGTGGGTCAAAAGTTTTTGAAACCTATCTGAATGGCCCACCTATTTTCCAACAACTCGGAGGATCTTCCCTCTTAGGACACATGGGAGAAAGACTCATGATCGAGATAGTGCGATCAAAGGGTGATCGGGTAGAAACAGCTCTCTCCTCACCATCTTCGTGTAAGAGAACTAAAAACATCTCCTTTGGTACGTCAAGTCGTCAGGAACTACGTCACCAAAGAAAAAGGAAGGCTTGGGCATGATGCTCTGATCGTCCATGACCCAAGGACGATTGCTTACCGTAATCCTGTAAAACTCCTCATCGTTGAGAGCGATCAATCGCTGTCTCATCTCATCACTGTTGAAGGAGTCACACTCTTCCAAGTTTCTCTCCACAAACTGGAACTTCTCCCAGGCCTGTTGTACAACCACATTAGGAGACCTGGTAGACCGACGAGGAGCATCAGTAACAGGCTCTTTGCCCTTGCTCGTTCTGGAGGAACTACCTGCAAAGGATGGAAAAGAAGAAATCAATCATCAAAATGACAGAATTTTGCTAAAATAAAATTTGTGAAATTTTGGCATGATTCCGAGACAATTCCGAAGAAAAGGGAAACATCCCGAAAAAGATAGGAAACTTGAAGATGAGCCCAACACCACTGCAAGCTCACAGTCAATGAAGCATCCTCAAAGAAAGTTTGAACTCAAACATTGCTGCGAGATCAAACCAATCTTTTCAAATCTCCACAAGCTTAAAGAAGGGCTCAACATTGCTGCAAGCTCCAAACTCCAAAACTTGCAAAGCTCCTCAAAATCCAGCAAGATCAAGAAAGGGCTCAACATTGCTGCGAGCTCCAAATCTCAAAACTTGTAAAAGATTTCTAGGTATGCATCATCATACTCCCAACCAATTTACTAAAAATCATACATAAAAAAATCACCATGCACTAGATGCTAGGAAAACTTTAACCAAAGTTTGACCAATTCCAACCCAACTTGGTCAAAACCAGTCAAACTTTGTCAAAGTCAAAATTCATGTTAACTTGACCTAGAGATTTTAGCCTTCTATCTTGATGGATAAAAAAAAAAGAGAAAGAAATATGCATGAACATCTTGGAATGCATAAACCTCATTATCATGGTGCATAAACCTCATTATCTTGGTGAGCCAAAAAAAAAAAAAAGAGAGGCAAAAAAAAGAGAGAGAGAGAGAGAAATTTCTTGAAAGAAAAAAATGGCCCGCAGACTTGTCCGTACAGCCAAGAAAAGCAAAAGCAAAAAAAAAAGTGCAAAAAAAAAAAAAAAAAAAAAAAAACAGTGGCAAGTAAAAAAAAAAAGGAAAACACGTGAAAAAAAAGAGGAAAATAAAAAGAGAAAGAAAAAAGAAAAGAAAAGAAAAGAAAGAAATTTCTACTTCTACATGGAGTTTCTTGTGAAGGAAGAAAACTTACTTAAAGCCATGGATGGAGAAGAAGAAAGAGAACTTGAAGATTCTTGAAGAAGAAGAGGAGTTCTTGATCTTGGCGCACTCTTGAGGACTTTTGCAAAAAGAAAGCAATAAGGGCAAGAGATCCAACCTCCTTTGCTTTTATAGAGGAGAGCAAATCAAAAAGGGAAACAAAGAGAAAACCAAGGAGGTAAGTGCTAAAAACTAGCAACTTTCCCAAAAGAAAATATTCTTTGAGAAATTATCTCCAAAAAGAAAGGGTATGAGAAATTTTCTCTTCCAAAGAAAGATACTTTGAGAAAATCTCTCCCAAAAACAAGGAAGCATGAGAGATTCTCTCCAAGTAAGGATATTTTTAGATCTTCTCTACCCAAGAGAGATATTTTTAGATATCCTTTACAAAATGACATCATATGAGATCTAAGTGTCACGCCCCCGAACCGGAACCTCGGGGGCGGGAATGGGATTGAGCATAAATGTATTTTACTTCTCCCAAGATCCGCGTGTGTGAAGACAACACATTCCAGCACATTCTGAATATTTTGCGGAAGCTTTTGCGGCGTTGCGACCCGAAGTCCGTGGTCATCAGATTCCGCGTCGCACTCAACCTTTAGCATATAGTTATCATATCAAGAATCATATCAGACTGGAGTAAACCATCACAATAAATTACAGAGCTGACAGTAACAGGATATTGCATTCCCATATATGTTCAAGTTACAATTATCAATGTACATTAATTAAGAATCCCAAGAAAAAGGGCTAATAGAAGCCATACAACAATAAGCTATAAACTACTACCCAAATGTGACGTAGCTCCAATGTCAAGCTCAATGTCTACATGACATAGCCGACCAACCAACCTGCAAGGCATGGCTCCACAGCCAATAAAAACACTCAACTCGGGGCGAAGGAATCTGAACTTGAGTACCAAAAGTAGTGGGTCAGACACGACGGTCTGGCAGGTGGATGAAAAGATAACAAATATACTGAAGAATAAAACATAAGATAAATCATGATACTCGATCAAATGCTGCATATAATTAAACGGGTGCAAAAGTCGGGAATCTCGGGGAAAACCTGTATTCATTTCAAGCATGGGTAAAACATGAATATCTAATAAAACATGTGTTCATTTACATCATCTATAATCATAGATATTTGACAATCGGGTGTTCGTCTAAAACATGTATAAATATAGCGGTATGGCAAAACAACGTTCATTTGAAACTTAAGTAAAAACATAAGTATACAACAAACCAGGTATTCATAGCAGTCTAGCAAAACCAATGTCCATTTGAAACCTATGTAGAAATACGGATATTTAACAAATTGGGTGTTCATTTAAACAGGTGTAACCAAAGAAATTTGACAAAACTAGTGTTCATTTAAACATATTTCAACGCATGGATATTTAACAAACCGGATATCGTTTAAAACAGGTATAAACGTAGGGATCTGGCAAACAAGTGTCATTTGAAACATATTTCAAAGCATGGATATTTAACAATCGGGTAATCATTTAAAACAGGTATAAACATAGGAATCTCACAACCCAAATGTCATTTAAAACAAAGCACGGATATTTAACAATTCGGGTATTCATTTAAAACATGTGTAATCACATAAATCTAGTAAAATCATCGATCGTGTGAAACTTATGTAAAAGCATGGGTATTCGGCCAACCGGCATTCATTTAAAACATGTGCGGGTACAAAGAACAGAAGGCAATATAATAATAACTAAATTTACATTGGAGAATATTAACACTTGTTTAAATAACAACTTTCATAAAGGAAACGAATCATTTATCGGAAAGCAAGTAAGCAAATATAAAACATGTCGGGTATCCAAGGAATCGGGAACTGGCAAGATGGCAATCACAAGAAGCTAAGTCCTCTATCACCGAAGTGACAAGAGTATAACGGGACATTGGTCTCAGTCACACAAGGTGAGGAGACTCAACGCAAATCATATATACAATATAAATATACGGGAACGGGACCACGGTAGCCAACCGGGTATCGGGACGGGACCACGGTAATAACCGGGTATCGGGATCCAAACTACAGCTGGCGGGACGGGAGAGGGATTTCCAAGTCGGTGGATCAAACCGACAAGGTATCCAAGCTTAGTGATGCCGACTCATAGGTCAAATAACAAATCGGGACATATGCCAGTAAATCAAGTACAATAAATAAACGGGTAAAACGGGGGTGCTCAAGGGCACACTGTCACTTCATATCGGGCAATACATCTCGGGACAAATAACTGTTACCAGTGTAACTTCAATGCTTTCGGGAAACAAGTCATGTGATGCAAATCTCGGGAAAAGAGGTGAAACAATGAACTATAACAATTTCGGGAAAAAATATCGGTTTCAAGATCTATTTAAGTGAATAGGGGTCCCGTATGTCGATTATAATAATTTACTTGGTACTCCTTGAGTTTGAAGACATTCCGGGCTCCTTATGCACTTTTACTATTTTCCAAACTTAAAATGAGCTTATGGGTAGTACTAGATGTTACAATAGAAAAGAATCAAGATTATAGACGGTCCATCCTAGGCATGACATTAATCCAGAAACATCGAGCAACCTATTCAGTCACCGAAAGGAATAGAATTCGCGATAACCAAGGGAAAGACTTGTGTTTAGATATAAATAAGATATCGCGTCGTTCCATCCCGTTCAAGATTGAAATGGATTGAACTCCGATGCCACCGAACCAACCGTGAGGCGTGTCGGCTCAAGACATTCTCACACATGGTCCAAACAGTCCAAAGAGGGTAGCCAGGGTCCCACCTAAAACCGAGAATTAGTGCCTAGATCATCACCATTTTTTCTTTTTAGTTCCCTAGTCTTAGAGACCTTAGATTAGGGTATAATTGGTCTTAACACTAAGGTATATACCCCTAGGACTCATAGAAAGCCCAAAGGTTTCAAAAAAAAAACAATATCAAATTTCACTGGTCCGATCGATCGGCCGAAATTTCTGTCTCAGCTATGCACAGAGTCCGATCGATGGGCTGATCGATCGGCTCAAAAAGCCTCTCAGTTAAAAACAGGCCGATCGATCGGCCTGTAGGTCCGATCGATCGGACCTGGGCGTGCAGCAGGTCCGGGAACTCGATTTTTCTTCCCTTTTTCCTTTCCTTCCAACACCTCAACAACCACATAGAACTACAATCAAGATAACTTAAACACATATTTTCCAAGACATTAATATGAGCTAAAGAGCTCCTCATTTCAAGTTTCTCCCTTTCCATTCTTTCCATTCACAACAAATCTCAAGGTGGAGAAAACTCATTCATGTGAAACCATTTGAAACCTTGCCAATATGATGCATACATTTTCCAAGCATGAACAAGAGGGAAATAAACTCATCAATAAGCACATTTCGAAATCAATATTAATCATAGTAAAGACAACTACTAAAATCACCAAAACCCTTAATGAAACAAGATTTTTCTCACAAAACATGTTAATAATCAAAACGATCCAATCATCCACTTGCCTTTGACTCTAATCAAGCAAATCAAGCTCCTAATCACCTCTCAAGCTCAAGATCCACAATCTCAACAAAAACCCCCCAAAACAAACCCTAAAATGGGTTAAACAAGGAAATGACAAGGAAACCTTTCAATAATCAAGGTGGAGCTTCTCTAAGGCCAGAAGATTACAAATCTAGAAGATGAAGAAGAACACTTACTTGCAAGGTCCTCTAATGGACAAGGTACGCTCAAAGGAAGTCTTGTGATGGAGGGTTCTCTTCACAAATGGTATCAATGGAAAGCTTGCAAGATGAGGAAGAGGTTGGTGATCTCCATTTCTTGATTGATGAACTCTTGGTGTGGCTTGGAGATGAAGAAGCAAGAAGAAGAAGAGAAGCACAAGGAACCCTAGGTTCAGCTGGTTTGTGCTGGAAAATGAAGAGTGAAATGAATGAAGGAGATGGGTTCCTCTTATAAGCAAGTGAGGTTTGGGTCCCACAACTTAAAGAACTTGGGTGGCTGAAATCATCTCTTTCGAGACCTCGGATGAATTCGACGAAGAAGGAAGAAATGATCGTCGAAATATCTAGTTTCCAAAAAGTATATGTTTCATGGATTTCGAGAATATCGAGATTTGGGTACAGATTTGGTGTGAAATGACTGTTTTGCCCTCAAGGCCAAGAAATCGAGTTTCGGGTTCTCAAATGGATATGGGATCAACATGAAAGTTGTAGGATTCCTCAAGATGAATGCAACGGGCCAAGAACACAATACGAAACAAATCGGGAAAATCTCACAAGTAAATGCAAAGCCGAAAAGGGAACCCCCAAAGGGCCCCACAAGCTACCAAAGCACTCAAAAGCCCAAAACTAGAAGAAAAACCATTCTAGCTCACAAACTCAACCCAACAAATACTAATCCCACTAAAAGAAACTAATCCACAAATAAAACAATACTAATCCAAGAGATTAGGGGTCGGGTTCTCACACTAAGCCATCTCCAAAGCTTAAGATCCCATGGGTTAGCCCACATGAGTCAGGTTTGACCACCTAGGCACTAAAAGGGGCTTCCTATAAAAAACCTCCTTTGCCAAGAGCATACAAAATGGTTCCATGCCTCTCTTGAGTCGATTGAACCATTCAAAAAAAAAAAGCCTCATGAGTTTCCAAAAAACTGAACCATCCATCCTCATGAACCAAATTAAACCAAAATCTTGAAATTGACAATCAACAAAAAACCAAAACTCTGGTCCCCCTAGCTTGCCACATAAAGCTTGTTAGGTCACAAGGCCAAAACGTAAAAAAAAATTCCTAACCCCCTGGCTCGCCACATAAAGCTTGTTAGGTCACAAGGTCAAAACCAAATCCGACCCCCTAATTTGCCACATACAACTTGTTGGGTTACAAGGTCAAAATAAAAAATCAAATCCTGACCCCCTAACCTACCACATACAGCTTGTAAGGTCACAAGGTCAAAAACCAAAAATCCTCTTGACCTCCTAATGTGCCACGTACAACACTTAGGTTCATAAGGTCAAAAGGAAAACCCAAAATCCAACTCCCTCATGTCATTTTCAAAAGTCTGCCTTGAGATGGTATGTGATCCCTCTCACTACCATAAAATCCCCATGGAAACTCACAAGGCTATTAAAAAAATGCTCAAAGACTCTTGGTCAAATCAAAAGCTCTCCTTCAAGTTTCTCTTCAAGGCACATCAACTCCAAAAGCTACTCGTCGCTGTACCACGAGGGGGCATTTGTTGACACCAAAAATGTCACTTTGCTTCTTCAACATCAAAAAGTCACATAAAGCCCCTTCCTACTACAAAACAGGCAATGCTGCTTCAAGCATCGGATCTTGTTAGAATCAAACAAAAACTGCAAGATCCTTCAAGACAGCCAAAAGAGAGATTCACATGAAGTTTTGGGTCATTCCAACATCATTTGACCCTACTTCACTCCCCCGGTAGCTGAACAGGCGCTCCTGACGGCGGCGGCATCGAAGAGATCAAAACTTCGATCAGAGCCTATGGATGGTCTCAAAATACGTCCAAAGGACTCCATGTCAAATTTCAAGTCAAACCGACAACGTTTGACCCTCCATCAACCCTCGAGCAGTAAAACCAAGCCTCTCAGCGGCGAGAACCACCGAGGCTATCGCTCATCAAATGGAGCACATGGGCCGCTTCAACATGCTTCCAAAGGGTTGCACGTCAAATTTCAGGTCATTCCCACAACGTTTGACCCAACTTTGACGCTCCGAAACAAAAATAAGGCTACCGGCAGCGGAGCACCCCGGGACCACAACACCCAAATCAGAGCTAATGGATCATCTCAAAATGACTCCAATAGGCTCCCTATCAAATTTTAAGTCAATCTGACATCGGTTGACCACACATCAAAAGCGCGGCATCTTCCCCGGACCAAACTAAAACCTACTGGCAACGGGACCCCAAACGGCTTCAAAACTCAAACAAAAGCCCATGGTTGGTCCTATCTACTGCTCAGCAGGCTTCACCTTAAATTTCAGGTCATTCTAACATCGTTTGACCTAGTTTCGACTCTTGAAGGAAAATCGGCTACAAAGTCTTCAACTTTTTTAAAAAAATAGGAAACTTTGTGCTCCGATTTGCACGGATTCTTGTCATGTTTTCTTCAGGAGAATCGAGCCAATAAATGAGGAGAAATGTCAAGAAAAATGCAGGAGAAAATGGCAGAGAAAAGGACCAAAAAACAGTCGAGAAATGGCGACCGAAATGGGACCAATCCCCATGGTCACCGGATTTGTCGCCGGGTGACCCGTTTTCCAGCCTTTTTCGCATTTTGGAATTTCCAGCCCCTGGGATTTCCTGAAAATCTGATTTTTGATGCTCGAGATCGACCGATCTCCGTCAACATCTCGAATCCGCCGTCAAGAGCATGAAATAATCATTGATCATCCGAAGATCGCCAACCGGCTGACCAAGAAAGTGCACTTTCTGTCCAACCGATCGAGAAATCGACAAGACAGATGTCACCATCCCACTGGTATCAACCAATGTCAGAAGTGGCATCGCCATCCGACATCAAATACCATGCGGATCCATCGGCGATCATCATAAGAAGAATTCCAAAAGACACGGTGCGGCCCGCGACTCTTCAAATGCCCTGGCGACCACTTAATGTCATTAATTGACCCGTTTTATGACAACCTAATGCGGTCATTAACCCATTATTTTGGACGGCCCAATCAAAATCAAGCAAATGGGAGTTACAAATCCAAGTAATCATGGCATTAAAACCATGAAACTCCCCTCATCATGGATATTAAAGGCGATTAAATGCCCATCATCTCCCACTGGCCAATCATAAGCCAAGAAAAAAGAGTTACAATATCAAGAAATAAAAACTTGTAACTCCTCTCATCAAGGAGCATCAATGCCATCAATGCTCATAAACCCACCTTATGGCCACCAAAAGCCTATAAATGGAGTGTCATTCCAAGAAGAAAAGGCTAGACATACACACACACACAACCTTTGGTCACATCTCCGATCTTCGAATCTCCAAAATCTCTGAAGAAATTCTTGAAGAAACTCTGCCACTCCGCTGTAGAAGAGACACCACAAGGTGATCGAAGTCCCTTTGGGGGGCCACCCCCCCCCCGCCAGGGCCACCTCTCTCCTTCTATCCAACATGGCCTAAACGTGGCTCTCCAGCCCGTTTACTCTGATTTTCATTAGATATAGGACCTTCCCTTGGTCTTTATCCTCTAAAAAACTGAGGTCCAAGCCAAGCCAAATAATCAAAGCATCAAGCGTTCTCATCTGAAGGACGATGGCGAAGTCCATACATGACTTGCGACCGTCGATTTGAGCGAGTCCCCACAATCTCCTGAGAAGTCACATACCTTTTCTTATTTTTCTTTGTATTTTGTATTATTTGTAAAGAGACAAAAAAATCACATTTCTTGTCTTTCTTCAATGATGAGATTTGTAAATCACCTTTCACGGCACAAAACCGCCTTTCACGGCAAACAAAATGAAATCGCCTCTCACGGCATTTTAAAAAATTGTCGCTTTCTTAAAATATATGTGAAATGGAAAGTTAGAAAAAAGAATTGATTTCCTTTCTACTTGTGAAGGTCAATCTCCGGATCACCACTTCCAATTCCAAGTATAATAGAAAATTAGGCATACCCGTTCAAAAAATGTTGATGACCTCGCTTTTCCTCCTCCGCCATGCTCCCAGCAGCCCCAGCGGTGGGAAGGAGAGGACGAAAGGTCGGAGCCCCCATCGGTTTCGTCGCCCCCCTGATCTGGGCTTCTTCCACCAGAGATGGAGGTCGTCCAGTTTGGTGCTGTGATCCTGGATTCTACTCTTGCTCTGTCATTTTTCTCAGCAAGAAGAAGTGTTAGTGGGTTTTCCCACCTCGCTTCCCACAAACGGCGCCAATTGTAGAATCAAAATTTCAGGTAAGTTCCAGATGGGCTGGAGGTCTAACCTGTTAACTTCAATAGACGCTCCTTTCTGGTTTGAGTGAGATTCTCCGGATGGGCCCTGTAAAATCCAAACAATGAAGTCTCGATCGGTAGGTCCGATTGAGTTCCCTCTGATGCTTAAGTCAACAAAATGAGATGGTGTAATGATTAACTGTCTTTATGATTTTTTGCGTACCTTCCTCTTTCATATGTCTTCCTTTTATTTCATTCTTCCTCAGATTTCTCCTACTCTGTTTCCCATAATTCTTGGCACCTTTCCCACTAATGCATGTGAGAAGATCATGGCCCACGTTCAGGGGATGTCCCATCCCTATTTCCGTTATTTCTTCTTTGCCCTCTGCTAGCTGTCTTGGCCTTGCTTGACTTTGTCTTTCCAACGAACGATCCCTCCTTCTAGGATAAGGCACTTTACAGGTTTGGACTGGATTCGCAGGTTGGATCTGGCTTGGCTAAGGCCCACTGCTAATTGGTTTAAAATTTTCCCTCCACAAATGTTTTGGGACCTTTTCAAGATCAGCCAAGTGAATGATCTGATAATTACATGCAAATATGAATTCTATTTTATTTTTCAAAATTTGGAGTTGGAAATTCTAGCAATTTCTGTTCTTATTTAACATGGGGTATTTGATTTTCAAAAGCGAATTTAGTTTCCCGGTTATGTTCAGTTTCTTTGCATAAATTCTATTACAGCAGTAGCATGTGTTAGCATGCTGTGTTTTGTGAAATCAGCTTTTGAATTCTTCAGATTCTATGATTAATTAGTACCAGTTTTTCTATACTCAGGTTGGATATTGTGTTTTATGAAAATATGGTTTTTTAATTTCTAAGCATTTGCATGGATCTTTGGTCAGTACCACTCGGCTTGGGTCACTGGATCGGGTTGATCATCCAGCCTGGGATCCTTAAATATTTTTGCCAACTACAACTTGCATTTTGTCTGTATGCTATCCATTTTGCAATAGATTCTATTCAATGCACATCTATACAGGGATACAATATTTTTATATTTGTATGCTCCAGCCAGCCATCTTCTATGGCGACGGTTATCTGTTTGTCTGCTCTCGTCACCTCGGTGACACGAGAATATAGCTTTGTGTGGTTTCCATCTGTTTCATCTATTTTATCAGTATTATTCAGCTTGTTTTCTATTTCATACATTTGATTTCGGTATTTAACTCTTGCTACTTCATTATTATTTCTCTTTAATCGTCAAATGTGTTTTACTATTGAAAATGGATTTTTGTATATATTTACCATGTTATTATCTATATTATTCATCTGCCTTTTGGTGCTCTAAGTAGCAGGCTCTTCATTATGGATTGGAGTGTGTGCAGTTGGTTGTGGAGTCATGTGTTTTAGTAGGTCTGTTGTGCTAACAATGTCATTTAGGCATCGTGCTTGGCATCGAGTTCACCACGTAATTGCGGTGGTCTTTTATTTAGTTTGTTGGTTTTGTATGGCTTTTATTAGCCTTTTTCTGTTGGAATCATAATTAATGCGCTCTTATAATTTGTAATTGGAACACATATGGGAATTGTATTATCCTGTTACTGCCAGTTTTGTATCTTAGGATTATGGTTTGTTCTAGTCTGACTATGGGCCTTAATATTTATTATAGCTTTATGCTAGTGGTTGAGTGCGACACAGATTCTAATGGCCATAGGCTCCAAGTCGCAATGTCATGTGAGCTTCCGCAAAATATTTAGGTTGTGTTGGAGTTTTGTTATCCTCACACAAGCCGATCCTAGGAGAAAAAATAATTATTATTACTTAATCCCAAATCACGCTCCCTGAGATTGGACTGCTGCGGAAGTCCAGCTTTAGGGCATGACATGCTCACTATTGTATCCAACGAAAGAAAAAGGGTGGGACTTCGACAAAAACTTATTGGATTCAAGGTTAGAAAACTCGTGACTCGGACTCAACTAGACTCGTTGAATGCAAAAAAACTAACTCGGCCAGAGTCAACGCAGAGACTCAGAAGAGTCATATTTTTTTAAAATAATTTTAAAAATATATAAATAAATCTATTACTTATCAAATCTAATAACACATGTATTTACATGATTCATAATAATCAAATAAAAAAAATAAATTTATGTATGCATGAAAAGTACTACAATAAGGAAAATAAAAAATATTGCATATTAGATAACTTGTTTGTACAAATATCAAATGTAAAAAATCAAATACAAGTTTTAAATTACATTCCAGTCATCATTTTTTAATTATTACTGACTCCAAACCTCATGCATAATTACTTACAAATGAACTTTAATTTTTTTTTAAAATTAGATATGCCTATTAAATGGTTTGGAATACAAAGAACTTATTAAAATGAGATAACTCGGCCGAGTCTCCCCTATTTTTGACTCGGTCCTTCTTCAAAATAAGATGACTCAGGAGAGTGAAGAGTCAACTCGGAGAGTTTTCCAAACGTGGTTGGATGTTCATCACGGAGATATTGAAAACAAAGAGAACAAATGGGTCGTAATGAAAAGTAATCAAGGTGTTTTCTATATAACTTGTGAAATGGTGTTTCCATTCCTAAAATTGAAGAAGCTAATCAATTGATTAAATAAACTCCAATGAGAAAAAGATCTACACATAAATCCTTTGGTAGATTAGTTTGAAGAAATAAAGTAAAACATGTTTCAACAATATGACAATGCTTCCTCTCTACAACCCCATTTTGTTTAGGGGTACCAGGACAAGGAATTGGTCTTAAAATGCCACATTTTACAAAGTGATCCATAAATGAGATTGAAACTCGCCGCCACCATCTCATTGAAAAACTCCTTTAAAAATCTCTTATTTTTATTGAAAATTTTGTTTCAATCATCTTCTAAAACTTGATAAAGATGAAGAAAATTCAATGTTTTGTTTTATTAGGTAAATCCACGTGTATCGGTTGCAATCATCTATAAAAATAATATATTATCTCACATGTTGAAAAGAGAGAACCGGGGCTGGTCCCCACAATGACCTTTTTGAAAGGGTTCAATTTCAACTCTATTATTTAATTGAAAAGGGAGTTTGCAGATCTTTCCTATTTGATAGATACTACATATATTAGAAGGTCTAGGCCAAGGACATCAATAACATGATTTGAACTTAAAACATTAAAAAATATGGAATGCAGGTGACCAAGTATTTGGTGCCATATATCTTCCAATGTGAAAGTTTAGCCCTTTTTAAGAATGGATTAACTAAATATCAGAAAAATCAATCAACCACAAAATAAAGGAGGCACAAGACTTTTAGAGTGGAAAACCTTACTCGAGAAACACCATGGGTGGTAGTGACCACAAGAAAAACCAAGCACTACATAAAGAAAGTTACAAGTACTCATAGAACCTTTCCCAGTTGAAACTCAGTCTAAGGACTGTGATAGACTTGTCGACTACCCGCCTTTCACTTTCACCATGCTTTAACCAACCACACTTTGATACTTTTCAAAGTGATGCAAACTCAACCCACCTTGATGTCTCTCAAGGTGCTTCAATCAGCAATGAAGAAAGAAGAAATCTTATTCTTCAATAATCAGCCCAAACACCCTTGATGTAGAACTCGGCGTGTTTGGAAATTAACTAATTAAGGTGAAGTAAAGTGAATCCAGACAACAAATGACAAGGGGTCATATCAAAGCTACACAATTTCAAAATTCCCTCCGAATTAAAAAAAAAGTAAAAAAAGCAACCTCCTTTCTCCACTAAAAGACTAAAAAACCTCTCAAAAGCGGTTCTCAATCTTTAGATATGAGAGAAGTAAGTTATAGGGTAGTAATAAGATGCTTATATAGCCCAAGGGTCGCGCATGAGGTTTTCAATTCGACCAGAACTGAAAAAACTGAAGTTTGAGTGAAATCATGAGGACTCTTTGCTGGCAAAAAATCCCAAATCGCTATAGTGAGCTTCCTCTCTGCCCGAGCACACTATAGCGAACCTGCTTGCTAGTTTTTGGTCTGATGTGTGAGACCCCGACCCTTAATTTACTGGATTAGTGTTGTTTTATTTGTGGATTAGTTTCTCTAAGTGAGATTAGCGTTTGTTTGGTACCAACAAACCTCAGCTAACACGAGCCTACTTCATGAATACAGTTAGCAGATCCGGGGGACGAGTATAAAGAGTCCCGATTTCAGACAGAAAGGAACTTTTTGAGAGGATGATTCTCTGGGACTTTCAGAGACTTTTTCCAGACTTTCTTAGAGATCCCTTTTAGAAAACTCTGAGATCTAGGAGAACCTACACTGAGTTCCTTTGAGAGCGCAGGAACTTGGTTCAAGACTCTTTTCTTCTCTCTTTCCCTCTTTTATCTCAGATCCCATCTTCATCCTTGGCTTCTTTGTCAACAAGTTTGGCAAGAGAGGTTAAGCGATCCAGAAGAGTAAAGCCAAGAACAACTAACATCACTGAGGTTGGCATTTTTGTTTCTGTATCATGTACTCTATTTATTTCTTTTTATTAGTGGAGCATTCTCCTATGTGTTCTCCGCGGATGTAGCCACAAAGGTGGTGAACCACTAGGCTCGCTCACCATTGAATTGTTATGCGGGAGGGGCTGGGGAACGAGTTAAGGGAAGTTTTACTTTGAGAACACCACCCGCGCCTTAACAGCTTCAATCTTACTTGCGCTGACCTCTCCTCTCCCCTGTTCTCTTTGCCTGCTTTTCACTCTCCTCTCCCCTGTTCTGTTGATATCCCCCCGGTTCGAAAGCAATCAATCGAGCAGCTAGCGGCCCCACGCCTTTCCTTAAAGCTTCACTGGTGACTTTCTTTTCTTGAATCGATCGAGTCAAGCTTTTTCTTTCCTCCTTGTTTCTTGCAATAAAACACCAGGAATTAAGTCAATCAAGCAATAACGTAACAGCTCTTGCCCCTAGATTGAAATGAAAGACTGTACGGGAAGAAAGGTATTGAGCAGCTTATGTATGGGTCGCTATCGCCTTAGTTGAGGCCGATACGATACGTTGTTGGCCATTAGTAGTGGATTTCATTAAAAGACCGTAGTGGGAATAAAGTCAAGAATGTAGCTGCTAGGTCCCCCTCTCCGATGTTTAGGGAAAGCAAAGACCCCGGAAAGCAAGCAAGTTAGCTTATGGGTCCCCAGGAATGAATCCATCCATTGAGCTTACGGGAAGAAAGGAACAAGAAGCGAAACGAGAGGAGAATAAAAGAAATCCGGCCGCCTTGGTCAAGTGGTCTCAGGAGGGGCACCAAAGGAAGTCGGTGTGAAGAAGCTCACTCAAGGAACTCTTCAAACAGAGCTGGTATCCAAGATGTGCAATGCAGAGTGTAGCGCTTGCCCTATCGGCAAGAGAAAGGAAGTCGAAAGTAGAGAATGAATTACCATTGCTCGTCCTCTAGAGCCCCGTGTATCCTTTGGTTCGGATGCTGCACTTGCAAGAGCAAAAGAATATAGGATCACAGTTGAAGACCGCCTCCATTCAGATACCAATGAAAGGCAATCGAGATCTCCCAAATGGCCCTGTCGAGTCACAATTTGACGACTGGCCAAGATTTTGGTAACTAATTTGATGGCAACTAATATGATCACAACACATCTAAGACTTTGGTTCTTCTAAACTAATCTGATCTAGAAATCTTTTGAATGTAGCTTCGACCGAATGACCGATTCATCGAGCGAGAGCTTTTAACTTGAACTCTCCAAGATTTCTCCCCCTAGGTTAGAGGTCTCCTTTGCTCTTCGCATCCAAGCGATCTTCCCTTAAGCTTTTGAAGCAGATCTCCCCCTTAGTTAGATCTGGTCTTCTCTCCCCCTTTGTTTGATCTTCTTTGTCTGATCATCGGATCTTCTACTCTTTTCTCACCCTATGTCATTAAATAGATCTGTTCTTTTTCTCCCCCTTTGACATCAAATTGCAAAGGAACCTGTATACATGAGAAAACATATACCTTTCAGTAGCACCTGTTACCAAATGAGAATACAATTGTAATGCGAAACAGGTTATCATGTATATAGATTTCTCTAGCATTGCTTGAATGAACCTAAGATAACAAATATAATTTGATTTAACACTTTAAAGCCTCAAAACAACATAAACATCCATTAAGAGAAATATAACAAGAAGAAAAGAGATGAGAATGTGAAGCTGTACTTTCATTGATATAACAAGTGAAGTTCAGTACATTCACTAAATACTTGACCAATACATAAGACAAAAGATAATGGTCAGTAATCAAAACAAGTCAGTTGATAGATAAATAATACATCAAGTGAAAAACAATCTATCACTACCCAAAACAATCCCCACAAAAAGAAATGAAAACACTCCTAAAGGTCTAAGAAGAGTCTGTAGGAGACGGAGGCATAGTGTCATCATGGCGCCTGCAGCTCTTGGATATGCTCGAGAGGTACTTTAGAGTTTTCTTCATCATCCCTCTGAACTCTTGAAACTCTGAGCGAATGGAAACAACTGGTTGCTCCACAGATGTTTTGCGCTCCTCCATAGTATGCTGAGGAGGGGCCTGGGGCTGACGAGGCTGATGCTTTGGCTGAATAGGCTGAGGAAGTACTGGATCCGCAGTCTCTGTCTCAGCAACCTCTAACTCTGCATCTCCTTCTGCTACCGGGTTTGCTCGTGGTGGTGGAGGAAACTTCATCAAGAGAATGTTCGTCTTGTTAAAAACAATGGTTGGCTCAGGTCTCTCAGAAGCAGGAGGGATCACTCCAAAAGAACGGGCAATCTCAGTGATAAGAAACCCGAAAGGAGCAGCACACGGCTGGGAGCCAGTGATAACCCAGATGATATGGTGCATAATGATGGAAGGAAGACACATAGGCACTCCGGTAATCACATTATGAAGGATATTCGCCATGTACGGAGTCACTTCAGTTCGAATCCCTTTCCTCGGGTAAATGGAGTGAGTGAAGATATTGTGAATGATGCGAAAGGAGAGAATCATCGAATAGGCTTGGAGACAATTCTTGGCAGACCATTCTTCAGGGTGACCACATAGAGCACTGGTGACTAACTCTCTCTCATCAAGGGGTAGGACATCTGGGATGAATCTGGGACCGTCAGACCTAGGGATGCCTAAGATGGAGGAGATCAAGTCTATGGTGACCACCTCTTCACCATGAAGAAATCTAATGGGAAATGAGTTTACAGTAGAGGCACAGATAGATTCATAAAGGCCATGGACGGATGAAGCATAAGATTTTCCACTCCAAGTAAGGATGCTATCCCATCCAATGGCTTCTAGAATGGCCGGGACAATGTAGTCCACAAGGTCTCTTACAACACAAAACTTCTCAACAATAATTCCTTTGCTTCGAAAAGATTTGACAACTGAAGACGGAGAACGAATTGGGTTGAATTTAATCTCTGGAGGGGGGCCAAGCTCAGGAGAAGTGGAGGGAGATCTATGGGAAGATGAAGCATGTCCGGTCTGGGACATCTTGCTTAGCCTCCTAGATGTTTGCTTTGTGCGAGCCATTTTCGTAAATAATGAAGAGAAGGATGCTCAAGAGTGAACAAAAAGCTGAAAAATGGGCACAACAGTTGCTATTTGGAGAAAAATGTGGTTCAGGCAATTTGACAAACACTTGGTGTGCAGACTTTGGAGCTAAGAGATTTTCAACTGAATGATGCCAAAAGGATGAGTCCAGATGACTACAAATATTCATAAAACAAAGAAGAAAACATAAACTCCACGAAATATAGCATACACAGTCAAACAGAAATACAAAAATCAGAGATTGGGAGACAAAGAAAGATTCTTGGTGTGCACTGTGAGGAGGACGCCCAAACTGAGATGATGAGGAAGTTAAGAAGAATGGGAGATCAATCCATTGAAGAAAATGTTGGTTCCGGGTAGAAAGACATAAGAGAAAAGAAAATGGAAGAAAAGGCTCTACTGCGGTCGACCTACATAGGAGGGAACTGATTCTGTTTGAAACAGAACAGACACTGTGCAACAGGTTATGTTGCTGAAAGCGCAGGCTCGGTCGACCGGCCACTTAGCCCGGTCAACCGGTTTAACTGGGGCTGCCTGAAATTTTTGATCAGGTCCAGAGAAGTTAGGGCTAAAAAGAGATGGGTCATTCTAAAAGTTATAAACCCTAAACCCCAGCTATCAAACAAGCTAAAAAGATTTAGAAAAGATATTTTACAAAACCAATTCTAAATAATTCCTTTTGAAGAAAAGTAGACTTGTAAGATAAAAGACATTTTTCAAAATCATTTAAATTTGACAAAACAAAGGTTTTATTATGAATTCATTCAAAAATAAACAATTTGAAAAACAAATCAATTGATTGAGAAGGTATAACTTTTTTAAAAGCTTTTTCAAATCAATTTGATCAAAATCATGCATTTAATCATAAAATCCCATTTTAAATTCAAAATGCATTTTCAACAAACAAGACTCAACCAAATGAATCTAAAAGCCTAAAGATAAACTAAGAGAGTAGAAAGAACTAGAAACAAGACCAACTAAACATATGACTAAGAGAAAGGGTTGGTCCTATCTATCTAAGATGCCTTAGTAATCTTCTAAAGGTCTAACCTTAGGTATCCATCTAAGGTCTTGGGCTTTGGAGACTATTTTAGAATTTCCACCAACTAGAGGAGATAAGGATTGAATTCTTTTAGACTTAACATCAAATCTTTGAGGTTTGACTATTTTAGATTGATGATTAGTCTTTGGAAGTTGGTGTTTCATTTTCTTTTTATTCATCTCATTTCTTTTAGCTTTTCCTCCCTCTTTTTGCCTTTTGAACTTTAATTTTAACTTTTCAACCTTTTTCAAGAATTCTTTCATTTCTAAGGTTAAAGGAGGTAAAGTGAGAAGTTTCTTTTTGATAGATTTATTTTGACTATTAGTCTTTTTAAAGACTATCTTGGATGACTCTTTTTGAATTGTTTTAACTTGTTTGAATTTATTAGAGTTTTCCTTGGAATTCGAGGTCTTACCCTTCATAGAATTATATTTAATTTTCTTAGGTTTAAAGATGGGTTTAGACATATGACTTTTCCTTAATTTGCACTCAGATTTGAAATGCCTTCCTTACCACAATAATGACATTTAGTTTTGGGCATAGGAGAGTAAGTTCTAGAGAAAGAGGACTCACCTTTCACAAAAGTGTTGGTGAATTTTGGGTCATGTGAAGTATACTTATCAAAACCAAGACCCGTCATATCTCCTTGAGATTTACCCATTTTAAACAACTTTTCAAATCTCACTTCACCTTGGGTAAACTTGCACTCATACTTTTGTTTGTAACTTTCAAGTTGAGGGACTTTGTTTATAAGGATTGAATTTTCATTTTTGACTTTTAATAAATCATTTTCAATTTCCTTATAGTTGTTTATTTCTTCATTGGCAAGTTTTAATTCGAATTTAAGTTCATTAACAACATTAGATCCAAGTTCTAAGGTTTTTAAATTACTTTGAGCATTAGACAAGTTTTCCTTGGAAATTCTCAACTTGGATTCTAAATTGATAATGTCTTTGTCTTGCCTTTGTAATTGATCTCTTAAATTTAAATTTTTTTTATTAAGCTCATCATAACTTATCTTAATCTCGTTTAATTCATCTTTGATATTGGATAGGTTATGTAAAGAGATCATAAACATAGAGTCTAAACATTGTATGACTTCTTCTTTCTCTCTAAGTTCATCTTTTGAAGAGACTAGTTCTTTGTTTAGCCTTTTTGATTCTTCTCTTAATTTTTGGTTTTTCTTATCAAGCTCTACAGATAATGTATATAATTCTTCATAGGCTTCTTGAAGATCATCTTCATCATATTCTTCTTCTTTTAAGTCACATTGAGATTCATTTATTTGAAGGTTTGAATCTCCAATAGATGGAAGAAAGAGAGGTCTAGGAGAATCTACACAAAAGTCTAATCAATCTAACTTAGTGGGACCCATTTCAATAGTATTCATTCAAACACAAGACTAGGGTTATGACTCAAGGTTTTTACACCTAATCAAGAGTTCCAAAAACACTTGATCCTAATATAGAGCATGAGGCTCTGATACCAATTGAAAGTCCTGGGATCCTAACCCTAGAGGGGGGGGGGGGGGGGTGAATAGGGTGAGCTACAATTATGACCAATTTTATCCAATTTTAATTTCTTTAAAAATAAACTAGTCACAAGTGATGATTTACCAAACAGGATGCGGAAGCTTACAAGAAAAATCACCATAAGCATACACCACAACACAAAGGTTTATAGTGGTTCGGCCTCAATGCCTACATTCACTACTGGCTTGTGATCCAATCACCCCACCGGATTTCCACTAACTATGCTTTTTAAAAGGCTAAGCAATAACCTTTACAATGTTGTTTTTCTAGGCTAAACAACAACCTTTACAAGATGCTTTTCTAGGCTAAGCAATAACCTTTACACAATGCTTTTCTTAGGCTAAGCAATAACCTTTACAACATGAAAGATTTCTCTAAGAAGGTGTCTATACAAAAACACTCTAAGAGATACAATTTAAGCTCAATTGAATTGCCTCTTAAATAGGCTGATCTGAAGATGAAAATCAATGTACAAACATACACATCAATTTGCTATAGTGCGTGCACAAAGTGTATGAGTGTTTACTTCAATCAAATTCTAAAATGAAGCTCTTAAATGAATGCTTGATGCATTTTAAAAATCTAAGCTCAGAAAATGATGATTGAAGTTATATGCTAATCACATGATAGATTCAAGCAACTTGAAAGAAGGAACTAAACAAGTTGTATGAAGATTAACTACTAATAACACATGTGATTTAGACAAGAATGTTTGCAAACCAATCTAATATTCCAAAGGTGATATTGTGTTTGCTAAACATCTCTTTTAAAGCTAGAAATCATGCATATATGAAAATACAAAGAGTTGAACATGCATTGATTTCAATTAGAATGGAAACCAAGTCTTAACTTAAAAGATATACATTTGTCTCAAGCATTTTGGATTTCCAATGACCCTCTAGCCTTATCAACTTATTCCTCTTCCTTAGGCTTCAAAGTTGTTCCAAAAGTTCACCCAACAAGCCTCTCAAAAGAAAGGAATGGAATGGACTTTTAAGCAAAAAATAGTCCAACAGCTAGTTGGCCCGGTCGACCACATGACCCCCGGGTCGACCTGGCCCAACGGCTAGTTACCCGGTCGACCTGGGCATGGCTCGGTCGACCGGGTACACTGGCTATCTTCCTAGCAGACAGTTGGGCCGGTCGACCTGGCATAGGGGTCGGTCGACCGACCAAACTGGCCTGGGATGAGTTCCTGAAGGATTTTCAAAATTCCAAAGAAGACACTTGGAACTCAAGGCCAGTGTGATTAAGCATAATAAAATGATTCTAAAAATGGAGAATGTATGCAAACCACGAACCTAGATTCTTAATTTGATTTTCCAAAATAATGTATGAAGAATTAGGTTTTCAAAAGAGTATATGGATTCTAAAGACATGCATGAATAAATCATTTCAAAAACATATTCAAATGCAAGATAGAATCCAAAGTCAAAACTAGGAGCATGAGTATGTGATCATTTGATAGTGAAGGTGAATGTGAATCCATCAAAATTGCAACAAACAAAAACCTTACGCCACGATGGGGTCTTCGACTGGGGTGAAGTCGTAACAAGGTAGCCGTAGGGAAACCTGTGGCTGGATTGAATCCTTCGCGATGGAAATGCCCTCTTCCATGGACCTGCAAGCATGTCGGGCCGAAGCAATGCTGAAAAGCAGTTTCTTGCTTGGGCTGAGTAATAAAAAAAATAGTTCCATTTTCTTTCTTGTTCATCAATCGGAAAGAAAGAGAAACCAGGCACTACGATGAGAAGTGAAAACACCCGATCCCATTTCGACCTCGATATGTGGAATCGTCTTGCGCCATATGTACTGAGATTGTTCGGGAGACATGGTCAAAGCCCGGTGAAGAAATGATAATGGAAAAGATTCTGCTCGTGAGAGTAATGGTATAAGCCTGCCTGACTACGCTATAACGTAAGTAACTCAGTGCTCTCCCTTTAAGCTAAGTAATAAATGAAACTCAAATAAATAGTTCGGATCCTCCCACATGTTCAATCTTATTTTCACATTCAAAATTTTCCATCTTCTCATATTGTATTGATTCTTAAAATAATATATATTTGATTTTCAACCAAGTTGTATGTGCGTAATTCAAGTTTTCACCCCATTCACCTTCGGGAAGTCTTATCTTCTTTCGAGCAACGCATTTTTGTTTGTTTTATACGAAAAAAACCATTTTAAGAATTCGATGAAAAGTATGAAAATATTTAATAAAAAAACTAGAATTTGTTTTTCAAAAAATGGATTCATTGAGTCGCTGTTCCATTTGTAACAATTCTGAAACTATGTTTGTTCCCTATAACCGCTCAAGGTCACGGCTAGTAGAGCAAGCAAGGTTCTTATTTTTATGTTTGCTTTCTTTTAACGCTTCAAAAAGAAAGATTAAGAAAAAGATTATGGGCCTCAGTTTTACTGAGAAACGATTTGGGAAAGGAACGTGTACCACTAGTTTTACCATGTTCTCTTACTTAAGGAAGCTTTGAAAGCCTGTAATGTAATAAGACTTCTTTATTCGAGAGGTATGGGATGAGTTCTGGCACGAAACTCATCATTTACGAGAATTGAAAAAGAGAATTCTCTGATGTTTTCTCTAGCGAGTACACATGCGTGGTCTTTGTTAACTCCTAACTGTCTCTCAGCTTGAAGGTAGGAAGGCCAACTTTCAGAGAGTCGGCTTTTACAGGTTTTCGAGCTTTTAGGTATGCCTCTCTTTCAAGAATTTCATAACCTTATGGCAAGTAGTTAACTCCTTACCGGTTTTCAAGTAGGATGATTAACTGCTTACTGGCTGTCAGCTTTAAGGAGTTTGTTTGTTGGGAGGTGCTTAACGGCTATTTTTCCTTAGACCGAAGGCCTCTTAAAAAGTCTACTCAGGGGGTGCCCTAGAGGCTTTAAAAAGATGCGATAATAGGCCTTTCTCCTTCGGACCCTTTTAGGCCGGCACTAAAGAGATGCTATCGAACTGCCGATTGGGGGGAAGCTTATGCATCGAACCATGTCTTTCCATCTCCATCTCTCTCCCACTCGATCGACTGCTTTCTTCCCCGTAGCTCTTCGATGCTTCCATTCCCGTACGAATGGACTAGGGGTCATAGCACTTGGTGGCTATCCATCCTTTTTTACAACCGGCTTAGCTGCGTCCCTTTGACTCCCCTAGATATTCCCTGTCAACTGGACCTTTCGAATGAGAACTACGTCATCGGGAGGCGGGGGCGAATGGAGTGGGATACACGTCAACTGCTGCCTGGATTGCATATCTTCCCCATGGGCTAATAGGAATGCTGGGAGCTTGGCACGCGATTGAAAGCATTGGAAAAAAGGGATGGATTGAGTGAGGGTGGGTCGAGATCCTTACATACAAATATACGAGTAAGGTTCATAGCTCTTGGTTGGCTGGTTGACACGAAGGGAGACGGTTTTTGGGATAGATCAGGTTGGACCTTCGGGTTGCCAAGAGTAGCTAGCTGGCCCCGAGCTTCTGTTCCATTCCATTCCCACTTCTTGAAATCGAGTCAATAGATGGGATGTTTGTTTCCAATTACTTCATTCCCACTTCATTCATTCTAGCGACTCCTCTGCTTCCATCTCATTCTCTGGTCAGGTAAGGGAAGCCTAGTCTCTCAAAGCACCTAGCTTAGAAGCCTAGCCTGAAGACTATAAGACAGGACTAACAGGTCGATCAAAATGAAATCATTCAGCAGCTAAAGAAAGAAGGAAGGTTAATTGCTTGTTTTCAATCCAGGAAATACTCAAAATGGCTCCACCCACCTGCTTCCAAAATGAAGAAATGACTCTATCTTCCAGAATCCAAAATGGTTCCAAGGATTCCGTCCTTCCCATGCCTCGAACTCCGATGATGCAAGCCGCCACCTCAATTATCCGACCGGTCTGCCAGTCAAAAGAGAAAGAAAGCAATTCTCTTTTTTTCCACCTGGACTAGATAGGAGGGAATCGGCCTCACCCTGGATTGAATAACTATCATTCATGGGCCAATGATGCTTGCTACCTGGCTGGCAAATAAGAGACGAATAGTGGAGTTGTAGGTATTGCGCTTATTCGATTGCACGGTGGAGACAGCGTTTATCCTCCTCATACAACTTGATGAACCAAGTGGTTTTGGAATTAGATATAGCCTAGTTTTTGTCTTAATATGCCTCAGTCATACATTGACTACAGTTGTCCTGATGTGAACTCACTTTTGGTTGAAGAAATCCCTGTCCGACACTTTCTCCTCATTGGAAATGAGATTTGAGAAACAACCAACCTGCATGAATTAGATGGTGCGCCAATCACTCCCAGCTCATTTCGCAAACAAAAGGTGTTAGATTCTGAGTTCGGGAAAACTAACCATTAGGCTTATCCTCATGGTTCAATGTCCCAAACAATCAAAGAAAGACATTCTTTTTTTATTCCCTAAATAATCTGGAAAAAGAATTAGACCAACGATCGAGTGATCAATCCTAGTGCCTTGCTCCTCGATCAATAATGAATTTCATTTTTTAATATATATTGGTTCTTTGCCCCCGAAGTTCTGTCCCCGGTGCTTCTATCCAGAATGATATTTCATCACGCAAAGCTCTCAAATTAGATAGGTGCTTTTAATAGGATCTACTATTTTACAATCCCAGACTGGATCAACCAATCAATTTTCCTTGCTCCATCCAGCTGGAACCTACACAGCATTGAATAAAGTGTCCAATCATTCACTACTGGAATAAAATGACTCCAGTAGTCACCTGATGGAACAGGGAAAGCCGCCGCCAATGATAGGAGGTAAGAAAGGGATGGGCAATAGGAGGGACAGCGAGGTCATAACCATTTCCTCCGCCTTTCATTCACGCTCTCGTGCACGCCTTAAGGAAGTGACTTCACAAAGAAGGAGTGGCTTTACTACTTCCGATGCCCTGATGATGCTGAACTAAAGGGACAAAGGCCGAGAAGGAGATATGGCGGGCCAGATCGAGCCGCTTGAATGACCAATTTCATTTGAAGATGAGCCCCGCCCCACAGACATATCTTATACTTGAAAGGAACTCTTCTTGGTCTTTCTAGGAAGAATAAACAGAATCAGCTCCTCAAAAAAAGCTTTCTTATAGTTTCGAGGTATCTTGAGCGTGTTAGGCCCGCCATCCGCATAAAAACTTGGGTTGGCTGCTCTCGACTTTGGGCTGAGAAATAATTGGGGATAAAAAAGAAGCTCTACCAAGGATTGCAATTTGGTGTAAAACCCCCCCTTCCATTTCGGGTTTTGCCGGGGTTCCTCGCATACGTTTGACCGGCGACAACTCCCTTTCCCCAGTCGATATTACAGAGCAGAGAGTCCAGTTCATTCGGTCGCGGTCGATCATTAGATAGAATAGGTGCCAGATCCCATATTTTTGCCACCAGGCCTCGTCTAGATCGTTTTTCCGCACCTCCCTATGCTTTCTCATAGGTTGGTCCTAACCACTTAATTCATATAGAATCTCCCTTCCCATGTCCCATAGATATCATTCGAAAGGCGGATAGAGAAAGCAGCGGTGAAATTTTTGCACTTGGAAAAAGTGGTTCTTTCATATCCGATGCTTTGAAACCTTGAAATTGGTAAGGCCCGGGTTCCAGGCCACCCCAGCTCATTGATTGAATGCTATGTCTCGGGACATAAGATAAGCATGTGCTTTCTACGTGCTACACCCAACTCACGTACCTCGTAAAGAAGAGCATCGATGAACAATCTCAATTATTCGGGGGAAGAATAATCAAATGGGTTATTATCCCCTTAAGAACGGAACGAGGATTAAACGACTTATTCTACTAATAGACGGAGCCCAATCCACTGTCCCCTAGTAAACAACCCTTGACTTTTTCTTTCCCAATCTATTCTTTTCGCTTCACGGTCGCCAAGCTCCAAGAAGCATCATTAGCACCTGTATGCGAATCGAAACATTGTTTATGTGTATCGAATCTCACCCTTTCACTCCCTAAAACAGGGAGGGTTCTTAACCTTGAAGCACTCGGGGAGGGGGGAAGAACTAAACCTTTGAATTTCCCACCCAGGGACTAGAGTGACTCAACTGCCGCCTAAGGTTATACAATATCAACGCTGCACCGGGTAAGGAGAGGGCTTTTTCGGGGAAAAAATAGTGGAAGTTGTTCGGGTGGAGGAGCGGAAGCCACTCGCCTTATCGAATGAAGCAGGGAGAGTGTCCAGAGGAGATCGACTGATAAGGAGATAAAGAAAGAAAAATGGAGAAGCTTGACTGAGCTAAGAAGTCAAGGAAGAGATAGGGAGAGGGCCCAAAGGAGATCGATTGATAAGGAGATAAAGATAAGAAGGGAAGAAAAGAAAGATAGGAATGATTGAACCTGGGGACTTCTGAAAGTGATTTAAGGGGAGTAGGGCTAGGTGGTCAGGCCAAGAACGATTGTAAACAAGAATGTCGGTCGGTCGTCGAAAAATAGGATGAGGAATCGGGGCAAAAGGTTGACATCAGTGACAGTTGGAGCTTTCATTGTAAACCCACCCAGTTTATCTGCATCACCGCCACCGATAAAACCACCCATTGTGGAGTAAGCAACTACCTAAAATCCATCCAGTTGTGAAGAAGCTATTAGTCACAGATTCCATCTAGACGAGCTAGTTTCATTGGCTCATGCTTTTCAAAACCACTAGTACCCGTTTTGGAAATGGAACCAGAGGCGACCGAGAAGCTACCATTTCACTTCACCAATGGATCTCGCGGCTAAAATGGGCAGGAAGAGTAAAGGCCCGGGAGGCACAGCCCGTTTCAATCCCACTTCCAGGTGCGAATCCAAATGCATGGACAGGAGCAACCAAGGTGGGAAAGCCAGTTGTTATCCCATAATCAATCGGGCCCGTCCCATATAAATGACTGTTAACCAGCACCGCTCTTTCTCCATAACCGGTGAACACACTAATCCTCCGCTTAATCCCTTTAGGGGAATTCACCAGCGTAGTCAGAGCTAGTTGAATTTCGAGATCTAGTTTATTACCCGATTGCAGGAGCAGAGGCAAACTAATCCTCCGCAAACCCATAATATATGGGACTGGACCCTCCCGGTATCTCTTCCTATTCGAGAACCATATCTTATTGCAGAGCCCCTTCCATATCGATACCCAGCACTAGCTAATGTTCCCACATCCCTTGCACCAGTTCCAACTCCTGTTTGAAAGCCATCAATCACCTTGCCTCACGTCCCCTCCACCCGAGCCTGAGCATCCCGGCCGGTACATCTCGAGATCGAACTTTCTTTCTTTTCTAGTTGGGGATCAGGACCCGGCATCAAATCCACTAGAAGCAACAGTGGGTTTGTTGATGACTCAAAACCACCATCGGTAGATCCACCCACGGATCCTTCTATCGGATCCAAGCCCATATGCTTATGAATGTTCTCCAGGTGAAAAGGTAGTCTCAAATCGAGAGAGAGACCAAGAGTCCTCAGTTGCGGATGTGGTCTGATTCCGAAGGCGAAGGCGTGGACAAAGAAAGCATAGGTCTAGGTATGTTGTATTCGACCCGTACCTATGAATTTCTTGCTGGTGTTCAGTCCATGGCTTTGGCCCCCCAGGAAGCTACAGGGAGGCATCTGCCGGATCACACAACGGCAGGTCCTTATGCCAAATCTGCTATTGCTCTGTTCTCCCCATCAATACGCAAATCATTCGGTCAACCGAGCAAGAAATTATATGGCATCAAAGCCTTCATTGAGCAAGCACCTGACCCAATTGTTTAAGAAAAAAATTGTCGATCCAGTACCCGTAGCGATTTGTGTCCCAGCATCCGAGTCCGTCCGAGCAGATCGATATCCAGTAATAGCTCTAGTAGCACCATGGGTAGCGTAGCTAGGAATTTGTCCACATCCCTTCCTGTACAAACCTTTCCCAGGGAGGGCATACAACTTTCTTTATTTACATTATATAAAGTGTCTCAAATAGTGTCGATTAGAATCTCTATTTCGATTTGTTTTTCCTAGCAAAAAATTTGCCTCTGACCAAACAATCAGATGTGAGTAGCTTGTCTTTCTGTTCGGTTCCTCCACCCCTTTTCTGTTCCAGACACTCCAATCTTCTCCATATTAGAATATCTTTGGAGCCAATGATTGCATATGATTGGAACTACTCAACTTAATCGCTGTCGTTTATCCCCAGTTCCCCCTTCGGATTCATCCCATACATGAAAGTCTCCTAGTTTGATCAGTGATCGATTCTTAGGTTTTGTTGTAAACCCAATTGGTTCCTTTTGATTATGTCAATTCATTATTAAAACCGTATGGGCATTTCCCATTAATTAATGTCGGTAGGAGATCCTGGGACAGAAAAAAGAGTCTCTAAAATATCCTCTCGGATGCAAAGTATATGTCTTTTCACCATCCCTGCAGTGCAAAAGACAAATGTCTGTACTCCCATCCAGATCATATTCTATTGTTACAACTTCTCCTGACCAATATATCTCCACCGAAAATCGATTTGACGATACATTTGTGAGCTCCTCCACTATGTCTATTCGTAAGAATTCCTTCGTTATTACGACCTTCCCCACAACGATGTTGTTCAGAGGTCAATTTCTTCTGTGGATGAGACTGAACTTCTCCATTGAAACCTGATATAGATCTCTCACGTGTATCTGGAGTCAAAGTTCTGTACAAACGAGTGGTCATGTTCTAATTTGGATTGGAATAATAAATGAAATTTGATTGTTGTAGAAGTAGTGGAATAGAAGAACCTGGTTTTCATTTTATAAGAATACTTTTTTAACAGATTCGATGTTTCATCATTCGACCTCCCCAAACTATTTTGACTAACGCTTGTCCCTCGAAAGCTGCTCGGCACGTTTCTGGCTTCGAGCTTCGGCCAAGTAGTGATTCGGAACCCTTTGGTTCTCTTAGGCGTAATTTAAGTCCGAGTATGTGATTTAGTGGAGGAAGAGAGAGTTTGGGATGTATGGCTCTTCAGGAAAGGCTATACATGATCGCTTATCCCACGCAACCCTCACTCGCGGGTACGTCGGAGGGAAGCCGTTCTTCGTTGACCCCCAATGGAATGGCTTCCGCACTACGGGGAGGATTTCTCAGTCGGGAAGGAAGGCTTGATCGTATAAGAGTTTGAAATGAGATTGTGATCAGGGGGTTGGAGGAATAGCATATCCTCTCCTCTCTGGCTGGTTCTCGCCTCCGCTCGATGCTTCCCCTGCCTCATATCTGTGCATGAGTGGGAAGGGCTACTTAAGCCTTAGAGGTTTCCTCGCTTCATTGGGTCGGCGAAATATCCGTGGAAAAGGATGATTAGGTGGACTATACAACCACTCTTGCTCGATGTCATATCTTCTTCCCCCAAATCTGTTATGCTTGAACTCGGCGGATAATTGGGAGGTGGTACCGGGGACATGAGTAATGAACTTCCCTCCTTGAATCAAATATCTTCCTCCGCTCATCTAGACTGGAGGCAGGAATGTGGGTTGTTTATCGACCTTATCTCCTGGGTGAGCTTGACTTCATGTCCTTGTTTGATCCGAGAGGCACATAACAACAGAGGCCAATGTTACCAAGGCATCGGCCAGCCTGTTTTCTTCTCTAGGAACATGCTCGAATTCCTTAACCAAGCGCTCAGCCAGTACCTGGTAAGGCATGAGCCTTGGCTCTTTAGTCCTCCACGATCCTAAGACCTGGCTGATGACCAATTTTGAATTGCATATTCTAACCTTTGATGGATGCGGCCTGCAATTGTTGTGTTGCGGTGAGGCCTGCGGTGAAGGCCTCATGCTCGGCAACAAATGTCAGTTGCCGGAAATGCCTGTTGGTAAGCTTTGGGTATAATGACCCCTTCTGGTGAGAGAAGGACAATCCATATATCAGTCCCTCTTTCGTTGAGCGCGCCATCAAAGCCATGTTCTTCCTTTTTCTTCCTCCTCGGTTGCGAAGAGGATGTCTTCATCTAGGAAGTCGGTTCGAACTGGTTCATATGATTTTTCAAGCAAATTGGCTAGACAATCGGCGACAGCCTGCCCCTTGATCGACTTCTGGGTGACATAAGTGATGTCAAACTCAGACAGAAGTAGTTGCCATCTTATGGTTCTCCTTGTGATTGCCGGCTTTTCGAACATAACTATTTGAGAGGATCCATTCAAGCCAGTAACTTGACGGAGTGAGATAGCATGTAGTGGCGAAGCTTTTGAGTTGCCCAAACCACAGCGAGCCGTCACGTAATAGGGGCTTCTCTATCTGTGTGTAACGGGTCTCATAATCCAATAGGGTTTGACTAAGGTAGTCAATTGCCCTTTCCTTCTGACTAGTATCGTCATGTTGAGCTATTTCTGCCCCTAGCACTGTTTCAGTGATAGAAACATAGATGAGCAGAGGCCTTCCTGGCACAGGTGGTGATAAGACAGGTGCGTTCATGAGGTACATCTTCAGTTTCTTAAAGTCCTCTTGACACTTCGAACGTCGGCATTCTTCTTGAGTAGTTGGTTCATAGATTCACACCAGATACTTGCTGGGTGGGGATATGAAGCGTCTAAGGGGCTGTAGTTGTCCGAGTAGGCTTCGTAGCTCCTTGATATTGCGCGGTGGTGGCATGTTGATGATGGTGCGAATTTTGATCAGATCAGCCTCGATACCTAGCTTGCTAATGATAAACCCTAGGAGCTTGCCTGATGAGTCTCCAAACACACACTTCTGAGGGTTAAGTCACAGCTGATACTGCAATAATCGCGGAGCGATCTTCTCCAGGTGTTGAATATGCTGACTTGCAGTCTTTGATTTGACAAGGATGTCATCAACGTAATCTTCAACGATGTCTCCCATAAGATCATGGAAGGATGCTGTCATGGCTCTTTGATATGTTGCCCCAGTGTTTTTGAGGCTTTTTGTGGGCATAACTTTGTAAAAGAAAGTCCCCATTGCGTGATGAAGGAGGTCTTCGACTGATCCTCTTCTGCAAGCTTGATTTGATTGTAACCTGAGAACTCGTCCATGAACGACAACCTCTCATGCCCGGCCGTTGAATTGACCAAGACATCAATGATTGGGAGAGGGAAGTCGTCTTTTGTTGAGATTTTGAAAGTCGATGCACACACGAACGCGGCCGTCTTTGTTTGCCACAAGGACTATATTGGAAATCCAGTCTGAGTAATCCACTGTGCAAATGAAACCAGCTTGCGAAAGCTCGGTTACTTCCTCTTTGACCGAATGTTGAATGTCAGGATGGAGTGATTTAAAAACAACTTGATAGGTTTTGCGCCTTCTTTAAGAGTGGAGGCGATGTTCCACCAGGGCAGGATCTAGTCCGAGCATATCTTCGAAGGACCATGCGAAGATTTGGACATTTCGCTTGAGGAATTCTGTATATACTCTTGTTTCTCTTGAGAGGAAAGAGACGCACTGACTTTTGTGATCTTGGGTTCTTCAGGAGTTCCCAAGTTCACATCTTTAGTGATAGCCTTCGATTTTTCTTTGAACCGATCGAACACACGTTTGAACTCCTCATCACCTGAGGGGTCATCCTCTTCTATCCCATATATATCTAAGCTTTCCTTAGATGGGAGGCGAGAACATCTTGATCGAAAGCTCCACTGCTCTGAATAGTGAAAAACACTTTTCAAAATTTGATCAAATCGATCGAGAATCTCATCATCTGTTAGGTGGGCCATTCGACCGACCGAGTTGGGCTGGGCGTCCATGTCACAAAACCTTTCTCTAGCCAAGAATCCCATTATTGATCGGATCGGAGCGGATCAAATTCATTGGCAAATGAAATACCGTATTCTCAGAAAAACACCTAGAAAAGAGGAGGAGTCACTAAGATAAGAGCTAGGTAAGCAAGCAAGAAGGAGAGGCGTCATGTTAGGGATTTTGTAGATTGCAATTTGATGGATGCATTTATCATTCAAGCATCATTTGATTAACACACTTGCATTGATTTAGATAAACTTGAAATCTTGATTTACACATGCATTGTTTTTAAGATATTGATTTTTGCATGATTTGTTTTTAATCTTGGATGCATTTGTTTTAGAAAAGAATTTTGTTTAATCAAGCAAGCCATTGGTTTTAAAAGTTTTGAATCTTTTTAGGCTTTTTATGGTTCATGATTTTAGCCATCTTAGTTTGATTTAAATTATGATTCCATGCTTGGTTCAGTGGCCCAAAAATCCCCACAAAGAAATACTTTCAAATTTGCAAAATATAGGATTTTTGGTCCCAGGGGGTCGACCTGCAGTGTGGCCGGTCGACCAGCCCAGGGGACCCGGTCGACCGGCCACACTGCAGGTCGACAGGGTTCCTGAAGCACCGACGGTCAGAAATATAGCCGTTGTGTGTACCAGGTCGACCCGGGGGTTGTTAAACCCCGACCCAGACCAATTCGATTAGTGTCCGATTAGTGTGTGTTTAGTCCTAAGTGAGTTTAGTGGTTGTTGGGTTAGAAATGATTAGTTCAGTCTTGGACATAGCTCTGGGAATTTTGAGAACGTTTAGTATTAATTAGACACACTCAGGAAGGCCTGAGTGCACGTGTAAGCTTGGGAAGATCGTATCGATTTTCGTGTGAGTGTGATTTTGATTTCCTTTGAATGATCTTGTTATGTGTTACAACTTTCGTTTTAAGCCATTCGTGTTCGAAGCCCAAAAACCCATGTTTTGGCCCGAAGAGGGTAAAATTGTCTTTCTTGTACAAATCTGGACACAATTTTCGAGATCTCAAAACCATGTCAAAAATATACTTTTTGGAAAATAGATATCTCGACGATCGTTTTATCCTTCTTCGTCGAAGTCATCTGAGGCCCACAAGACCATGTTTTTAGTCATTTCAAGTTCAAGCCCATGGAGCCCATGAGTCATCACTTAATCCCCCTTTCCCTCTTCTTCCACTCACTTTACCAAATCTCTGCAATTTCTGAATCTAGGGCAAGGAAAACCTCTTTTCTTCTCCATCTTCCCCATCTTGTTTGATCTAGCTAGGGAGCTCCAAAGAAGATTCTAAGACTACCATTTTCTTCATCTCCTTGCAAGCTCTCCATTGATACAAGTTTCTTGAGTTTTCAAGTTGGGCAAGAACTCCATTTCTTTCCCTCCCTCTTGTTTGGCCATTTCTAGGTAAGGGTTTCCACTCATACTCTCCATTGAGTCATTTTAGTTCCTTGAGAGTATGTTTTTCATGTTTTCAAACCCTACTTGGTAAATGGATTCCTTGTTTCCATTTTTGAGTGAGTTTTGTGTGTTTTCTTGGTTTTGCTTGTAGTGTGGGATAAGCTTGTGTGAAGTGCTTGAGGAGGAGTGTTTAGTATTTGGGCAAGGCAAGTGATCTCTATAGGAATGATGCATGTGTATTTGGATTTCATTGTATTTTAGAAATTGTGCATTTATCTTGTTTATAAGCTTCATGTTTATGTTTTCTTTTGATTTGGATGTGAAATGGTGATAAATGAACCCTTGGTGAGCATGAAGGCTCAAGGGATGATATGTGGTTGATGGATGAGAAGAAGGAGAATAATGTAGTGAAAGATGTGCAAAGGAAAGGAGATTTCTGCACTCAGCGAGATCAGGCAGCAGCCTGTTCGCTCGAGCGACCCCTGGGTCCGCTTGAGCGAACAAGCCACTGTCTACTATGGAACGAGGCAGAGAGTCGTTCGTTCGAACGCATTTTATTATCCGCTCGAGCCAACATTCGCTCGAGCGAACGGTCTACGCCTTGTAAGGTCCGCTCGAGCGAACTGTCTCGCTCGAGCGAAGTGTCATCAACGCGTCAGGTTCGCTCGAGCGAACCTGCCAGATTCAGGAAGATGAGTTTTTTTCCATTTTGTGTATTTTCTTGAGGGTTGAGAACTAGACTATGTTAAGGGTTTTAACTTGACATTGTGTAAATGGAACTTCGAAATGAAACCCAACTTCGGGGACACCAATTCTTGTATTTTCTGACGTTTGGGGTTTCAATTACACAAAGGTCAATTAGTAGCCTTAGCACATGCTTGTCAGATTTTGTATTTGAACTTCCGTCTTGGTACGATGAGTATAAACGTGCGCTTGTTTTGAGTTTCAAGTATAAGCTTGTTTTGAAGTTTTGTTTCAAGAAAAAGGGGATCACTTCCTAAGCGTGTTATGCATAATTATTATGCCTCTTGCTAGTCGTGTTCGTCGTGTTTTGATAAGTGATTTCCCCCTTTTTATCTCGACATACTTTGATCGTGTTTCACGTGTTTTGTGCATTCATGAATTAAGTAAACACCACTGAGCTTAGACTGCCCTTTTCGGTTTGATCCACTGTCTGGGGGTCTTTAAACATGTGGACTGTCTGCAGACTGGTCGTGTATTTATTACACATCGTGCGTGTCCGGTTCCGCGGCCAGAATTCCCGTCTTTGTGGGAAATCGTGTCGTGCTTATATTATGTATATCGTGCTTGTCGTGCGTGCTTGCTCTTTTCATTATATAAATGATAGAGAAAGGATGGGCTCTTTGTGGATTGTAACTATTCATGATATATTATGTACTCATGCTAGTTTGTTTTTGTATCTCAGCTTTGTTCGTATTCTTGAAAATGTATCTCAGCTTTGATAGTACTTCATACCAAAGATTTGCTCACATGTTTTCTCTAAATGTTATTGTTCATGTTCATGCCTACATTGATTACCTGCCAAACCGTCGTGTTTGACTCTTGTTTATTGGTGCCCAGGTGCAGGAGACGTTGCCTTTGAAGAGGAGCGTCAGGAGGAGGCTTGTGAGCCAACTCCCGTGAGAGAGTGGCAGCCCGACGATGTCATTTAGACGTCGGTCTGGTTCTCGAGTTTCGTCACCTTTAGTCTTGGGGTTTCTTTTGGTTATTTTGAGATTGTATTGACCTTTATTGGTCTCTTATGGGTTGTACTAAACTTAACTTACTTTCGTGTTAAACTTATAACTTGAACTATGTTTGGGAATGCCATGATAACTCTTTTCTTTGATGCTATGTCTTGTTATTAAATGTTATAGCACTTAAATATTTGGTTGTGCTTATCGTGATGTGTTTTGCTACACGCTTCCGCAATCGTGTACGTGTGAGTCAGATTCCGCGTGTCTTTGGGAATCCTCACCGCGGGAACCTGTGGGAAAATAATGAACCATTGAGCATAAACATCATCAATCGCGTCGCGGGCCCGGGGATCCGTTCCGGGGTCGCGACAGGGGTCATGGGGTCGACCGGGCCAACTAGCCGTTGGACTGTTTTTTGCTTTAAAGTCCATTCTTTTCCCATCTTTTGAGAGGCTTGTTGGATGAACTTTTGAGACCATTTTGGAGCCTAAGAAAGGGGAATGAAGTGTTAAGGCTAGAAGGCTTTTGGAAATCAAATGATTGAACTTTTAAAATGTATATCTTACTTATTGTTATGATTTCCATTTCAAATGAAATCCATGCATGTTCAAATCTTTGTATTTTTATTTATGCATGATTTCTAGCTTTTAAAGAGATGTTTAGCAAACTCAATATCATCTTTGGTAAATTAGATTGGTTTGCAAACTCTCTTGACTAAATCACATGCATTCTTAGATTTTAATATTCATACAACTTGTTTTAGCTTATTTCTTTAAGTTGTTTGAATCTTTCATGTGATTAGTATTAATCTTCAATCATCATTTTCTAAGCTTTGATTTTAAAATGCATCAAGCATTCATTTAAGAGCTTCATTGTAGAAATTGATTGAAGTAAAGCATTCATACACTTGTGCACACACTTTAGCTTATTCTAGTGTATGTTTGTAATTTGTATTTCACTTTTATATAAGCCTATGTAGAGGCAATTCAATTGTCTTTAAATTGTATCTCTTAGAGTGTTTTTTGTGAAGACACCTTCTTAGAGAAATCCTCATTTGTAAAGGTTATTGCTTAGCCTTAGAAAAGCATTGTGTAAAGGTTATTGCTTAGCCTAAGAAAAGCATTGTGTAAAGGTTATTGCTTAGCCTTGAAAAGCATCTTGTAAAGGTTGTTGTTGAGCCTAGAAAAACAACATTGTAAAGGTTATTGCTTAGCCTAGTAAAAAGCATACTTAGTGGAAATCCGGTGGGGTGATTGGATCACAAGCCGATAGTGGACGTAGGCATTGAGGCCGAACTACTATAAACCTTTGTGTTGTGGTGCTTGCTTTTGTGGTGATTGTTTATATTAGCTTCGGCATCTTTTTTGATTAATCATCACTTGTAACTAGTTTATGTTAAGAAGTTAAAATTGGTTTAAATTGGTCATATTTGTAGCACACCCTATTCACCCCCCCTCTCTAGGGTTAGGATCCCAGGACTTTCACGTCAAAGGTGAGGCAAGGGGCAGACATCTTTATCATATAGCACTGGGCCAGCAGCCCCAATGCGGGGGCGCGAGTCACTTTCCTCTTGCAAGGTAAGCCTATCCATTATAAAAATAGAACGGGGCTTCTACGACTGCTCCTTCTGACGACTAGCTCCAACCACTAGCGGTTGGTAGCTTGCTTCCTCCTCCAATCTTCCGAGAAATGGAAATCCACTAGGTTCTCGGTTTCATGAGCCGTCTCCATCAAGGTGCACGATAGATGTCCCCTCGGCCTCATCCATCTGCTGATTCGTGGTGGGGGCTCTCCATCTCTAGGAAGATTGTGTCCAGGATCTGGTAATCTAAGCGTTGCTTCTTCTGGTCGGCTCGTATTAGCCTGTGCTTTATTACAGGTAGTCATTCCCCCTGTTCCGTTAGTCTTTTCAACGGTACTTTAATCTTAAGTCGCGGTCATGTCTCAACCCCCTCCCCCCAGTATAGTGACCGCTTCCATGTTTCCCCCGAATTTCATCAGTTCCAGGCTCAAGTGCCTGCTCATCCATCTTCATTCCAAAGGCGAACATCTCCATTGAGTGACTGTAACTGCTATGGTTTATAGTCAAGAGTTCTTAACAAACCCTTTCTTGTCGCGACTTTACTAGATAGGGTTTACCTTCGCTTCTTTTAAAGTAGACTCGGAGCTTCTTTCTTCTCCTGCGGAGCCCTGATAAAGTCATCGGCGGCGGGTTAAGTTCTCCTACTGCGGATTTGGCCATACGCTGATTCAGGAGCTTCTTCTTTTAGTCTAGGATTATGAAAAGAATAAAAAAAAAAGAAGCGGCTGGGCGAGAACAAGAAGCAGTCGTCTTCCGGCGGCCGGTAGCTCTACTAAGCGAAGAACCGCTCGCTGCCTTTTCTTAGCGAATAACATGTGCAGGTAGCCTAGGAGAAGAGAAGCAAGCTACCCTCGCCTACCTCCCATCTATATCTATAGGCGGCAATGGTAACAGCTGGTAAGCATGGTAACAGTATGGGCGGCCTGGCCGGCGCTCTGCGTTCTATCTAGGTTCCGCTCTTATGTACGCCCCACCTCACATAGAAGAAGGGTAACCTCTTCAATAGAAGAACCCGTGTGAGTGGGAGGGGATTCATTCATTCATTCATCGAATACATCTTCTTCCGTGATCTGTTTCATGTCAACTCTAATTAGTTATCAAAAGGCCTACTTTACAAAGGGAACGTCGTTTCCCGGGAACCGCGGTAACTGGCCGCATCGGCCTAGTAACCGTCGGTTCCCGCAACCAACCTTGTATTCTTTCTTTCTTTCTAAAGGGCTTGCGATTCATTACACCAAAGGCTTTCAGTGAACTATTGAAGCTATCGAGAGAGTACCAAATGCTGACGGTGACGAAGGTTTCGGTGGACGTGGAGCCCCATGAAACATTAAGTCGTTCAGTCGTGCTGCATCACGAGTCTAAGGTTACAAAAGCGTTCACCTACTTTGATAGGCATAGCATTGCAAGCAAATAGAGTAGAGAGCTTACCGTTTGTTTCTATTAGAGTCGCGAGCTTGTTGTAGTCGGTCCTAAAGGGAGAACTTGCTGCTTACTTGCTATATCCCCGCATCCTTGCACGGCTCGTTCTTCGAGCTCTGCTTCTCCCTTCCCCCTCTCCCCAGGGACCGACCATATGGAGTATAGCAAAGTGGTAAGGCATCGGTTTTTGGTACCGGTAAGCAAAGGCTCGAATCCTTTTACTCTAGATTATGAACACCCGATCGGATCTGTCAAGAATGAGCTGACGACTACAGGGGAAGCGGCTGACTACAGCCCCTAAGCACAGCTTGTAGCAAGCCAAAAGTTTGACTTGAACAAACTTTGCTAAGAGGAGAGAGAGAGAGAGAGAGAGAGAAGGGAAAGACAGACAACAGAAAGCAATCCTTCTAACCAGCCAACCCGCGGAGTTGAATTCAACCACAACCACAACAAAGACTTCGACTTCGGCCAGGTTCTTCCATCAATCTCCTAGCCCTTGCTTAACTCCTTGTTCCGTAAACTGGTCACTGGTTGATATGATCGGACCCTGGACACAAGAGAGCCCAGCCCGGGAGGAATGAATGGTTCCCTGACGCTTCATTGGACGGACGTTCGCAGTACCCCTCCCTTTAATCTAACCCTACCTCGCTTGCCCGGGCCTGCCGGCACAATAAGAGGCTAATCTGCTTGCTTGTACAGGCGAGGACCGCTCGGCTAGGGCGCGTCAAAGGAGCAGCGATATTCATTGACTTGATTCATTGTTCTTCAACAACCCCTAACCTAACAGGAACTTTTCAATAAGCCTCGTTCCCTAACCTGACTATAATGGGGGGGGGGCCTCTCTAATAAGGAAGGAAACCAAATAATCTCAATATGACAAGTTTGGTCCGATGGCTGAAAAAAGTGCTTTTTCCAAAAAAATTTAAACCTTTCGTAAGATTCATTTTTTCATGTTTTTATTTGTTAATGTTGCAAAAGTGTTTGGGCAGCTGTGACTTAGTATCACTTGTTGGTTTCCGTTTCTCTTTCAATAGCAATTCCTTGGAATCAAGCTGGACCGAGGATTCTTTTGAAATCAACATTCTTTTGGAGCCCCTTCTTTTGGAGCAGGAGCGCAAAACGAAGAAATAGAGGCAGAGCTCTTTTCCCGTATACGGGATCTGGAAGCCTAACAAGCTCATGGGCGTCCACCCCAACTCAACACTGGGGACTACGAGCGTCTGGTCAGGGAAAATTTAGCTAATTCGGTTAGTGTAAACCACTACTGAGAAAGGCTCTTTCAAGAATTGTTCGATGTAAAAATAACGCTTCTAAAAAGCGAGTTGCAAGATATGCTGGTTAACATGATGGTGGCCGAACCAAGAATCGAGGTTATTTTGAATCTGTCGCCTTTCCAAGACATTCGTTCAAAGACATACGACTTTATCGAGTAGAAGGTTGAACTTGTCAGTTCGATGCGCCATGAGTTTGAAAGAAATATTTTAGAAGCTAGCCTAAAGCACTTTATTCAAGATATCGAATAAAACAGACCCCAATCTTTAATATTTCAGGAATTCTATTCCCACTTCAATGACGAGGAATTCCGCCGGTTGCGCAACCCATAAGACTAAAAATAAGGTTGGTTGTACCTCTCTCGATTGATAGAAAGACATTCGGGAGCTGGGAGGGCCTATCGTGAGGGGACTTTCTTTCACGGTAGGCGAAGGTAAAGCGAGCTCAACGGCGAGCTTACCTTCTCTTTTTCCTCTACTATGTCATAGCGTTACCCGGATCTGCGGATCCCCTCATCATAAACAAACTACAAATTTAAAATTCTTATTGTTCTTACGACGAGCAAGACCCGGAATGGATTAACTAGATCCGGGAGGAGCTTACTGAGAGAACGCCGAACGGCGAGCTTGCTCAAAGAATCCATGGGGTTATCACCATGGAGGAAACCTCCTTGAAAGGCAACGCGGTAATAGAAACCTTCAAACATCTTTATTGTAAGACCCCGACCAGAGTGAACTCGGTTAGTACTAAGTAAGTCGTCTGTTAGTTCTAAGCTTGATTAGTGAGTTTTGGCTAAGTTGGGTTTGAAATAGCTTTGGGGAATTTTGATTGCTTTGTGATAGTGGGGCCCTTTGGGGTTTCATTTTTTTTACCTTGCATGCGCTTGAGGATTTATCGGAGATTTTTGCATTCATTTTTTTAATCCCGTTTTATTTATATTGTTAATCCCTACAACTTTCATGTTGATCCCGTGCCCGTTCGAGACCCCGAAACCCGATTTCATAGTCTTGAGGGCAAAACAGTCATTGTGCACAAAATCTATACCCAGAACTTGGCATTCCCGAAACACGCGAAACATATACCTTTTGGAAACTAGATATTTCGACAATCACTTTTCTCTTCTTCGTCGAATTCATTAGAAGCTCCGAAAGCCATGATTTCAGCCCAATTAGATTATTAGTAGTGGGGCCCACTCCCCATTTACTTATAAGAGAACTCTTTCTTCCTCATTTTCCCTTTTTAGCAAACTCCAATCCTAAGCTAGGGTTTCCCTTTCTTCTTTTTCTTCTTGCTTCTCCATCCTCAATCCACTCTCAAACTTGCACCAATAGGAGATTTGAGGCCATCATCTTCTTCACCTCCTTAAGAGCTTTCTCTCAATAGCTTTTGTGGAGAAAACCTCCCATTCCAAGACTCCCTTTAAGCTTACTCTTGCCATTAGAGGACCTTACAAGTAAGTAATCCTTCCCTTCTTCTAGATATGTGTTCTCATAGCCTAAGGGAATCTCGATCCCTATTATTGAAGCCTCTTCCTCCCCATGCTATGTTTTGACTCTTTTAGGGTTTTATTTTTCGTTTCTGCTTGTAGCTTGGACCATTGACTAGGAGGGCTTGTTAGAGCTTGATTTGCTTATTAAGAGACCAAGGCAAGTGGATGATTTAATTTTTATAAGCTTTCAATGATTTTTTGTATTTTCTACTCATGCCTATTTATTGCATTGCTTTGAAATAAATGCTCATGAAGAGCCTTGTTAGTGCATTTATGGTCATAGAGATGTGTTGGTTCATAGCATTTAATTTCCTCTTGTTTTGTCCCAAATGCACTCTTATGTGAAATGGTTTCCTTCTTTCTTTCCTTGTATTGAATGTGATGATGATGGAGGAGAATGGGATGGATGTTTTGAGAGATTTGATTTTGTTTGAATGGAGTTTTAGACTCCTCATTTGATGTATAAAAGTGGCTAGAAAGAGGTTGTAGAAGAAAGAGATAGAGAGGAGCTAAACTGGTCCGGAATCAGTTTCTGGACAGTTCGCTCAAGCGAACATGACACTTCTCTAGAGCGAAGTGTCCAGAAAAAGGGTTTGGAGCATTCCAGTAGGTTTGTCGCTCGAGCGGACATCCCAGAACTTGTTCCAGAAACTCGTTGGTTCGAGCGCACTAAAACTTCGCTCGAGCCAATGAGTTTGTTCGAGCGAACTCAACTGCGCTCGAGCGAACCCACCCGGAGAGCCATTCCAGAGTGCTCCTCGCTCGAGCGAACTCTCCGGTTCGCTCGAGCGATGAGCTTTGTTGGTCAATGGCTATGTTCGGGACAATGATGAACTATTTAAACATGTTGGGACTATTCATTGGGAACCCCTCTATGTCAAGGAGATTTACTAAGCAATGTATGAGGCCATTTGAGAAAGGAACCATATCACGAAGATTTCATTTGAAGTTTGAAAATTTAAAGTGTATTAGGAGCCCAGAATGTCCCCAAACTCAAGGGTACCAAATGGTTATTAGATTGACATACGGGATCCCTATTCACTTCAAATAAATCTTGAACCCGATACTTTATCCGGAATTTCAATTGTTTATGGTATTTTATCGATCCCGAGATTTATACTACATGCCTTGTTTTCCCGAAAGCATTGAATTACACTTGAAATAGTTACTTGTCTTGAAGTGCATTGCACCACATGAAATGACAATGTGCCCTTGAGCACCCCGTCCTGCCCGTTTATTTATTTGTACTTGATTTACTTGCACATGTCTCGATTTGTTATTTGACCTATTAGTCGGCACCACTAAGCTTGGATAATCCTGTTGGTTTGATCCACCGACTTGGAGATTCCCCTCTTGTCCCGCCAGCTGCAGTTTGGATCCCGCTACCCGGTTATTACCGTGGTCTTGTCTTGATGCCGCAGATTGCTACTGTGGTTCCCAATGCCTGGCTCGCTACCGTGGTCATGTATAGTATATGTATATGTATATGTATTTATAAGATCCACTGTTTCTCCTCACCTCGAGTGACTGAGATCAGTGCCTAGTTATTGCTCTGTCACTTTAGTGTGGTTTAAACACTATAGAAATTGTTATTTAAACAGGTTTACATGATTTTGAAGGTAAATTCATTTATTATCATATTTTCATTGTATTTTACCCATTTGTCAAACCGTCGTGTTTGACCCACTCTTTGGTACTCAGTCCCGTTGTTGGTTATCCCGAGGAGGAGCAGGAGGAGGCGGTCGGAGAACCGCAACCTTTAGTTAAGTGGCATGCTGATGACGTCATTTAGACGATTGGTTGCTATGAGAGACTTAATATTTTGGGAAACTATTTAACCATTCTTTGGATTGGTATTTTGTTTATATTGGCCTTTGTTGGCCTCTATTTTTGGAGAATGTAACTAAATGATCTTTTGTTTAAACTTTAACTTACTTTTGGGTAACATGCTAATGATCATTGCTCATTCTGATACGGTACTATACTTGTGTTATTATCTTTATGATTTGAGATAGATTGAATATTTGATTTGCTACACGCTTCCGCACTTAATAGAAATGTTCATATATGGTTGTGATATCCTCACCGCGAACAACTGTGGGAAATTAAATAAGTGTGTGCACCTTGTTGACACACTCTACATATTAACCATTCGCCACACCACCATCATTAATGTCCCGATCCCGGATTAGGACCTCGGTAGCCTGGTCCGGGGTCGCGACATTTATTATGGCAACGGGGATGGGAACCTTGGTAGGAATTAAGGAGGGTTCTAGGCGAGTAGGTTTGATGCTAGCTCTGTTGCCTTGGCATTGGCTTTTATTCCTCGCAAAGGCGCCATCTTTCTTAAGTGAAAACGTGATTTTCATAGGCCTCTAGGTCCTTTACTGGTGCTCTGCCTGAAAATACAATAATTGAGTTTTTGAGACCAGTGTGATAAATGGGCTTTTGAGACTCCATTTTGTTAACAACAGGTACTGTTTCTGCCTTCACGGGTAAGGATCATCTGTGCTATGAGTTAAGGATCGTCTGTGCTATGAGTCTCTCTTCCTCATAGTGGTCTAAGGAATGGAGTCAATCTTCCTCAATAGTGGCTAAGGCACGAAAGTATGATTGATGATCTTCTGCTAATGCTAGCATCTTTTTCATCTCTAATCTCATCTATGCTTCCAGAAAAAGTGTAACCTACCCGTTAATAATTAAATAAAGGGGCTGGCTGCTCTCCTCGATTTCAAAGAGAATTTAGTGGTCGATTTCATCACAAGCAATTAAGTGTCTTTTTCCGCTCTTCGATTTAGCAAAAGTAAGCCCGCGCTCTCCTTAATTTCACAAAGAATTGAGTGGTTTTTGCTCCCCAATTTCGCATTTGAGCGGCTTTCGCTTCCCTTCTTTGAAATCTAGATCTTCTCTTTCTGTGTCTATCAATCTTCCTGCCCCAAGCCCCTGTTGTCTCTAGGGCTTGATTGTTTGATAGAGACCGACTTGCTTTCATAAGCACTTGTTGGCAAGTTCGGAAAAAGGCTTTGGCGGGAACTAACTCGATGTGGCTCCGGTTCAGTACTGCCTCTCGCTTAGAATCTCTTCCAGCTGAGCTGCACTAACAGGCTTACGTAAAGTAAAGAAAATGTGACTTACTACATGCGAAAGCTTTTGCTTCTTCCTTTCCTTCTGCTGGCAAGTAGCTCTCCTTCTTTCCTGTAGTTCAGGATTCTCCCTCGATGCCCACATCTATTTAGTCAAAAGGCTAATTCAATCGCTCTGAGGAAGTACTATAACTTGAATTAGTATCTCAAATAGGGCGATATCAGGCCTTTTGTGCGATATCGATCTTCTATTTATGGTAAGCGGTCTACCCTTCCCCTTACTAGATCAAATAGGGCAATTCGTAATGCTCTCTTCCTTCCCACCTTCCCTCTGCTGCTCTTCCCGGCCCTTTCAATTGGTTTGTCGTCTCTCCTTTGATTCCCGTTCTTCCTTTCATTCAATAGATCTCTTGCCCTTGGTTAAACATGAATTATTTTAAAAAGAAATCCACTAAGAGAATATTATAAGTAATCCTTCATGCACTGAAAGAGAGGGAGGACCACACCCCAACTAAGAATAAAAACTTGGGGTGGGGAACTCCCGTAAATAAGGTTTGAATAGTACAGGAAAGGAAAAACAACTATAGAGTATGCCCCTAATTGAGTAGGGAATGATTATATCAACCATTCAGAAAGAAGTAAAGCTAATAGTATGGTAAACAGGAGCAAGACGGTATGCAATCAATTAATGGAAAGGATATAGGAGATGGAATCAACTCTATCTGTCCGTTACTCTGTCCACAAATAGCGTCCTTTGCTTCTTCATTCCTGGCTGGCAAGCTCAGTTCTGTTCTAATCACTTTGATTCCCGTACACCAATACCTTCATTCAAATAGATATATTCCCTTTCCTAATATGGAAAGTACTTCTGTAAGCGAATCCCTTGTTTCTTTGGCTTGCTTCTTAAGCCAATAAGTCCTGTGCCTGGTAGGTGCAATCAGTCTGTCCCTTACCTGTCCATTCAAGCCTTTCAATATCTCGTCTAGCCCTGGCTTCTGTCGTACTCTCCTCTATCGAGAATTGGTTTATCACAATTGTCCTATTTAAAACGGATGCCGCTCCTCTAGTAGCCGTTGTTTGCTTCATCGGTTTCAATATCCTTTGCTTGGTTAATTTCTTCCCGCTCTACTGACCTTGACTACTTGACTAACTAATAAGGCTAGCAATCGCTCGTTTTTCTCATTAGCACGATAGGTGGGTGTCGCGACCCCGGAACGGATCCCGGGCCCGCGACGCTTCTGCTTAGTGCGTCGTACATTGTAGATATACTTTCCCACAGGTTCCCGCGGTGAGGATTCCCAAAGACACGCGGAATCTGACTCACACGTTAAAAATTTGCGGAAGCGTGTAGCAAAACACATCAAGATGAGCACCAATAAAATATTTAAGTGCTATGATGAATAAGATCAAAACATAGTATCAAAGAAAGAAGTTCACGTGGCATTCCCAACATAGTTCAAGTTACAAGATTAACACAAGAGTAAATTAAGTTTGGTTACAACCCTTAAGAAGCCAACAGAGGCTAATACACTTCTCAAAATATAACAAAAGAAGCCCCAAGACAAAAGGTGACGAGACTCGAGAACCCGCCCGACGTCTAAATGACATCGTCGGGCTGCCACTCTCTCACAGGGGTTGGCTCACAAGCCTCCTCCTGATGCTCCTCCTCAAAGGTAGCGTCTCCTGCACCTGGGCACCAACAAACAAGGATCAAACACAACGGTTTGGCAGGTAATCAATTTAGGCACGAACATGAAAAATAGCGTTTGAAGAAAACATGTAAGCAATTCTTGACTTGAAATACTATATTGACTGAGATACCAAAACAAACTAGCATGAGTACATAATATATCATGAATAGTTATCATCCACAAAGAGCCCATCCTTTCTCTATCATTTATATAATGAAAAGAGCAAGCACGCACGACAAGCACGATATACATAATATAAGCACGACACGATTTCCCACAAAGACGGGAATTGCGGCCGCGGAACCGGACACGCACGATGTGTAATAAATACACGACCAGTCTGCAGACAGTCCACATGTTTAAAGACCCCCAGACAGTGGATCATACTGAAAGGGCAGTCTAAGCTCAGTGGTGGTTACTTAATTCATGAATGCACAAAACACTCGAAACACGATCAAAGCATGTCGAGATAAAAAGGGGGAAATCACTTATCAAAACACGACGAACACGACTAGCAAGAGGCATAATATTTATGCATAACACACTTAGGAAGTGATCCCCTTTTTCTTGAAACAAGACTTCAAAACAAGCTTATACTTGAAATCTAAAACGAGTACACGATGGTACTTAACGTACTCAAAACGGAATTCAAACACGAAATCTGACAAGCATGTGTTAAGGCTACTAATTGACCCTTGTGTAATTGGGATTCCAATTGTCAGAATATACAAGAGTTGGCGTCCCCGAAGTTGAGTTGCATTTCAAAATCCCATTTACACAATGTCAAGTCAAAACCCTTAACATAGTCTAGTTTTCCACCCTCAAGAAATTACAGAAATGAAATAATTCTTCTTCCTGAATCTGGCAGGTTTGCTCGAGCGAACTTTACACGGTAATGACACTTCGCTCGAGCGAGACGGTTCGTTCGAGCGAATAATAAAATGCGCTCGAACGGATAGCTCTCTGTCTGCGCTCGGACCAAACAGAGGCTTGGTCGCTCGAGCGAACCCAGGGGTCGCTCGAGCGAACAAGCTGCTGCCTGTGCTCGCTGAGTGCAAAAACTGCCTTTCTTTTACACATCTTTCACCACATTCTTCTTCTTCTTCTCATCCATCAATCACACATGATCCCTTGAGCCTTCATGCTCACCAAGGGTTCATTTATCACAATGTCAAGCATCAAAATCAAATAAAACATATCCATGAAGCTTGTAAACAATTTTTATGCACAATTTCTAAAACAACAATGAAATCAAAATACACATGCATCATTCCTATAGAGATTACTTGCCTTGACCAATGCTAAAAATACTCCTCTTCAAACTCTTCCTCAAGCTATTCTCACACTACAAGAAACCCAAGAGAAAAACCACACAACTCACGCAAAAGGAAACAAGGAACCCATTTAACAAAAAGGGTTTGTAACTATGAAAATCATGATCTTAGAGAACTAAAAAGACTTCATGAAAAGCAAGGATTGAAACTCTTACCTAACAATGGCCAAACAAGAAGAGAGGAAGGAAATGGAGCTTTTGCCCACTTAGAAACTCAAGAAACTTGCATCAATTGGAGGCTTAGGAGGAGAGGAAGAAGATAGTAGCCTTGGACTCTTCTTTGGAGTCTTCTAGCTAGGTCATGCAAGAGAAATGAAGTGGAAGAGAAAAAGGGTTTTCCTTGCCCTAGGTTAAGAAAGTTGCAGAGATTGGGGAAATGAATGAAAAGAGAGGGAGATGGGGCTTTAGTGATGGAAATGGGCCCCAAATAACTTGAACTTTGAAGTGACCAAAACACGATCTTGTGGGCCTCGGATGACTTCGACGAAGACGGATAAAACGATCGTCGAAATATCTAGCTTCCAAAAAGTATATTTTTGTCATGGTTTTGAGATCTCGAAATTTGTGTCCAGATTTGTGCATAAAAGACAATTTTACCCTCATTGGGCCAAAACATGGGTTTTTGGGCTTCAAACATGAATGGGCCTAAGACGAAAGTTGTAATACATAGAAAAATCATTCAAAGGAAATCAAAATCACAATCACACGGAAACCGATACGATCTTCCCAAACTTACACGTGCACTCGGGCCTTTCCGAGTGTGTTTAACTAATATTGAACGTTCTCAAAATTCCCAAAGCTATGTCCAAGACTAAACTAATCATTTCTAGCCCAACAACAACTAAACCCACTTAGGACTAAACACATACTAATCGCACACTAATCGAAATGGCCTGGGTCGGGGTCTAACATCCTCCACCCCTTAGGATATTTGGCCCACCAAATAAATCAAACAATTACCTCTTGTAAAAGCTGTGGATACTTCCTCTGTACTTGCTCTCTCAGTTCCCAGGTGGCTTCTTCTGGCTCGTGATTTTCCAAAGTACCTTGACCTAATGAATGGTTCGGTTTCTCAATTCTTGCTCTTTGGTGTCAATGATCTTGAACGATCTTTCCACATACGAGGCATCTTCCCGAATTTCCAAAGGCTCATGCTGTAGAATGTGTGAAGGACTAGAGACGTATTTCTTGAGCATAGAAACATGAAAAACATTGTGCACCCCGGAGAGTTCCGACGGTAACGCAAGTCTATAAGCGACATCTCCAATCTTGCTGAAAATCTCATACGGACCAATAAACCTTTTAGACAATTTGCCCTTCTGACCGAACCTCAAAGTCCCTCTAGCTGGTGAGATCTTCAAGAACACCTTGTCACCCACCTGAAACTGCAATTCTCTTCTGCGAGTATCTGCATAACTCTTCTGTCTACTTCGGGCGATCTTCAACCGTTCATGAATCAGCTTCACCTTGTCACTTGTCTCTCCAACTATCGTCGGTCCATGAAAACTACGTTCACCGACTTCTTCCCAGCAAACCGGAGTTCTGCATCTTCTACCATAAAGTGCCTCGAAAGGTGCCATACCAATGCTCGAGTGGTAACTATTGTTATAAGCAAATTCACAAAGAGGTAAGCACTCATCCCACTGAATTTTGAAATCCAATACACAAGCACGCAACATGTCTTCGAGAGTCTGTATCGTCCTTTCTGACTGACCATCGGTCTGAGGATGATAAGCTGTGCTGAATTGAAGTTTGGTACCCATCGACTCATGAAGAGTTTTTCAAAACTTTGAAACAAACCTACTGTCCCTGTCTGAAGTAATGGAGACGGGCTGACCATGTTTACTAGCAATCTCATCAACAAATAACTTTGCCAGTGGTGCCATATGCATCATATTCCCTGTCTTCATCGGAATGAAGTGAGCAAACTTTGTCAGACGACCTACGATGATCCAAATGGCATTATTTCCCTTCTTGGTATTTGGCAAACCGGAAACGAAATCCATGGTGATGTGCTCCCATTTCCACTCCGGAATCTCCAAAGGTTGTAACAAACCTGGAGGCTTCTGATGCTCTGCCTTAATCAACTGACAAGTTAGACAACGAGACACAAAAGCTGCTATCTCTCTCTTCATGTTGTTCCACCAAAATCTATTCTTCAAATTGTGGTACATCTTCGTGCCACCCGGATGCATAGAATATCTCGTGCTGTTAGCTTCATTCATTATTTCACTATTCAAATCATCCACATTTGGCACACACAACCGGTCACGGAAAAACAATATCCCATTCACCATCTTGAAATCGGGACGTTCTGCAATAACTTCTACTATCTTTGCCAAGTCTGGGTCTTGCAACTGATTTTCCTTGATCTTCTGAATGAAGGTAGGTTCTGATACTGTCATGTTAGCTAACATCGCACCCAATCTTAGGGTTTGTACTTCTACACTCAACTCTTCAAACTGCTGTAAGACACCCATTCCTCTCAAATTGGCCATAGCCACTGATTTCCTACTCAATGCGTCTGCTACCACATTCACTTTGCCTGGATGGTACTTGATGGGAAAGTCATAATCTTTGATATACTCCATCCACCTTCTCTGCCTCATATTCAGATCCTTCTGCGAAAACAAATACTGTAAGCTTCGGTGGTCGGAATGAACTTCAAACTTCTCTCCATAGAGATAGTGCCTCCACATCTTCAATGCGAAAACAACTGCTGACAACTCCAAGTCGTGAGTCGCATAATTCTTCTCATGGTCCTTCAGCTGTCTCGAGCCATAAGCAATCACTTTGCCCTCTTGCATCAATACACAACCCAGTCCCACATTCGAAGCATCTGTGTAAACAATAAATCCGTCGTTGCCCGATGGTAATGTAAGGATTGGAGCTGTGGTTAACCTTCCTTTCAACTCTTGAAAACTGGTTTCACATTGATCGGTCCACACAAATGGGACATTCTTCCTAGTCGATTTTGTCAACGGGGCTGCAATGGACGAAAAACCTTGGACAAATCTTCTGTAGTAGCCTGCTAACCCCAAAAAGCTTCTAATTTTTGTCACACTGCTGGGCCTCACCCAATTAACAACTGCCTCTATCTTGGCTGGATCAACTGCTAAACCTTCTCTGGAGATGATGTGGCCTAGAAAAGCAACTTGCTCTAACCAGAATTCACACTTACTGAGTTTTGCATATAACTGGTTGTCCCTCAAGAGCTGCAACGCTATCCTCAAATGTTCTTCATGCTCCTTCTTACTCTTGGAATACACTAGGACATCATCAATAAACACTACTGTGGAGTGATCCAAATAGGGTGCAAAGACCTTGTTCATCAAAGCCATAAAGACTGCGGGTGTATTCGTTAAACCAAAGGGCATCACTAAGAACTCATAGTGCCCATATCTTGTTCTAAAGGCTGTCTTCTGAACATCTGAGTCTCTAACCCTCAACTGATGGTACCCTGACCTCAAGTCTATCTTGGAAAAATAGGCTGCTCATTGCAATTGGTCAAACAATTCGTCTATCCTTGGTAATGGATACTTGTTCTTCACGGTCACATGGTTCAACTTCCGGTAATCTATGCACATCCTCAAACTTCCATCCTTCTTTTTCACAAACAACACTGGTGCTCCCCACGGTGAAACACTTGGCCTAATAAAACCTTTGCTCAACAAATCCTGCAATTGGAGCTTTAGCTCACCCATTTCTGCTGGAGCCATCCTGTATGGTGCAATCGAGATCGGAGCTGTCCCTGGAAGGAGCTCAATTGTGAACTCAACTTCTCTAATTGGTGGTAAACCCGGGATTTCTTCTGGAAAAACATCCTGAAATTCACACACAATGGGGATATCCTCCACCCCTTGGGACTGTTTATCCTTCGTGATAAATGCAATAAATGCCTAACACCCACTCTGAACTAATCTGCTTGCCTTCAACACTGAAATAAACCATGCTTGAGATTTCCTCATGTTCCCCTGAAATATCAATTCTGCCTGTGGTCCTTGGAATCTGAATGTGATGGTCTTACTAAAACAATCCATGGTAGCATGATATGCTTCTAACCAATCCATGCCTAAAATGACATCAAAATCATGCATGTCCAAAACTATGAGGTTGGCCGGTAGATTAACATCTCCTAACAACACTGTACAACTAGGGTAATGGTTTCTACACACAACTTGTTTCCCTACTGGAGTGGTCACTACCAAAATGTAATCCAACTCACTACGTGGTGCATCAATCAACTTAGCAAAACTAGGAGATGCAAAGGAGTGTGTGGATCCAGGATCAAATAAAATCTGGGCTTCTACCCCACAAACAAGAAGTTTACCTTCTACCACGTCTCCTGCAGCTTCAGCATCTGCACGGTTGAGATAGTACAAACGTCCATGCATCTGTAGTCTGTTCGGTACTTGGTTCTGCCTTCCTTGGCCTTGTCTGTTCTGCTGTGGAGGACGAGCATTCTGATTCTGTGCTGTTTGCCTAGCCTGCTGCTGCTGCTGTTGAGGTGGTCTCTTCTGATTCTGCATTGGTGGTTGGTTCTGAGGAGCTACTTGTCTCTGTTGCTGGTTTCTGTTCCCTTGAATCTGAAGTAGTGGGCAATCCTTGATTGAATGGTTCATAGCCCCACACTTGAAACAGGCACCCATGGCCTTACGACATTCGTGGGTTTCATGATTCTTGCCACAATGTCCACAACCTTGCCTCACATGACCTTGTTCTTGCCTTGGCTTCTTGCCCTGCTGTTGCCTCTGATTCTGCTGCTAATATTTTTGCTTCTTGTCCTGAACAATCATGTTGTTAATATCTTCAAATGTATATGCCCGCTTGACTGCCTCATCATATGTAGCTGGGGGAACTACTCCTATTACATCTCTCATGATGATCGGGTTCAATCCTTCCAAAAACTTAGTTATTTTCTTCTGTTCCGTGTCAATCATCTCGGTGGCATACCTAGCTAATCTTTCGAATTTGGTGACATAATCCAACACCGTCATGCTACCTTGCTTGAGTTGTTGAAACTCAATAGCCTTCTGCCTCTTGACATGAGAGGGAATATATTTGTCTTGGGACTGTATCTTGAACGTTGTCCATGCCTCCTCGTCAGCCATCACTGCATATGGGTCCTTGACTGTTTGGCACCACCTATCTGCAAGCCCATAAAATAATGAAGCTGTGAGGTTAACCTTCTGTATTCCCGTGCACATGAAGACATCGAAGATCTTCTAAATATTGACTAGCCAGTCATCTGCCGTTAACGGGTCCTCATTGCCCGAAAATTCCTTACGTGCTCTCTTCCTAAATTTCTCAAACAGTGCATTAGGGTCAGGATCCCTATTCTGAATAACAATCTATGGACCCACGGGTGGTGCTACATTCCTGTTCTAGAGAACTTCTAACAATTGTCTCTGAACTTGTGCCATCTCATCATCTTTCTTTGCTAGTTGTTCTTGGAATCTTGCTTGGTTCTCATTAGCCTGTCTTTGCTGTGCTATCATTGCTTGCATGAGTTCCTGAAACTGTGTGGCTGTCGGTGTCTCAGATGCATCTGACTCATTCTGATTACTGCCGGAAGCATGATGATTTGGAGCTTTGCTTGGAGGCATATTGCTGTAAAACAAAGAGTTAGTACACAATAACCATGGTACAAGGGTTTCTAAGGTCCTATACTAACGAATCTATCGAACTCACGAATCCTCGCCACGTTCCTAAGACCTTTCTAGTTTCTTTTAAGTGCCTGAAACATGTCTCGCTCTGATACCAGTCCTGTCGCGACCCAGGAACGGATCCCGGGCCCGCGACGCTTCTGCTTAGTGCGTCGTACATTGTAGATATACTTTCCCACAGGTTCCCGCGGTGAGGATTCCCAAAGACATGCGGAATCTGACTCACACGTTAAAAATTTGCGGAAGCGTGTAGCAAAACACAACAAGATGAGCACCAATAAAATATTTAAGTGCTATGATGAATAAGATCAAAACATAGTATCAAAGAAAGAAGTTCACGTGGCATTCCCAACATAGTTCAAGTTACAGGATTAACACAAGATTAAATTAAGTTTGGTTACAACCCTTAAGAAGCCAACAGAGGCTAATACACTTCTCAAAATATAACAAAAGAAACCCCAAGACAAAAGGTGACGAGACTCGAGAACCCGCCCGACGTCTAAATGACATCGTCGGGCTGCCACTCTCTCACAGGGGTTGGCTCACAAGCCTCCTCCTGACGCTCCTCCTCAAAGGTAGCGTCTCCTGCACCTGGGCACTAACAAACAAGGATCAAACACAACGGTTTGGCAGGTAATCAATTTAGGCACGAACATGAAAAATAGCGTTTGAAGAAAACATGTAAGCAATTCTTGACTTGAAATACTATATTGACTGAGATACCAAAACAAACTAGCATGAGTACATAATATATCATGAATAGTTATCATCCACAAAGAGCCCATCCTTTCTCTATCATTTATATAATGAAAAGAGCAAGCACGCACGACAAGCACGATATACATAATATAAGCACGACACGATTTCCCACAAAGACGGGAATTGCGGCCGCGGAACCGGACACGCACGATGTGTAATAAATACACGACCAGTCTGCAGACAGTCCACATGTTTAAAGATCCCCAGACAGTGGATCAAACCGAAAGGGCAGTCTAAGCTCAGTGGTGTTTACTTAATTCATGAATGCACAAAACACTCGAAACACGATCAAAGCAAGTCGAGATAAAAAGGGGGAAATCACTTATTAAAACCGACGAACACGACTAGCAAGAGGCATAATATTTATGCAGAACACGCTTAGGAAGTGATCCCCTTTTTCTTGAAAAAACACTTCAACACAAGCTTATACTTGAAATCTAAAACAAGTACACGATGGTACTTAACGTACTCAAAACGGAATTCAAACACGAAATCTGACAAGCATGTGTTAAGGCTACTAATTGACCCTTGTGTAATTGGGATTCCAAATGTCAGAATATACAAGAGTTGGCGTCCCCGAAGTTGAGTTGCATTTCAAAATCCCATTTACACAATGTCAAGTCAAAACCCTTAACATAGTCTAGTTTTCCACCCTCGAGAAATTACAGAAATGAAATAATTCTTCTTCCTGAATCTGGCAGGTTCGCTCGAGCGAACTTTACACGGTAATGACACTTCGCTCGAGCGAGACAGTTCGTTCGAGGGAATAATAAAATGCGCCCTAACGGACAGCTCTCTGTCTGCGCTCGGACCAAACAGAGGCTTGGTCGCTCGAGCGAACAAGCTGCTGCCTGTGCTCGCTGAGTGCAGAAACTGCCTTTCTTTTACACATCTTTCACCACATTCTTCTTCTTCTTCTCATCCATCAATCACACATGATCCCTTGAACCTTCATGCTCACCAAGGGTTCATTTATCACAATGTCAAGCATCAAAATCAAATAAAACATATCCATGAAGCTTGTAAACAATTTTTATGCACAATTTCTAAAACAACAATGAAATCAAAATACACATGCATCATTCCTATAGAGATTACTTGCCTTGACCAATGCAAAAAATACTCCTCTTCAAACTCTTCCTCAAGCTATTCTCACACTACAAGAAACCCAAGAGAAAAACCACACAACTCACTCAAAAGGAAACAAGGAACCCATTTAACAAAAAGGGTTTGTAACTATGAAAATCATGATCTTAGAGAACTAAAAAGACTTCATGAAAAGCAAGGATTGAAACTCTTACCTAACAATGGCCAAACAAGAAGAGAGGAAGGAAATGGAGCTTTTGCCCACTTAGAAACTCAAGAAACTTGCATCAATTGGAGGCTTAGGAGGAGAGGAAGAAGATAGTAGCATTGGACTCTTCTTTGGAGTCTTCTAGCTACGTCATGCAAGAGAAATGAAGTGGAAGAGAAAAAGGGTTTTCCTTGCCCTAGGTTAAGAAAGTTGCAGAGATTGGGGAAATGAATGAAAAGAGAGGGAGATGGGGCTCTAGTGATGGAAATGGGCCCCAAATAACCTGAACTTTGAAGTGACCAAAACACGATCTTGTGGGCCTCGGATGACTTCGACGAAGACGGATAAAACGATCGTCGAAATATCTAGCTTCCAAAAAGTATATTTTTGACATGGTTTTGAGATCTCGAAATTTGTGTCCAGATTTGTGCATAAAAGACAATTTTACCCTCATTGGGCCAAGACATGGGTTTTTGGGCTTCAAACATGAATGGGCCTAAGACGAAAGTTGTAACACATAGAAAAATCATTCAAAGGAAATCAAAATCACAATCACACAAAAACCGATACGATCTTCCCAAACTTACACGTGCACTCGGGCCTTTCCGAGTGTGTCTAACTAATACTGAACGTTCTCAAAATTCACAAAGCTATGTCCAAGACTAAACTAATCATTTCTAACCCAACAACAACTAAACCCACTTAGGACTAAACACATACTAATCGCACACTAATCGAAATGGCCTGGGTCGGGGTCTAACAGTGGGTAATCCCTTCTGTTATGAGTGAATCTCTATGGCTTATTTTTTTACTTTCGTAGGCCTATTTTTTGTAAGATGAAGTCCTGTTAAAGCGCTCCTCTGGTGGAGGTACTATTGCCAGTCAAAACTCTCGCTAATAAGGCTTAAGAAGGCTTTCCATTTGATGGAATCCCGTCCTTCCTTTTAGAGATACGATAGCAATTCCCTTCCAGTGCTTTATAGTAAACTCTTCTCTGAAAGTACTTTCCTTTTCCTTCTCTTTGTCAAGCAAGGAATAACCAACCCGAGGGAAGTATTTGTTAAGCAAATCCGTAAGCAAATAGGGAAAGAAGTTAAATAGGGGCATAACGGGAATAGAAGCAGTCAATCGGTAGAAGGCGAGTAACTCTCATAAGAGGTCTTCCCGGTCGAGTTGTCTGAGGGAAATTGTATCAGTATCAACAACTGTCACAACGGTCCTGTAACTGTGGAAAAGGGTCATGTGTTTCAATCGCTTGAATCGGTTTTCTCGTTATTAGAGAGGATTATAACTGTAGCAAACGTTCGGCAATACAGGGTATGCAAAAGAAAGATAAGCTTAAGATGCTATAATAGCTTCAGCCTGATCGATCCGCCTTTAGTATTGGTAAGTTCCCTTGTAAGTCTCTATCGTTAGAAGGCCATTTCTTTTTAGTGAAAAGGAAACTTAAAAAGAGCTATAAGCTCCCTTGCTTGTTCACGTTTAGGAGAGTCGTTTTCCACGGTCTACTATTCCTTTCCTGTAATTCAATATCCCCCTTTCCCTCTATCTAGTACTTGCTCGGGACTCGCTTGCGCTAAGCCTCAGGGAGTAAATAGGAGCCTCACTTTGGAGAATTCCTTGAGAATGATAAATAGCACTCATCCGTAGCTTGGTTCCTTACTTGAGGAGTGAAAGGCTGGCAGTAGCATACATACATAGGGGTATGCCCTTCGGTAAACATTCCTTTAGCAAGTAATATGTTGCTTGTTCCCGTGCTTCCGTTCAATATCTCCCCTCTCCATTCTTTGAGTTCGCATTAACATTTCCCATTACTCTGTCTCATAGGGCATTTCTAAGTAGCAAGAAGCTCTGTTCAATCAATCTCATAAGGAATTTACTGAAGCAAAAAGAACTATCGATAATAGTGCCTTTCTTTTAGGCATAGAAGTTAAACTGGAATGATACCTTCCGGGTTAAGCGCGATTGAAGTATTTAAGTATCTTTCTATTCTGTATTGAAGTATGGGTTAAGCGCGATTGAAGTATTCATTACTTCCCTCTCTCCTGTAGTAGCACTCTATTCTACTAGTACTGATGAGTAAGAAACTCTCTTCAAGCTCAGTTAGTAAAGGAATCCAGAGATAGGTTCACCTATTAGAAGTTTCGATCTATGGGCTTTCTTTATTTAGTAAGGAGCCTTGTTAAATAGATCAGAGAGGGGATATACCTATAACAACGAAAGATAAAAGGTTCTCTTTTAAAGGAATTCAGAATTCAAGAAGATTAGATTATTTGTTGACTTTTATAGAAGGTTGACTTTTATAGAAGCTAAGGCAAGAAGTCAATCGCTTTCGGTATCTCTTGCTTCTTTGGTTAGTTCAATATGAGTGGCAGGCGCAAACTGGCGCAGGCAATATATATATTAATAATAATTATAAATAGGCGATTGAAGTAATAAAGTCAAGCTTTTGCCAGAGGATGAGTCTTTCAAGTATCGGTAGCATTCCCTTTATCAAAGTCTAGTACGCTAGGGACTCTCTTCAAGTGGAGTAAACAAAACGGGAGGCACAATTAGTTGAGTCTAGCATTCCTTTGCAATTCCCTTCCTTTAATTCAATAGTTTGACTTGATTCCTGTCTGTGAATTCAATATGCTCTTCCCGCTCAGGTTAGCTGTACTCTCGTGTAGCAGTTAACGCTTGGTGGATAGGGCGAATCCCTTCCTTAAATAGATCGATGCTTGTTTGCTTCCTTAACGAATACAATTCCCCCTTCATCACTCTCTATCTCCGACCCTTGCCATTAGTTAGCTCGCACTTCCCTTGCTTACCCTAAAGAACTAAATCAAACCAAAAAAGGCAAGAGTTTTCACAATGGGATGGAGCTTAAACCCTCAATCGGCGGGGAGGCTTTCCTCTCAGAAGGTATATAGATAGTTTCTCTCCGATTGCCAAGGCCAGTTCAAGCGTCTTTTCAACAAGCAAAGAAAAAAACGGAATTCCTCTTACTCATATACCCTACTCTGCTTATTCATTCTATAATGCCAGTGGTTAAACCACCAATAGCATTAGCATTAGCAATTTCCCCAGAAGATTGGGATCAAGATCGAGCAACAGAGGCACGGTGTAAGACCCCGACCCGAGTGAACCCGTTTAGTGCTAATTAAGTTGCGTGTTAGTGCTAAGCTTGATTAGTGTTTTTGGTCTAGTTGGGTTTGGAATAGCCTTGATTCTAGTTTTGGGCCTTTTGGAGTGATTGATAGCTTGTGGGGCCCTTTGGGGGTTCCCTTTTTCGGCTTTGCATTTTCTTGTGAAATTTTCCCGACGTATTTTAAATTGTATTTTGGCCCGTTGCATTCATCTTGTGGATTCTTACAACTTTCATGTTGATCCCGTGTCCATTCGAGGCCCCGAAACCCGATTTCATAGCCTTGAGGGTAAGTAAAACAGTCATTTCACACCAAATTTGTACCCAAAACTTAATATTCTCGAAACTCGCGAAACATACACTTTTTGGAAACTAGATATTTCGACGAACATTTCTTCCTCCTTCGTCGAATTCATTCGAGGACCCGAGAGAGATGATTTCAGCCAACGTAGTTCTTTAAGTTGTGGGACCCAACCACCCAAGTGTTAACAAAGAGGAACCCTTCCCTTCCTTCTCCATTTTCATGTTCCAGCACAACTATTGAGTCTAGGGTTCTTCCTTGCTTTTCTTTTCTTCTTCTTGCTTCTCCATCTCCAAGCCTCACCAAGAGCTCATCAATCAAGAAATGGAGATTTCCAATCTCTTCCTCATCTCACAAGCTTCCTCTTGATACTATTTTTAGAAGAATCCATCAACTTTGAGACTCCCCTTGAGCTTACCTTGTCCATTAGGGGACCTTGCAAGTAAGTGATCTTATTCATCTCCTAGATTAGTGATCTTCTAGCCTTAGGGAAGCTACATTTGCATTATTGGAAGTTCTTTCATTTTCATTCCTTGTGTAACCCATTTTAGGGTTGTTTTTGGGGTTTTTTTATTGTAGCTTGGAAGTAAGCTTAAGAAGTGAGTAAAGGCTTGTTTTTGGCTAGCTTGGACTTAAGGCAAGTGAATGTTTGGATGTTTTTAAGTTTGAAATGGTTTGGTGAAGTATTTATGGTTTTCATGCTTTCATTGATTGCTTTCATTGATTTTTCCATGGTTGAAATAAATGATCTTTACACATCTTGATAGCCTCATTTAATGTCTGGGAATCATGTGTTTAAGTCTCCTTGTTCATAGTTAATTGTGGTTGTTGAGGTGTTGGAAGGAAAGGAAACAAGAAGGAGAAAAATCAAGTTCCCGGGCATGCTTCACGCCCAGTGCCGATCGATCGGACCTACAGGTCGATCGATCGGTCTGACTTTTAACTATAAGGCTTTTTGGGCCGATCGATCGGACCCTGTGTATTTCTGGTACAGAAATTTCGGCCGATCGATCGGACCGAGGACTCAATTTGAGTCCAGTGGGTTTTGAGATTTATTTTTTTTGTGGACCTTGGCTACCCTCCTTGGACTCACTTGACCATATGTGAAAGCGTCTTGAGCCGATGCTCTTCATGGTTGGTTCGGAATGCATCGAAGTTCAATCTATTTCAATCTTGAACGGGATGGAACGACACGATACCTTCTTCATACCTAAATGCAAAGTCTATTTCCTTGGGTATCGCGAATTCAATTCCTTTCGGTGACTGAGTAGGTTGCTCGATGGTTCCGGGTTGACATCATACTTAGGATGGACCGTTATAGTCTTGATTCTTCTATCATAGCATCTAGTACTATCCATAAGCTCATATTAAGTTTTAAAAATAGTAAAAGTGCATAAGGAGCCCGGAATGTCTTCAAACTCAAGGAGTACCAAATTATTTCAATAATTGACATACGGGACCCCTATTCACTTAAATAGATCTTGAAATCAATATTTTCCCGGAATTGTAATAATTCATTTTATTTCTTCTTTTCCAAGATTTACTTTACATAATCTGTTTTCCCGAAAGCTTGATGGTTACACTAGTAACATGGACTCGTCCCGAAGAGTATTGCCCGATATGAAATGAAAGTTATATATTGAATATTCTTGCCCGTTCATTGATTTACTTGCACTTTATTTACTTGCATATGTCTCGATGTGTTATTTATCCTATGAGTCGGCATCACTAAGCTTGGATACCTTGTCGGTTTGATCCACCGACTTGGAAATCCCTCTCCCGTCCCGCCAGCTGCAGTTTGGATCCCGACACCCGGTCATTACCGTGGTCCCGTCCCGATACCCGGTTCGCTACCGTGGTCCCGTTCCCGTATATTTATATTGTATATATGTTTACGTTGCTTCTCCTCACCTTGTGTGACTGAGATCAACGTCCCGTGATACTGTTGTCACTTTAGTGACAGAGGACTTAGCTTTATGTGATTGTCACCTTGTTATTCCCGATTTCCTTGATTACCTCATATGTTTTATCTTGTTTACATGTTTCTAGCAAATGATTTATCTATTTTATGAGAGTTCTTGCTTTAACAGATTTCCTTGCTTTTCGAGATATTTCATCTATTTTATGTTGTTGTATCTTCCCACTCTCTTGCCAGACCGTCGTGTCTGATCCTTTGCTTTGGTACTCAGGTCCCGTTGCCGGTTTCCTTGAGGAGGAGCCGGAGGAGGCGGTAGGTGAGCTGCAGCCTCTAGTTGAGTGGCGTGCTGACGATGTCATGTAGACATCGGGTTGCCAAGAGGCGTAACATTTTGGGAAGGACTTGTTAACTATTCTTTGGGTTATTATTTTGTAATATTGGCCTTTGTTGGCCTCTAATTTTGGGGAATGTAACTAAATGATATTTTGTCTAACTTTAACAACCTTTGGGAAACATGCTATAGATCATTGCTCTTTCTGATACAGTTTTGACATTTGATATTAATGCTTGCATGACTAGAGATAGTCTGACTATTTGATTTGCTACATGCTTCCGCACTAAAAAGAAATATTCATGCAAGGTTGTGAAATCCTCACCGCGGACACCTGTGGGAAATTAAATAAATTGTATATTGTGGATGTAGATAATCCTCTTGAATAATCATTACACACTAATGTCCCGATCCCGGATTGGGATTCCCGGTCCGGGGTCGCGACACACGGGAAGCATCTGAGTTAGTAACAAAGCACGCAACAAAGGTAGATGAAGAAGTATCTATGATAGGTTATGCAGCACCCGTAGTTTTATATCCAGTTGCATATGAACCAATGAATTCATAACCTTTAAGGTAGGTGGGCGCTCGTACTCTTGTATATAGATCTTTATTTTTGGGTAATTAACGGGATAAAGTGGGACTACGGGTAGATAAACGGGTGCAACTCGGGCAACTCAATGTGCATCTCGAACAGGAAGATCTTAAACTAGCGCTGCGAATGGATCCATTGGTTCAGTTTAGGATGATTGATCAGTAACTCTATTGACCTTGATATCATAAGGAATGCACAGGGGGGCTTATACAAGGCAACGCAGGACGGAAGATCATTCCTTATTAATGGGTGGGGGGAGCACGCTAGAATATCAATCTTTAAAAGTGTCTGGTCGAACAAAAGCTAAGCACTCACCAGCTAATCAATCCAAGTGCATTCTGCCCAGACGGACCTCCATAAGCAAGCGTTACACACACGCATCCTGGATGGGCCTTCACCTTAAAGAGAAAGGCTGGTTCTACTACTACCTCGTATGAGAGGTCCAAACAAAGTCTGTTGCATCCCTTCTTGGTCGAGAGGCATAGCCCCCAGCTTCCCTTCGTTCGGTTGCTTCATATCCAGGCGCGACCCCTAAAGTGGCAGGTCGAGATTGAGTTCCACCCATTGAGGAGGCAAGGGCATCACCCGTGGTTTACCGGGAAACATTTGCACTTGCTTGCTTGCTTGACTTAGTAAGGGTAAGGGGTAAGGATCACTGATCAACTTTAGAGCTTTATTGACATGTTTGTTCAAAGAACATTAAAGACCTGACAAACGCAGTCAAAGCTCTAAAGGTAGGCAGATCAGAGATAGAGTGATTTCTTGTTTCGGCTTAAGGGAAGGCGCTATTGGAAGAGACTGATTGTTTCGATATCACCCCAACCTTTGAACTTAGTTTGAAACTCCTGCTTTGTTGGCCAGCTTTCGACAGCTTAGGGAAAGAAACAAAAATCCTTTTGTTTCGGTTATAGTTCAAGCGGGAGGTCAACCGTAAGGTACTCAATCAAGTGGGTCGTAGAAAAACCACTTCTCTTTCGGAATGCACAATTTCAGGGAAAGCTGGTCGTAGAAACCTTTTCCGGGTTTGGTCTTTAAGGCGAAGTACTCTTGGGCGAGCGTATCATAGCTAAACCTCTTTTTTGTTTTTTGTTCCGTCCTGAAGTTCAAGCGCTCATCTACGCCTTTCACATGAAAGCAATCATATTGAGTTGTTGAGTATAATGTAGTGCGTTTAGAGGGCAACGAGAGTCAATCCTTCTTTTCTTTACGGGAAAACGATCACATAATCATCTCATTCTTTTCGGCTTTCGATACTCTAGCGCTAGTAGCAGTAGCAGTTCCGACTGGTTTTTAGTCCTTCGGACCTTTAAACTTTATTGTTTGCCTTTTTTACTACTACCCTTTTTTACTACTACTCAGTCCAGGGCAAGTCACTCCACGATCAAACTCTAGGGCCAGTTGAAAGCGAAGCGTCAAAACTCTTTCTCTTCTTTCGGTCTTGGGCGCTCGTAGCGGAGAGGGCCTCGTGAAGTAAGCAAGTCAGTGGAGCCCGTTAGTCAAGCTTTAAAGGCCACACCAACCTTCTAATAGGGCTAGCCGGTGTTGTGAGAAATCCTTCCTTCTTTCTTTTATTTTGGTACTTGCCTTGCGAGCAATTCAAACGGATCAGGATTTTCAGTCACTTAAAAAAGTGTCAATCAGGATGGCTCACTTAATTAGGTTTAAACGATCCCCTTGTTCACGCTAAAGCACCATTGACTTCTAGAAAGCCAATGCGCTCAGAATTCAATCTTTCTTGTTCGGCAAGCAGCCTATAATAGGAACTACAAGCGTGTTGGAAAGAGGTCGTGCTTGAGGACAGGAGGTAAAGTGTCTTTGGGCAATGGAAGGAGGTCGATTCAATCTATCTTTCCGGACGGTGCTCTTTTCAAGCGGATCAGGTACTCGGGAAAGTAGTAGAATCTATCTTTTGTTCTAGCTCTTCGGCTTTAGGCAAGTTACTCGTAGAATCAACTAATTCAGTTACGGAAAGCAAGGCGATTCACTTCCGGTATACTGACGGACGAGCATCTGCGATTTCTCTGAACAGAAACCGGCCTCTAAGAATGTTTTCAAGTTCGGGGAGATACCCGATTTTGAGATCTGAGTGATTGGCTTCGATTCCCATGCTTTTTTTCTTTTTCCAGGCTACAGGCAGATTTCGATATTCCCTCATTCGGGAAGGCACGGCTCTAGTTCAAGCGGGAGGTACAGGAGAACAACTGCTTCCAAGTGAAAGACTCATTTTTCTTCCTCTTTTTGCCCTACTGAAAAGGGGCGGCTTTTGTGATGATAGAGAGAGTTTATGCTCCGCCCTATGCCCATCTGATATAAAGTGGACAGTTACGGGTTGCTGGGCATGGTGGAAACAGAAGGTGCTTGTTGACGGGCAATGTCGGGTGGGAGATCAGAACTCATACCGCGGTTAGTCAAGCCTACAGTCCGAACGAAGATCGCTGTGCTTGTGTTGTGGCGGTAGGCGGTTGTACAAAAACCACTTCTTCTGAGAGCTCAAGGCGATGCAAACAGTAAACAAGTAGAAATAAAACTCCTGTTGTTCCGTGCTCGGGAGCTAGCCAAGTCAGATAGGCGCTCGTAAAGAATCTCTTTTGTTCCAAGAATTCTTGTTTACAGCTCTTGGGCTAGTAGCCGAAGCTTTATTTAGAGAGGGCTTTCGTGATAGTCAGTTTAGTAAGGAAAGAAAGTCATCTCTAAAGAAAAGGAAGTTAGTTCCAGCTGTAAGTGAAGGTTAGGCGTATTGATTGCTTTCTTTAGGGAAAGCGAAGCGTCAACCTGAAACTCTTTCTGTTGGTAGAGAATATTCCTAGCTATATGTGTAGCGGGTCAGAGCCTTGTCATATATAGGGGGATTGATTGATTGCCAAAGTGGATTTTCTCTGGGGCTTGGTAGGTGTCGAATATTTCCTTTTCGTGCTGTCACTCGACTTAGACAAATTCCCTCTTCCTGGGCTAGTCGGGTTTTTCTCTATATCATCTCTATTAGTAAGGGCAGAGAGCATAGACAGGAGTTGAGCTGAGATCAGAAGTCCGTATCTATAGTTCAGCTATTTGTCTGTTAGTTTTCCTGTTTTTGTTGGTATTAGTTGAAGTAAGTTAGCATTGTCCTTCTTGTTGTTGGTTTTCGCTTCGCTGGGGAGGCTGTGTTCTCAATCGGTGAAGCCTCACAGCCAATTGAAGAACGGGAGTGCTAAGAATGCACTCTCTTACCTAAACAAACCTTAAAACAGCTAAAGCAAACATAAGGAAACAATAGGAATAAATCAAGCCAATGCCTTCAAGACTTAAGACTTCACTTGAGCAACGGTCGTGCTTCGCCTTACAGGAAGCACTCCCTTGCCTTAGGGAATTAGATCAAAGAGTTACCCATACCTTTCACAAAAAGCAGGTCAAGGTTACCTTTTTCGTAGAGTGATCACAGAAAACACATCACCAAAAGTGCAAGCTTTACCTGTCGGGTTAGTCCACCCACGTGGCCGCGCGAAGAGGGCTTCAACTTAGATGAGGTGACTGGAGGTCGCTCCTTTAGATCAGGGCAACCCGAGCCGAAAGAAATACAATTTTTGGAAGAGTGGTAGCGTACAAGAAAGCTGTGATCACTACTAACTGTAACGTATTCGGTGCCCAGGCCTGCGGGCCATTGCCGTAGAAAGCTCCAAAAGAGCGGGTTGGACAACCTGTGGTTAGTAGTCTGGGGAGCTATAGCTTTTAATTGCATAAGAGTGTCCTCGCATTCCCAATCGACCGACGCTGGCTCCCTACGGGTACAACGGTTGTATGAGATTCTTCATGGAAGGCTACAACTTTTTTTGAAGGCTTCATACAGTACCCGGAGGAGATGTAGAGGGAGAGAAGGCCCTCGGGGGGGTTATAGGGCACTCATTAAAGAAAAAATGCTTACTATAATCAAGAGGATAGATACACAAGCCATATCGAAGGAAGAAAATCGAGCTTAATTCAAGACCTAAGGGAGCTACTTTAGTGAGGGGTTTCTCTCCTAGGTTCAACAAGACCACATCAAATAGGCCATAAGGAAGAATGCTGATAGGTTGGTTGTAAAATGCAAGATGCAAGTGTCCAGTAAAAAGTCCACTGCTTTAACTAGTAAAAGTAACTACCTTAAAGAGTATTAGAATCGTGGTCAACTGTAGAGAATAGGATGCAAAATGCGGAGAATAGGTTGTTGAATAGGAGAGGAGCTTAGTGTTTAGTTTTATTCAAGCCACCTCCCAAGTTGGAACTGTACTTCACTTAACTGGCTTTACTAATGGAACCTTCCGAGTACCTGTGCCCGTATAGACTCTATCTTTACAGTCGCCCCAAGCCTCTGATCTCAAAGTCACCATCGCTTGAACAATGATACTGAACTTACTTCACTTACGAACCTCTAACTCTAACGTGCGAGCGGCCCTTCTCTAATCAAGTTGCAAGCCGATCTGCCCTTACAGAGCGAGTGGCCTTACTTCTTTCACTTACAGATTGAACCGCACTTAGCCCTTCTCCCGCATCCGGCTCCGGTACTCAAGTGGGACTTGTATATTTTTCTATACCGGCTCGGAACGAAAAGTAGGGATTTCTCACAGCACCTGGTACAACACACTTGCTTACAACTGACCAAGACCCTTGTCCATTGACCCCGATCCAGACCAATTTGATTAGTGCGCGATTAGTATGTGTTTAGTCCTAAGTGGGTTTAGTTGTCGTTGGGTTAGAAATAATTAGTTTTAGTCTTGGACATAGCTTTGGGAATTTTGAGAACGTTTAGTATTAGTCAGACACACTCAGGAAGGCCTGAGTGCCCGTGTAAGCTTGGGAAGATCGTATCGGTTTCCGTGTGATTGTGATTTTGATTTCATTTGAATGATTTTTCTATGTGTTACAACTTTCGTCTTAGGCCCATTCATGTTTGAAGCCCAAAAACCCATGTTTTGGCCCAAAGAGGGTAAAATTGTCTTTTATGCACAAATCTGGACACAATTTTCGAGATCTCAAAACCATGTCAAAAAATACTTTTTGGAAACTAGATATTTCAAGGATCGTTTTATCCTTCTTCGTCGAAGTCGTTTGAGGCCCACAAGATCGTGTTTTGGTCATTTCAAGGTTCATGTTAATTGGGGCCCATTGTCATCACTTAATCCCCCTCTCCCTCTCTTTTCATTCATTTTCCCCAAATCTCTGCAATTTCTTGACCTAGGGCTGAAAACCCTCCTTTCTTTTCCATCTTCCTCACCTTGCATGATCTAGCTAGAAGACTCCAAAGAAAATTCTAAGGATATCATCTTCTTCATCTCCTTGCAAGCTTTCTATTGGTACAAATTTCTTGGAACTTCTTGTGGGATAAGCTCTTCATTTCCTTCCTTCCCTCTTGTTTGACCATTTCTAGGTAAGAGTTTCAATCCATGTTTTTCATGAAGTCATTTTAGTTCTTAAAGATCATGTTTTTCATGTGTACAAACCCTTTTGTTAAAATGGGTTCTTTGTTTCCATTTTGTTTGAGTTTTGAGTAGTTTTCTCTTGGGTTTTCTTGTAGTGTTGGAATAGCTTGAGTGAAGTGCTTGAGAGGATTATTAGCATTGGGCAAGGCAAGTAATCTTTATAGGTTCAATGTGCATGTGTATTTTGATTCCATTGTGTTTTAAGAATTGTGCATATAAATTTGTTTACAATCTTCATGATTATGTTTTTATTGGATTTGGATGTGTGAAATGGTGGAAATGAACCCTTGGTGAGCATGAAGGCTCAAGGGATTGTATGTGATTGATGGATGAGAAGGAGGAGAAAAATGTAGTGGAAGATGTGCAAGAGAAAGGCATTTTCTGCACTCAGTGAGCACAGGCAGCAGCTTGTCCGCTCGAGCGACCCTTGGGTCCACTCGAGCGACCAAGCCTCTGTTTGGTCCAAGCGCAGACAGAGAGCTGTCCGTTCGAGCGTACTTATTATCCGCTCGAGCAAACTGTCTCGCTCGAGCGAAGTGTCATCACCTTATAAAGTCCGCTCGAGCGAACCTGCCAGATTCAGGAAGAAGAATTATTTCATTCCTGTATTTTCTTGAAGGTTGAAAAACTAGACTACGTTAAGGGTTTTGACTTGACATTGTGTAAATGGAACTTCGAAATGCGACCCAACTTCGGGGACACCAATTCTTGTATATTCCGACATTTGGGGTCCTATTTACACAAAGGTCAATTAATAGCCTTAACACATGCTTGTCAAATTTCGTGTTCGAATTCCGTTTTGGTACGATAAGTACCATCGTGTACTCGTTTTGCATTTCAAGTATAAGCTTATTTTGAAGTTTTGTTTCAAGAAAAAGGGGATCACTTCCTAAGCGTGTTATGCATATTTATTATGCCGTTTGCTAGTTGTGTTCGTCGTGTTTTGATAAGTGACTTCCCCCTTTTTATCTCGACAAGTTTGATAGTATTTCGCGTGTTTTGTGCATTCATGAATTAAATAAACACCACTGAGCTTGGACTGCCCTTTCAGTTTGATCCACTGTCTCGGGGTCCTTAAACATGTGGACTGTCTGGAGACTAGTCGTGTATTTATTACACATCGTGCGTGTCCAGTTCCGCGGCCGGAATTCCCGTATTTATGGGAAATCGTGTCGTGATTATATTATTTATATCGTGCTTGTCGTGCGTGCTTGCTCTTTTCATTATATAAATGATAGAGAAATGATGGGCTCTTTGTGGATTGTAACTATTCATGATATATTATGTACTCATGCTAGTTTGTTTTAGTATCTCAGCTCGATTAAATATTTTTGTAAATGTATCTCAGTCATTGTAGTATTTCAAATCAGGGATTTGCTTATATGTTTTCTAAAACGTTTATTGTTTCATGCTTGCACCTAAATTGATTACCTGCCAAACCGTTGTGTTTGACCCTTGTTTGTTGGTGCCCAGGTGCGGAGACGTTGCCTTTGAGGAGGAGCGTCAGGAGGAGGCTTGTGAGCCAACCCCTGTGAGAGAGTGGCAGCCCGACGATGTCATCTAGATGTCGGGCGGGTTCTTGAGTCTCGTCATCATTTTGTTTTGGGGTTTCCTTTGATTATTTTGGAGAAGTGTATTGGCCTCTGTTGGCCTCTTATGGGTTGTAACAAAAACTTAACTTACTTCCTGCCAAACCGTTGTGTTTGACCCTTGTTTGTTGGTGCCCAGGTGCGGAGACGTTGCCTTTGAGGAGGAGCGTCAGGAGGAGGCTTGTGAGCCAACCCCTGTGAGAGAGTGGCAGCCCGACGATGTCATCTAGACGTCGGGCGGGTTCTTGAGTCTCGTCGTCATTTTGTTTTGGGGTTTCCTTTGATTATTTTGGAGAAGTGTATTGGCCTCTGTTGGCCTCTTATGGGTTGTAACAAAAACTTAACTTACTTTCGTGTTAGTCTTATAACTTGAACAATGATGGGAATGCCATTTTAACTTCTTCCTTTGATACTACGTCTTGTTACTATTTGTCATGGCACTTAAATATTTTATTGGTGCTTCTCTTGATGTGTTTTGCTACACACTTCTGCAAACTTGATCGTGCGAGCCAGATTCCGCGTGTCTTTGGTAATCCTCACCGCGGGAACCTGTGGGAAAGTATATCTCCAAGAATCCTCACCGCGGGAACCTGTGGGAAAGTATATCTACAATTCAACAAACGCGTCGCGGGCCCGGGGCTCCGTTCCGGGGTCGCGACCGGACTGGTATCAGAGCGGGACATGTTTCAGGCACTTAAAAGAAACTAAAAAGGTCTTAGGAACGTGGCGAGGATTCGTGAGTTCGATAGATTCGTTGGTATAAGACCTTAGAAACCCTTATACCATGATTATTGTGTACTAACTCTTTGTTTTACAGTAATATGCCTCCAAGAAAAGCTCCAAATCATCATGCTTCAGGCAGTCAGCAGACTGAGTCAGACACCTCTAATACACCAACAGCTACACAGTTTCAAGAACTTATACAAGCAATGATAACACAACAAAGGCATGCTAATGAGAACCAAGCAAGATTTCAAGAACAGTTAGCAAAGAAGGATGATGAAATGGCACATGTTCAGAGGCAACTTTTGGAAGTACTTCAAAATAGGAATGTAACTCCACCCGTGGGTCCGCGGATTGTTATTCAAAATAGGGATCTTGACCCTAATGCTCTATTTGAGAAATTTAGGAAGAGAGCACCGAAGGAATTTTCGGGCAATGAGGACCCGTTGGTGGCAGATGACTGGCTAGTCAATACTGAGAAGATCTTCGATGTCTTTATGTGCACGGGAGTACAGAAGGTCAATCTCACAGCTTCACTATTCTATGGGCTTGCAGATCGTTGGTGGCAATTAGTTAAGGATCCATATGCAGTGATGGCTGACGGAGAGGCATGGGCAGCATTCAAGACACAATTTCAAGATCAATACATTCCCTCTCATGTCAAGAGGCAAAAGGCTATTGAGTTTCAGCAGCTCAAGCAAGGCAGCATGACGGTGCTAGACTACGTCACCAAGTTTGAAAGATTGGCTAGATATGCTACCGAGCTGATTGACACTGAAAGGAAGAAGATAATAAAGTTTTTGGAAGGGTTGAACCCGATCATCATGAGAGATGTCATAGGAGTAGTTCCTCCAGCTACATATGATGAGGCAGTCAAGCGGGCATATACATTTGAAGATATTAACAACATGATCGTTCAGGACAGGAAGCAGCACTATCAGCAGCAGAATCAGAGGCAACAACAGAACAAGAAGCCAAGGCAAGAACAAGGTCAAGTGAGGCAGGGTTGTGGACATTGTGGCAAGAATCATGAAACACATGAATGTCGTAAGGCCATGGGCGCCTGTTTCAAGTGTGGGGCTATGAACCATGCAATCAAGGATTGCCCACTACTTCAGAATCAAGGGAACAGAAACCAGCAGCAGAGACAAGTAGCTCCTCAGAACCAAGCACCAGTGCAGAATCAGATTAGACCACCTCAGCAGCAACAGCAGGCTAGGCCACAGACACAAAATCAGAATGCTCGTCCTCCACAACAGAACAGACTTGGCCAAGGAAGGCAGAACCAAGCACCGAATAGACTACAGATCCATGGACGTTTATATTATCTTAGCTGTACAGATGCTAAAGCTGCAGGAGACGTGGTAGAAGGTAAACTTCTTGTTTGTGGGGTAGAAGCCCATATTTTATTTGACCCTGGATCCACGCATTCCTTTTCATCCCCTAGTTTTGCTAAGTTGATTGATGCACCGTGTAGTGAGTTGGATTACATTCTAGTAGTTACCACTCCAGTAGGGAAACAAGTTGTGTGTAGGACCCATTACCCTAGTTGTACAGTTTTGTTAGGAGATGTTAATTTACCAGTCAACCTCATTGTTTTAGACATGCATGATTTTGATGTCATTTTAGGCATGGATTGGTTAGAAGCATATCATGCCATTATGGATTGTTTTAGTAAGACCATCACTTTCAGATTCCAAGGACCACAGGCAGAATTGATATTTCAGGGGAACAGGAGAAAATCTCAGGCAGGGTTTATTTCAATTTTGAAGGCAAGCAGATTAGTGCAGAGTGGGTGTCAGGCATTTATTGCGTTTATCACGGAGGATAAACAGTCCCAAGGGGTGGAGGATATCCCCATTGTTTGTGAATTTCCGGATGTTTTTCCAGAAGAAATCCCGGGTTTACCACCAATTAGAGAAGTTGAGTTCACAATTGAGCTCCTTCCAGGGACAGCTCTGATCTCGATTGCACCATACAGGATGGCTCCAGCAGAAATGGGTGAGCTAAAGCTCCAATTGCAGGATTTGTTGAGCAAAGGTTTTATTAGGCCAAGTGTTTCACCGTGGGGAGCACCGGTGTTGTTTGTGAAAAAGAAGGATGGAAGTTTGAGAATGTGCATTGACTACAGGAAGTTGAACCATGTGACCGTGAAGAACAAGTATCCATTGCCAAGGATAGACGAATTATTTGATCAATTGCAAGGAGCAGCCTATTTTTCCAAGATAGACTTGAGGTCAGGGTATCATCAGTTGAGAGTTAGAGACTCAGATGTTCAGAAGACAGCCTTTAGAACAAGATATGGGCACTATGAGTTCTTAGTGATGCCCTTTGGTTTGACAAATGCACCCGCAGTCTTTATGGCTCTCATGAACAAAGTCTTTGCACCCTATTTGGATCACTCCACGGTAGTATTCATTGATGATGTCCTTGTGTATTCCAAGAGTAAGAAGGAGCATGAAGAACATTTGAGGACAGCGTTGCAGCTTTTGAGGGACAACCAGTTATATGCAAAACTCAGTAAGTGCGAATTCTGGTTAGAGGAAGTTGCTTTTCTAGGCCACATCATCTCCAGAGAAGGTTTAGCAGTTGATCCAGCTAAGATAGAGGCTGTTGTTAATTGGGTGAGGCCCAGCAGTGTGACAGAAATTAGAAGCTTCTTGGGGTTAGCAGGCTATTACAGAAGATTTGTCCAAGGTTTTTCGTCCATTGCAGCCCCATTGACAAAATTGACTAGGAAGAATGTCCCATTTGTGTGGACTGATCAGTGTGAAACAAGTTTTCAAGAGTTGAAAGGAAGGTTAACCACCGCCCCAATCCTTACGTTACCTTCGAGTAATGGCGGATTTATTGTTTACACAGATGCTTCGAATGTGGGACTAGGTTGTGTGTTGATGCAAGAGGGCAAGGTGATTGCTTATGGCTCGAGACAGTTGAAGGACCATGAGAAGAATTATGCGACTCACGACTTGGAGTTGGCAGCAGTCGTTTTCGCATTGAAGATGTGGAGACACTATCTCTATGGAGAGAAATTTGAGGTCCACTCAGATCACAGAAGTTTACAGTATTTGTTCTCGCAGAAGGATTTGAATATGAGGCAGAGACGGTGGATGGAGTATATCAAAGATTATGACTTTCCAATCAAGTATCATCCAGGCAAAGTGAATGTGGTAGCAGATGCTTTGAGCAGGAAATCAGTGGTTATAGCCAGTTTGAGAGGAATGGGTGTCTTACAGTAGTTTGAAGAGTTGGGTGTAGAAGTGAAAACCTTGAGATTGGGTGTGATGTTAGCAAATATGACAGTATCAGAACCTACCTTCATTCAGAAGATCAAGGAAAATCAGTTGCAAGACCCAGACTTGGCTAAGATAGTAGAGGTTATTGCAGAACGTCAAGATTCCGAGATGGTGAATGGGATACTGTATTTTCGTGACCGGTTGTGTGTGCCAAATGTGGATGATTTGAAGAGTGAAATAATGAATGAAGCTCACAGCACGAGATATTCTATGCATCCGGGTAGCACGAAGATGTACCAAAATTTGAAGAATAGATTTTGGTGGAACAACATGAAGAGAGAGATAGCAGCTTTTGTGTCTCGCTGTCTAACTTGTCAGTTGATTAAGGCAGAGCATCAGAAGCCCCCAGGCCTGTTACAACCATTGGAGATTCCGGAGTGGAAATGGGAGCACATCACAATGGATTTTGTTTCCGGTTTACCGAATACCAAGAAGGGAAATAATGCAATTTGGATCATTGTGGATCGTCTGACAAAGTCTGCTCACTTCATTCCGATGAAGACAGGGAATATGATGCATATGGTACCGCTTGCGAAGTTATTTGTTGATGAGATTGTTAGTAAACATGGTCAGCCCGTCTCCATTACTTCAGACAGAGACAGTAGGTTTGTTTCAAAGTTTTGGAAAACTCTTCATGAGTCGATGGGTACCAAACTCCAGTTCAGCACAGCTTATCATCCTCAGACAGATGGTCAGTCAGAAAGGACGATTCAGACTCTCGAAGACATGTTGCGTGCTTGTGTACTGGATTTCAAGGTTCAGTGGGATGAGTGCTTACCGCTTTGTGAATTTGCTTATAACAATAGTTACCACTCTAGCATCGGTATGGCACCTTTTGAGGCACTTTATGGTAGAAGATGCAGAACTCCGGTTTCCTCGGAAGAAGTCGGTGAACGTAGTTTTCATGGATTGACGATAGTTGGAGAGACAAGTGAGAAGGTCAAGTTGATTCAGGAACGGTTGAAGATCGCCCGAAGTAGGCATAAGAGTTATGCAGATACTCGCAGAAGAGAATTGCAGTTTCAAGTGGGTGACAAGGTGTTCTTGAAGATCTCACCAGTTAGAGGGACTTTGAGATTCAAACAGAAGGGCAAATTGTCTAGAAGGTTTATTGGTCCGTATGAGATTTTGAGCAAGATCGGAGATGTTGCTTATAGACTTGCGTTACCGCCGAAACTCTCCGGGGTGCACAATGTATTTCATGTTTCTATGCTCAAAAAATATGTCTCTAGTCCTGCACACATTCTACAGCATGAGCCTTTGGAGATTCGGGAAGATGCCTCGTATGTGGAAAGACAGATCAAGATCATTGATACCAAGGAGCAGGAATTGAGCAACCGGACTATTCATTTGAAAGTTCATGCTATAGAGATCTAAACTTGGACGTCCATGGCTGATCTGGTTTTTCTTGATTTTAAAACAAAACCAAATCTGATTTGGCAGCCATGAAACATGCATAAAAACTCCATGAAATCATGATCAACATGTGTATAAAGCAAGGAGATGATAGAGGACTAATACCTTGATGATATGAATGCCTCAAATCTCTGAAAAGAAAGCCTTCAAAGGTCTGAGCTCAGCCTGCAATCAGCAATGTATGTTGCAGGAATTTCTGCAATAGCTTCTCCTTTGATCTTCTCTTCTATTCCATAACCTAATCTGATTGGCTTTGATTGTGGGATCAGAATATGGTTTTCTAGATGGGTTTTCTGAACTACACTTTGTGGAAAAAGTCCAGGACCTGATCTCCTCTCTTCAATGAATGAAGAAGAAGACAACAATGGGTTGGGCGTGAGTTCCTCTCTTGTCTCTTGGGCGGCCAATGGATCACCAAATTGTTGCACATCTAGGATTAATTCTGGTTGCCTTGATTCATGTGTTTCACGCCTAGGGTAGTGAGGGATATATTTATAAAGTCCTCATTCCTTTAAGAGTTCTCTCTCTAATAGGAATGACCATCCCTAAAAATTAGCAACCAGCCACCATAGTTGTGCAACACTTTCTAATTAAAGATACTAAAAATTTAGTAAGCTTTAATCATAGGAATTCTTACCCAAGAAGGAGTTCTACCTTCCAAGTAAAGATACCTAGTTAACTTGGAAACCTCACACAAGGTGCTCCCCACATGGCTGGCCCACAAGATTGATAAACACACCATGGCCCACAAGTTAATAATTTAGCTAGAGTTAAATTCATGTATGCCATCAAAAGCCTATTTGAATTTAAACGCAAAATTATTCTTCCACAAAAATAATTCAACCACATATCATTTAATTAAATTAGGAAACCATGCCAATATAGGAAGATGGCTAGAAGAGGGACCAAAAGACATATTTGCCCTTGGCTCCCAAAATGACCAAAATGTCCATGCTAACCCCATAGCAACATTAAGATCATTTTAACCCTAACTCATTCCACTAAAGAGTTATGGTTGCACTCTAGGGACAAATATTAAATTGCAAATTAAGCTCATCGTAAACTGACGGTTGTCTTTGACCTACCAAGTACAATGACCACAATGCCCCTCTATGTAACATCCATAATCAAGTAGGTTAACCGATGTACTATCTACCTTCTTGATTACATCTCATCCTTAGAACTTCATACCCTTGATTTAATCATCATCCGGATATCATTCTCTTGATCCAGGGAGCGACCCACAAGTTTAATATCCATATGGAATATCCATATACTAAGATCTTAGATTCTGATGATTAATCGGATAATTCTAAGGGGACGATCATTCCATCACACGATGGCATAGATTCCATAATGCATTTGCACGTCCCAACTAATCAAGCCCGAGTACCCAAAACACAGAGCTGTTGACCCATGAACAGGATCTCACCCATAGTGAATTAAAGTACAAGAACTCGACTTCGTCAGTTCATCCACAAATGCTCAAGATTAAGAGCACTGGTCACTCAGTAGCAAGAGGTGACTTGATCTCTCTCTTTGATAGTACTATTTTAGAGATCACACCTACAAGTGGTCCTGTTCAATGCATGACACATGCACTAATGAGATAAATCCGGAAAGGCCTCCGTGACTAAGGTAAGTCACCCTGAATACAGGAGAGTATCTCATTATAACTTATACCAAGATGAAGTGCCCAACTTCACCTCTCAGTTATGAACAAATTAGTTATTTCCAGTGTCCATGACTTAGACCTTTCTGTGTGCAGTCACTACACACCTAAGTCATTTACTAGAAAACAATGGGCCTTACACAACCATACATATACACAAGTAATAAGAGAAAGATGTCATTCTATTAGATAACCAATAAATATCCAGTAACAGAGATGTGAGTGCAGTCAGTGGGCTTTAGGGCATACACCAATCCCAACAATAACCCACTTGCACTAAAGATCACTACGACCTAACCTAACTCCCATAGACTCAACATGTGAAGTAAATACTTTCTCAGTGAGAGTCTTAGTAAATGGGTCAGCTAAGTTATTTGCTGAGGCAATCTGCTCTACCACTATTTCTCCATCCTGGACGAATTCCCGGATCAAGTGGTACTTTCTCTGAATATGCTTGCCTTTTTTGTGATTCCTGGGCTCTTTGCAGTGAGCTACTGCACCAGTATTGTCGCAGTACATGACAATCGGTTTTTGCACTGCAGGAACTACTCCCAATTCCAATAGGAATTTTCTGAGCCATACAGCTTCCTTTGCCGCCACATACTCTGCTTCCATGGTAGAATCAGCAGTACAATCTTGCTTGACACTTCTCCATGATATAGCCCCTCCTGATAGAGTAAAGACGTATCCCGAGGTAGACTTTCTGCCATCTACATCCGATTGGAAATCAGAGTTTGTATACGCCAGTGGTGTTAGATCATCTGCTCGGTAGGTTAGCATATAATCTTTCGTTCTCCGAAGATACTTGAATATATGCTTAACAGCTGTCCAGTGCATAGGTCCAGGGTTTGATTGATATCTGCTAACCATGCCAACGGCAAAACAAATATCTGGTCTAGTACACAACATTGCATACATGAGGCTTCCAACAGCTGATGCATATGGTACTCTCCTCATGCTTTCTATCTCCTCTGGTGTCTTCGGACATTGATTCCGAGATAGTGGTACTCCATGTCTAGAAGGTAGCAAGCCCTTCTTGGAGTCATGCATGTTATACTTGACCAATATCTTCTCAATATACGAAGATTGGGATAAGGCTAACATCTTGTTCTTGCGATCTCGCAAAAGCTTGATCCCTAAGACATAGCTCGCCTCACCCAAATCCTTCATCTGAAATTGAGATGATAACCAAACCTTAGCAGACGACAACATGCCAACATCATTTCCAATGAGTAATATGTCATCCACATATAGGACTAAAAATGCAACTGCGTTACCACTCCCTTTCTTATACACACATGGTTCATCAATGTTTTGATCAAAGCCAAAGGATTTGATTGCCTGATTAAACTTGATGTTCCATGCCCTAGATGCTTGCTTAAGTCCATAAATGGACTTTTTAAGTTTACAGACCATGTTCTCTTGGCCACCAGCAATGAATCCCTCTGGTTGCATCAATAGATGCATTCGTCAAGACTTCCATTTAGAAAAGCTGTCTTGACATCCATCTGCCATATCTCGTAGTCATAATGACATGCGATGGCTAAGAGAATTCTAATGGATTTAAGCATAGCCACTGGTGAAAAGGTTTCCTCATAATCGATACCTTCTTTCTGAGTATATCCTTTCGCCACCAGTCTTGCTTTGAAGGTTTCAACCTTCCCATCCACTCCTCTCTTTCTCTTGTAGATCCACTTGCACCCTATGGGTTTGATCCCTTCAGGTGCATCCACAAGTTCCCAGACTTGATTGGAATACAGAGAATCCAATTCAGATTTCATCGCTTGTTGCCACATGTCAGCATCTATATCCGTTACTGCTTCATCGTAACTAGTAGGATCCTCAACCAGATCCTCGGAGTCTGTCGTAAAAGACACTCCTAGGTATCTATCTGGTGGTCTAGAAATTCTCCCACTACGACGAGGCTCCGGAGTGTTAAAAGGAATGTCTTGATTATCTACAATCTCAGGATCTGACACAGATGTTGCAGGAGTTTCTAAAAGAATCTCCTCAAGTGTTTCTTTACAACCAAGCTCTTGGTGCATCATGTAATCATCCTCCAAGTATCTAGCATGAGTGCTGATAAGCACCTTTTGCTCCTTTGGATGATAAAAGATGCCTCCTCTTGTTCCCTTAGGATACCCAATGAAGTAGCACATTTCCGATCTGGGTTCTAGCTTGGTAGCTTTATCATTCAGTACATAAGCTGGACAACCCCAAATGTGGATATGTCTTAAACTGGGTTTTCGACCTGTCCACAATTCTTGAGGTGTCCTAGGTACTGATTTAGAAGGTACCAGATTCAAAATGTATGCTGCTGCTTCTAGGGCATACCCCCAAAAAGATATGGGTAGGGTTGCATGACTCATCATAGACCTTACCATATCAAGAAGGGTACGGTTTCTTCTCTCTGCTACACCATTTTGCTGGGGTGTACCCGGTGCAGACAACTGAGACACAATCCCATGTTGTGTGAGGTACTCCTTGAACTCACCCAGGAGGTACTCGCCACCTCGATCAGATCGAAGAGCTTTGATATGTTTCCCTAGTTGTAACTCCGCCTCAGCCTTGAATTGTTTGAACTTATCAAACGCTTCAGACTTGCGTCGCATTAGGTACACATATCCATACCTAGAGTAATCATCAGTGAAGGTGATGAAATACTCATAACCTCCTCGAGCTAGTTTGTTCATAGGACCACACACATCAGTGTGAACCAATTCTAACAACTCCTTTGACCTCAGTCCCTTTCCAGAGAATGACCTTTTGGTCATCTTTCCCATGAGACAAGATTCACACTGAGGTAAAGGTTCGAGATCTAATGAGCTCAAAATCCCATCCTCTACCAACCTCTGAATCCGTTTTAGGTAAATATGACCCAAACGTAAGTGCCAAAGATAAGTGTCATTGGTCGAAGAAACCTTCCTCTTAAGGGAAGATGAGCTTTCTAGTTGTACATTATGCAGTGTGGGAGCAATAGGATATATATAAAATAAGTTGTCATGCATTCTACCGGAACATATAATATTTCCATTTCTACTGATATCAACACCAGAATGGAAAGAAACTGAATAATGAAATTCAATAAGTCTGGAAACTGAAATTAAATTCTTCCTTATGTCCGGAACATAGATAACATTATTTAAAACTAATATCCTATCATGCGGAAAATGTAAAGTATCAGCTCCCACTGCAACAGCCCAAATCTTTGCTCCATTTCCAACTCTAAGGTCAAACTCCCCTTTCTCAAGCTTTTTCATTATCTGAAACCCCTGCAATGATTGCAGATATGATTAGTGGCTCCAGAGTCTACTATCCATGAATCAGTAGAATCAACCACATGACAGGTTTCAATGTAGTAGGAAAGAGATATACCTTTCTTATCTGAGCCTAGGAGCTTGGGACAATCTTTCTTCCAGTGACCTTGGAGGCCGCACTTGAAGCATTTCCCTTTGGGCTTTTCACCTGTACCTTTGTCCTTCTTCCCAGCATTGCCCTCTTTCTGTCCTTTTCCCTTACCCTGCTTCTTCTTGAACTTTTTCCCTTTCGGGTTCAGTTTAGAGGAAGACTGGGAAAAGTGAACTTGGCCTTTAGGCTTCATGATGGCCTCTGCCGCCTGGAGTTCTTTCATTAACTCAGAGAGAGTCATGTCCATCTTGCTCATGTTGAAGTTGAGCTTGAACTGGTTGAAAGACTCCGGCAGAGTTTCGAGAATCATATCGGTCTGACTCCCTACATCAATCTCAGCCCCTAGGATCTCAGCTTCATTGAAACAATCCATCATTTTGAGCATGTGCTCTCTGACAGGTGTTCCCTCAGCCATCCTAGTATTCATGATTGTCCTTAAAGAAGCTTGCCTAGCTGGCCTGCTTTTGTCTGCGAACATCTCAGACAAGGACAACATGATATCAGAAGCTGTGTCCATTTGCTCATGTTGTGTTTGCAACACGTTGGACATGGAAGCAAGCATGTAGCATTTGGCCATGCTATTCGCCTTTTTCCATTTCCTTTCAGCCTCTTGCTGGTCATCTGTAGAATAATCATCAATCGTAGGACAGGGTTCCAACAAAACATACTTGTACTCCTCAGCGGTGAGTACTATGTTAAGGTTTCTTTTCCAGTCTACGTAATTTGGGCCAGTCAATTTGTTCTCACGCAGAATACTCATCAACGGGCTAAAAGAATCCTTCCCCATCTCTCTGGATATATAACAGGTTATAATTAGACAGGCAGTATATATGTAACATGTATATGGTGCTTGTAATAAAAGGAAAAAACATGCACAAGACTTTTTACATTATTTAACCCTAATTATAATGTATCAGTGTCTCAACCTCCTCATAGACCCTCCATCGAAGGGATGGCCGAATCTATAGTCTCGTTGAGTAAAGCCTCGCTTATTTGGATTATCACTATCTGGATTTAGCATATCCAGCGACAGTCCAATCACTGATTGGTTTGGCCTCATATGACAAATAACACTAACTCCTAGGGAGAGGTTATTACCGTCTTATGTTAAGTGTATTACCATCTCTTATGAACGTTCCCAGAATGTCTATGACTCAAGTCCTTCGAAGGGAAGTGACTTTAATCCAATCTTGAAGTGAACTTTAGTAAAGAGCCCCACCGAAGGGATGGCCGCTCCCACCAACACTTCATTGACATTCTATAGAAGTGATCTTTAGTAAAGAACTCCACCGAAGGGATGGCCGCTCCCACTAACACCTCATTACGAATATTCACTTTAGTTCACCCACTAACCCATCGAAGCGATCTTTAGTAAAGAACTCCACCGAAGGGGTGGCCGCTCCCACTAATACTCCATTGAGATAGCATGAACCAAAAATGGAAAGCCGTGGGGTTTTTCCAAACCCCTCTCCCACTTGATTATTTAACACTAGGGTATTGAAAAAACTCTTTTGACCTTTACATTGGTTACTTCAAAAAATCTTTTTAAATCTAGCAAACTTAGTTAATTAAATTCATGACTCAATGACTTAAGTCATCTTGAACATAAATAACTTTTGCTTTAAAATATTTGAGCAAATCACTTTAAAGGGTCAAATTTTCTAACTTGGGACCAGTGGATTATGGGCCCACTAAGGTAGCAACATATTAGATTTTAGTTTGGCCTCTTTTGGAAACTTAGGGTACCAAGATAAACTAAACCCTATCCAATTTTTAAACCTTAGACAAATAGAAGGTGCTGGTCTAAGATCCGTTTAAAAATAATTTGCCAAACTAAAAACAATCCAATATAGAAAGATGCCAATTTTAAGAACCTAGTGGTGGCCATGTTACTAGGTGATAAACATAGCAATAATAGCAATTATAAAGCAATAAATATAATGCAATCCTTGATGGCTCCCTGCTCTTCGGACTTCAAATCCTTATCCAACTAGGAATCCTAATCCAACTAGGATACTTGGTTAAGAGTCCTTTTCGCACTAGGACACCTTCGTTGCCTCCACCACCATGGCATCCTCTTCTACTTGCAACCATGCAATCTTTGAAGCTTTCTTCTCCTTGCTTGTTACAATAAATTAATTTTATACAAGCAAACCCATGAAAAAAAAAACCAAATTTACATTGGAGATACCTATGCTTTTCAAGAAAGCTTACATCAAGACTAGTTGAAATAAAAAACAAGGAAAAAATTACAACCTCCTATGATTGCTAAACGCGCAATCGTACACTTTCCAACTAATTAAAAAACATCCAAATCCACACACATACATGCGAACCATCAAGGATGCAATTATATGGCTGCAACCAAAAAGATTAGTGCATTCAAAGTGCAGTGTACAGCACTATACAGCATTCTGAAATTATTCCAGCAGTCTGGAAAAAATTCCTGCACTCCTAACATGCAGTAAACTGTGTTCTGGAAAAATTCCAGCAACCTGGAAAAATTCCTGCACTCCTAACATGCAGTAAACTGTGTCTAGAAGGGTGCCACCATGCCCTTAACTAAGTTAGGATTAATATTAACACATCATGGGGTCATGATTTCACATGGAGAGGCTCTGATACCACTGAAAGTTCTTGCTATAGAGATCTGAACTTGGACGTCCATGGCTGATCTGGTTTTTCTTGATTTTAAAGCAAAACCAAATCTAATTTGGCAGCCATGAAACATGCATAAAAACTCCATGAAATCATGATCAACATGTGTATAAAGCAAGGAGATGATAGAGGACTAATACCTTGATGATATGAATGCCTCAAATCTCTGAAAAGAAAGCCTTCAAAGGTCTGAACTCAGCCTGCAATCAGCAATGTATGTTGCAGGAATTTCTGCAATAGCTTCTCCTTTGATCTTCTCTTTTATTCCACAACCTAATCTGATTGGCTTTGATTGTGGGATCATAATATGGTTTTCTAGATGGGTTTTCTGAACTACACTTTGTGGAAAAAGTCCAGGACCTGATCTCCTCTCTTCAATGAATGAAGAAGAAGACAGCAATGGGCTGGGCGTGAGTTCCTCTCTTGTCTCTTGGGCGGCCAATGGATCACCAAATTGTTGCACGTCTAGGATTAATTCTGGTTGCTTTGATTCATGTGTTTCACGGCTAGGGTAGTGAGGGATATATTTATAAAGTCCTCATTCCTTTAAGAGTTCTCTCTCTAATAGGAATGACCATCCCTAAAAATTAGCAACCAGCCACCATAGTTGTGCAACACTTTCTAATTAAAGATACTAAAAATTTAGTAAGCTTTAATCATAGGAATTCTTACCCAAGAAGGAGTTCTACCTTCCAAGTAAAGATACCTAGTTAACTTGGAAACCTCACACAAGGTGCTCCCCACATGGCTGGCCCACAAGATTGATAAACACACCATGGCCCACAAGTTTATAATTTAGCTAGAGTTAAATTCATGTATGCCATCAAAAGCCTATTTGAATTTAAACTCAAAATTATTCTTCCACAAAAATAATTCAACCACATATCATTTAATTAAATTAGGAAACCATGCCAATATAGGAAGATGGCTAGAAGAGGGACCAAAAGACATATTTGCCCTTGGCTCCCAAAATGACCAAAATGTCCATGCTAACCCCATAGCAACATTAAGATCATTTTAACCCTAACTCATTCCACTAAAGAGTTATGGTTGTACTCCAGGGACAAATACTAAATTGCAAATTAAGCTCATCATAAACTGACGGTTGTCTTTGACCTACCAAGTACAATGACCACAATGCCCCTCTATGTAACATCCATAATCAAGTAGGTTAACCGATGTACTATCTACCTTCTTGATTACATCTCATCCTTAGAACTTCATACCCTTGACTTAATCATCATCCGGATATCATTCTCTTGATCCAGGGAGCGACCCACAAGTTCAATATCCATATGGAATATCCATATACTAAGATCTTAGATTCTGATGATTAATCGAATAATTCTAAGGGGACGATCATTCCATCACACGATGGCATAGATTCCATATTGCATTTGCACGTCCCAACTAATCAAGCCCGAGTACCCAAAACACAGAGCTGTTGACCCATGAACAGGATCTCACCCATAGTGAATTAAAGTACAAGAACTCAACTTCGTCAGTTCATCCACAAATGCTCAAGATTAAGAGCACTGGTCACTCAGTAGCAAGAGGTGACTTGATCTCTCTCTTTGATAGTACTATTTTAGAGATCACACCTACAAGTGGTCCTGTTCAATGCATGACACATGCACTAATGAGATAAATCCGGAAAGGCCACCGTGACTAAGGTAAGTCACCCTGAATACAGGAGAGTATCTCATTATAACTTATACCAAGATGAAGTGCCCAACTCCACCTCTCAGTTATGAACAAATTAGTTATTTCCAGTGTCCATGACTTAGACCTTTCTGTGTGCAGTAACTACACCCCTAAGTCATTTACTAGAAAACAATGGGCCTTACACAACCATACATATACACAAGTAATAAGAGAAAGATGTCATTCTATTAGATAAGCAATAAATATCCAGTAACAGCGATGTGAGTGCAGTCAGTGGGCTTTAGGGCATACACCAATCCCAACATCATTGGGTCAAGGTACTTTGGGAAAATCACGAGCCAGAGGAAGCCACCTGGGAATTGAGAGAGCAAGTGCAGAGGAAGTATCCACAGCTTTTACCAGAGGTAATTGTTTGATTTATTTGGTGGACCAAATATCCTAAGGGGTGGAGGATGTTAGACCCCGACCCAGACCAATTCGATTAGTGCGCGATTAGTATGTGTTTAGTCCTAAGTGGGTTTAGTTGTCGTTGGGTTAGAAATAATTAGTTTTAGTCTTAGACATAGCTTTGGGAATTTTGAGAACGTTTAGTATTAGTCAGACACATTCAGGAAGGCCTGAGTGCCCGTGTAAGCTTGGGAAGATCGTATCGGCTTCCGTGTGATTGTGATTTTGATTTCATTTGAATGATTTTTCTATGTGTTACAACTTTCTTCTTAGGCCCATTCATGTTTGAAGCCCAAAAACCCATGTTTTGGCCCAAAGAGGGTAAAATTGTCTTTTATGCACAAATCTGGACACAATTTTCGAGATCTCAAAACCATGTCAAAAATATACTTTTTGGAAACTAGATATTTCAAGGATCGTTTTATCCTTCTTCGTCGAAGTCATTCGAGGCCCACAAGATCGTGTTTTGGTCATTTCAAGGTTCATGTTAATTGGGGCCCATTGTCATCACTTAATCCCCCTCTCCTTCTCTTTTCATTCATTTCCCCCAAATCTCTACAATTTCTTGAGCTAGGGCTGAAAACCCTCCTTTCTTTTCCATCTTCCTTACCTTGCATGATCTAGCTAGAAGACTCCAAAGAAAATTCTAAGGATATCATCTTCTTCATCTCCTTGCATGCTTTCTATTGGTACAAATTTCTTGGAACTTCTTGTGGGATAAGCTCTTCATTTCCTTCCTTCCCTCTTGTTTGACCATTTCTAGGTAAGAGTTTCGATCCATGTTTTTCATGAAGTCTTTTTAGTTCTTAAAGATCATGTTTTTCATGTGTACAAACCCTTTTGTTAAAATGGGTTCTTTGTTTCCATTTTGTTTGAGTTTTGAGTGATTTTCTCTTGGGTTTTCTTGTAGTGTTGGAATAGCTTGAGTGAAGTGCTTGAGAGGATTGTTAGCATTGGGCAAGGCAAGTAATCTTTATAGGTTCAATGTGCATGTTTATTTTGATTCCATTGTGTTTTAAGAATTGTGCATATAAATTTGTTTACAAGCTTCATGATTATGTTTTTATTGGATTTGGATGTGTGAAATGGTGGAAATGAACCCTTGGTGAGCATGAATCTCAAGGGATTCTATGTGATTGATGGATGAGAAGGAGGAGAAAAATGTAGAAGAAGATGTGTAAGAGAAAGGCATTTTCTGCACTCAGCGAGCACGGCAGTAGCTTGTCCGCTCGAGCGACCCTTGGGTCCGCTCGAGCGACCAAGCCTCTGTTTGGTTCGAGCGCAGACAGAGAGTTGTCTATTCGAGCGCACTTATTATCCGCTCGAGCGAACTGTCTCGCTCGAGCGAAGTGTCATCACCTTATCAAGTCCGCTCAAGCGAACCTGCCAGATTCAGGAAGAAGAATTATTTCATTCCCGTATTTTCTTAAAGATTTAAAAACTAGACTATGTTACGGATTTTGACTTGACATTGTGTAAATGGAACTTCGAAATGCAACCCAACTTCGGGGACACCAATTCTTGTATATTCCGACATTTGGGGTCCCAATTACCCAAAGGTCAATTAATAGCCTTAACACATGCTTGTCAGATTCCGTGTTCGAATTCCGTTTTGGTACGATAAGTACCATCGTGTACTCGTTTTGGATTTCAAGTATAAGCTTATTTTGAAATTTTGTTTCAAGAAAAAGGGGATCACTTCCTAAGCGTGTTATGCATATTTATTATGCGGTTTGCTAGTTGTGTTCTTCGTGTTTTGATAAGTGACTTCCCCCTTTTTATCTCGACAAGTTTTGATAGTATTTCGCGTGTTTTGTGCATTCATGAATTAAGTAAACACCACTGAGCTTTGACTGCCCTTTCAGTTTGATCCACTGTCTCGGGGTCCTTAAACATGTGGACTGTCTGCAGACTAGTCGTGTATTTATTACACATCGTGCATGTCCGGTTCCGCGGCCGGAATTCCCGTATTTGTGGGAAATCGTGTCGTGATTATATTATTTATATCGTGCTTGTCGTGCGTGCTTGCTCTTTTCATTATATAAATGATAGAGAAAGGATGGGCTCTTTGTGGATTGTAACTATTCATGATATATTATGTACTCATGCTAGTTCGTTTTAGTATCTCAGCTCCATTAAATATTTCTATAAATGTATCTCAGTCATTGTAGTATTTCAAATCAGGGATTTGCTTATATGTTTTCTAAAACGTTTATTGTTTCATGCTTGCACCTAAATTGATTACCTGCCAAACCGTTGTGTTTGACCCTTGTTTGTTGGTGCCCAGGTGCATGAGACGTTGCCTTTGAGGAGGAGCGTCAGGAGGAGGCTTGTGAGCCAACCCCTGTGAGAGAGTGGCAGCCCGACGATGTCATCTAGACGTCGGGCGGGTTCTTGAGTCTCGTCGTCATTTTGTTTTGGGGTTTCCTTTGATTATTTTGGAGAAGTGTATTGGCCTCTGTTGGCTTCTTATGGGTTGTAACAAAAACTTAACTTACTTTCGTGTTAGTCTTATAACTTGAACTATGATGGGAATGCCATTTTAACTTCTTCCTTTGATACTATGTCTTGTGATATTATTTGTCGGAGCACTTAGAAATTTATGGGTGCTTATCTTGATGTAATTTGCTACACGCTTCCGCAAACTTGATCGTGTGAGTCAGATTCCGCGTGTCTTTGGGAATCCTCACCGCGGGAACCTGTGGGAAAGTATATCTACAATTCAACAAACGCGTCGCGGGCCCGGGGCTCCGTTCAGGGGTCGCGACACTTGTCCTGCCTTTAGACCTTGATACGGGTTTCCCGTCACTAGAAGTCCTAGCAGTCAACTGAGCCAGCGACCGCTTACTTCAAGTATAGATTCTCTAAGCAGACTACCCTAACGACTACCGAAAGAAAGAGAGTTCAAAGCCCAAAGCTCTCTCTTCAAATCTCTCCGCCCGAAAACTTCGGGCAACCCAATAAAGCACTTTCTCTCTGCCGGCTTTAGCTTTCCCTTAGTTGGTTGGGGGGGGTAGATACGAAAGAATGGTATGAGAAAGATTGACTTCCTGATCGATCCGCCTTCCGAGCAAGTCAACTGACTGACTCCTTTCATATGGATGGCTTGTTTATTTAAAAGCGACTAATACAAGCATGTGAGTGGAGTGAAAAGCCTCCAAGCCCCTCATATAGTAAAGGATTGGTTCTTCAATCCTTTCTTTTGACGCTTTGACCTAGTGCTTTCCCCTTGAACTGAACTTGATTCCCGCACTTAGCTTAAGAGTTAAACTGTCAAAAGCCCTTTTCTATATAGTCTCATCACAGCACCCGAAAAACAGGGAAGGGAAACACTTACCGAACATGCCCGGCCCTAACTGAGTTAATTGATAAATCACCACCGCTACTTTGACTCTGGAACAAAAGAGAAAAGACGGAAGAAGCGGAACATTTCATATAAGCAATCACCTATGCCCTAACAGCTTCACCGAGTCTACCTTTAGAGCGACTTGCCCTCGAGTACAGGCTAACCAAAAGCTACAAGCACATAGTTCGACAAGCAAAGCAAACGGGAATCAATCAATCAAGACGCTGCACATAAAGAAGTGATCTACGACCTTCCCTAATTTCATGAGAACTCTTTATCTTAGAAGTCAAAGAAAGCCCTAGAGCACGGAACTAGAAGTCCTAGCAACACCTTATCCTTGGAATAAGAACAAGACATATTGTCTTTGATCCGCTTTAACAACGGTTTGATAGAAAGAGTGAATAACCTGACTTGACTAAGAAAGAGTACAGGACCAAGACCGGAAAGTCTCGCTTTGATCTCCTTTAGCAATGAAAAAGTTTTAAAACAAAGAAATAGCGTATTCGCCTTTTGTTGCGAGCCATCCGCTTTTGACTAAACAAGTGGATTTCATTCTTGTGCCTTCTGCTTCCCAGGAACGGGGGATTTTTTCAAAGCCGACTAAGAAGAGAAAGAAAGCTTCTCAAAGTAGAAAGTCACCCTCTTCCGCATTTTCTAGCTCGTATGACTAGCTTACTGACTTGACTTACGTAACTGACTTCCAGTTTAGTTTCCCGAAAGCAAACATCCCATTTTACCACCACCGGAAAGTAGGGATTTCTCTCTAAGTTGCCTTCCCGTAACTTTCTCATAGCAACAAGTGTTAACCGCAAGACCTGTTTCCCGTAACTGGCCTAACTGAAACTAGAAGTCAATGTTAGCGATTTTGTATTTGCAATTTGATGGATGCATTTGCACATTAGCATCATTTGATTCACACACACTTGCATTGTTTTAGAAAACCTTGAAATCTTGATTTATACATGCATAGCTTTTAAGTTTTGGAAAAGTATTTGTTTTATGCATGTTTTGGTTCTAATCTTGGATGCATTGGTTTTGAAACCCAAACTCTTTTGAAAACCTATTTCCTTGTGCATTATATTTGGAAAATCATGTTGAGAATTTAGGTTTGAGCTTTGCATACTTTCTTCACAAAAAGAATCATTTTTGTATGCATTTTCATTTGAAAAGAGTTTGATCAAATCAAGCTAGCCTTTGGTTTTAAACTTTTGAATCATCTTAGGCTTTGTGTTTTCATGTTTTTTAAACATCTTAGAATGTCTTAAAACATGTATTCTAGCTTGGTTTAGTGGCCCAAAAATCCTCCTAAAGAAATACCTTTGAAATGGCAAAAGTTGGTTTTTTTGTAAAAAGGGGGGTTGTCCCGGCAGTGTCGCCGGTCGACCGAGACACAGGTCTCGATCGACCGAGACAACTGGAGGTAATTTCTGCAGTTTCTGAACTGAAACCTCCAACGGTCAGAATTCTGACCGTTGTGCCTTCCCGGTCGACCGAGACCTCTTTGCCGGTCGACCGAGGACTAGCCGTTGGCAACTTTTTGGCTATAAAGTCCATTCATTTCCAACCTTTTTCAAGGCTTGATACATGAACTTTTGAGAGCATTTTGGAGCCAAAGAAAGGGGAAGAAGTTGGAAAGGCTAGAGGGCCATTTGGAAATCAAATGCTTGAGATTTAAAAAGGTAGACCTTACTTATCATTTTGATTTCCATTAAAAGTAGAATCAATGCATGGTTAAATCTTTGTATTTTCATATTTGCATGATTTCTAGCTTTTAAAGAGTTGTGTTGCAAAATCTAAATCATCCTTGGTAAATTAGATTAGTTTGCAAACTCTCTTAACTAAATCACATGCTTTCTTAGACTTTTACATTCATACAACTTGTTTAGTTCATTTCTTAAAGTTGTTTGAATTTCTCATGTGATTAGTTTTCTCTTCAATCACTATTTTATAAGCTTTGATTTTAAAATGCATCATGCATTCATTTAAGAGCTTCTTTGTTGAGATTGATTGAAGAAACACATTCATACACTTGTGCACACACTTTAGCTTAATTGAGTGTATGTTTGTAATTTGTATTAAACTTTCATATTAGCCTATTCAAGAGGCAATTTCATTTGAGCTTAAATTGTAATCTCTTCGAGTGATCTTTTGGAAAGACACCTTCTTAGAGAAATCTCTATTTGTAAAGGTTATTGCTTAGCCTAAGAAAAGCATCTTGTAAGGTTATTACTTAGCCTAAGAAAAGCATTGTGTAAAGGTTATTGCTTAGCCTTGAAAAGCATCTTGTAAAGGTTATTGCTTAGCCTATAAAAGCACATTGAGAGGTTGTTGTTTAGCCTAGAAAAAAAACATTGTAAGGGTTATTGCTTAGCCTAGTAAAAAGCATACATAGTGGAAATCCGGTGGGGTGTTGGATTCACAAGCCGGTAGTGGATGTAGGCATTGAGGCCGAACCACTATAAATCTTGGTGTTGTGGTGCTTGCATTTGTGGTGATTCTTTTATTAGCTTCCGCATATTGTATGGTTAATCATCACATGTGACTAGTTTGTGTTAAGAAATTAATATTGATTTAAATTGGTCACAATTGTAGCTCACCCTATTCACCCCCCCCCCCCCCCCCTCTAGGGTTAGGATCCTCGTGGACTTTCAATTGGTATCAGAGCCTCGTGCTCTATATTAGGATCAAGTGTATCTTGATTAGGTGTAAAAACCTAGAGTAGTGCTTATTTGAAAATCATTAGAATGGACTCCACTATGCTAGACTTTGTAGATTCTTCTAGACCCCTCATTCTTCCTTCTATTGGAGATTCAAACCCTCACTTAAATGAATATCAATTTGACTCAAAAGAGGAAGAAAATGAGTATGATGAAGATGATCTTCAACAAGCTTATAATGAATGATATACATTATCTTCAAAGCTTGATAAGAGAAATAAAAGTTTAAGAGAAGAATCTATAAAACTAAACAAAGAGCTAGTCTCTTCTAAAGATGAACTTAGAGAGAAAGAAGAAGTCATTAATTGTTTAGAATCTAAGTTCATGATCTCTTTAAATAACCAATCTAACATTCAAGATGAACTAAGAGAATTAAAGATGGGTTATGATGATGTCAATAAGGAAAATCTAAAACTAAGAGATCAATTACAAAGGCAAGATAAAGACTTTAACAATCTTGAATCTAAATTGACTATCTCTAAGGAAAATTTATCTAATGCTCAAGATGAATTAAATGAGATTAAGATAAATTGTGATGAGCTTAAAAATGAAAATTTGAACCTAAGAGATACAATTAAAAGACAAGATGAAAACATTAACTATTTAAAATCCAAGTTGACAATTTCCAATGAAAATTTGTCTAATGCTCAAAGTAATTTAAAAACTTTAGAACTTGGATCTAATGTTGTTAGTGAACTAAAACTTGAATTAAAACTTGCCAATGAAGAGCTAAGCAAATATAAGGAAATTGAAAATGAACTTTCAAAAGTTAAACATGAAAATTCAATCCTTATAACCAAAGTCACTCAACTTGAAGGATATAAACAAAAGTATGAGTGCAAGTTTACCCAAAGTGAAGAAAGACTTGAAAAATTATTTAAATTGGGTAAATCTCATGGAGATAGGACGGGTCTTGGATTTAATAGGAATTTGTCATATGACCCTAAATTCACCAACACTTTTGTGAAAGGTGAGTCCTCATTCTCTAGCACTCTCTCTCAAATGTCCAAAATTAAATGTCATTATTGTGGTAAAGAAGGACATCTAAAATTTGAGTGCAAACTAAGAAAAAGAAGCTATGTGTCTAAGCCCATCTTTGAACTAAAGAATGGAGAATCAAAACCTATGAAGGGTAAGACACTAAAAATCAAGAAAGACTCCAAAAAGACTAAACAAGTTAAATCTATTAAAATGGAGTCTCCTAAGATAGATTCTAAGAAGTTTAAACAAGTTAAACCAAGCTTAAAAGAATCTATGAACAAAAAGCTTCTCAACCTATCTCCCTTATATCAACCCATGAAAGAACTTTTGAAGAAAGTTGCTAAGTTAAATCTAAAATTCAAAAGTCAAGTAAAGGGAGAAAATAAGAAGAAAAGAAAAGTGAAGCAATCCCCTAAGAAACAAACTCACCAACATCAAAAGACTAATCACCAATCTAAGCCAAATTTAGTCAAATCTAAATATCATGGTGATAAGTTCAAATTGAAAATTTATCAAGTTAAATCTCCTTTAGTTGGTGAGAATTCCAAACTAGACCTCAAAGTTCAACCCTCTCAAGACCTTAGGTGGATTCCCAAAGTTTTATACTTAGACAAATCTTAAGGCCTTGGACCTCATTGACCAACCTATGCTTTATAAGTTAAACCTTTTGTTGGTCATGATTGCATTTGCATTTTGTTCTTTCAAGGTTACATCTTTTAAAATGCATTGTTTCTTTATGATCACTTGATTTTGTTTTCATACACCATTCTAAGTTACACTTCATGGTTTTCAAAATCTTTTGATTATAACTTCATCATGTTTGATTTGCTTTTTGCACTCATATGTCTTGCATTGCATTTCTACATGATTAATTGATTGTGTTTTTAAAAGCTTTCATAGCTAATTTATTCATGATCAATTGTTGTTGAATCATTTGTGTAGATGTCTTAGTAAGATTTTTTTTTAACAAATGATTTGAATCAACTTAAGTTTTCCATGGATTTCTAAGTTATACTTTTATATGGAGAACATTGTTTTGAAAAATCAACTTGTATGTGTTTCAATTAAGTTATATCTTTTAAAATACAATGTTGAAAATTGATCTTCAAAATCATTCTTTTTATGCTCATTGTTGGATTTTGTTTATCAAAATGATTTGAAGATTGGTTGAATGGAAATGCTCTATAACTTCATTAGTCATATTCATCAAAGCATGTTCCATGTTCTCATTTCCTTTTCTTTTGGTTTCATTATCTTAGAAATGGAAATGTATGTTGTTTGCATCCTTGCTTGTTTATTTACATTCTTTTTATATGCAAATGACTATTGGTTCCATGTATGGTTGTGATCTTAGTTTTATTTGTAGAAACCATACTAGAACCCAAATCCATCCTCTATGCCTTCTAGTCATATCTTTATGGATGGTTATGATGTTGATTCATGTAGATTTTCTTGGTGTCATCTTTATACATGTTTCAACTTCATAAGTAGTGTTCTTAATCATATGAAACTCTTTGAAACCTATTTCTCATATTTCTATATGTTTGATGGATATCTTAGTAGTTGAATTCATATGATTTGGACACTTTGGAAATTGCATGCATTACAAAGCAATATCCTTATGCATTGCAATTTACCTTGTTCATCACTATGCTCAATAGTCATATCCTTAAAAGTGATGAATATGCATTAATGATGCTTGATGGAAGTTTGTCACATCCTTGCTTGTAATCATGTTGTCATATTCAATTGGTTTCATTTGGTATAACTTTCCATTGATTTCATATCCAATTGATATCTTATCTTGTGTATGTGATAGACCTTGTGTACATTGGATTGTACTTCATAGTTATATAATTGTTCCATGTCACACACCATTAGCATCATAATGTTCATGATTGCCACCTCTTTTGCTCTTATAGGTATATCTCATGACCACCATGTTTATGTATTCATAATATTGGTTGGCTATTAGTTGAGGTTGGCTTCATGATTGAATTCATTTCACTCTTTCTTGCACTTTAATAGTCATATTTATTGATTGAATGAAATGAGTTCAAAACCTTACATAGCATATGATTTTCATAAGTTATATTGATTGATGCTATGTTTGAGTAAACCCCATTTCATCATGGATAGCTCTAATTTGGATTTTTCGCAATAGTCATACTTTTAAATCCATTTTAGAGTGATTGATTTATTATAGTCATATCCTTAAATCTCAATTGGTATTCTTTGTTTTTCCAATTGATATCCATGATTGCTTTTCCCATTGACCTTGATCTTTTGGTAATTTGATCATATTGTGCTTTTTAGTTATATGAATCTAATCCTTTCCTTGAAGTTGACCCTCATTTGGTTAAACCATCTTCTTCTTGCATCTAATAGTTAAATCTTGTCAAAAGTTTGACAAAAGAAGAGAATGGATTGAGGGGGAGTGTAAATCTTCATAGGAAGTATTAATTTTGATCAAATTCACCCTTGGATAGCCTTTGAGCCCTTAGAGATAACTTCCATACATGATAGCCTGTTATTTCATTTTCGATTTCATTTGTTAACAGGTGCTACTAAAGGTATTTTCCTTGTTTCATGTGTGTAGGTACCTTTGCAATTTAATGTCAAAGGGGGAGAGAGTTCGAGAGTTCAAGTACTCGAAGATCTCCTATCCATCAAAGGGGGAGAAAGAATTCAAGTTCTCAAGGGGTGAAGAGAATGTCCAAGCTTCCTAAAGAGAGAGAGAGGCATGGTCAAAGGGGGAGAGCAAATAGAAGAAAGAAAGCTTGGAGCTAAAGAAGATGCTTGGTCATAGAAAGGAAAGAAGAAGAGAAAGCTTGAAGAATGATCAAGCTCCAAGCATCATGAAGAATGAAGAAAAGAGTCCAAGCTAAGAGAGAAGCATCCAAGAAGATTTCAAGACTTGTCCAGCTGAGGGGGAGCTGAAGACTTTGTGTGTATGTTCAGTGGTGAGTGTGTTGCCATCAAATTGCAAAGGGGGAGATTGTTAGGGATTTTGTATTTGCAATTTGATGGATGCATTTGCACTTTAGCATCATTTGATTCACACACACTTGCATTGTTTTAGAAAACCTTGAAATCTTGATTTATACATGCATAGCTTTTAAGTTTTGGAAAAGTATTTGTTTTATGCATGTTTTGGTTCTAATCTTGGATGCATTGGTTTTGAAACCCAAACTCTTTTGAAAACCTATTTCCTTGTGCATTATATTTGGAAAATCATGTTGAGAATTTAGGTTTGAGCTTTGCATACTTTCTTCACAAAAAGAATCATTTTTGTATGCATTTTCATTTGAAAAGAGTTTGATCAAATCAAGCTAGCCTTTGGTTTTAAACTTTTGAATCATCTTAGGCTTTGTGTTTTCATGTTTTTTAAACATCTTAGAATGTCTTAAAACATGTATTCTAGTTTGGTTTAGTGGCCCAAAAATCCTCCTAAAGAAATACCTTTGAAATGGCAAAAGTTGGTTTTTTTGTAAAAAGGGGGGTTGTCCCGGCAGTGTCGCCGGTCGACCGAGACACAGGTCTCGGTCGACCGAGACAACTGGAGGTAATTTCTGCAGTTTCTGAACTGAAACCTCCAACGGTCAGAATTCTGACCGTTGTGCCTTCCCGGTCGACCGAGACCTCTTTGCCGGTCGACCGAGGACTAGCCGTTGGCAACTTTTTGGCTATAAAGTCCATTCATTTCCAACCTTTTTCAAGGCTTGATACATGAACTTTTGAGAGCATTTTGGAGCCAAAGAAAGGGGAAGAAGTTGGAAAGGCTAGAGGGCCATTTGGAAATCAAATGCTTGAGATTTAAAAAGGTAGACCTTACTTATCATTTTGATTTCCATTAAAAGTAGAATCAATGCATGGTTAAATCTTTGTATTTTCATATTTGCATGATTTCTAGCTTTTAAACAGTTGTATTGCAAACTCTAAATCATCCTTGGTAAATTAGATTAGTTTGCAAACTCTCTTAACTAAATCACATGCTTTCTTAGACTTTTACATTCATACAACTTGTTTAGTTCATTTCTTAAAGTTGTTTGAATTTCTCATGTGATTAGTTTTCTCTTCAATCACCATTTTATAAGCTTTGATTTTAAAATGCATCATGCATTCATTTAAGAGCTTCTTTGTTGAGATTGATTGAAGAAACACATTCATACACTTGTGCACACACTTTAGCTTAATTGAGTGTATGTTTGTAATTTGTATTAAACTTTCATATTAGCCTATTCAAGAGGCAATTTCATTTGAGCTTAAATTGTAATCTCTTCGAGTGATCTTTTGGAAAGACACCTTCTTAGAGAAATCTCTATTTGTAAAGGTTATTGCTTAGCCTAAGAAAAGCATCTTGTAAGGTTATTACTTAGCCTAAGAAAAGCATTGTGTAAAGGTTATTGCTTAGCCTTGAAAAGCATCTTGTAAAGGTTATTGCTTAGCCTATAAAAGCACATTGAGAGGTTGTTGTTTAGCCTAGAAAAAAAATATTGTAAGGGTTATTGCTTAGCCTAGTAAAAAGCATACATAGTGGAAATCCGGTGGGGTGTTGGATTCACAAGCCGGTAGTGGATGTAGGCATTGAGGCCGAACCACTATAAATCTTGGTGTTGTGGTGCTTGCATTTGTGGTGATTCTTTTATTAGCTTCCGCATATTGTATGGTTAATCATCACATGTGACTAGTTTGTGTTAAGAAATTAATATTGATTTAAATTGGTCACAATTGTAGCTCACCCTATTCACCCCCCCCCCCCCCCCCCTCTAGGGTTAGGATCCTCGTGGACTTTCAATTGGTATCAGAGCCTCGTGCTCTATATTAGGATCAAGTGTATCTTGATTAGGTGTAAAAACCTAGAGTTAAAACCCTAGAGTAGTGCTTATTTGAAAATCATTAGAATGGACTCCACTATGCTAGACTTTGTAGATTCTTCTAGACCCCTCATTCTTCCTTCTATTGGAGATTCAAACCCTCACTTAAATGAATATCAATTTGACTCAAAAGAGGAAGAAAATGAGTATGATGAAGATGATCTTCAACAAGCTTATAATGAATGATATACATTATCTTCAAAGCTTGATAAGAGAAATAAAAGTTTAAGAGAAGAATCTATAAAACTAAACAAAGAGCTAGTCTCTTCTAAAGATGAACTTAGAGAGAAAGAAGAAGTCATTAATTGTTTAGAATCTAAGTTCATGATCTCTTTAAATAACCAATCTAACATTCAAGATGAACTAAGAGAATTAAAGATGGGTTATGATGATGTCAATAAGGAAAATCTAAAACTAAGAGATCAATTACAAAGGCAAGATAAAGACTTTAACAATCTTGAATCTAAATTGACTATCTCTAAGGAAAATTTATCTAATGCTCAAGATGAATTAAATGAGATTAAGATAAATTGTGATGAGCTTAAAAATGAAAATTTGAACCTAAGAGATACAATTAAAAGACAAGATGAAAACATTAACTATTTAAAATCCAAGTTGACAATTTCCAATGAAAATTTGTCTAATGCTCAAAGTAATTTAAAAACTTTAGAACTTGGATCTAATGTTGTTAGTGAACTAAAACTTGAATTAAAACTTGCCAATGAAGAGCTAAGCAAATATAAGGAAATTGAAAATGAACTTTCAAAAGTTAAACATGAAAATTCAATCCTTATAACCAAAGTCACTCAACTTGAAGGATATAAACAAAAGTATGAGTGCAAGTTTACCCAAAGTGAAGAAAGACTTGAAAAATTATTTAAATTGGGTAAATCTCATGGAGATAGGACGGGTCTTGGATTTAATAGGAATTTGTCATATGACCCTAAATTCACCAACACTTTTGTGAAAGGTGAGTCCTCATTCTCTAGCACTCTCTCTCAAATGTCCAAAATTAAATGTCATTATTGTGGTAAAGAAGGACATCTAAAATTTGAGTGCAAACTAAGAAAAAGAAGCTATGTGTCTAAGCCCATCTTTGAACTAAAGAATGGAGAATCAAAACCTATGAAGGGTAAGACACTAAAAATCAAGAAAGACTCCAAAAAGACTAAACAAGTTAAATCTATTAAAATGGAGTCTCCTAAGATAGATTCTAAGAAGTTTAAACAAGTTAAACCAAGCTTAAAAGAATCTATGAACAAAAAGCTTCTCAACCTATCTCCCTTATATCAACCCATGAAAGAACTTTTGAAGAAAGTTGCTAAGTTAAATCTAAAATTCAAAAGTCAAGTAAAGGGAGAAAATAAGAAGAAAAGAAAAGTGAAGCAATCCCCTAAGAAACAAACTCACCAACATCAAAAGACTAATCACCAATCTAAGCCAAATTTAGTCAAATCTAAATATCATGGTGATAAGTTCAAATTGAAAATTTATCAAGTTAAATCTCCTTTAGTTGGTGAGAATTCCAAACTAGACCTCAAAGTTCAACCCTCTCAAGACCTTAGGTGGATTCCCAAAGTTTTATACTTAGACAAATCTTAAGGCCTTGGACCTCATTGACCAACCTATGCTTTATAAGTTAAACCTTTTGTTGGTCATGATTGCATTTGCATTTTGTTCTTTCAAGGTTACATCTTTTAAAATGCATTGTTTCTTTATGATCACTTGATTTTGTTTTCATACACCATTCTAAGTTACACTTCATGGTTTTCAAAATCTTTTGATTATAACTTCATCATGTTTGATTTGCTTTTTGCACTCATATGTCTTGCATTGCATTTCTACATGATTAATTGATTGTGTTTTTAAAAGCTTTCATAGCTAATTTATTCATGATCAATTGTTGTTGAATCATTTGTGTAGATGTCTTAGTAAGATTTTTTTTTAACAAATGATTTGAATCAACTTAAGTTTTCCATGGATTTCTAAGTTATACTTTTATATGGAGAACATTGTTTTGAAAAATCAACTAGTATGTGTTTCAATTAAGTTATATCTTTTAAAATACAATGTTGAAAATTGATCTTCAAAATCATTCTTTTTATGCTCATTGTTGGATTTTGTTTATCAAAATGATTTGAAGATTGGTTGAATGGAAATGCTCTATAACTTCATTAGTCATATTCATCAAAGCATGTTCCATGTTCTCATTTCCTTTTCTTTTGGTTTCATTATCTTAGAAATGGAAATGTATGTTGTTTGCATCCTTGCTTGTTTATTTACATTCTTTTTATATGCAAATGACTATTGGTTCCATGTATGGTTGTGATCTTAGTTTTATTTGTAGAAACCATACTAGAACCCAAATCCATCCTCTATGCCTTCTAGTCATATCTTTATGGATGGTTATGATGTTGATTCATGTAGATTTTCTTGGTGTCATCTTTATACATGTTTCAACTTCATAAGTAGTGTTCTTAATCATATGAAACTCTTTGAAACCTATTTCTCATATTTCTATATGTTTGATGGATATCTTAGTAGTTGAATTCATATGATTTGGACACTTTGGAAATTGCATGCATTACAAAGCAATATCCTTATGCATTGCAATTTACCTTGTTCATCACTATGCTCAATAGTCATATCCTTAAAAGTGATGAATATGCATTAATGATGCTTGATGGAAGTTTGTCACATCCTTGCTTGTAATCATGTTGTCATATTCAATTGGTTTCATTTGGTATAACTTTCCATTGATTTCATATCCAATTGATATCTTATCTTGTGTATGTGATAGACCTTGTGTACATTGGATTGTACTTCATAGTTATATAATTGTTCCATGTCACACACCATTAGCATCATAATGTTCATGATTGCCACCTCTTTTGCTCTTATAGGTATATCTCATGACCACCATGTTTATGTATTCATAATATTGGTTGGCTATTAGTTGAGGTTGGCTTCATGATTGAATTCATTTCACTCTTTCTTGCACTTTAATAGTCATATTTATTGATTGAATGAAATGAGTTCAAAACCTTACATAGCATATGATTTTCATAAGTTATATTGATTGATGCTATGTTTGAGTAAACCCCATTTCATCATGGATAGCTCTAATTTGGATTTTTCGCAATAGTCATACTTTTAAATCCATTTTAGAGTGATTGATTTATTATAGTCATATCCTTAAATCTCAATTGGTATTCTTTGTTTTTCCAATTGATATCCATGATTGCTTTTCCCATTGACCTTGATCTTTTGGTAATTTGATCATATTGTGCTTTTTAGTTATATGAATCTAATCCTTTCCTTGAAGTTGACCCTCATTTGGTTAAACCATCTTCTTCTTGCATCTAATAGTTAAATCTTGTCAAAAGTTTGACAAAAGAAGAGAATGGATTGAGGGGGAGTGTAAATCTTCATAGGAAGTATTAATTTTGATCAAATTCACCCTTGGATAGCCTTTGAGCCCTTAGAGATAACTTCCATACATGATAGCCTGTTATTTCATTTTCGATTTCATTTGTTAACAGGTGCTACTAAAGGTATTTTCCTTGTTTCATGTGTGTAGGTACCTTTGCAATTTAATGTCAAAGGGGGAGAGAGTTCGAGAGTTCAAGTACTCGAAGATCTCCTATCCATCAAAGGGGGAGAAAGAATTCAAGTTCTCAAGGGGTGAAGAGAATGTCCAAGCTTCCTAAAGAGAGAGAGAGGCATGGTCAAAGGGGGAGAGCAAATAGAAGAAAGAAAGCTTGGAGCTAAAGAAGATGCTTGGTCATAGAAAGGAAAGAAGAAGAGAAAGCTTGAAGAATGATCAAGCTCCAAGCATCATGAAGAATGAAGAAAAGAGTCCAAGCTAAGAGAGAAGCATCCAAGAAGATTTCAAGACTTGTCCAGCTGAGGGGGAGCTGAAGACTTTGTGTGTATGTTCAGTGGTGAGTGTGTTGCCATCAAATTGCAAAGGGGGAGATTGTTAGGGATTTTGTATTTGCAATTTGATGGATGCATTTGCACTTTAGCATCATTTGATTCACACACACTTGCATTGTTTTAGAAAACCTTGAAATCTTGATTTATACATGCATAGCTTTTAAGTTTTGGAAAAGTATTTGTTTTATGCATGTTTTGGTTCTAATCTTGGATGCATTGGTTTTGAAACCCAAACTCTTTTGAAAACCTATTTCCTTGTGCATTATATTTGGAAAATCATGTTGAGAATTTAGGTTTGAGCTTTGCATACTTTCTTCACAAAAAGAATCATTTTTGTATGCATTTTCATTTGAAAAGAGTTTGATCAAATCAAGCTAGCCTTTGGTTTTAAACTTTTGAATCATCTTAGGCTTTGTGTTTTCATGTTTTTTAAACATCTTAGAATGTCTTAAAACATGTATTCTAGTTTGGTTTAGTGGCCCAAAAATCCTCCTAAAGAAATACCTTTGAAATGGCAAAAGTTGGTTTTTTTGTAAAAAGGGGGGTTGTCCCGGCAGTGTCGCCGGTCGACCGAGACACAGGTCTCGGTCGACCGAGACAACTGGAGGTAATTTCTGCAGTTTCTGAACTGAAACCTCCAACGGTCAGAATTCTGACCGTTGTGCCTTCCCGGTCGACCGAGACCTCTTTGCCGGTCGACCGAGGACTAGCCGTTGGCAACTTTTTGGCTATAAAGTCCATTCATTTCCAACCTTTTTCAAGGCTTGATACATGAACTTTTGAGAGCATTTTGGAGCCAAAGAAAGGGGAAGAAGTTGGAAAGGCTAGAGGGCCATTTGGAAATCAAATGCTTGAGATTTAAAAAGGTAGACCTTACTTATCATTTTGATTTCCATTAAAAGTAGAATCAATGCATGGTTAAATCTTTGTATTTTCATATTTGCATGATTTCTAGCTTTTAAACAGTTGTATTGCAAACTCTAAATCATCCTTGGTAAATTAGATTAGTTTGCAAACTCTCTTAACTAAATCACATGCTTTCTTAGACTTTTACATTCATACAACTTGTTTAGTTCATTTCTTAAAGTTGTTTGAATTTCTCATGTGATTAGTTTTCTCTTCAATCACCATTTTATAAGCTTTGATTTTAAAATGCATCATGCATTCATTTAAGAGCTTCTTTGTTGAGATTGATTGAAGAAACACATTCATACACTTGTGCACACACTTTAGCTTAATTGAGTGTATGTTTGTAATTTGTATTAAACTTTCATATTAGCCTATTCAAGAGGCAATTTCATTTGAGCTTAAATTGTAATCTCTTCGAGTGATCTTTTGGAAAGACACCTTCTTAGAGAAATCTCTATTTGTAAAGGTTATTGCTTAGCCTAAGAAAAGCATCTTGTAAGGTTATTACTTAGCCTAAGAAAAGCATTGTGTAAAGGTTATTGCTTAGCCTTGAAAAGCATCTTGTAAAGGTTATTGCTTAGCCTATAAAAGCACATTGAGAGGTTGTTGTTTAGCCTAGAAAAAAAATATTGTAAGGGTTATTGCTTAGCCTAGTAAAAAGCATACATAGTGGAAATCCGGTGGGGTGTTGGATTCACAAGCCGGTAGTGGATGTAGGCATTGAGGCCGAACCACTATAAATCTTGGTGTTGTGGTGCTTGCATTTGTGGTGATTCTTTTATTAGCTTCCGCATATTGTATGGTTAATCATCACATGTGACTAGTTTGTGTTAAGAAATTAATATTGATTTAAATTGGTCACAATTGTAGCTCACCCTATTCACCCCCCCCCCCCCCCTCTAGGGTTAGGATCCTCGTGGACTTTCAATTGGTATCAGAGCCTCGTGCTCTATATTAGGATCAAGTGTATCTTGATTAGGTGTAAAAACCTAGAGTTAAAACCCTAGAGTAGTGCTTATTTGAAAATCATTAGAATGGACTCCACTATGCTAGACTTTGTAGATTCTTCTAGACCCCTCATTCTTCCTTCTATTGGAGATTCAAACCCTCACTTAAATGAATATCAATTTGACTCAAAAGAGGAAGAAAATGAGTATGATGAAGATGATCTTCAACAAGCTTATAATGAATGATATACATTATCTTCAAAGCTTGATAAGAGAAATAAAAGTTTAAGAGAAGAATCTATAAAACTAAACAAAGAGCTAGTCTCTTCTAAAGATGAACTTAGAGAGAAAGAAGAAGTCATTAATTGTTTAGAATCTAAGTTCATGATCTCTTTAAATAACCAATCTAACATTCAAGATGAACTAAGAGAATTAAAGATGGGTTATGATGATGTCAATAAGGAAAATCTAAAACTAAGAGATCAATTACAAAGGCAAGATAAAGACTTTAACAATCTTGAATCTAAATTGACTATCTCTAAGGAAAATTTATCTAATGCTCAAGATGAATTAAATGAGATTAAGATAAATTGTGATGAGCTTAAAAATGAAAATTTGAACCTAAGAGATACAATTAAAAGACAAGATGAAAACATTAACTATTTAAAATCCAAGTTGACAATTTCCAATGAAAATTTGTCTAATGCTCAAAGTAATTTAAAAACTTTAGAACTTGGATCTAATGTTGTTAGTGAACTAAAACTTGAATTAAAACTTGCCAATGAAGAGCTAAGCAAATATAAGGAAATTGAAAATGAACTTTCAAAAGTTAAACATGAAAATTCAATCCTTATAACCAAAGTCACTCAACTTGAAGGATATAAACAAAAGTATGAGTGCAAGTTTACCCAAAGTGAAGAAAGACTTGAAAAATTATTTAAATTGGGTAAATCTCATGGAGATAGGACGGGTCTTGGATTTAATAGGAATTTGTCATATGACCCTAAATTCACCAACACTTTTGTGAAAGGTGAGTCCTCATTCTCTAGCACTCTCTCTCAAATGTCCAAAATTAAATGTCATTATTGTGGTAAAGAAGGACATCTAAAATTTGAGTGCAAACTAAGAAAAAGAAGCTATGTGTCTAAGCCCATCTTTGAACTAAAGAATGGAGAATCAAAACCTATGAAGGGTAAGACACTAAAAATCAAGAAAGACTCCAAAAAGACTAAACAAGTTAAATCTATTAAAATGGAGTCTCCTAAGATAGATTCTAAGAAGTTTAAACAAGTTAAACCAAGCTTAAAAGAATCTATGAACAAAAAGCTTCTCAACCTATCTCCCTTATATCAACCCATGAAAGAACTTTTGAAGAAAGTTGCTAAGTTAAATCTAAAATTCAAAAGTCAAGTAACACTACAACAATTTACATTTTTCCCGGCGCCAAAAAAAACGCCGGCAAAGGTCCAAAAACGCCGGCAAAAACCTATACCGGCGTTTTTTATTGCGCCGGCAAAGCGCCGGCAAAAGTGTGCCAGTAAAGCCTTTTGCCGGCGAAATAAGGAAGCGCCGGCAAAAGTTTACACATTACCGGCGAAAAATAACGCCGGGACAAGTTCAAATTTCGCCGCCAAAAAGTATTAGGTTTTAAATAATAAATTTTTAAAAACTATTTGCCGGCGTTATTTTCGCCGGTAAAGGGTTATATTTTGAATGAAAATTTTTTTTTTTACTTTTGCCGGCGTAGATGTTCGCCGGGAAAAGTCTGACGTTTTAAATAATAAATTTGGAAAAAATCTTTGCCGGCGTTACTTTCGCCGGTAAAGGGTGATATTTTAAATAATAATTTTTTTTTAAAACATTTGCCGGCGTTATTTTCGCCGGTAAAAAGTTTATGTTTTAAATAATAATATTTAAAAATTTTTGCCGGCGTTATTTTTCGCCGGGAAAACATATTTATTTTTCATAAATTTTTTAGAAAATTTTTTGCCGGCGCTTTTTTGCGCCGGGAAAACATGAATATATTTTTTTTTAAAAATTTGCCGCACTTCTTTTATGTCGGCAAAATATTTATATTTTAATCAAATTTCTTTCCTATATATAAATCATTACACTGAAGGTCTCCAATTAAAAAAACATTAATCTAATTAATAAAAATCTATCAACACAAAAATATACAATAATTGAAAAGGACAACATCCAACAAAAAAAAAATTAATATTATCCAATTCGTGTAGAGTTGAGTCGACTGTTAGAGAGGAACAACATTTTGGCTACAAAAAATCCAACACATCATTCATGCGTGCAATCTCAACTTCCATGCCAGTGCCAGAGCCTGCACATGTATGTATTCCATATAGATAAATTATGATCGATCAGATAGATATTATGCATTGGATCCTCCCAAGTCAATAAGTCTTGCTGTGGGGCCTACGCTTTAAACAGCAAAAGCCATAGATTCCTCTGTTTGGATGAATCCTCTCTGCAAGGCAACATTAAACACCCACATGCTGATATTATATGCAAGAAGTACTGAATGTTGTGCGTGTGTGATAAAAGAGTAGCCCACCTTGCAAGTAGGAAAATGAAGTTTTGTTCTCCTTCGTAAGTGGGTGTGATGCAAAATTTTGGTTGCTAGTACTTGGATCCCCTGATTTCCAGCACTAGAGTTTCATGTGTCCACCTGGACATGGTAACCATTTCATAAGACTGCAATACTTTGAAGCTTGTGAGGATAATAATATATGAACAAATGCCATCTTAAGGAAACTACTAATATTCTGATTGGAAGATCAAACAAGAACTTAAAAATACTAAACCGATTTTTATAGCCTTGAACAACCCTCTTAAAAATAATTATACTTGTTAGAATTTATAATAAGATCAGTCACCACATAATTCAAGATATTTATCACAATATAAATTGACAATTGTAATATTCTTTGTTCAAAGGTAAGAAATGTAGCTTATGAATAACTCGAGTTGTATGCAGATCAAGAGATACTGTTGTCTTACTGAGACTTGCAACTGACTCAAGTTATAGAAACACAGAGAACTCTCATTTGCTATAGACAGAGTAATCTGCACTTAAAGTTTGTGATCCCTCATTATGCTAAAATTACTGTAGTGTATTTATATGACTCATAAGAGTTTGTAAATCTGGACTATCCACACACATGGAGAGGGAAGTTCAGGCTGTGTTATGATATGAACATGCAGCCAAGGGATATGACTAACCTATCAATGGGGTTGTCATGTGATGGATGTGTTGGACACTGGACAGTTCACCAACTTTCTATTTAAACTATCCATTAAAAGGCCACGTCTATTATAAATGTGGATAGGCAACAACTTGGATGACCTTTTATCAAATATGGCTATGGCCCAATCTGTGGGAAACATGATTCACTCCAGCATGAGCCATGATGTTGTCCAAGCATGCTATAGCTTATAAGCTTATACTTCCTTTCTTTAAGAATTCCTGCTAGTATTTAAAGGGACAGCATCATGTGTACTTAAATATTTCTACATCTGCTCAAGTCCCACAGCCAACCCCTTGGGGTTAATAAGGTAAGTGAAATTGATCCATATTTGGCTTTTGGAAATTGGGAACAAGCTATATGGTGTGGGTGGGTGTGGGTGTGTGTGAGCTCCCACCATTGCCCCTTGGAAAGCATCCCAGGTTGTTACACCTTGTGAACCTCAGCAAATTGCAACAAACGAAAAGGGCAGAGACATAACCCACTAAGAAGAGAGAACAAAATAAAAGAGCACCACCATCTGATGATCAACTGTAATCGATTTGCACGAAAGTTAAAAATCCCACGTTAAAACACCAAAGCTGACATTGTTTAAGTAGCCAGTGTTATGAAAAAACTTACACCCAAGCTATAAGAGAGTCTGAGTCCGCTTTGACATCACAATGCTCCATCCCATAATATCATCGAAGATGAAGAATAGTTCTGACATGAACATAAAACAAACAAGAAACTGACGTGCAACATCAGCAAAATAATAACAATATGTGCTTATATTTATTGTAGATTCGCTTGTAGCAACATGAGCAAAATTATATTGCTAGCATACTTACAGAAGTTGGTACCAGCAGAGATCGAGATTCCTTCAACGGTTCCCATGCCTTTAAACCATCAGCTGAAATTTTAGTACACATGCTGTAAGGCATAAGTATGACAGGCCACATGCTGTAAGGCATAAGTATGACAGGCCACATGCTGAGATTCCTAACCTCACATTGCGGATCTCCCGGGCAAACTCTGGAAATTTCAAATCAAATTCCTTCCATTCCTTATAGTCGGCCGGATGCCTACCCAGATCGCCATCCATGCCATTCTCATGATGCCATCTCATCTCTTTGGCTGTCATCCTGGACATGTATAATCTCCGCAACCTAGGTATCAATGGGAAGTAACGCAGTATCTTATGAGCAATCTGCTTACCCTTGCCATTATTGACCTTGTACCTAAGCTCCCCACATTCGGGACACTTCTCCAAGTGAGCATTCTCTTTCCAAAAAAGTATGCAATCATTCTTACAGGAGTCAATGTGCTCATACCCCAAGCCCAAGTCACGTAGTAGCTTCTTGGCCTCATAAACGGACGCGGGAACCACATTACCTTCTGGTAGGGTGTCCCTAAATATCTCCAAAACCTTGTCAAACGACTTGTTGCTCCACCTATACTGTACCTTCACATGTAGCATCTTAATGACAAACGCTAACAAGGTTTCTGAATCTTTACAGCCCGGGTACAAACCACGCTGGGAAGCCTCTAGCATAATTTCAAAGTTTCGCACATCATCCATCCCTAGGGTATCATCCATCATGTAAGTACCCCTGCCATGGTCCTCTAATAACTCATCATATCCATCCCGGTCCTCATCCGATTCATCTTCACTATCATCCGATTCATCGGATTGTGGAAGTTCCCCATGCTGTAACCAAGTTTCGTAGGATACCATCATCCCACGCCGGAGCAGATGGTCTCTCACAATCTCATAATCATGCTTAAAACCATTACAGCAGTAGTTACACGGGCATTTAATCACTCTACTCCCACCCGAAGTCGTCTTTGCGAATTCAATAAAAGAATTCACCCCGTCTATATATGGCTGACTAAATCTATTACGATACAGTAACATCCAACTCTTGTCCATATCTGTTTACATATATAAAATGGTGGTTAACTCAAATTCAACCAATAGATGGTACAAAATAAATGCAAAAGGAGAAAAAAAACAAAGAAAAAAGAAGAACTCAAATATAAGAAAAACAAATCAACACTTAATGCCTCAAATGAAAAAAAAAAGTAAGAAAAATAAAAAATTAAAATTAACTTTAGAATTTAGACAGATCAAGCTCATATTAGTATTGGACAAGAAAATAAAGTTCCGCATCTTGAAATTAGAAAGTTAGCAAGAAAGAAGAAATCTATATTCACAGCAATCATGCTTTCTAAAAGGAATCATTTTCATATTTTAAATGTTCCTCAATTTTAGCTTGTTAATAAATGGGCCCATCAGCTCAATCCAACCTTAATCTAATTTCAGGTTATCAGTGAATTAAGCCTTCAATAACCCAGAACCTGGACCCATTCTTCCCTTGGAAAAATGATTACATCTAAAGCTGTCAATGGTCCACAAGTGTACCACATCATACCATTCATTCATTTGTAGTTTAAGAAATAGAAATGATAGACCCCACCTCAGATTCATACTATTCATCATCTGCCTAATTAATGGGCCGGATCTCAACACTAAACAGACTTTAAGAACAGGCCTGGACAATCTGAAGGTGACGTTCGGGTTGGGTTGGCCTGCACCCATTGGGTTAACCTTGTTTGCACTTATTGGGTTAACCCTGTTTACAGAGCCACGAGTTTGAGTTGGGCTTTACATGCCATCTCTGACCCAACTAGTTCAAAATCAGTGTCTGAATAAACTCACACTTGACCCAAAGCAATTTTGGTTTAACCATTCAGGGCAAGATCTCAGTTGAGCCCCAAGTCTTATTGCCTGAAAACAAAACAAATACTGAATGCCAAAGATGACAGAAATTCTGGGACTTCATAGTAGACCCACATGCATCAATGGCCTTGATTACAAAAGGTGGATTAAAGGGTTAGAACCACAGTCTTCAACCAACAGTCCTGACTTTTGGCTTGGGCAGTTTGTTGCCTTTTTAAAAGTAAGATTTGAGATATTGCTGCTTGATCTCCTTCGCCGACAGTCCTGGCTTCTGAATCCTGATACTAAGCAGTCTCTCTGCTATTGGGCACCTTAGCAAAAGCCTGAGTCCACCAAGATTCAAAATAACCTGAGTCCTGACTCATTGTTTATTGTGGCCTTGTGGCCCACACTGCCACCTTCCGATTAGATTCCAACAATTTAAAACTTGCTGCTGGGGGGACCATCCGTTCCAGTACTTTTCTTTTCATGGGTTTCAGTAGATTGCAGTGGCTCTGTTCAAGTGCTTAGTTTACTTGTAAATTTTATGATCTATAATTAGTTATGGCAGGGAACACAATAAGAGTCAACACAGAACTAAATGAATGAACTCTAATTTACATGTACACCTGAATTTGCCTGCACTCAATTTCCTGAACCACAAGTGAAGGAGGGCATCTGTGCTTTATTCATTTATGTTTTTCATCTTATTGTATAACTTCTTCTATTTACATCTGTAAGTTTCACCTTACCTTATGTTTACCCCCAAAAATCTTAACCCAAAACACCAAATTGTTTGAGCCAAAATAATGGGTCCAGTCAGAAACCACCACTCCAACCATCACAATTCACAACCTCTTACAAAATTCCATAAATCAGAGGACCCCCCTTTCCAAACAACTCAACTCCAACCCATTTTACCATGAGAGAGAGAAGACCCCCTTTCAACTCCAACCCATTTATGAACCATGAGAGAGAGACCCCCTTTTAACTCCAACCCATTTAACCATGAGAGAGAGAGTCTGTTCTCTAGACCAGTTGACCTGCACATGATTGTGTTCACCTGATTAAGGGCTCACTTGTTTAGAGGTTTTCTAACAGGAACTCCCATTGCCACTAGCAATGACAGCCGCTGCTCTCCAAGAATTCTGACTTCCCAGTGGTGAGAATTCACAAAACTATCCATGTGAAATGTCACTTTTGGACTGTAAAATTCTCAGAAATTTCAGTTTTCAAATGCTACATTGTGCTTGAGCATTTGCGGAACCATATGGGAAAATCATAAAACACCCCAACAAGAATTCTGATAGTTCTGGCAAACAAACAGCCCATAGGTATAAATCTTTCAATTGTCATGCTTCCCCACCTAAGGGTAATTCTTTTGAGAAATAATAAAATAAAACAAAAGGCTCCAAGCCTCTTATCTTGTACATGAAAAGAAACCAATAGGTGGTGATCTGAACAATCCAATCCATTATATGTGCAGTGCTCTATAATGCTATCGAATGGGGAAAAGAACAAATATCGTTCATTTGTTCAATGATATATCATCAACACCACAAACCAAAGCCACAAATTCACAATAACAGAAAGAAACAGTTCAAAAGGTGATGAAACCTACATATTGATGTTGGATTTCTAGTCTGAGATGAGAGACCAAGCGGAACGACACGAGAAAAAAAAACACAAACAAACAAAAAGGAGAGAAGCAGATGCAGATCTGGAGGAGCAAAAACGAAAGACAGAGAGAGAGGGGCAGTGCCTGATGTGCTGCGCCTGCTTCCGCTTCCGCTTCCTGGTCTCGGCTGATTGCCCTAACAGGTCTCCGTTTCCGTGTCGTAAGAAGCCAAGGAGAGGGAGCTTGGGCGCTGGACGAGGGAGATGGGCGCTGGACGAGGTGAGAGGGATCAGGGACCGAGAGGGAGATGGGCGATTTCTTGTTTGCTTTGGGGAAATGCAGAGATGAGGGAGAAGGACCGAGAGGGAGAAGCAGATGAGGGAGATGGACCGAGATGGAGAAGCAGAGAAGCAGAGAGGTGCAGAGATGGACCGAGAGGGGGCGCTGCTAGACGGAGAGGGAGAAGCAGAGAGATGGCCGCAGAGAAAGGGTTTGAAGCAGAGAGAGATGATCGAAGCAGAGAGATGGGCGCAGAGAAAGGGTTTGAAGCAGAGAGATGGTTTGAAGCGCAGAGAAAGGGTTTATGTTTCGATATGTTATGTTGGTAGAATGAATCAATCCCGGCGCAAATAGTGCGCCGGCAAAACCACTTCAGGCAAAACAACGCGGGATGCCCCAAATGAAGCGCGCGCGGGAGACATTTGCCGGCGACATATAAAATACGCCGGGAAAAACCACTTTTGCCGGCGAAAATTAGCGCCGGGAAAAGTTTTTAACAACTTTTTTATTAACACAGTTACCTTTACCGGCGAAAAAAGAAATCGCCGGGAAAAAGTGACCTATACCGGCGTAAAAAATATTTTCGCCGGAAAAAGGTATACTTTCCCCGGCGTTTAATATTTACGCCGGGAAAAAACGCCGGGAAAAATGTAAATTGTTGTAGTGTAAAGGGAGAAAATAAGAAGAAAAGAAAAGTGAAGCAATCCCCTAAGAAACAAACTCACCAACATCAAAAGACTAATCACCAATCTAAGCCAAATTTAGTCAAATCTAAATATCATGGTGATAAGTTCAAATTGAAAATTTATCAAGTATCACGAGGAGAGGGATTGAAGAGAGGAAGAAGGATATTAATTTATGAGCTTTCATTTTCAAAATGATTGAGGACCACACACACACACTTCATGTACTTTCATCTTTGCATTCATAGTGTGAGTGTGTATTAGTTCTACACTTCCATATCCGCCTATTTAAGAGGCATTGTAATGAGCTTAAATGAATCTCCATCAAGTGTATGTTAGACACTATCTTAGTGAGATAACCAACCTTGTGGTTGAAGAGGTTATTGCTTAGCCTATAAAAGCATAGTGTATAGGTTGATGTTAAGCCTTGAAAAACATCAATGTAAGGTTATTGCTTAGCCTTGGAAAGCATATTGTAAAGGTTATTGCTTAGCGTATTGAAAAGCATAAATAGTGGAAATCCGGTGGGGTGTTGGTTCACAATCCGGTAGTGGATGTAGGCATTGAGGCCGAACCACTATAAATCCTTGTGTGATGGTGATTGCTTTGTGGTGATTGTTTTCTTTAAGCTTCCGCATTTTGTTTGATAATCATCTCTTGTGACTAGTTTGTTTTAAAGAAGTTAAAATTGTTAAAATTGGTCATAAAAGAAGCTCACCCTATTCACCCCCCCTCTAGGGTTCGGATCCCCAATGGATTTACACAAGCTTCTTCTTGTTGGTTGATGATCCTAGAGGTAAAGACTCCTTCCCATTTTCCTTTTTATGTGCAATGGCTTTCCCTTAGGTTCTATTTCATAGTTTGGTTTGAACCCATTCCTTGTCTTTCAATGTTTAACCCATTTTAGGGTTTGTTTTGGGGGTTTTTGTAGAGATGGTTGATCTTGAGCTTGAGAGGTGATTAGAGGCTTGGTTTAGCTAATTGGAATCCAAGGCAAGTGGATGAATGGATGGTTGAATGTCATTAAGTTTTATGAGAAAATCCTAAATTTTTATTACTTGTTTTTTGTAATTTGATACATGTTTTCACATATGTTTCTTGCCACATTTCTATTGATTTCGAAATGCATATTAATGGGCTTTTCTCTCTTGTTAAATCTCTTAGAAATGTATGCATTGTCGCGACCCCGGACCGGGAATCCGGGATCGGGACATTAGTGGATAATGATTAAAGGATCTACATCCACTTGATACAATTTATTTTGTTTCCCACAGGTGTCCGCGGTGAGGATATCACAACCCTGCATGAATATTTCTTTTGAGTGCGGAAGCGTGTAGCAAATCAAGTGATAGACTATCTCAACCATGCAAGCATTAACATCGATATTAAACTGTATCAGAAAGAGCAATGATCTATAGCATGTTTCCCAAAGGTTGTTTAAGTTAGACAAAATATCATTTAGTTACATTCCCCAAAATTAGAGGCCAACAAAGGCCAATATTACAAAATAATAACCCAAAGAATAGTTAACAAGTCCTTCCCAAAATGTTACGCTTCTCAAAGCAATCTGATGTCTACATGACATCGTCAGCACGCCACTCAACTAGAGGTTGCGGTTCACCTACCGCCTCCTCTGGCTCCTCCTCAAGGAAGCCGGCAACGGGACCTGAGTACCAAAGCAAAGGATCAGACACGACGGTCTGGCAAGAGAAAGCAAGGATACAACAATATATAATGTAAGAAATCTCTTGGAAAGCGTGTAAATCTGATTAAGCAATAACTCTCATAAAACAGGTAAATCATTTGCTATAAAACAAGTAAACAAGATAAAACATATGAGGTAACCAAGGGATCGGGAACAAGCAAGATGGCGACCACACGAAGCTAAGTCCTCTATCACTAAGGCGATAGAGCAATAACTAGGCCCTGATCTCAGTCACTCAAGGTGAGGAGAAACAGGGGATCTCATATAAATACATATACTATACATGACCACGGTAGCGAGCCGGGCATCGGGGACCACAGTAGCAATCTGCGGTATCGGGACAAGACCACGGTAATGACCGGGTATCGGGATTCAAATTGCAGTTGGCGGGACAAGAGGGGGATCTCCAAGTCGGTGGATCAAACCAACGAGGTTATCCAAGCTTAGTGGTGCCGACTCATGGGTCAAATACAATCGAGACAATGCAAGTAAATCAAGTACCAATATATATAATCAAGCGGGCAAGACGGGGGTGCTCAAGGGCACACGGACATATCACGTGGTGCAATGCACTTCGGGTCAAGTAACCATTTCAAGTGTACACTATGCTTTCGGGGGAAAACAAGTCATGTGGTGCAAATCTCGGGAAGTGAGGTGAAACAGTGGACTATAACAATTTCGGGAAAAATATTGATTTCAAGATCTATCTAAGTGAATAGGGGTCCCGTATGTCGATTATTGAAATGACTTGGTACTCCTTGAGTTTGAAGACATTCCGGGCTCCTTATGCACTTTTACACTTTTCAAAACTTCGAATGACATCCTTGTGATATGGTTTCTTTCTCAAATGGCCTCATACAATGCCTAGTGAATCTCCTTTGATCGATAAAGTTCAACGCTCGAACGAACCGGAGAGTTCGTTCGAGCGGGGAGCTTTTTGAAATCTGGAGAATTTCGGTTACCTTGCGGTCAGCTGGCGGTTAGCCGCCGATGCATTCGGCGGTTAGCCGCTGGGTAACCGTGGAGCTGACCGGATTTCAAGGGGAATTCTGATGCTCTCGGGAAAAGGAACCGTGAATGGCGGTTGGCTAGCGGTTAGCCGCCGACGGGTTCGGCGGTTAGCCGCTGGCTAACCGTGAGGCTGACCGCATTTTCAGGTGGAAAATGATGCTCTCTGGAAAAGTCACCGCGGTGCGCGGTTAGCTGGCGGTTAGCCGCCGATGCATTCGGCGGTTAGCCGCTGGCTAACCGTTAGCTGACCGCCAGTTACGAAAATGCTCACTGAGTTCAGTTTTGAGTCATTTTCCTCCTCAAAACCATCTTCCTCACATCCACAAAGTCCTTACAATAACATTGAGCTAATAGCTCCTCCAATGCATCTCTTTATACTTCTCCAAATCCTCATTAAGAGTTCTCTCCATCACTTCTTCCATGTCAAGTCCAATGCAAATAAAAGAGAAGTAAACCATTTCACAAGCATTCATCTAAGCTATCACAAGAACAATAAATGCTCTACCAACATGTTTATAAAACATTGAATGAAACTATCAATATACATTATGAGCATTTATTTCAAACAAACCTCATTAAATGAAAGTATGGAAATTCCATAAAGACTACACCAAATCATTTCAAAATTTAAAACGTCCAACATTCACTTGCCTCTATTCCAAGCTAGTTGAAAACAAGCCTTTTATCACCTCTATTGCTCAAAGCCAAGCTACACATCAAAAATCCCAAAACAACCCTAAAAATGGGTTACACAAGGAATGACAATGAACAAACCAACAATAATGCAAATGTAGCTTCTCAAAGGCTAGAGGAACACTAATCTAGGAGATGGGAATGATCACCTACCTTGAAGGTCCTCTAATGGAAATAGCAAACTTAATGAAGGTCTTGAGATTGAGGTCTCTCTTCACAAATGGTATCAATGGCAAGCTTGTGAGATGAGGAAGAAGATGGTGAGTTCCATTTCGAGTTTGGTGCAAGATTGGTGAAGATTTGAGATGGAGAAGCAAGAAGAAGAAGAGGAGAAAGCAAGAACCCTAGACTCAAAAGGTTTGTGCTGGAACAATGAAAATGGAATGACTTAGAAAGGGGAAATGGCTTCTCTTGATAGCTAATGACTTGGGTTGGGGTTGGGTCCCACAACTTAAGAAGCTAAAGGGGCTGAAATCATCTCTCTCGGGTCCTCGGATGAATTCGACGAAGAAGGAAGAAATGTTCGTCGAAATATCTACTTTCCAAAAAGTGTATGTTTCGCGGGTTTCGGGGATATCGAGTTTTGGGTGCAGACTTGGTGTGCAATGACTGTTTTGCCCTTTAGGCTATGAAAATCGGGTTTTGGGGTCTCAAACGAAAACGGGATCAACATAAAAGTTGTTGGGATTAACAATACCAATAAAACGAGATTAAAACCATGAATGTAAAAATCTCCGATAAATCCTCAAACATATGCAATGTCAAGAAAGGGAACCCCCAAAGGGCCCTACTGACACAAAGCCAATCAAAATCCCCAAACTATAACAGAAGCTATTCCAAACCCAACTTAGCCAAAAACACTAATCAAGCTTAGCACTAACACGCAACTTAATTAGCACTAATCGGGTTCACTCGGGTCGGGGTCTTACATGCATTTCATTTGGTCAAAGTTTGTTCATATGGTTTTAGAAGGAATGGGGTTGGTTTGGCCATTCATGTCTATGTTTATGAGTTGCATTGATTTGAAATAGATGTTCATTTAAAGAGTTTTGCTAAATCATCTATTGTTATGGAAATGTGATCAATAGTCTTTACTTATCTCTAGATTTTGGCTCAAATGGACCTTTGAATAAGTTGGAGATTCTTCTCTTGTTTGGTGTTAAATGGGAAGAAGGAGGTGTTTAGATTTAATTTTCATTGGAGTTTTGATGAGGGTTTTAAGTGATTGTGGAAGAAATTTGTGTAGTTGTATATGTGTTGGAAGGAGGGAAAAAGAGGAGGACCAGGCCACTGCAGAACAGAACCTGGGTTCTGTTCCGCAGTGTGCCCGATCGACCTGGCAGGGGCCAGGTCGACCTGGGACACACTGACGAAATTTCTAGGACCAATTTAAGTTACAACTCCCGGTCGACCTGGCCCATGGCCAGTCGACCGGGCACACAGAGGCCAGGTCGATCGGCCCAACTGGGAAATCCCTGCTGAGTGGAAATTTTCACCTTGTTTTGGATGGGTTTAGGTGGGACCTTGGCTACCCTCTTTGGACTCATTTGACCATATGTGAGGACGTCTCGAGCCGATGCTCTTCGCAGTTGGTTCGGTTGCATCGGAGTCCAATCCATTTCAATCTTGAACGGTATGGGACAACACGATATCATTCTTATATCTATACGCGAAGTCTATTTCCTTGGGTATCGCGAATCCTATCCCTTTCGATGACTGAGTAGGTTGCTCGATGCTTCCGGATTAACGTCATGCCTAGGATGGACCGTTTATAGTTTGATTTTTCTATCATAGCATCTAGTATTATCCAGAAGCTCATTTAAAGTGTTGAAAATCGTAAAGTGCATAAGGAGCCCGGAATGTCTTCAAATTCAAGGAGTACCAAGTAATTATTATAATCGACATACGGGACCCCTATTCACTTAAATAAATCTTGAAACCGATATTTTTACCCGAAATAGTAATAGTTCATTGTTTCACCTCATTTCCAAGATTTGCATTACATGACTTGTTTTCCCGAAAGCATTGAGTTACACTAGTAACAGTTATTTGTCCCGAAATGTATTGCTCGACATGAAACGACAGTGTGCCCTTGAGCACCCCCGTTTTACCCGTTTATTCATTGTACTTGATTTGCTTGCATATGTCTCGATTTGTTATTTGACCTATGAGTCGGCATCACTAAGCTTGGATAACCTAGTCAGTCTGATCCACTGACTTGGAGATCCCCTCCCGTCCCGCCAGCTGCAGTTTGGATCCCGATACCCGGTTTATTACCGTGGTCCCGTCCCGATACCTGGTTCGCTACCGTGGTCCCGTCCCGTATATTTATATTGTATATATGATTTGCGTTGAGTCTCCTCACCTTGTGTGACTGAGACCAACGTCCCGTTATACTCTTGTCACTTCCGTGATAAAGGACTTAGCTTTTTGTGATTGCCATCTTGCCAGTTCCCGATTCCTTGGATACCCGACATGTTTTATATTGCTTATTTGTTTTCCGATAAATGGTTCATTTCCTTTATGAAAGTTATTATTTAAACAAGTGTTGATATCCTCCAAGGTAAATTCAGTTATTATTATATTGTTTCTCGTTCTTTGTACATGCACATGTTTTAAATGAATGCCCGATTTGTTAATTATCCATACTTTTACATATGTTTCAAACGAACAATGGTTTGTTAGAATTCTATGATTACACACGTTTTAAATGAATACCCGAATTGTTAAATATCCATGCTTTGAAATATGTTTTAAATGACACTTGTTTTGCCAGATCCCTATGTTTATACCTGTGTTAAATGAATACCCGATTTGTTAAATATCCATGCTTTGAAATATAATTAAATGAACATTAGTTTTGTCAGATTTCTTTGGTTACACATGCTTTAAATGAATACCCGGTTTGTAGAATACTTATGCTTTTACCCAAGTCTCAAATGAACGTTTGTTTTGTCAAACCTCTACATTTACACATGTTTTAGACGAACACCCGATTGTCGAATATCTATGCTTTTATGGATGATGAAATGTGTTAGGGATTTTGTATTTGCAATTTGATGGATGCATTTGCACTTTAGCATCATTTGATTTACACACACTTGCATCGTTTTAGAAAACCTTGAAATCTAGTTTTATACATGCATAGCTTTTAAGATTTGGAAAAGTATTTGTTTTATGCATGTTTTGGTTTTAAACTTGGATGCATTGGTTTTAGAACCCAAACTCTTTTGAAAACCGAATTCTTTGTGCATTATATTTGGAAAATCATCTTGTGAATTTAGGTTTGAGCTTTGCATACATTCATCACAAAAAGAATCATTTGTGTATGCAATTTCACTTGAAAAGAGTTTTTACAAATCAAGCTAGTCTATGGTTTTAAAGTTTTCAAATCTTTTTAGGCTTTGTGTTTTTCATGTTTTTAAACATCTTAGATTGTCTTAAAACATGTTATTTAAGCTTGATTGAGTGGCCCAAAGATCCCTCAAAGAAATACCTTCAAAAGAGCAAAAGTTGGATTTTTGGACCAACAGGTCACTCACCCGGCAGTGTCGCCGGTCGACCGAGACTTGTGTCTCGGTCGACCGAGGACACTGCAGGGTCCCTGTGACCTGAAGCTCCAACGGTCAGAAATATGACCGTTGTGCCTTCCCGGTCGACCGAGACCTCTTTGCCGGTCAACCGAGGACTAGCCGTTGGCAACTTTTTGGCTATAAAGTTCATTCATTTCCAACCTTTTTCAAGGCTTGAAACTTGAACCTTTGAGACCATTTTGGAGCCATTGGAAGGGGATGAAGTTGGAAAGGCTAGGAGGTCTTTAGGAGAGCTAAAGCTTGGGATTAATGAGTTAAACCTCCAAGTAAGCTCTACCTTTATTAATCATAGTTATGTGCTTTGTTTAAACTATTGGTATATGATATTTAGCATAATAACTATGATGTGTTGAATCCATTCTTCTTCTAATCTTTGGTCTAATTAAGATTGGATTCTTCACCTTTGTTTTCAATCCAAGTTGTTAACTTTTTAAATCATGCTTAGACAAAATCTTTGTTTTTCTTTCATAGCATGAGTCTTTTACTTGGTTGAAACATTGCTTGTTGTTTTCATTCATTTAAGCATTAGTAAAATTAATTTGGTTTTGAAAACAACATGCACATGCATCACATGTTCTAAATTAGTCATTTTTATACAACTTGTTAGTTCTTGATTTTTATGTCATAAACAAGTTGAATTTCATACATGTGATTTGCATAAGACTTCAATCAAATCTTTTATGAGCTTTAAAATTTGAATTGCTTTAAGCAATATATTGAGTGAGCCTTCGTTTTAAACTTGATTGGAGTCATCACACACACACACATCATGAGCATATACTTTTGCATGCATAGAGTGTTTGTGTGAGTTTGTTTTAAACTTTCATATTAGCCTATTCAAGAGGCAATTTCAATTGACCTTAAATTGTAATCTCTTAGAGTGATCTTTTGTAAAGACACTTTCTTAGAGAAAGCTTTATTTGTAAAGGTTATTGCTTAGCCTAAGAAAAGCATTGTGTAAGGTTATTGCTTAGCCTAAGAAAAGCATATTGTAAGGTTATTGCTAAGCCTAGAAAAGCACATTGAGAGGTTGTTGTTTAGCCTAGAAAAACAACATTGTAAGGGTTATTGCTTAGCCTTTGAAAAAGCATACATAGTGGAAATCCGGTGGGGTGATTGGATCACAAGCCGGTAGTGGATGTAGGCATTGAGGCCGAACCACTATAAACATTGGTGTTGTGGTGCTTGCTTGTGTGGTGATTGTTTATTAGCTTCCGCATATTGATTGTTTAATCATCACATGTGACTAGTTTAGTTTAAAAAATTATTATTGATTTAAATTGGTCACAATTGTAGCTCACCCTATTCACCCCCCCCCCCCTCTAGGGTTAGGATCCTCGTGGACTTTCAAAATGAACATATGTTTTATTAGATCTTCATGTTTTACCCATGCTTGAAACGAATACATGTTTTGTCAGAGATCCACGATTTTGCAACCGTTTAATTATATGCAGCATTTGATCAAATAGCATGATTTATCATATGTTTTGTTCTTCAGTATATTTATTATCTTTTCATCCACCTGCCAGACCGTCGTGTCTGACCCACTACTTTTGGTACTCAGGTCCAGACTTCTTTGTCCCGAGATGAGTGCTTTTGTTGGCTGTGGAGCCATGTTTTGCAGGTTGTTTTGTCGGCTATGTCATGTAGACATTGAGCTTGACATCGGAGCTACGCCATATTTGGGGTAGTGGTTAATAGCTTATTGTTGTATGGCTTTTATTGGCCTTTTCTTGGGACTCTTAATTAATGTACATTGATAATTGTAACTTGAACATAATTGGGAATGTAATATCCTGTTACTGTCAGCTCTGTAATTTGTGGTGATGGATTACTCCAGTCTGATATGGTTCTCATATAATAGCTATATGCTAGAGGTTGAGTGTGTCGCGGAATCCGATGACTACGGACTCCGGGACGCAACGCCACGAAAGCTTCCGCAAAATATTCAGAATGTGTTGGAATGTATTGTCTTCACACACGCGGATCTTGGGAGAAAAATATATAACTATCCTTAATCCCATTCGCGCCCCCGAGGTCCCGGTTTGGGGGTGTGACAATCTACATGCCATGAAGGAAAAAACTGCTAAGGCAAAGCAACGCAGAAGAAGAGGAAGCAAGTGAAGTGCATTATTTTAAGAGCTGCAGAGTAAAGAGTACTGAGGAAAGTTGCTCTAGCAAATGATATGGTGAGTAAAAATATAATATTGTGTAATGCTTCTACCGGTGGAAAAAACGATCGTGTCTTCTTACATTCCGTATATGCCCGGCTGCTGGTCTGCTTTAGTTTGAGTTTCGCCTTCAACCCTTTTGCACTACTCCCACGGGTTGTTGAGTTGAAGGTGGGGTGGAGGGCTTTTGGGGATGCATTATTGCACAAGCCGTGACTACGTTTTTCCGTTGGTTGATGCCGCGCTTGTTATATTGTCTTATATAGAATAAGTCATCATGGTTTAATTTTCTTTTCTTTTTCGATTTTGTTTTTTACTCTTGCAAGCTAGCTAACCCAATGGCTGACGTGAGAGTGCTTGGTTTGAACATTTGGACGTAGAGACGAATGCCATCTCTCAGCCCGCAGACAAAAGAACTTCTCTTATAAAGAAGGCCTCATATAAGCCCTACCATCGCTTGGTAACCTTCTCAAACTCGGCTTCGCTCCTCTCCCTTTGGTCAAGTATATAGAATAACCTCTCCTTACTTCTTGATTAGGGCGAGTCTCTTTCATAACCTCGCTTTTGTTCAATTATAAATAAATAACCACTTTGATGGAGATTTTTAGCATCATTCAAGTAAATGCAGATTGAGATCGTAGAAACATGAGCTTGTGATATAGCTACACCTAATTCCAGACCGGTTAATGCAAGAACTATAAATAAAGGACCAGGATCTCCTATGAAATAAAAAAGATCATTCATACATAGCATAGTCCAAGCGGACCCACTTAAAATCTTTACTGAACTATGACCGGCCATCATATTAGCAAATAAACGTATTCCTGAGCTTAATGCACGAAAACAATGAGGGATTAGCTCAAGGAGTACTAAAAAAGGTGCTAACGGCAGTGGGACTCCTGCGGGTAATGAGAAGCTTAAAAAATGAAGCCCGTTTCTTTGAAATCCCACAATAGTAATGCCCATAAAAATAGGAAACGAGAGACCCAAAGTAATGAGAAAATGACTTGTCACTATGAAGCTATAAGGTATCATACCCTAGGGATTACGAAATAACGAAAAAGTAGAAGTGACCGAGATGCGAGGGGAAAACTTTTGTTGAACATTTCCGAAAAGACCACCCATTTGTTCGTTTACAGGGTTCGGCACGAAATCATAAATAAGCTCGACCAACGATTGCAAAGCATTTGGTACTGAGTTTCCTCCTCCCTTTTTAGTTACAAAATAAAATAGAAGTAAAACAAAACTGACAGTTAGCAGCATAAACAAAGAAGGATTTGTGAATGAGAAATACAAGTCTCCAATCTTCAAATCAATCAATGGCACAATCTCAAATTGATCAAGGGGGCTGGAGACCGTTATTGTATCGAGCAAGTGGCTACGGGCGCTATGGAACAAGTCTGATGAAGCAAGACTCTCATTAGAGATGGAGCCCAACGGAATTCCCGGGTGCATATCCGCCGCGCCATCGTGTAAATTAACGGACGCTTTAGAATTAAAAAAATTGCAGCACAAGCAGACAATCTTATTGTGCGCAGCATCCACAACCCCACCGTTCTCTGAACCAAATAAACAGTCTCTAGCGCGCTTATAAATCAATGTCCCTACTATGGTGACTAAAGGAGTTGGGTCTCCGCCGGCTACGATCATTGCTCTACATAATCCACGTGTAGTTCCGCTTCTTAATATTAGAAGGAAGACTTGTCGGAAATGAGCAGGTTGGCTTAGTCCAACCAAGAAAGACATGGGATGTATTTCATACGATATTTCGATTTGGATTTCACTTGAATCTTTCTGGACTTCTCAAAGAGAAGCTAACCTTTTCTAAGGCCGCTATTCCTGACTTTAGGAAGTATTAGAGTCTTCCCTTTTTCTAGCTTCTTGATTCTCTTGATTTACAGCCAGGAAGCCAACCCCCTAGGCAGGATTTGAGCTCGTCAAGTTTAGCTTTCTCCAAAAGGGATCTAAGAAACCCCCCTTGTCATAACAAGTAAGTCAACTACCATACCCGTACTATTCATTCGGTGAATAATATCTCCTTCGGCTTCGCCTTCGGCCTGCTGTTTATAAGTAAGATGTCTGTTACCCCCCTAAATCCCCCGAGGGGGGACGAGGCCATTAATCTTATAGGTTAGAACAAGTGTTAATAAGATTCTAATTCTAGGTTTAGGTTTGCTCAAGTGTTTGTACTAAAAAATGAGAGTGGCCTTCCTCTTCCTCATTATATATCTAAAATCTGTGTTGCGACGTATTGTGATGTTCGAATTCTCCTCCTCGTAGTGGCACTGGGGAGCTGGTTGGATGGGGTAAGTCTACTTCTCACACTAATAAAACTGATGAGTTACTGCAGCGAGCTGACGTCTTGTGCTACATAAAGCAATTTGACAAGGATCATCTTGGGTTTCAAAGATCCAATTTACAAGTTTTACCACGACTAGCTCGAATCTCTTTATCTACGGCTAATCACCCCGTCTCCGGGCTTCTCATCTTCAGCTTGTCCATCTCCAGTTTCTTCCGCATCCGAACTCTTGGTTTGGACCTTTGGTTCACTAGACTTTAAGTGCTTTTTAGCTGTCTTCGAGGTTTGTTTCTCACCAACTACCCCTGTCTTCTCAGCTTTTTGATTATCTCGAGTTTTTCATCTATGAACGTGCCGGTTTTGCTATCCCCTTTTCTTTTTTTTGGGTTGCCCAACCCTCCTAAAATATCTATAGAATTCTTAATTATGCCCCGCACAACCTTCTTAACTCGCTCGGCCTACTCAAAGAATAAGTCTTCTTTGTCAGCTTCTCGCTTCAGCTCGCAGGCCTGCTGCTCTTCAAGCAGATGCTTCTTTCTCTCGACCCTTATACTTATAGGAGTTGAGACGTGTACCGGGTTCAATACAACAAGCTAGAGTTTAAGCTTCCTGTGTCTCTCTTGCAGTTAAGTCACCGCGGTTAGATCACAGGACAGTTCCTCTAAAAAGGGTAAAGCACTCTTCTTGTTGTGTCTTTCTTACAAAAATATTGCATTTAGTCTATTTTAACTACTCGTGTATTTCTCAGTTAGAAAGGAGGACAGGTGCCCTCCACGCTCGCTTAGAAAGGGAAAGGCGTTCTTTTTCTTCTTCACGAACCGGCGGGATTAATAAAGGGATTACTTGAGGAAGAATCTCTTGCTTGGAATTTACTTCTTCTCGAGGGATCCTAAAACGAATCAACATAAGTTTATGATAACTAATATGAAAGAAGCACTTCGAATGACTGCGCTCGAAGAAGCATTCTAAAGGTTTTCCACCACATGTCCGGCAAAGAACGAGACTCTATGTGTTCCGTTCATGTTTTCCTTTCTCTCGGGATTAACACCTAAACCAGAATGAATAGCTAGGATATTATACTTGTGTAATCTATTTGAAATTTGAAACTCATTTTTCTAGGGTAAGAAAAAGAAGCCCAAGGAAAATGACACTAGCTAATTATCTTAGATGAGAGCTACGACAGAAAAGAAGAGAAGGAAAGGGACATCTTGAACTCAGGGGGAAGGGACCTTAACGACAACAAAAGAAGTGCGTGCATTTCCTAATCAAAGAAGCCCTTGAACTCACCTTCATTCAACAATGAAACTTCACGTATGAACTCTGCTCAGGATTGGACTCTTCTCGCGAATTGGATTTGAACCAATATCGACGCTGTAAGTCCTGGGGATCCGAACCCTAGAGGGGGGGGGTGAATAGGGTGAGCTCCAATTATGACCAATTTTAAATAATTTAACTTCTTTAAAACAAACTAGTCACAAGTGATGATTTATCATACAAGATGCGGAAGCTAACAAAAGAATCACCATAAAGCAATCACCATCACACAAGGATTTATAGTGGTTCGGCCTCAATGCCTACATCCACTACCGGCTTGTGAACCAACACCCCACCGGATTTCCACTATTTATGCTTTTCAATAGGCTAAGCAATAACCTTTACAATATGCTTTTCAAGGCTTAGCAATAACCTTTACAATGATGTTTTTCAAGGCTCAACATCAACCTATCCACTATGCTTTTATAGGCTAAGCAATAACCTCTTCAACCACAAGGTTGGTTATCTCACTAAGTTAGTGTCTATAATACACTTGATGGAGATTCAATTAAGCTCATTACAATGCCTCTTAATTAGGCGGATATGGAAGTGAAAAACTAATACACACTCACACTATGAATGCAAAGATGAAAGTACATGAAGTGTGTGTGTGTGGTCCTCAATCATTTTGAAAATGAAAGCTCATAAATGTATGCCTAAGGCTTTTGAAAGTTTTAGCTCATAAAACATTTATGATTGAGGATAGAATGCAATCACATGTTAAAAGTAACAACTTGTTAATGATATCAATGTTACACAAGTTGTATGAAATTAATTAGCTCTAAACATGTGATGCATAGGGATGTCAATCAAATCAACAATGTAGCTCAAAACAAAGAAATAGATTTGATTGAAAAGAGGGGACAAATCATATGTAATTATAAATACAACTTGAAAGTGATATACCTATCAAAGTAAGGCAAGTTGTGAAACTTTAAAACAATAATACACATATGATTTGTAAAGATGTTGAATCCAAAACATAAGATACATTTGAAAGAGATTTTCTTATGATGGAAAAACAACAACCAAAGATTCAACAAAGTATATGAATCATGTTACATATTTCATTAACATGATCTACTTAGATTTACCAAAGATAAAGTACTACTTTGATTGAATCAATGGTGATGCATCCAAAACAATAGATCAATTCAAAATATAGAACATGCTAAGGATACAACACATCATAGTTTATCATGTTACTAAAGATTTACCTAAGATAAAACAAAACATGAAAACATATGATTTGTAAAGAAGTTGAGTCCAAAACATAAGATAGTTTTGAAAGTGATTTTCTTATGATGGAAAACAACAACCAAAGATTCAACCAAGTATAGGAATCATGTTACATATAATTTCAAAGGTTCTTTCATTAACATGATCTACTTAGATTTACCAAATATTAAGTACTACTTGGATTGAATCATATGGTGTTGTATCCAAAACAATAAATCAATTCAAAACATAAAACATGTTAAGGACACAACACAAACATAGTTTAACATGCTAGAAATGATTTACCAAAAATAAAATAAAGCATGAAAACATATGATTAAGGAAAGTAAAGCCTACTTGGTGATTTAACTTCATTAATCCAAGCTTTAGCTTTCCTAATGCTCCCCTTCATCCCTTAGTTCATTTCCCTTCTATTTGCCTCAAAACCCCTCAAGGAGGGCCTTAAAATTCCCAACTTTTGGCAAAGGAAAGAACTCATATTTATAGCAAAAAGTGCCCAACGGCTAGTCCACGGTCGACCTGCAAACAGGTCTCGGTCGACCGGGATCACACAACGGTCGGATTTCTGACCGTTGGTGCGCCAGGCCATTTCTGCCTTGCAGTGTTCCCGGTCGACCGGGACCCCTGGGCCGGTCGACCGGCGACACTGCCGGGACACCAAAAATCCACTTTTGCAATTTCAAAGTTTTTCTTTGTGGAACTATTTGGGCCACCAAATCAAGCTTAAAAACATGTTTTAAATCATTCTAAGGGGTTTAAAAACATGTAACAACACAAAGCCTAAAATGATTCAAAACTTTAAAAACAAAGGCTAGCTTGATTTCTAAAACTCTTTTCAAAATCAAATGCATCCAAGTTTTAAAAGCAAATCATGCATAAATCAAAACTTTTACAACTCTTAAAAGTAATGCATGAATAAATCAAGATTTCAAGATTTCATAAAACAATGCAAGTGTGTAAACTCAAATGATGCTAATATGAACATGCATCCATCAAATTGCAATATACAAAAACCCTAACAGACGCTACTTTCCTTTTAGCAAGTAGATCGTGAGTGGGTCTGTCGTCCTCCTCATTACACTACACCAAATCAGGGTTTTTACGGCGTGCAAATTACGGCTTGCATCAGGTGCACGCCGTAAATGATATAAAATTACGGCGTGCCTGAAATGCGAGTGGTAAAAATTCTTTTTTTACTCTTTTTAACGGCATGCGTGTCTCGTGTCGTAAATGAGTGTCAATTACGGCGGGATCTATGCGGGTTGTAAATGAATACCTTTTTACGGCCTCCATCGCCACCGTAAATATCTATTGTTTCATGACCTACACTTGCACGCCGTAACATTGTAGCCTACTAAAAAAAGCACATTTTATATCGATTACAAAAACTGCCGTATATCGGTTTTTCATATAACCGATATAATATCTTCAGTCAAGGTTTTTTATATCAGTAAATATTTTTTTATATCGGTTACATAGTAACCGATATAATAATCGCTATATATAATATCGGTTAGCAAATATATGATATTAATTGCTATATTTTATATCGGTTATTATGAAACCGATATTATATACACTACTAAAAAGCAATGATTTTATGTCGGTTTTAACAATCCCTTAATATCGGTTATTAGTGTAAGACCCCGACCCGAGTGATCCCGATTAGTGCTAATTAAGTTGCGTGTTAGTGCTAAGCTTGATTAGTGATTCTTGGTTAAGTTGGGTTTAGATTTAACCTTGATTTTTAGTTTTGGGCTACTTTGTGTGTTTTGGATTTCTTGTGGGGCCCTTTGGGGGTTCCCTTTTCGGCTTGGTATTTTCTCGAGAAATTTCCCGATTTGTTGTGAATTGTGTTTTTGGCCCGTTGCATTCATCTTGTGGATTCCAACAACTTTCATGTTGATCCCGTTCTCGTTTGAGATCACGAAACCCGAATTCTTGGCCTTGAGGGCAAAACAGTCTTTACACACCAAATCTGTACCAAAACTCATTATTCCCGAAACCCGCGAAACATAGACTTTTTGGAAAGTAGATATTTCGACGAACATTTCTTCCTTCTTCGTCGAATTCATCCGAGGTCCCGAATTAGATGATTTCAGTCCATTTAGCTTCTTAAGTTGTGGGACCCAAGCTCCTCATTGTTAACAAAAGAGAACCCACCTCTTCTTTCTCATTCACTCTCCATTGCTCCAGCACAACTGAACCTAGGGTTCTTGTGGTTTTCTTCTTCTCCTTGCTTCTTCATCTCCAAGCCTCACCAATAGTCCACCAACCAAGCAATGAAGGTCATCTTCTCCTTCCTCATCTTGCAAGCATTCCATTGATACCGTTTTTGGAGGAACCCATCAATCTAGAGATCTTCTTTGAACTAGCCCTCTTCATTTGAAGACCATCCAAGTAAGTGATTCTCCCCATCTCCTTGATTAGTGTTCCTCTAGTTCTTGTTAAGCTACATTTCCATTTTTGAAAGGTTTCCTAGTCATTATATTGTTTGACCCATGTTAGGGCTTTATTTGGGGATTTTGCATTGTAGCTTGGACCATTTTCTTGGAGGACTTGATAGAGCTTAATATCATTAATTGAAGACTTGAGGCAAGTGAATGCTTGAATGTTTTTAAGTTGAAATGGTTTGGCTTAGTATTTATGGATTTTCCATACTTTCATTTAATGAGGTTTGTTTGAAATAAATGCTCATAATGTATCTTGATAGTTTCATTCAATGTTTTATAAACATGTTGGTAGAGCATTTATTGTTCTTGTGATAGCTTAGATGAATGTTGGTGAAATGGTTTACTTCTCTTTTATTTGCATTGGATTTGACATGGAAGAAGTGATAGAGAGAACTCTTAATGAGGATTTGGAGAAGTATAAAGAGATGCATTGGAGGAACTATTAGCCCAATGTTATTGTAAGGACCTTGTGGATGTGAGGAAGATGGTTTTGAGGAGGAAAATGACTCAAAACTGAACTCAGTGAGCATTTTCGTAACTGGCGGTCAGCTCACGGTTAGCCAGCGGCTAACCGCCGAATGCATCGGCGGCTAACCGCGCACCGCGGTGACTTTTCCAGAGAGCATCATTTTCCACCTGAAAACGCGGTCAGCCTCACGGTTAGCCAGCGGCTAACCGCCGAACCCATCGGCGGCTAACCGCCAGCCAACCGCACAATCACGGTTCCTTTTCCCGAGAGCATCAGAATTCTCACCTGAAATTCGGTCAGCTCCACGGTTACCCAGCGGCTAACCGCCGAATGCATCGGCGGCTAACCGCCAGGTAACCGAAATTTCCCAGATTTCGAAAAGCTCCCCGCTCGAACGAACTCTCCGGTTCGTTCGAGCGTTGAGCTTTGTCAATCGAAAGGGATTCACTAGGCATTGTTGATGCCATCCGAGAAAGAAACCATATCACAAAGATGTCATCCGAAACTTTGAAAAATCATAAAAGTGAATAAGGAGCCCGGAATGTCTTCAAACTCACGGAGTACCAAGTAAGGACTACAATAGACATACGGGACCCCTATTCACTTAAATAGATTTTGAAATTAGTATTTTACCCGAAATGTGTTATAACTCGTTATTTCACCTCGTTTCCAAGACTTGTATTACATGACTTGTTTTCCCGAAAGCATTGGAGTTACATTAGTAACAGTTAATTGTCCCGAAATGCATTGCCCGACATGAAATGATAGTGTGCCCTTGAGCACCCCGTTTTACCCGTTTATCTACTGTACTTGATTTACTTGCATATGTCTCGATTGGTTTTATCCTATGAGTCGGCATCACTAAGCTTGGATACCATGTCAGTCTGATCCACTGACTTGGAAATCCCTCTCCCGTCCCGCCAGCTGCAGTTTGGATCCCGATGCCCGGTTTACCACCGTGGCCCCGTCCCGATACCCGGTTCGCTACCGTGGTCCCGTTCCCGTATAGTTATATTGTATATATGTATACGTTGTTTCTCCTCACCTTGTGTGACTGAGATCAACGTCCCGTGATACTGTTGTCACTTTAGTGACAGAGGACTTAGCTTTATGTGATTGCCACCTTGTTATTCCCGATTCCTTGGTTACCTCATATGTTTTATCTTGTTTACTTGTTTTATAGCAAATGATTTATCTGTTTTATGAGAGTTCTTGCTTAAACAGATTTATATGCTTTTCAAGGTATTTCCTCTATTATATGTTGTTGTATCCTTGCTTTCTCTTGCCAGACCGTCGTGTCTGATCCTTTGTTTTGGTACTCAGGTCCCGTTGCCGGCTTCCTTGAGGAGGAGCCAGAGGAGGCGGTAGGAGAGCCGCAACCTCTAGTTGAGTGGCGTGCTGACGATGTCATGTAGACATCGGGTTGCTACGAGAGACGCACATTTTGGGAGCTATACTTTAACCATTCTTTTGGGTTATTATTTTGTTTATATTGGCCTTTGTTGGCCTCTAATTTTGGGGATGTAACTAAATGATAACTTGTCTAACTTTAACAACTTTTGGGAAACATTGCTATATATCATTGCTCTTTCTGATACAGTTTGATATTGATGTAAATGCTTGCATGACTAGAGATAGTCTAACTATTTGATTTGCTACACGCTTCCGCATTAAAAAGAAATATCCATGCAAGGTTTTGATATCCTCACCGCGGACACCTGTGGGAAATTAAATAAGATTATTTTGAGGATGTAGGTAATCCTCTTGAATAATCATCACACACTAATGGTCCCAATCCCGAATTGGGATTCCCGGTCCGGGGTCGCGACAATTAGGAAGACCGATATAACACTACAACAATTTGCACTTTTACCTGCGTTTTTTCCCGGTGCAATCATTAAACGCGGGGGAAAGTATTACTTTTACCGGCGAAAAAGCTTCTTTTGCCGGGAAAAGATAGGGTTTTCCCGGCAACATATTTTCGCCAGCAAATGTTAGGTTTTTCCCGGCGATTTTCCTTTTTCGCCTGCAAAGGTCAAGGTTTTCCCAGCGTTTTGTTTTTTTTCGCCGGCAAAAGTCGAAGGTATTCTCGGCGTTTTTTTTTCGCTGGCAAAGGTCAAGGTTTTTACTTCCCTTCTCCTGCCAGCGAAATTCTTATTTCCCTCGTTTTGTTCTCTCTCCTCTCGAAATTCCTATTTCCCTCGTTTCGTTCTCTCTCCTCTCTCATTTCTTTCTCTCCCGCCTCCATCACCCTCTCCCTCTGCTCACTCATTTCGTTCTCTCTCCTCACTCATTTCTCTCTCCCGCCTCCATCGCCCTCTCCAGAGCCCATCTCCTCTATCTCTCCCTCCCTCTCCACTGCACGACGACCACAGCAACATCGCCAAGAGCGCACAGCAACCCCCGGACGCCTTCATCTTCCTCCTCGTGCCGCGGACCCCTCCCCTGCACCAGGTACACCCTCCCTCGTCCTGCACTCACGCACCATTCCCCCTCTCCTCTCTCTTTCTTCTCTATTTTCTCTCTCCCTCATTCCCCATCACTCTGTTTCCTCTCTGTCTGGTCTTCTCCCTCCCTTCCTTTCATCTTCTTCCTCCCCTGTCTCCCCTCGCCTACGCTTGCTGCAGCACCCACCTGCACACCACTCCCTCGCTCCCTCGGTTCTCTCTCTCTCCCTCTCTTCTCTTCTTCCTCCCCTGTTCCTCTCCCTCTCCCCTGCTTCCTCCTCTGATCTGCCCTGCGCCCACCTGCGCACCACTCCCTCTCTCCCTCGGTTCTCTCTCTTCTCTTCTTCCTCCCCTGTTCCTCTCCTCTGCTCTGCCCTGCGCAGCCGCCTCTTCCTCCTCCTCCTCTTCTTTCTTTCTTCCTTATCCTTCTCCCTTATCTCCCTTTCCCCTTTCTCATTCCACGCTCTCAGCATCCCTCTATCTCGTTTCCCTCTCCCTTCTCCACTCATTCATCTCATCTCCCATCTGATTTTCTATTCTCTCTTTCTTCCTTTCTTTATTTCCTCGTCATTCACTCGTCCTAGCAACGTGACTGGGCACCCATCCATTTCACTCTCTCTCTATTTCTTTCTAATTTTTTTCCTCCCCATCTTTGCCCAGTGGACCACCGACCCCCTAATCGCCTTTTTTCTCTTTTTTCTTTCTTTTGTTCACTTTGAATCTGAAAAAAGAAAGATAGGGAGATGTGAGGTTTAATCTATATATTACTGCCATTGTTTTATTTACATGTTGACAGTAGACATTCTGGTATTTCGTATCTTTTTATTCAAAGAAGAATAGAGAAATTGTATTATTGAAGAAATGAAGCCAAACCCTGCTGCAGAGAGGGGAAAAAAGGATGAAAAAAAGAACAGGCATGTTTCAAACCCAGTCTTTCTCTATCGGATCAAACACTGAGAAATGCCCAGTTTCTGTTTCCACCTTTCTCCTTGTCCTTGGTAAGCTTATTTTGATCTTTACAATTAGTTCAGAATTTTTTTAGTCAATCTTTAGGTCTCTTCTCTGCTACTTTTCCTCTACATCTTGAAAAGCCTTTCAATGTTTATCTGCGCCAGCAAATCTTGCCTGGATAAGATATGCTGGAGGCAATCATGTACATGATCCAAGACATTGAAAGGTGGGTCTCATCATCCACATTTCATGGCTCCAAAAATCAGGATGATCCACAAAGATGCTAACACATGTACAGTGGATATGGACCATCGTTAGTTTCTAATAGGGCATCCTCACAATGGTTCAGATCTTGCACATGTGATGAGAAGAACCTTATCATATCTCATTAGACACCTTCCTCTCTCTTATTCAAAGTCTAATTACTTTCTAATGTTGCACATGGTTCTAGGAGGCTAATGCGCATGAATTGATACACTGATCCATGTTTTTTTCCCCTCATTTGAAGAAGCAGTTAGTCATCTGTGGATTTTGCTTGTATTTGAGATTTCCCACTGCTGTGTTTTCATTCACACCTACTTTGATATATAGATGGTTCTTAGTTCTGTATATTACCATATTACCATAACACTTTCACATCATTTCCCCCTTTCACATACCCTCTGCTGAAGTCTCTTCTTCTCTCTTCAACACACATGGTGGATTAGCCCATCTTCCTTTCACCAATGGGTGTAGCTTTTAGATGTGAATCACATAAAAATATTTTTTTAAGCTTTTGATTGCTTTCTAATTGTTTATTTACTTATTCACATCACAAAAGTAGGAGCACTGAACTAAGGTGATTTAAGGAATTTTTGGCGAAAAGGCTAACCTACTTGGAAATAAATTCACCAATTTATGGAAAATTGAAATGAGTCCCACTACAAATTATGTGTCCAGATGCCATATAAAGAGAGATTAGTAAATTAAGTATTATGGAACACTTATTCAATGTTTGACATGGCCCACATCAGGCCAATGAATAAATGGGTGCTAACCTTTGTGTTTCACGTTCCTATGTTGCTTTACTTCTATACAAATGAGATCATATTGTTACTTTTAATAAAAATAAATCAAATTGTATAGAATGTACAAATTAATGTGTTCATCTGATCAATGTTTTAGGAATATATTGGGGTCTATCTATGATATGGTTGAAACAAATCACTTCTCAAGTCATCCCATTGCCATTTTCTCCCAGTGAAATCCAGCATATTGAGAAAAATCAATGAAATCAGAACAAAGGGATAAAACATTATTTTAAGTATACGGTGAATGCTCCCAAAGGACATTTCAAGTAAATGAAGACGTAACAAAGGATTTCAATGATTTTGGAATGTTCTTTAGGCTGGTTTCCTTTTGTAGGGTCAAATGAAAGTGAAAACAGTGCCATCTATTACTAAAAATCATGAAAGGTAAGCAGCTCCGAAATAATAAAAACGGTTGAATGACATTTTCCTAAGGAAATTGTCATTCTTTTTCCATGTGTTCTAAGACTCACAATAACAAAGCTACTTCTGTGAAATGGTGACTCTGCTTTCATATGTTGTACATTGTGATTGATTTAAAGTGGGTATTCTTCATAATGTTATTTTGAGTTAGTGGAGTGTTACTTACTTTTCACCTGATATCCCTTGAATTCTTTAAGTGGTACTGCCAGGGAACAGAGATTTGTGAACACCTCTCCTGTGTACATAAGTTAGTGCTATGAACGATAAATAGAAGTTATATTATAGAGTTGGTAATGATTTCCCTGTGCTTTTTCTCTTTTAAAGTTTTCCAACTATGGTTGGGTAATACAATGCCCTTTATGTAGAAATTTTTTATGAAACACAGATCCATGGAGAAAATTGTTCTGATTTTGAGACAACTATGATTTGAAGTGAAATTAGACTGACTTGTGATTTTATGAAGAGAATTGTCTGACAAATGAATAATTATTGCTTCAAACACCGACTCTAGTGATGTGATTCTTGGAAGCCTTTCCATCAATCTTGCTGTGTAGGGAATATAGAAGTCAACTTTTTTGGTACTTTCAAACCTTCCTTTGAAATTTATTTGTTTGGAGGTTGGAAAAGTTGACAAAAATCGAAAGTACTTTTTAACTATTTTTGGGTTATCAAAATGTCATTAAGCTGGATTGAATGAGATAGATGATGAATATGGGTATTATTGTCTGAGTGTATTAATTTAAGCTTTGTTTTTATGAGTGGCCAGTGCCAGCCTGCTAGAGGAGACATAGGATTTGCCAAACCATTTGCTAAAAATTGGTGATCAATTTGCTGATAAGTCAATGAAAGCTATAGTAATTTAAAAGGTAAAAGAGGTTGTTACCTTAGACAACTTGCTTGCTTGTCAGGCCCATTAGTCTCTTCCTTTGGTAAGTTTTATTTTACTGTTGTCAAAGTCATTAGTCAAGATAGTAAATGTCCTTAGATTGGTACATACATACAAACATGTGTTGTATTCATCGGTTGTGTTTGAAGGCAAGTTCAATAGGTCCACTTTTGAGCTTTTAATCAGTTCAATTTTCGCATTTTTTTTTCAAAATGAACAAATTAATCTTCTTAGTTCAGACTTCAGAGATTGTATGCCTTAACAGTGTCTTTTTAAAGATGGCAATGCTAATGATGTAGGTATTGTCATCTTAAGCATGCTAGTAGTGTATGCATTGTCGTCTTAAAGCTTATATGATTTTTCATTTTCTGAGATAAACTATTATATTTGGAATTTGCTGAGAACGAGTGCTCCTTTGGACACGAGCATTCTATTGGTGCATGCTTTGCATGATGAAGGTGGTTTCTTGGCTTATATTTTGATTGTTCCCCTTTTTTTCTGAAGCTTATGAGCTGTACGCATACCTTGGCTTTTGAACTAGTTCCAAATGTCATAATGTGAAAACCTTATGTAGACCAGTGCTTTCTTCCGGAAACATTCACCTTGTTGCATGGTCTTTGTGGCCTTTCCTGCCGGAGAAATATGAAATTTAAATTAACCATTTATTAGATACAACAGTGGCATAAGCAACTTCTAGAATTGTCACACAAGAGCCCAACCAGCACTGAAACAAGAACAACAGGCAATAGGACAAGTCAATGTGCTCAAGTATATTAAATGAATAGTTTGTTTATTAGTTCAAATTTTTCTTCCTTGATCTTCTCGTATTTGTTGCATATGCAAAGCGGCACCAGTGATATGATCGTGACTTCTTTATCTTTTGTGAATCCAAAAAGAAATTTCTAGGTTCAAGCCAATTGGCATGTACTCTTACTCAATACTAAATGAGAATTATCTATTTTTTGAGTTGATTTTAACTCTATTATTGTAAATAGGTTCAAGAAAGCAGTAGCAGTCAGTTTACACAACTTGAGAAACTAAAAAGGCGATTGGAAGCTTTGAACCCAAGCAGAGCATCCTCTTCTACTCCTAAGGCAAGCTCTATTTGCAACAACGCTCTCAAATGCATGCTTTATGATGCCCTTTGAGTATAATTCCATGTTTCTGAAATTGATAGATTGCACCTCCATAGTTTCATAGCATTGTCAATGTAAGACAATCATCCATTATGGATAAAGAATGGATTCATCTACCAAGGTGAATTCCAAAGCCCTGCACTATAAAATATTTGATGTCCCATACCTATTTAGGATCTAATTAGTAAAAAACTTGGGTTTTCTTTATTTTAGACCATCAAAAGCATATCGAGAGGGAGCAAGAAAGTTTGTAGATAAGGTTCAAGAAAAGAAAGGGTATCCAGAGAAGATTCAATGTCCTTGCATTAGGTGTTTAAACTTGAAATACCATCATTACAATGTAGTATACGACCATCTAGTATATTATGGAATTGATCCTACTTACACCACATGGAATTTTCATGGAGAAAAACCAACCGCAATTGGGGAAACTGAAAATGCTGAAATTCCAGCATCATATAAAATGTTTAGAGATGCATGTTTCAAAGATGATGATGTGGATCATATAGATGAAAGAGGCTACCAAGATTTTCAAAAGCTTGTCGAGGAGGCAGAGCTTCCTTTATATTCAGGATCGACACACACTAAGATTTCAGCAACACTTATGTTATTCAAGGCAAAGGCTCGACACAGTTTGTCTGACAAAGCATTTGATGATGTTCTCAAGATTGTTCATGAATTGCTACCACTCGATAACATACTTCCGGATAGTTTATACTCAGCCAAAAAGCTATTTAATGCTTTTGATCTAGGGTATGAGAAGATACATGCATGTGAGAATGATTGTTGCTTGTTTCGAAAAGATCTAGAGCATCTTGAGACATGTCCAAAGTGTGGTTCTTCGCGGTGGAAAGTCAATGCATGAACCAAATTGATAAGGAAGGGAGTTCCAGCAAAGGTTTTGAGGTATTCTCCAATTATTCCAAGATTTAGGAGATTGTTTAAGTCAGCAGAAAAGAGTGAACAATTGACTTGGCACAACACAAACAAAAGTCAGGATGGCATTATGCGACAACCAGTGAACTCATTGACATGGAATAGAATAGATGATAAGTGGCCCTCATTTGCATCTGATCCTCGTAATCTTAGACTTGGCCTTTCTTCGGATGGATTCAATCCTTTTGGTGATCTTAGCTCTAGACATAGTTGTTGGCCTGTAATTTTGGTCACATACAATCTTTTTCCCTTGTTACGCATGTCAAAAGAAAATTTAATCTTGACATTACTCATTCCTGGTCCTAAGCAACCAGGAAAAGACATTGATGTGTACTTAGCACCTCTTATAGATGATTCGAAAGAGTTGTGGGTGAATGGAGTAAGTGTTTACGATGCGTTTACTCAATCCACATTCAATTTGAGAGCCATTTTGATGTGGACAATAAACGATTTTCCAGCATATGGAAATCTGTCTGGGTATGCTGTTAAATCCAATAAAGGATGTCCGACATGTGGACTTGAGACATGCTCAAAATGGTTGACAAACAGCCACAAGCACGTATTCATGGGTCACCGGAGATTTCTAGCTTACAATCATCCATTTCGGGTAAAGAAATCTTGGTTTGATGGGACAGAAGAGCGTGGACGAAAACCTCAAATTTTGACTGGTTCAGAAGTATTTAAAGTGATCAGTACTATAAAAAATGACTGGGGGAAGGCTAATAAAAAAAAGAAATCAATCAGGAAGAGAGGGGATGAAGACGAAGAGCGAATTGTTGGGGAGCCTCAATCAGTATGGAAAAAGAAATCAATCTTTTTCAAACTACCATATTGGGAGGTAAGTCAATGTTGTTTGTTTTTTTATTTTTATGAATAGGAACAATATGCTTGTTCGCTCTTAAATTTATTTATTGAATTTAACATCTTTTTGTTTGGTTATTTTGTAGTCATTATTGTTGCGGCACAATTTGGATGTCATGCATGTTGAAAAAAATATTTGTGAGAGTCTAATAGGCACTCTATTGAATATTAAAGGCATAACAAAGGATGGTTTAAAGTCTCGTGAAGATCTGAAAGATATGGGAATCAGAAAGTCATTGCATTTGAAGGAAAATGGTGTCGGCTCTAGCTGCAAAAGAGCACCTTATGTGTTGTCAAACAAAGAGAAAAAGGTATTTTGTAAAAGACTTTCTGAGTTGAGGTTGCCAGATGGTTATAGCTCCAATATTGCAAGTAATGTGTCACTAAAAGACTATAAAATTTATGGGCTCAAGTCCCATGATTGTCATGTGCTAATGCAACAAGCTTTGGCAGTTGCATTAAGGGGACAATTAGACAAGGGGCCTAGGGTTGTAATTTTTAGATTATGTGCTTTTTTCAACAGCTTAAGTCAAAGAGAGATTGACAAAAATAAGTTGGAATTACTTGAAGACCAAATTGTTGAGACTTTGTGTATGCTTGAGAGGTTTTTTCCCCCTTCATTTTTTGACATTATGGTGCACCTTACTGTTCACTTGGCTGGAGAAGCACTGATAGGTGGACCAGTACAGTTTCGTTGGATGTACCCATTTGAAAGGTGGCTCCAATGTCTTATATAGTCAATTCTTTGGTTTAGTTACTGCTTGAGTTAGCTATTAATAATTTGTCTTATATTTTGAGTTAGGTTTATGAAAGTACTAAAAGGTTTTGTGAAAAACCGTTCCAATCCCGAAGGTTGTATGGTTGAAAAGTATAACGTAGAAGAGTGCACAAGTTTTTGTGCTCCTTACATAAAGGAAGCAACTCAATTAGGTGTTCAACAGAGCCGATATGAAGAATATGAAGATAGTAATATATTAGAAGGGAGACCAATTGGTAAGGCTAAATTGAAGGAATTGTCTCCTAACATGTTCGAAGTTGCCCATTTATATGTCCTAGAGAATACTTCCGAAGTAGAACCGTATAGAGAATAAGTTTCTCATGAAAGATATACATCTTTGGTATTTTTAGTTTGTTTATATTTATGTACTTTTAATTTCTAAATATACCTTTGTCTTTTTCAGAATACACTTAGAGGAACTTCGACATTCTGATATACGTCTTCATGGGAATGAAAGCCTCTTAAGAAAGAGGCATAGGGACACATTTAGTGCATGGTTAGCAAATAAAGTCAAGGTTGGAGATGCTAGTAACATGTCAGACCTTGTGAGGTGGATAGGGTGTCGACCCAAACCATATGTGGAATCTTATTTAGGTTATATCATCAATGGTAATCGATTCCACACAAGATATGTTAAAAATTGCACACAGAATTCTGGTGTTTCTCTTGAAGCAGAGACAATGTGTCGATCAAGCACAAGAGATACCTCACATGTTAGCGGAAATATTTGAAAGTCCAAGATCGAATCCTAGAGGAGCGGGGGGAGGTGAATAGGGTGAGCTCAAATAACTAGACCAATTTTAATTTTCTTTGCTTTTAAGTGTCTTATGCTTTGAGGAAGAATAGTAGAATCAACCAAGAGTGTAACATCCATGAAAAGTAAGCAAAAAGAACAAATACCATAACACAAGCATTTATAGTGGTTTAGCCAACATGCCTACATCCACTCCCGGTGTCCCTATCGGATTTTCACTAACTCAAAATAAGGTTTATGTTCACCTTCAACCTTACAAATACATCCCTATGCTTTTCAAAGGCTAAGCATAAACCTTTACAACACTATGCATGCTTTTCAAGGCTAAGCACCAACCTTTACAACAAGAAGATTTTCTCTTAAGAAATATGCCTATGAATGCATGGATTAAGAGAACTATATAAGTGCAAAAGAGTGCCTCTAAATAGGCTAAGTAGAAAATGAAATCTCAACTTCTAGAAACATGCATATGAATGACAAAGTCTATGAATAATGCATTTACTAGAAATTACACTTTCTCTTTTTGAAAAGATGAAGCCTTGAATAATGCAAAGATGATGATCATATGTTTGAGAAAGAGTTGTTTGTCTAACACATGAATTTAACAAAGTGAACTAACTTGTTTTCAAAGAAGATAAACTAAAGCCTAACAAGTTGGTTTTGAAGCAAGAAAACTATTTCATGTGAAACAAAAACTATATGTTGTATTCATAAAGCTTATGAGATTTATAAAGTTCTAAGCATGTTATGAAGGACAACATTTCAATAGAAAAGCATCTAGTTAATCATGCATTGAAGAAAATCAAAGATAGTGAAACAAAGCATGATTTTAAAGGACTTAGGATTAAAGAAAGCACACCCAATAGAAGATCAAAGGTTGAATCAATGGAATGGCTTCATAATCCCTTCAAAGATGCTCTAGAAAAGTTGCAAGTCCTTAGCCTCAAAAGTCCCTTGAAGTTCATCAACTTTTGCCAAACAAAAAGCCACTTTTTATAAAGAAAAAGTTCCCAACAGCTAGTGCCCGGTCGACCTGGAACAGGGCCGGGTCGACCGGGTACACACAACGGCTAGAAAAATGACCGTTGGTGCTCAAAATCCATGTCGACCCGCAGTGTGTCCGGTCGACCGGCCACACAGGCAGGTCGACCTGGTGAATGCCCAGAAATCCTGATTTTTTAGAAACTTGCAATATAGAGGGCATCTTTCCAGGGGACTTTGAGACACATTTCTCAAGCATGAATTCATGACTGAAAAAAAATGAAAACTGATTTTCTAAATTCATGAAAACTCCCAATCAAAATAATGATTTAAAGAAGGAAACTTTGGAAAGCTTGAATGATTTATGAACTTAAAGGATTTAAGCACTTAGAGGCTTGAAAATCGGAAAACAAAACTCCATGATCTTAAGATACAAATCTGATTTGAAAACCATGCATAACATAAAATAGAAACAAAGATTATAAATGAGAAATATGCATGAAGACCCTAAGAAAAAGAACATGAAGGAATGAGAGGTCAGGCTATTAAAATGAATGCATCTTATCAAATTGCAACAAAACAAAAACTCTAACAATATTGTGTTCTATGGTGTTATAAGAGATATAATTTTGTTAGACTATCACAAGTTTAAACTCCCGATCTTTCATTGTGATTGGGCAAATATAGGAAGTGGTGCCAAAGTTGAAGAGTGTTTCACATTAGTTAACCTTCATCAAGGCCAGCATCAATTTGAGAACGATCCGTTTATATTTGCCTCACAAGCAAACCAAGTCTTTTATTCTAGACATGATGATACTTCAAATTGGTATGTGGTGCTAAAAGCACCACGAAGAGGAGTTTCCGAGTCTGACACTAATGGGAATGATTGTATAACATTTGCTCCATTAGATGTCTCCAATCTTACTCTTGAGGACAAAGATTATGAAAGACATGACTATGAAGTCATGGATGAGTTGGTACTGTTATTAACATTAATTTGATACTTTTGTTATGTCTTGAGTTAGATACTGATATTAAACACTAAATTGGCTATGCAGGTTCAACCATCTTAAATCATGAGTGTTGTTGGTGAGGTAAGCATCGTTTGTAGATTTGGATTTATTTGAATTTAATTATACAGCTGAGGGCAGTGTCAACATTTGTTTTTTTTTTTTTTTTTTTAGTAAAACCCTTAACAGAAACATGTTCAAAGTTCTTTGGCTGCTGTCCTTTTTTTTGTTAGCTTTGTTTAGTTTGTTTTCAAGTTTTGTCTTAAGTCTCTACTGCAGGTTTTGTTCTCCTTAGTCTGGGTTTTGCACTTTGTTTACGCAAGTTTGTTTTGCTTAGTCTGGCTTAAAGTTTGGCTGCTGTCCTTGCTTTGACTTTATTTTTTGGGGGTTGTTCTTGGACCAATAGCACTATGGAAATTACTATGGCTTTTTGATCACCAACTTTGCTTTATCTGTTTGATAGTCATAATTATGTGTGCCATGTTAGTCAATTTTGTAATTATGTGAAAACCCACAGCTCTTTCAAAGTTCTCTTCACTACTTTCTTTAATTAAGCTCTTGTTTAGTGCTTTGCTTCACTTGCAAAACCCACCTCCAAAACCTCTCTCTCTCTCTCCCTTTCCAAAATTTTGCATTGTCTCTCCTCTCTTCTTGTACCCCAAACCTTATATTAGTATTCTTACAAAGATTTTGTCTTTTCTGTTGCGGATGTGCATGGTGTCTAAGCTCATGGTTTCCAAGGAGATATTGATTTAGTAAGTATATATATTTTCTTGAAACTTGTTTTGTTTTCTCCTCGCAAGTGTTCATATTTAATCCATCATTCTCTTTCATACAAGTCTTATACGTGGTTTGACTCTCTCTCTTTCTCTCTCTCAAGGAATTAATTGAAATGTGTGAGGAGTGAAATTGATCAATAATGTGGTGTTTTTGCTAATCTCTTTTGTTTGCTTTGCATGGCCTTTTGATGTAAAGAGATTAATAGTCTTGTGTTGATGATTATAAAGAGTTTTAAGCTCTATATTCCTCAATTTCTTCAAGTGGGTCATGGGTTGTTTTTTTTTCTAGGTTTGTGTTGTGTTTCATTAAGAGTGGAAAATTTTAGACAAATTTAAAAAAAAAATAGAACTCCTACGATTTTTGAAGAAAGCAACACACTTTTAATTTAAATCATTTCAGACCGATCTTGGTCGTATAAGCTAATTCCAATCCTTCTCTTCATTTGTTTGTTACAAGTTCAACAAGGCTGATTTATGTGAGTAAAAATTTATTGTGAAATATTTTCAGCATCTCTAGTACAGCAACATAGTTGATCGTACAGTAACATAATTTTTGGACAGTAAATGGGATGATAAGGTCTGCATTGTCAGAGATATATAACTTGGTTTGTTGATTAGTTTGTTTCTAAAGTTAATTCCTTAATGTGAAGTGTTCGAAGAAGAGAGCAAAGCGTGGAAACAAGCAAAACAAACATGCAGATGAGAATCAACCTTTTCGGATATCGGATGGAGATTCTAATTCTCTAACTGCTGAAGTTCCTAATGTCCCAGATGTTCAAGGTGAGAATAATCCTAATGCTACAAATAGAAAACCCAGAGGAAAGGCACAAGTTTTGTGTTTTACCAAAGGAAAAGGAAAGGGAGCTCGTCTTGAAGTTGAGTTCAATGAAATGGGCCAGCCGATTAGAAAGAATGCAACAATTTTTTCTTCTTTCCTTGGAATAACAGCAAGAGAGTTAATACTAGTGACACTTGAGAAATGGAGCGACCTTACAGATGAGTTTATCGCACAAATATGAGAGCACATAATGGTATATTTCTACAAGTATCAAATTTAAGTGTGGTTTAAATCTATTTCTAATGCAATTTTTAATTTTCTTTTGTAGCAAAAGTTCAGTTTTGCTAAATGTTATAAAAAGTATACATTTGCAAAGCTACGAAGGCGTTGGAGAGATCATCGAAGTTTGCTGATAAAGGAAGTGTTGGAACAGGCGAAGTTGGTGGGCATCAAACGCGCTGCTACCCTCTTGAAACCTGATAGTGTAGAATCCATGGAAGATTGGCTATCTTTTATCAAAACACGGACCAGTCCAACCCAATTGGTAAGCACTTTATACCATTTTGTTTTGTCGCACATTGGTGATCATCTCACAATGTCCCTAAATTGTCATTGTGCTCTAGGCGGTAAATAAGAAGTTCAAAGAGATGCGAGCACAACAAACTCTACTTCATCGAATGAGTCGCAAAGGATTTGCATGGCTAGAGGATGAAATGGTAAGTAAATAATTGAATCTGTACTATAAGTGAATTTGTGGACATGACAAATATAGTTTTTCTTTTCTAGAGACAAGAAAGTGAAACACCAGATTCAATATCAAGGTCTGATGTATGGATTCGTGGCTATGAAGCAAGAAAGAAGAAGAATAATGAGGATGAAGAGGTAGAGGATCCCGAGATAGTGGTAAGTAGTTTTGGTTTTGTAATACTATAATTGAATTTGTGTTGATTTTTATCAACTAAAAACTGGAGTATGGCCTGTCTTGTCTCTGGAATATGGTTTAGCTTGTCTCTGCAGCAGTAATTTTGTTTTTTTCTCATCTCTAATTTACTGATGTCCAAGTTCCTACCAACAATGTTTGTTATTTATGTTCCCTAATCTGCAAAATATGACATGAATGATTTATTCTCTACTTTTGTGGCCGAAGTATGCATGTAGAGCTACCACCTATACTGGTTTGGTGTAGTGTGTCTTTTTCCTGAGCCATGTTAGTACTATATATATATAATTTCAAAGTGTTCAATTATTAATTGCTACTAGAATTAACACCAACCAAGACTAGGTAAAGCATTTTGCCTTATCCAAGATTAGGTTTTTTATAATCAATAGAGATAGACAAAGACAATTATAAAGACCACATTGCATGATGTTGCCCTCTTACGTACCCTACATAAATTCTATTAACTAGTTTATAACGTTTGCATTCATAAAGTTTAGATATGAAAAATTAAAGAAAATTCGAAATTAACTAGCACTATTGTCATTAAGAAAAAAACAAATAAAAAAATGAATGATACATACCACAAATCACAAGCACATGCATTTGTTCTTCTAGTCCCTAATATTTGTCCACTGAACAGTTGTTTTGTCTTCAAATTACAATCTAACTAGGGACATACATATACAGGACCCATCTTTTGTTTTTTTTTTATTAAAACCAAATGTAAATTCGCCTCATATGGCATGATTTAAATGTCATGTTCCCTGGTATATTTTCGGTTTCCTCATAAATTTAGTTCAATAAATTCCATGTTTGTGTTTCATGGTGATGGCCTCAAGTCCTCTTTCTCCCTCAAATTATTTGCCATAAAGGAGATGCCAGTGGCTTCATTATGTTGCCTTTGGTATTCTACTACTTTTGCCCTCATTATGTTTGTGTTTCTTTCTCTTAATTTGATGTACACTTAATTATGGTTTTACAAATACAACAACAAGTCAAGAAATACAAAGCAGAAGAAAATGGTTCTTCTTTTAGAGATGATGCTGTTGCGAAGGTACTTGGTCCTGATCCACGAGGACGAGTAAAAGGGCTTGGATATGGAGCAGCACTTTCAAAGGTGGCGGGTCAAACACAAATGAGGGACAAAGTTAATAAATTAGAAATAAACTTTTATCCTTGAAAAACTAAATGAACAGTTTCATTGCAATGGTCGGGAAAGGTGGAAATACTACAGTAAGTACTCAAATATATTGCTTTAAATTATTATGAGACTTTTCTATTTATTCGTTGAGCTGAATATAAGTTGATTACAACAAAAAGATAATGGAAGTGTTCAACATTCTGCCAACGACTACATGTCACAAAGCAACAGAAGTGAACCTCCAAGTGCAATGCAAAATTTTGTTCATGGGACAACACAAAGTAAGCAAAAAGAATAGACAAGTGTTTGCAATTCCAATCAGGGGAGCTCAAGATGTAAATTTCTAAGTTGGCTCGACGCAACTAAAGTTGTTGCAACCGGTGATATTCTATCAAGGGATTCTACATCACTTGTTCATCATGTTCCTCTTGGTGCTGAATGTCGGAAAGTTTCTGTGCAACATGTAGTAGAGGGTAATGAGAGTTTGATTCTCTATCGACCAACTCGGGAAGCTTTTCTTCTGAATGAAGTACTGGGAAGCACAATTGCATGGCCGATCAAGTACATCGTACCTTGTTAGAAGATGAGAGGTAAAAAACATTCGATTGAGTTTTTGGGTTTCAAATCTTCAAGTCTATATTATCTTTAACCTACTTGTGGGGATTAGGATTGGATTTTTAAACCTTGCTGATGCTACCTGCAACTTAGTGATCTTGATTAAGCAGCTGATAAGTAGTTTGACGATGATGTACTTGTTTATGCAATACTGATGAGTTGATTTACATGTTACTTGGATTTTTAAACCTTGCCTTCACTTTTTCTTTCTGGAATGTAAACTGGTTTGAGTTGTTGACGGGCAATCGCATACATATATAATATATAAAAGTGGTTCACACTTTTCAGGTACGTTATATGTAGAGATTTCATTTCAATCAACTCTGAATTGATTTTTTGGGCCTAGTAATGTCTCTCTGAGCCCCATCATTCTTGTCTACAAATAAAAGCAAACAATTCTGATAGAAATCTACACTATTACTACATCTCTACATCTCTTTAACATTTAAAAATTATTTGGGGTGGTGAATTATGTGCTACCTAATAATGCAGTAACGATTCTGTCAAATTTTGTTTGTTTGTGCAGATTTTGCTGATAAGTATTGGAAGGACACAATTTTAGTTCCAGCTTCATGGGTATCTTTCTCGGGAGTTTTTTTTTTTTTTTTGTGGTTCACTTTTGTTGTATTAAGAACAAATACTAAGGCTTTTGTTTCAAAAATTGTATTGGTAACATTGATATGTTGAAATATTGATTTCGTTTCTTCACTTTAGGTTGAAAGAGAACTGCAAAGTTTAATAGATTTCATTCATGTATGGGCACAGTTGTTTTGTATTGGTTGAATTTAGTTTCAATTTAACAGGATATTAATGGTTTACATTCAATTTTTTTATTTAAAAAAAAAACACAATCACGGCGCGCGATGCACGCCGTATATTAGATCTTTCCAATCCTTTTGCGGCCCTCTTTGCACGCCGTAAATTCGTTCTAGAAACCCACTTACGGCCTACACCTACACGCCGTAACAACGATTTACAAAATTAATTTACGGCCAGCGCGTGGACGTCAATATTTCATTTTCTAATATGTTTTCACGGCGTGTCATGTGCACCATAAGCTAAAAGTAACTAACTCCTTAACGGCCCTCCTTGCGTGTCGTAAAAGACCTTCATTAACGGCATTCGTTTAGCGCCGTGAATATGTTCTGAAAGTCATAGCAAGCTTCACTTACGGCATGCATTTGAGTATGTTACGGCCCGCAAATGCGCGTCGTTAATACACATATCCTTTTACGGCTGAAGCTTTTACGGCACAATACTTTGCGCCGTGAAACTTGGTTTACGGCGCAAAATGCGCGCCGTAAAAGATCAGGTTTGGTGTAGTGTTATAGTCCTCCTAAAATCAATAGCATTTCGTCGGAATATATCATGTCTTTTCACCGCTCCATGGGTAGTCCTATGCATAGTCAGTACTATAGCCCCAATCATGGCTACATAAAATCAGACTAGGAACAAAAAACCAGACGGAATAGTAGGTATAAAGTAAATTTCCCAATGTTTCCAAATTAGTCCAACTTCGTACTTTTCCTGCATGAATCGTATATCTCAGAGAGGTCATATTTTTCTACAACTATACAATACAAGTCATGAGCGATAGTGAAGCCAAGCCGGTTAGGTTGAAGCCGATTTTTTAAAATTTCAAAAGCCCACAAATAGTGATGATGGGACTGATCCCCTTTTCCTCTCAACCCCCCCCCCCCCGGTTCTGGTTCAGGAAAGGGTCAACGCAAGGATCTTACTTCAAAGCAATCTTTGGAGTTTGCCCTTTTCCAAACGGGTCTTGCAAGAAAATAGGATTTCATATTGAGCTCCAAATATACGCTATTGGGATGGGATGGCTCTTACAAGCTCTCTCCCCCTAAGAACCGCACGTGCGAGTTCCCCCGCATATGGCTCAAGTGGCGAAGGCCCTTTCCTTCGCGCTTGGTAAGCGCTTCGTTGTAGCCAAGCTTACTGCTAGCCTACTCAACTAATCTCATAAGTAAACGCATGTTCGCAACTAATAGAAAAAAACAACTACTAGACTAGACTAGTAGTTGAGTGCTCCTTGTTGTTCGGATCTTGACCGGGTCCAAGCTTCCCAAGCTCTATGTTGTTGGGGAACTCTGCAAGGGTCTTACCACCTTCTTGATTGACTATATTTGAGTCTTTGGGGCACTTTGGGATTATATTCTGCGCTGAGGATTTGTGCTTGTGGGCTGGGGTGAATATAGCAAACCAGTGGATCTGGTGGTCGACAATAGTTCGGACTTGGTAAAGGTTGTCGCGGCACCTGTAGTAGGACATAAGACTTATCGCAATGCCCGCTGACCGATTTACGATGTCTCCGTCGCTGATGTTCGTCAAGTTGGCCACGTGGATTGGCCAAGGTCTTCTTCGACTAATACCTAGATCCCGAAGCCTTCGGAGTATCTTTTTGATAGGCGCCTCTATTTGTATGGGGAATTCGCTGCTGAAAGATCCTGCCCAGTGTCCCCCTCCTTCCCCCGCCGCCTTCCGACCCGCTGGAGTATACAATGACAACTTTCGAACACTCATGCCCGATCATGAGACTGCTTGTTGAACGTCTGATGGCACGTTGCTCCGACCTGAGCTATGCAACAACGAGATCTCCCTTGATCCTTGCCAGATGTGCTTGACGGTCCCCAATAATACGCTCACTTGGGGACTTCTTACTCCAGCTGTTCCAAGAGTCTCCATCCGCTAGTTGAACCGCATCCAGTAGACTCCTTGTTTCGCTCATCCCCTTCGTTAGTTGTTTGAACGGGATACTCTTTCCTAGGTCCCTAAACTTTGAATGGATGGTGGATCGTAGGTGGAAATCAGTTATATGGATACGGTGCTTTACCCATAGACGCTTCTCCAGCTCTAGCAAGAATTGTATGGGAGTCGTCCTCGGAGGGACTTCCCGAATGACCGTACCGGGGAATTCTACCGTACTCCGTGCAGCTATGGTTGTTGATCTTGCAGAGCCTACTGTAGACACCTCATTTGACTCCCAATGACAGCCTTAAATACCTGTCATATGTAGTGGTGCCCCCATTTCATCCATAATTGAATGGTTAATGGCATAATTCAGATTAATTAATGATGATGAAGGTGCTTGTTGATAATTTTAAACTTAGATCAACGATTTCTAGGAATTCGTGAGAGAAAAGCCAAATCGCGTCGAGATCCCAAGTCAAAACCATTATTCACATAAGGGCCGGACACTGACACTACTCGAACCTTTTTCGGACCACTTAAGACATGCTTAGGCCAATTCCCACAAAGATCACACTTAACTTGCCTAAGTATCATATGACTAACACAAATCAGGAGGTTAGAATCGTTGATCCGAATATCCCTTCTTCTTTCCAACGTCCGATCACTATTACATATGAACCAATAGATTCTACGCTCCAAATTCCACTAGTTGGCTTGAAAGTAGCCCAGGACCACTCAAACATAGGGACCATGCTCTAAAGACGAACCGAACCACCTAGGCACCACCCATGTGGCGCCCAGCCTACTAAATGTTAGTGTAGGTCCCCCCAGCTAAAGATCTAACCATTCGATCCCGACTCCAAATGGGACCAAGTTCCAAAAGCGAAACCCAAACCATCCGGCATCTACACCCTCTAGGACTGCCTGGGCACCACCCTGTGGGCGCCCAGACTGCGCCGGCCATGTGGGAGTCACCCCATGGGCGCCCACCCTCTCTCAAACCCTAGTTCACTCTAAAATGACTTAAGTTGCCTTGGGATGCGTGAGACCTTCTAGAAGCACGAATTAATGAAGCCCTAGCCCTCCTAAACTCGTCCCAAAGCCTTTATATAATCCCTTTTAACCCCATTTGCAAAAGGAGCTACCCAAAAGAAAAAAAAAGAGAAAATCGAGAATAAGGAACAAAAAGAAAGGTAGCCACCATTAGAGAAAGAGTTTTAGATCTAGAGAAGAAGAAGAAGAAGAGGTAAAGAAGAAGGCTTCTATATCTTCAACTGGGGCTATGGGATTTCGTGAAAGCTTCATTCTAGGAGCTTGAGAAACGCGTCATATACCGGTATTCCTAGATCTCCCCTTTCTTTTACTGCATTCCATTGGCATAAATGCTTAGAAATATGTTTAGGATCATTTGAGCATCATATATCTACATTAGCTTGTGTTAAAACTGATATTAGCATCTCATCATACTAGAAACATGTTTAGGTTCATTCTAATATAGTAGATCTGCATTGATTTCGTAATTCTAATTGCATAACTAGGTTAGATCTCGCATTAACAATATCATTATTATCATTTATATCAAAAAGATCACGAAAAGCCCTTGGCAGAAAGGCTGGACGCCACTCCCTGGGCGCCTACCCTCTCCCGGATAGGCGCGCCTACCCTTCTGAGACCGGGTCCGGGTTCTAAATCTTCGCTCGTTGCATCGTTTCCTCGTAGATTTGCTAGCTGCATCATTAATAGTTCGCATTAGGAATTCGCATCAGTCGCTAAATATCGGAAATTGTGTTGAAAATACTAAGATTTTTTGTGCACTCATTGTGATCCATTGAAAACCTTGACTGAGCAGGGTAGGCACCACAGGTGTGGCGCCCAAGTGGATTTTTTCCACCTTCGTGCATAACTTCCGATCTTCCGCATTTAGTTTACTTAGAAACTATTTGATAATGATATGTTTGTTTGTTTGATGTGTCCTGAACTTCGAATTACCATTTGTGTCACACTTCGCATCATATCATTTGAATCGTAGAGTCATACAAAAAAAACCCAAAAAATATCATAAAACATAAAATCACTTTTTCTCTTTCCTTACTTTTTAGTAAATTAGAAAGGAAACAAAAAAACAAATTAAAAAGATATCCAGAAAACCCAAAAATAATAGTTAGATAGTCTACGTTATCGAATTTAGCGCCTAAGTAGGATAAACCCTAAGATTAATTAGAACATCATAATTAATTAATTTAAGAACCATCAAATCATTAAGAACACCTTTAATCCCTTTAAGGGCCTAATTAATTCAGATTAAAAGCAACTAAGAACATAAAACACCTAAAACCCAAAACACAGTCACCTGGGCGCCCATCCTTCCACAGGCACTTGGGCGCCACCCCCTAGGCGGCCAACCTCTTCACTCTCTAAGACACCCCGGTTAAAGCTTAAACCAATTAATTAAAACCTTAAACTAATCCGAATCAACACAGTAAAACATTTTAAACCTGAAATAACTAAAACCCTAATCAACTCAACCTTTAATTAACTCGAAAACATAAAACCAATTCGAACCATAAAAACAGATACCTGGGCGCCACCCCCTGTGTGCCCATCCTTCCACATCCACTTGGGCACCGCCCTCTGGGCGCCCATCCTACCCAATCACTAGGAAACCCCACTTGGAACTAAACCAGAATTCAATCATAATCAACACTTCAGAATTCCATTGAATTTAAAACAATTGAAGTCAAAAGTCCGACTTCAAATTAACTTAAAGATCATTGAACCAACTCAAAACTTAAAAAACTATCCGCCTGGGCGCCACCCCTTGGGTGCCTATCCTGCCATATCCACCTAGGCACCACCCTCTAGGCGCCTAGCCTCCCGAATCACAAAGAGACCTAATTAATTAGAACCTAATTTAATCCTAACAACACAGCAAAACACTTTTATTTTAAAATACATCAAATCATAAAAGTTCAACCTCAAATCAACCTAAAAAACACGAAACTGACTCGAACCATAAGACAGCCACTTGGGCATCACCCCCTTGGGCGCCTACGCATTCTTAGGAAATCCCCCAAATTAACAATTTAACCTAATTAATATTCAAACTAACCCCAATTAACACATTAAAACACTTTAATATCAACAGACTTGAAACCTTGACCAATTCGGACTTAAATTCACCTAAAACATAAGACCAACCCGAACTACAGAACAGTCCACTTGGGCACCACCCCCTGGGCGCCTATCTTCCATTTCCACCTGGGCACCACACTCAGGACGCCCAGCCTACTTGTTTTCATAAAAACCCCGACCAACAACTTAGCCTAATTAATTAACATTCAAACCAATCCCAATCCACATATTGAAATACTTTTAACTTAAAATACTTACGACTTTAATCGATTCAGACTTAGCACCCAAAACCCTTACGAACCAACAAACAACCACCTAGGCACCACCCCTGTGGCGCCTATCCTACCCTTTCACCCCGACCTACTACCTCGACCAAAAACAAATAACTGAACACCTTATAACTTAAATTAACTACAACCAGAACCCAACATAATCCCTAGATCCCAAAAACCGAAAACTTAGTCCCATCTGGAATACCTGAAGATCACAAGCCATCACTTGGGCGCCACCCCCTTGGCGCCTATCCTTTCATTTGCACTAAAATGTGAATTCTTGGTTTTGTTTCAAAATCCGGATCCGAATAATTTTGACATTTGAACATCAGAGAATTAAAACAATTTGGAACATTAAAATTCATCAAGTAAGAATCCCCGGGATTCCGAAGATAACAACGATACCACCGCCACTAGCCAAACCACCAGAATGACCTAGCACCACCCCCTTGGCGCCCAAGTCCTCCGCCAACCCTGTTCGTCGATTTTGACATCATTTCACTTCTCAAATTAAAACTTGAAATCCCCGAGCCTTAAACAACTTAAGTAGAACCTTAAAACATCCCTGAATCACTCTTAATCAACTCATAACTTAAAACAAACCGAATCGACTAAAACCTTAATTAGCAAACTGTTTAGGCGCATGAACAATCAAACTTAGGCTATTTGCACCCTAGGATTAGATCGAATTTCCCCGTTAGGTAGCTTAGAGCATTAGGTTTCGCTCCATCACTTTTCCTGTTCCGTTAGGGGACTGGGAGAGCTGATGTGGACGGTCTAGGACCTTCGGTTAGGGTTAATCCGATGTTCAGTAATAAAGCATTAATCACATAAATCCAAGTAAAATCCCCTAGTTAGACCCTTCTAGCCCAATATCAGAAGCTCATAAAAACTACAAAACCTACAAAATAAACCGAAAAAGATTTTTCCTTTATTTCTTCCTCCACCTCAGGTGCCAAATATTTAATTGAACTTAATGATAAAAGGGAACAAAGAACTGACTTCTAAAATTGAAAAAATGAGAATAATTAGATGAGATGAGTGATTTCACACATGTTGCATACTTTTATTTCGGCCCATCGGCCACCTCTAAATCAATCACGGCCCATCGGCCCTCTAAAACAAACACCGGCCCATCGGCCACCTTCAATCAATTACGGCCCATCGGCTTTTCACTTTATCACTCGTGTATGGCACACAAAAAACATAGAAATCACAAGTCAAAGTCTCATTTGCATCATCATTTTGATTTGAAAAGTTAGCCTTTAAACCCTATTTTGCCAAGGGATTAGAAGGGGGTACCCGGGAACGGGGCCGATCCTCTTCTTAAATATTTGGCACCTCCCCCATTTTTGTTTTCTTTATTTTAATTATTTCATTTCACTTGGATACACCATGATTATGCTATGTGAGGATTAACCTTATTTGGACTTTCACTCATAACCCTGAATTGACCCAATGTTAAAGAGAGCTAAAGAGACCCAAATTAATGTGACAGGAAAACCGTCGTGTGTTTTCGGCAGCACATTAGACGAGAGAAGAACCCACCCACTTATTTTCTCCCATTTTTCTTTGGCTTTTGTCGAAGAACAGTGTTACGACCGTTACCGTAGCTGGCGATCGTGATCCGTCGATTTTGAGGGTAGTCGGAATCCTCATTTTCGATGTAAAATTTAAATAGCACATATAGATGAATGGCGATTTCCCTCCCCTGGGGGAATCAAAATTCACATCCGACAGCCTGGCGATCGTGATGGGACCTCTTGTGTTTTCCTGTCGCTTGTTTGGGTCTTTCTTAAGTATTGTCCTAGGACACGAACATCCAATCAATGATCAGATGTCCGTGTCCCGTTCAGTTTAGGGTGGTTATGAGTCTAGTCCGAAACTAAACGTAAGGTCCGAATGCACCGTCCACTAAGCTTTCCCCCATTACACCATAAGAAATAAACCTTCACCAACAAAATTACATAACGCGTGCTCTTCTCTTCCCTTCACTCTTTCTCTTCTCATCTAAGCATTTCTTCACAAATGGAGGGCCAAACATTCGGAACGTCCGACTTTCAACCCCTTTCACCCCCACTAGTGATCCGAACCACTGGCGGGTCACGCCAAACCCTGCAGAATCCAGAACCCTCTAGGGTATTAGATGGATCCTTAGCAACTTCAAGCTATGACCCACAACAGATAAGACGGTCCCTCTTCGAAGGAGGCCCGCTACCAGCTAATACCATTACAATTGGGAGGAATCATTCCAATACGTCCACCCCTTCTCCTTCGTCAGGGGAGAATCAACATTCCTCGCATTCAGGGGTTACTTACACGGACTTAGTCAGTCCCACTGGCCAGGTTATAAGATATAGGGTCCACGATAATATTTCGTTGAGAGATCACTCTCTCCGCACGAGTAATCCTATTGTCTCACATGTTATACCCTATTCTTCCCTGATCAGCCAGACCGAGCCAATTACGTCTTCTATCCCACAGTATGGGATGCCTACTGATGCACCTATCATAACCCCAATTAGGACCATCGCCCCTTCTCAGACCCTTGCAATAAATGAAAACCCATATCATCAGGTGAGTCATGGTCCAGTGAACGTAGGTCAGTTGGCAACATCTAACACCTTGCACCAAAACCCTTTAATCCATACAGGGACACTAGATACCTACCGACAATATGAGATGGCCCGACCCCAATTCCAGGTAATGACTCCTCCACCAATGAACCAAGCCCGTTACAACCCTGTAAAGGTCGACATTGGTATGTTATATCCCCAGCCGATTCAATACGAGGGGGGGCCTCCCACTTATCAAAACCAAACAATCCCGATCTATCAGGTGCCCAATACGGACTAGAATCCCCCGATCCAGAATGTGCAAGTTACTAACCCCACGGGCCTTCGAAATTCTTATCAAGAACCGCGCTATCAGCAGGCTTATCCGTCGCCTACCTTAAGCCCGATAGTTGACCCATACAAAGGACAGTCGGTTGCTCACGGGGGAGCTCAGTTGAACCAAAGCTATCAGCCTATCCCGCAACCGTATTTCCAGGGCCAATTCCAAGAACCAGCCTATGCCCCTACTTCGCTAGAACCACAAAGAGAGCATCAGTCGCAGACAATTCAATACCTGGATCCTTTAGTATTCAAAGAACTGCAGAAAAATGTAGAGGAGCTTAAGAACGAAATTAAAAAGAAGTCCTCGAGCTCAACTAGTAAGAAATTAGGATTTTACGACTTTACCAAAAAGGAAGAAAAAGAGAAATCACCTTTCCCTGTTAGAGCTCCAAAATTCGTAACTTACGATGGGACGACTGACCCTCAACATCACTTAGTCTCATTTTGCAACAAGTGTCAGGCCATCACTGACAATGACTCCATGCTCATAAGTTATTTTCAGGAGTGATTAACCGGAGATGCATTGACTTGGTACACATCCGTGCTGTCCCCCGAGATTAATACTTTCGAGGATGTGGTAGAGAAATTCCTAGCGCGATACCAGCACTTAACTAAAAACAAACCCTTGTGGCATGACTTGGCTAAACTCAAACAAAAGAACAACGAGGACTATGAGGAACTCGCAGTGAGGTGGCAAAACCAATTCGCGCGATCGGACTACAACATACAAGAAGAAGAACAAATGAGAATGGCCATATCAAATATGAAGGATCCGATGAGAGCTTTGATGACAATCGGAGAAGTTGTTAGTTGGAGTGGCCTATACCGTAGGTTGTCTAGGATGAAACAAAACTTAGACGAGGGTGTGTTGAACACCATCATTGACCATAAGAAGAACACATGTAGGGCAGGCACAACCGCCCAACCAGAGAGTCGCGCAACTCCTGAGGTAAGCTTGAATCAAGAAGAGGTCTACCGACCGTACCAAGAGCGTACCAATGTTAGCTTTAACCAGCATCAAAACCAAGGGCAGAATGGCAATCCCAGTTTCCAAGGTGGTAACCCGAATTACCAAAGGAATAACAAGAATTTTCAACGGAACAATCAGAACTACCGGAACCTTCCGAGGAATAACCAAAGTTATGACCAACTGCCAAGGAACCAGGGACCTCCAATGAATCAAAATCAGAATCCTAATCCTATACACCTGGTCCAAAATCCGACGGCTCCGCCGCAAAATCGAAACGTGAATCCTCAATCCAACTATGGTACTATCCCCTTCAATTACAATAGAGACAACAACGACAACCAAAATAACCCGAACAACGGAAATAAAAGAAGATTCGGACCTGAAAAGGCAAACTACCCATCCCTTCCTCAACCATGGACTGCTGTCTTGTGGTCTCTCTTCAGCTAGAACGCCCTCCAACTCCCACCGGAACGACCGCAGGCATGGTCCGAACACCTGGACAAGACCAAGTTTTGCGCCTACCATAGGATGCCGGGTCATGACCTCACCCAATGCTACACGGTTAGAGATTTGATCTATGACCTCAATGATGAAGGTAGAATTGATTGGGGTAACATTAGGCCAATAGGTGGGAATGACCTGCGAAATGCCCCTCCTAATCAAAATTCAACCGCCAATCCAGCGCAAAATATTCCCAACATGCAGATCTATACGAACCCGTTACCTCAACATGGAGCATCAACCTCTGGACAGGGCCCACAGACCCAATTAATAAACATCGCCGTAATAGAGCACAAGCACATTGATGTCCCAGCTCAAGGGAGTATACACCATAGCCAACCATGTCATGATGATTTCTTTGAAGAGGAGGATTATCGAAAATACATTACGCCATGGGATGGGAAGACCAAATTAAAAATATTTAACTCAGGGATGGATGCGGTCGTTGACTCCCCTGACCTTTACAAGGTAAATTTTGACCAGCCAGACGACCGAGGATCACCCATCATCACGAATTCACATCCAGATCCTCACCCAGATACAAATGCGCCCCAGGCTCACCTACGATCTGGACGGATCCGTCCTCCACGGCTACCTCCTCACCCAGTTACTCAAAACTTAGATTCGCAAAATCCCAATGATCAGGTTGAGGAGACAGTTGATGAAAGAGCATATACTTCGATAGAAACGGAGATAGAGTATGACCTCTTTGGACACCTCACTAAGATCCCAGCTAAGGTGTCTGTCCTTGATTTAATTAAGACATCCCCAAAGCATCAGCAACAACTACTCGAGGCTATTACGCGCTTACAAGTCCCGGTAGGCATAACTCCAGAAGAATTAAGGACATCTATCGCAGCCTTGGCCCCGGGAGCTTCATTCCCTGCCGTCACTTTTACTGAGGAAGAATTAAAGGAGATACCACCTGAGGCGAGGACGTCTCCTCTACATCTGACAGTCAAGATAGCGGGGAAGGAGATGTCAGGAGCTTTGGTTGACACTGGCGCATCACTAAATATTTGTCTGTTGAAAACCTACAAAGCTTTAGGGCTCATAGTAAAAGACCTAACTCCAGCCCCTATGGTTGTGACCGGTTACGACGGGAATAAGAAAACGGTTTGTGGGAAAATTATGTTATTAGTGCAAGCGGGCCCTATCTCAATGCCGGAAGAATTTTATATTATGGATATCCCCGCCACTTTTAACTTAATCTTGGGACGCCGATGGTTGAATCATATGAATGCCGTCATGTCAAGCAGGCATCAATGTGTCAAATTCCCCTACTTAGGCAAGATCATGAAACTAATGGGGGACTCGCCTGTCATTGAACCGGAAGAACTTTAGATACTCCCAACCCTACAACCCGCTCCTATTACACCAAAAGTCAAAATTCATGGATACAGGGTCGACCCTCTCATCTCCTTGATGGATATGGACCTGATGCAAAATATGTTCTCCGAACTATCCTGCCTGCAGAATCCTACAATGGATAATGAAGGTCGAGATCGAGGATGGACTCTGATGAAAAAGATGGGGTATCAAACCGGATTTGGGCTAGGAAGGGATGGAGAAGGAATTATCGACCCCTACATACCAGACCCTAGAGCGAGAGCAGAAGGGTTAGGGTACGACACACACGATGACATAAGGTATAAACGGGAGGACTGGACCTTAAACGAACATTTTGTGAAGTACGATAAGGCCCTAGATCCCAACACACCACCGACCAGGGAGGGATGCTACAATTTAGATCCGATTGATAAAAGTAAGTTCATTTTAGTAGAGGATTGTGGAGATTCGACATCTTCCGGAAGCGAGACTTACGAGGAAATCTTCGACACTTGGAGAGAGCTCCATCCTCTAAAGGAAGTGAACAATATAGACCACACCATTGACCTGAGGTCCCATACCCTATCATGTAACATGCTGAGTGTGAGCGAGTCAACTCATTTACCCAAAAAAAAAGGCCGATTGCCAAGATCCCGGAAAGTCGCGAAACGTGGGAAATCGAAGACCCTACTAGCGAAGAAATGGTATATTGGTCCGTTGCCTGGCGCCATTGGTGAGAAGACCCCTCTCAAGAAGACCGCGAAATCTGGAAAACCGATGACCTCAATGATCACGAAGTGGTATATGTTAGTTTTATGGTCTCAATACCAGTATATGATGAATAAATTAATTAATTTCTTTATTTATAAATATATATTATTTCTTTCCTTTCATGAGATGAATGGTGTTTTATTACTTGTTTGCACATAACTAATACGAATGATATAATGGTTCAAGAGATGAACCGGAGTCCACAAGTATACTAGATGTAATACATATGTATGGATGAGATCCACATACAGGAGATATGTATTGCAAATCTTATACTTAAATATCTTCACAACCAGTGATGAGATTGGGCATCTCATCTGACAAGGTTGCAACACTTTGATCACTATGAGATAGTGTGATTTGTCTTGATCATCAGAATGTAAGATTCTGGATCATGGTGCTGGTACATTGGATGTATTGAAGGACCATGAGAAGCACCTTATATACATTGTCTTTACTTTAAGGTCTGCTCTCATAATTCCCTAGCAATAGGCTCATAATCCTGAGACATTAATGAACTCAAGTTTCTATCTATGCATTTGCTTTGAGTCACCAATGAGTGAGGCCAATTGTAGGTCAACACCTCGGTGATTTGGGTATGTAGTAGTAGAGCTGTGGGAACATTCAATGGTCAAGATGGAATCTATCTTTAATATCCCCTTATGCCAATTAATGGATTTATCATTGGTAAGTGCGCACCCATTCCAATTAAGAGTTAATTGGATCGGTACTAAATGATCATTATAATTGATTGGGGCTCAAGGATAATAAGATATGGATCTAATTTGGTGGACAGGTCCAATTGATCCATGGATATGAGGGGCCTACTTGTGGTAATGTGGAAGTTTAGGGCCATCATTGTAATTTATTCCTAAGACTGGAGTGCAATCACATTTATATAGTGGAGTTATTTGCAATTAACTGTGGGCCCGGATTACACATGAGATGTGGGGTCGCGTGTCCCAATTGGAGCCAGCTTTCTAAGGAATCCCTAGTGGTCCCCACGCTAGCCCAAGATATTAGAAAGATACTAATTATAGTAGAACTCTAAAAGGAAATAGAAAATTACTATTTCTATTTGAAGTGAGACTTCTAATAGTGGTAATAGTAAGTTACTAATTATTAATGGAAGTAGGACTTCTATTTTAATTAGTAAAAGAGGAAGTTATTAATCATATTTGAAGTAAGACTTCTAATTGTGATTTAGTAAGTAACTAATTGTAGTGGAAATAAGACTTCTATTTCAATTAGTAAGAGGAGGTGGCCTCAATGCTATAAAAGGAGAAGAGGAGAGCCCTTGGACGTCCCCAATGTTAATCCACCTAGGGATTCACGCCCATAATTACTCTTCCTCTCTTTGTGCAAGTGGTTGCACATCTTCTCCCTCTTCTAGTTCTCTTCTAGTTTCCTCTAGGGTTTTTCTCTTGGAGATTCCACCATCTTCTTGAGAAAAGAGAATCTGATACGGGTCATAGCGTGGAAGATCAAAAGGTGTTGGAGATTCTAGTTTGATTAGTGAATGTGTTATCATCAAAGAAATAATTCAACTTCTCCATTAGAGCACTACGTAGCTCCAAAGGTATAATCTATATCCTTCTATGTTGTAGATTTCGTGGTTGCATGTTTAGATGCTATTTTCTATCTTCTAGATAGGTTGTGTTGTTGTACATGGTTTATGAGTTTGAGGGATAGCATCCTGGATTGGGTTTATTGCCTTCTAGATAATTGATCCCTGCATCAAGTGGGTCAAAAGATTTTGAAACCTGTCTGGAAGGCCCACCTATATTCCAACAATTGGTATCAGAGCCATACCTCATCTCTAATCATGTTAGATCAGCAAGCTTGCTCCAATCTTTGCATGAGATGCGAAGAAGATGAAGCAAGGGCTATGTAAGGATCAATTATGATTGGGTTTGTTTACTTTATGTAGTAAATCCATGTTTGGATAGTCACAAAAGGGTTTAATTATGATGGAAGGATGGTAGGATGCCATTGAGAACCTTCAAAAGTGTTTTGGAGGTGTTTGGACTCGAATTGAAAAAAACCCAATTTTCTGCCTTCGTCAGGCGGGTCGACCTGGCCTCGTGCTCGGTCGACCGGGTGACTGTAGGGTCGGTCTGTTGGAAAATAGGTGGGCCTTTCAGATAGGTTTCAAAACTTTTGACCCACTTGATGCAGGGATCAACTATCTAGAAGGCAACAAACCCAATCCAGGATGCAATCCCTCAGTCTCATAAACCATGTACAGCAACATAACATATCTAGAAGATAGAAAATAGCATCTAAACATGCAACCACGAAATCTACAACATACAAGGATGTAGATTATACCTTTGGAGCTTTGTAGTGCTCTAATGGGGAAGTTGAATTCTTTCTTTGATGATGAACGCCTTCACTAATCAAACTAGAATCTCCAACACCTTTTGATCTTCCACGCTATGACCCGTATCAGATTCTCTTTTCTCAAGAAGATGGTGGAATCTCCAAGAGAAAAACCCTAGAGGAAACTAGAAGAGAACTAGAAGAGGGAGAAGATGTCCAACCACTTGCACAAAGAGAGGAAGAGTAATAATGGGCATGAATCCCAAGGTGGATTAACATTAGGGACGTCCAAGGCTCTCCTCTTCTCCTTTTATAGCATTGAAGCCACCTCCTCTTACTAATTGAAATAGAAGTCTTACTTCCACTACAATTAGTTGCTTACTAAATCATAATTAGAAGTCTTACTTCAAATATGATTAGTAACTTCCTCTTTTCTAATTAAAATAGAAGTCTTACTTCCATTAATAATTAGTAACTTACTATTACCACTATTAGAAGTCTCACTTCAAATAGAAATAGTAACTTTCTATTTCCTTTTAGAGTTCTACTATAATTAGTATCTTTCTAATATCTTGGGCTAGCGTGGGGACCACTAGGGATTCCTTAGAAAGCTGGCTCCAACTGGGACACGCGACCCCACATCTCATGTGTAATCCGGGCCCACAGTTAATTGCAAATAACTCCACTATATAAATGCAATTGCACTCCAGTCTTAGGAATAAATTACAATGAAGACCCTAAACTTCCACATTACCACAAGTAGGCCCCTCTATCTATATCCATGGATCAATTGGACCTATCCACCACATTAGATCCATATCTTATTATCCTTGAGCCCCAATTAATTATAGTGATCATTTGGTACCGATCCAATTAACTCTTAATTGGAATGGGTGCGCACTTACTGTTAGACCCCGACCCAGACCAACTCGATTAGTGTGCGATTAGTATGTGTTTAGTTCTAAGTGGGTTTAGTTTTCGTTGGGTTAGGAGTAATTAGCTTTAGTCTTGGACATAGCTTTGGGGATTTTGAGAACGTTTAGTATTAGTCAGACACACTCAGGAAGGCATGAGTGCCCGTGTAAGCTTTGGCAGGTCGTATCGGTTTCCGTATGATTGTGATTTTGATTTCATTTGAATGATTTTTCTATGTGTTACAACTTTCGTCTTAGGCCCATTCATGTTTGAAGCCCAAAAACCCAAGTTTTGGCCCAAAGAGGGTAAAATTGTCTTTTATGTACAAATCTGGACACAATTTTCGAGATCTCAAAACCATGTCAAAAATATACTTTTCGGAAACTAGACATTTCGAGGATCGTTTTATCCTTCTTCGTCGAAGTCATCCGTGGCCCACAAGATCGTGTTTTGGTCACTTCAAGGTTCATGTTAATTGGGGCCCATTGTCTTCACTTAAGCCCCATCTCCCTCTCTTTTCATTCACTTTACCAAATCTCTGCAACTTTCTTAACCTATGGTTGAAAACCCCTCTTTCCTTTCCATCTTCCTCACTTTTCATGATCTAGCTAGAGATCTCCAAATAGAATTCCATGACCATCATCTTCTTCCTCTTCTTGCAAGATTTCTATTGGTACAAATTTCTTGGAGTTTCTTGTGGGACAAGCTCTTCATTTTCTTCCTCCTCTCTTGCTTGACCTTCTCTAGGTAAGAGCTTCAACCCATGCTTTTCATAAAGTCTTTTTAGTTCCTTAAAGATCTTGTTGTTCATGTTACAAACCCTTTTGTTAAAATGGGTTCTTTGTTTCCATTTTGAGTGAGTTTGTGTGGTTTTCTTGGGTTTCCTTGTAGCATTGGAATAGCTTGTGTGAAGTGCTTGAGAAGGATTGTTAGCATTGGTCAAGGCAAGTAATCTATATAGGCCCATTGTGCATGTGTATTTTAAGCTTCATTGTTGTTTTAGAAATTTTGCATATAAATACGTTTATAAGCTTCTTGATCATGTTTCCCTTGGATTGAATGTTTGAAATTGGGAAAAATGTGTGTTTTGTCCCTTGGAGAGCATGTAGGCTCAGGGAGTGCAAGTGGAATGAGAAACAAGAAGAAGGGAAGTAGGAAATGTGAAAATCTGAACTGAACTACATTTTCCGTGCAGTTTCGGTCAGCCGGCGGTCGGCTGGCGGCTAGTCGAAATCCTCATTTCGGTTAACCACGAGCTGACCGAGCTCGGCGGTTCCCTTTCCAGAAGCTGACTTTTCGACAGAGGGTTTCGGTTAGCTTGCGGTTAGCTAGCAGCTAGCCGCTCTACCCCATCTCGGCTAACCACTGAACAACCGCGCATTTCGGTTCCTTTTCCCGAGAGCTATATTTCAGACCGGATTCCCCGCGGTCAGCCCTACGGTTAGCTTACGGCTAACAGCCAAGTCTCAGTTCGGCTAACCGTAAGTTAACCGCAGTCAGTTCGGTTTCTTTTCCAGAGGGCTGCGTTGGACTTGGATTTCCAGCGGTCAGCCTGTCGGTCAGCTGGCAGCTAGCCGCCAGACCCTAGTTCGGCTACCCGACACCTGACCACGAGGTGACCGAAATTGACAAATTTCCTATTTTGAAGAGTCTTTGCAAGAATGAAAACTAGAACATGTTAAGTGGCCTTTAGCCTAATATTATGCACTCGAAACCCGAGATGTCCTTTAACTTCTGGGGCACCAATTCAGTTTTAATTCCAACATCTGGTCTTCGGCTGCATAACGATCAACCAAAGGTCCTTGCATGAGCTTGATAGGCTTTGTATTCGTACTTTGGTTTCGATATAATGAATATCATCGTGTACTCGTTTTGAAGTTTAAGTGCCAGCTCGTTTTGAAGACGTGTTTCAAGAAAAAGGGGATCACTTTCTAAGCGTGTCATGCATATTAATTATGCCCTTGCTAGTCGTGTTCATCGTGTTTTGATAAGTGATTTTCCCCTTTTTATCTCGACAAGTTTTGATAGTGTTTCACGTGTTTTGTGCATTCATGAATTAAGTAAACACCACTGAGCTTGGACTGCCCCTTCAATTTGATCCACTGTCTGGGGGTCCTTAAACATGTGGACTGTCTGCAGAGTGGTCGTGTATTTATTACACATCGTGCGTGTCCGGTTCCGCGGCCGGAATTGTTGGGTTTTGTGTTTGCCCTAAAGCCCACTGACTGCATTCACATCTCTGTTACTTGATATTTACTGGTTATTTATTAGAATTATTCTTTTCTCTTACTGCATGTATATATGTATGTTTGTGTAAGGTCCATTATTTCTAGTAAATGACTTGGGTGTGTAGTGGCTACACACAGATAGGTCTGAGTCATAGACACTTGAAATAATAAACTGGTTCATAACTGAGAGATGGAGTTGGGCACTTCATCTTGGTATAAGTTATAGTGAGATGCTCTCCTATATTCAGGGTGACTTACCTTAGTCACGGGAGGCTTTTCCGGATTTATCTCATTAGTGCATGTGTCATGCATTGAACAGGACCATTTGTAGGTATGATCTCTAAAATAGTACTATCACTGAGTGAGATCTAGTCACCTTATGCTACTGAGTGACCGGTGCTCTTAATCTTGAGCATATGTGGATGAACTGACGAAGTCGAGTTCTTGTACTTTAATTCACTATGGGTGAGATCATGTTCATGGGTCGACAGCTCTGTGTTTTGGGTACTTGAGCTTGATTAGTTGGGACGTGCAGATGCAATATAGAATTTATGCCATTTTGTGATGGAGTATTCGTCCCCTTAGAATTATCCGATTAATCATCAAAATCTAAGATCTTAGTATATGGATGTTCCATATGGATATTGAACTTGTGGGTCGCTCTCACTGGACCAAGAGAATGATATCCGCATGATGATTAAGTCAAGGATATGAAGTTCTATGGTTGAGATATAATCAAGAAGGTTGATGTGAGCACCCGACCCCTAATCTCTTGGATTAGTGTTGTTTTATTTGTGGATTAGTTTCTTTTAGTGGGATTAGTATTTGTTGGGTTGAGTTTGTGAGCTAGAATGGTTTTTCTTCTAGTTTTGGGCTTTTGAGTGCTTTGGTAGCTTGTGGGGCCCTTTGGGGGTTCCCTTTTCGGCTTTGCATTTACTTGTGAGATTTTCCCGATTTGTTTCGTATTGTGTTTTTGGCCCGTTGCATTCATCTTGAGGAATCCTACAACTTTCATGTTGATCCCGTATCCATTTGAGAACCCGAAACCTGATTTCTTGGCCTTGAGGGCAAAACAGTCATTGCACACCAAATCTGTACCCAAAACTTGATATTCCCGAAACCCACGAAACATATACTTTTTGGAAACTAGATATTTCGACGATCATTTCTTCCTTCTTCGTCGAATCCATCCGAAGTCCCGAATTAGATGATTTCAGCCAAACTAGTCCCTTAAGTTGTGGGACCCAACCTCTCACTTGTTAACAAAAGAGAACCCACCTCCTTCATTCATTTCATTCTCCATTTTTCCAGCACAACCAGCTGAACCTAGGGTTCCTTGTGCTTCTCTTCTTCTTCTTGCTTCTTCATCTCTAAGCCACACCAATAGTTCATCAATCAAGAAATGGAGACCATCTTCTTCTTCCTCTTCACCATGGCTCCCTACTGATGCCATTCTTGGAGAAATCTTCCCATATTGAGACCTCCCTTGAGCTAGCTCTCTTCATTTGAAGGTCATCCAAGTAAGTGATTCGTCCCATCTTCTAGATTTGTTGTCTCCTAGACCTTGAGAAGCTACATTTGCATTATTGTTGGTTCATTCATTTTCATTCTTGGTTTAACCCATTTTAGGGTTTGTTTTGGGGGTTTTTGTAGAGATTGTGGATCTTGAGCTTGAGAGGTGATTAGGAGCTTGATTTGCTTGATTAGAGTCAAAGGCAAGTGGATGATTGGATCGTTTTGATTATTAACATGTTTTGTGAGAAAAATCTTGTTTCATTAAGGGTTTTGGTGATTTTAGTAGTTGTCTTTACTATGATTAATATTGATTTCGAAATGTGCTTATCGATGAGTTTATTTCCCTCTTGTTCATGCTTGGAAAATGTATGCATCATATTGTCAAGGTTTCAAATGGTTTCACATGATTGAGTTTTCTCCACCTTGAGATTTGTTGTGAATGGAAAGAATGGAAAGGGAGGAACTTGAAATGAGGAGCTCTTTAGCTCATATTATTGTCTTGGAAACATGTATTTTAGTCTTCTTGTTTATAGTTCTATGTGATTGTTTAAGTGTTGGAAAGGAAAGGAAAAAGGAAGGAAAAATCAAGGGTTTCCCGGACCTGCACGCCCAGGTCCGATCGATAGGCCGATCGATCGGACTGTCTTTAACTGGGAGGCTTAGTGAAATTTGATATTGTTTTTTTTTTTGGAAACCTTTGGGCTTTCTATGAGTCCTAGGGGTATATACCTTAGTGTCAAGACCAATTATACCCTAATCTAAGGTCTCTAAGATTTGGGAACTAAAAGAAAAGAATGGTGATGATCTAGGCACTAATTCTTGGTTTTAGGTGGGACCCTGGCTACCCTTTTTGGACTGTTTGGACCATGCGTGAGAATGTCTTGAGCCGACACGCCTCACGGTTGGTTCTGTGGCATCGAAGTTCAATCCATTTCAATCTTGAACGGGATGGAACGACGCGATATCTCCTTTATATCTAAACACAAGTATTTCCCTTGGTTATCGCGAATTCTATTCCTTTCGGTGACTGAATAGGTTGCTCGATGTTTCCGGATTAAATGTCATGCCTAGGATGGACCGTTTATAATCTTGATTCTTTTCTATTGTAACATCTAATACTACCCATAAGCTCATTTTAAGTTTTGAAAATCGAAAAGTGCATAAGGAGCCCGGAATGTCTTCAAACTCAAGGAGTACCAAGTAATTATTATAATCGACATACGGGACCCCTATTCACTTAAACAAATCTTGAAACCGATATTTTTACCCGAAATTGTTATAGTTCATTGTTTCACCTCATTCCCCGAGATTTGCATCACATGACTTGTTTCCCGAAAGCATTGAAGTTACACTAGTAACAGTTATTTGTCCCGAAATGTATTGCCTGATATAAAGTGACAGTGTGCCCTTGAGCACCCCGTTTTACCCGTTTATTATTGTAATCGATTTACTTGCATATGTCCCGATTTGTTATTTGACCTATGAGTCGGCATCACTAAGCTTGGATACCTTGTCGGTTTGATCCACCGACTTGGAAATCCCTCTCCCGTCCCGCCAGCTGCAGTTTGGATCCCGATACCCGGTTATTGCCGTGGTCCCGTCCCGATACCCGGTTCGCTACCGTGGTCCCGTTCCCATATATTTATATTGTATATATGATTTGCGTTGAGTCTCCTCACCTTGTGTGACTGAGACCTGTTGGGATTGGTGTATGCCCTAAAGCCCACTGACTGCACTCACATCTCTGTAACTGGATATTTATTGGTTATTTAATGGAATGACTTCTTTCTCTTTATACTTGTGTATATGTATGGTTGTGTAAGGCCCATTGTTTTCTAGTAATGACTTAGGTGTGTAGTGGCTACACACAGTTAGGTCTGAGTCATGGACACTTGAAACAATAAACATGTTCATAACTGAGAGATGGAGTTGGGCACTTCATCTTGGTATAAGTTATAATGAGATACTCTCCTGTATTCAGGGTGACTTACCTTAGTCACGGAGGTCTTTCCGGATTTATCTCATTAGTGCATGTGTCATGCATTGAACAGGACCACTTGTAGGTGTGATCTCTAAAATAGTACTATCACAGAGAGAGATCAAATCACCTCTAGCTACTGAGTGACCAGTGCTCTTAATCTTGAGCATTTGTGGATGAACTGACGAAGTCAAGTTCTTGTGCTTTAATTCACTATGGGTGAGATCCTGTTCATGGGTCAACAGCTCTGTGTTTTGGGCGCTCGGGCTTGATTAGTTGGGACGTGCAAATGCAATATGGAATCTATGCCATCATGTGATGGAATGATCGTCCCCTTAGAATTATCCGATTAATCATCAGAATCTAAGATCTTAGTATATGGATGTTCCATATGGATATTGAACTTGTGGGTCGCTCCCTGGATCAAGAGAATGATATCCGGATGATGATTAAGTCAAGGGTATGAAGTTCTAAGGTTGATATGTAATCAAGAAGGTAGATAGTACATCGGTTAACCTACTTGATTATGGATGTTACATAGAGGGACATTGTGGTCATTGTACTTAGTAGGTCAAAGACAATCGTCTATTTATGATGAGCTTTATTTGCAATTTAATATTTGTCCCTGGAGTGCAACCATAACTCTCTAGTGGAATGAGTTAGGGTTAAAATGATCTTAATGTTGCTATGGGGTTAGCATGGACATTTTGGTCATTTTGGGAGCCAAAGGCAAATATGTCTTTTGGTCCCTCTTCTAGCCACTTTCCTATATTGGCATGGTTTCCTAATTTAATTAGATGATATGTGGTTGAATTATTTTGTGGAAGAATAATTTTGAGTTTAAATTCTAATAGGCTCTTGATGGCATACATGAATTTAACTCTAGCTAAATTATTGACTAGTGGGCCATGGTGTGTTTAGCTATCTTGTGGGCCAGCCATAAGTGGAGCCCCTTGTGTGAGGTTTCCAAGTTTGATTAGGTATCTTTACTTGGAAGGAAAGACTCCTCTTTGGGTAAGAATTCCATTGATTAATGCTTACTAATTTTAGTGTCTTTAATTAGTAAGTGTTGCACAACTAAAGGGCTGGTTGCTATTCTTTTTAGGGATTGACATTCCTATTGGAATTAGGATTCCCAAAGAGGAATCTAATCATTATAAATATATGGGAGACCCCTTGGGCGTGCAACACATCAGAAATCAAGGGGAATAAAAACCCTAGGGGCGTGAATCACCACAAGGTTCCATTGGCCGCCCAAGAGCAAGGGTGAAGCACACTCACGCCCAACCCATTGTTGCCCTCTTCTTCTTCATAGGAGAGGATATCAGGTCCTGGGTTGTTTCCACAAAGAGAAGTTCAGAAAACCCTTCTTAGGATTCCATAGTTTGATCCCACCATCAAGACCAATTAGATTGGGAAGTGGAATAGGAGAGAAGATCAAAAGGAGAAAAATTCTACAACAAATTCCTGCACCTGTATTGCTGGTTGCAGGCTGGTTTCAGACCTTTGAAGTCTTTCTTTTCAGAGTTTAGAGGCACTCAAATCATCAAGGTAATAGTCCTCTATCATCTCCTTACATTATACACATGTTGATTATGATTTCATGGAGTTTTTATGCATGATTCATGGCTGGAAAATCAGATTAGTTTCAAGTTTTTAAAACTAGATCAGCCATGGACGTCCTCTTGAATCTGATTTCAGATATGCTATGCATTTACTTTCAATGGTATCAGAGTCGTTCCGTGTGAAATCATGATCCCATGTTGTGTGGTTTTCAATCCTAGATTTATTAAGGGCATGGTGGCGCCCTTTAGGTTGCTGTTTACTGCATGTTAGTGTGCAGAAATTTTTCCAGGCTGCTGGAACAATTTTAGATTGTTGTTTACTGCATGTTAGGATTGCAGAAATTTTTCCCAGGCTGCTGGAACAATTTCAGATTGCTGTTTACTACATATATAGTGTGCAGAAATTTTTTCCAAGCTGCTGGAACAATTTCAGATTGCTGTTTACTACATATATAGTGTACAGAAATTTTTCCAGGCTGCTGGAATTTTTCCAGAACTCAGTTTACTGTAGTTAAGGAGTGCAGGAATATTTTCCAGACTGCTGGAATAATTTCAGATTGCTGTGTAGTGCTGTACATAGCACTTTGAATGCACTAACCTCTTTGTTTGCAGCCATATAATTGCATCCTTGATGGTTCGCATGTATGTGTGTGGATTTGGATGTTTTTTATTAGTTGGAAAGTGTACGATTGCGCGGTTAGCAATCATAGGAAGTTGTAATTATTTCCTTGTTTATATTTCAACTAGTCTTGATGTAAGCTTTCTTGAAAAGCATAGGTATCTCCAATGTAATTTTGGGTTTTTGTTTTTCATGGGTTTGCTTGTATAAATTTGATTTATTGTAACAAGCAAGAAAAGGAAAGTTTCAAGCGAGGAAGGTTGCAACAAACCGGGTCCCATGGTGACGGAGGCAACGGAGGTTTCCTAGCGCAAGAAGGACTCTTAACCAAGTTTCCTAAATGGAAAAGGATTTGAAGTCCAAAAATAGCAGGGAGCCATCAAGGATTGCATTCTTTAATTTGCTTTTATATATGGAATGCATGGTTGAATGCTTTATATAATTGCTATGTTTATCACCTAGTAACATGGCCACCACTAGGTTCTTAAAATTGGCATCTTTCTATATTGGATTGTTTTTGTTTGGCAAATTGTTTTAAACGGATCTTAGACCAGCACCTTCTATTTGTCTAAGGTTTAAAATTGGATAGGGTTTAGTTTATCTTGGTACCCTAAGTTTCCAAGAGAGGCCAAACTAAAATCTAATATGTTGCTTCCCTAGTGGGCCCATAACCCTCAGGTCCCAAGACCTTTACTCAATATGTTTTAAAGCAAAGGTTATTTATTTTTTGAGATGACTTAAGCAATTGAGTCATGAAAATTGTTAACTAAGTTTGCTAGATTTAAACAAGATTTGAGTAACGATGCTAAGGTCAAAAAGAGTTTTTTCAAAACCCTAGTGTTAAATAATCAAGTGGGAGAGGGGTTTGGGAAAACCCCACGGCCTTCCATTTTAGGTTCATGCTATCTCATTAGAGTGTTAGTGGGAGCGGCCATCCCTTCGATGGAGTTCTTTACGAAAGATCGCTTCGATGGGTTAGTGGGCGAACTAATGTGAATATTCGTAATGAGGTGTTAGTGGGAGCGGCCATCCTTTCGGTGGAGTTCTTTACTAAAGATCACTTCTATAGAATGTCAATGAAGTGTTGGTGGGAGCGGCCATCCCTTCGGTGGAGCTCTTTACTAAGGTTCACTTCAAGGGTTGATTGGAGTCACTTCCCTTCGGAGGACTTAAGTCATAGACATTCTGGGAACGTTCATAAAAGATGGTAATACACTTGACATAAGACGGTAATGACCTCTCCCTAGGAGTTAGAGTTGTTTGTCATATGAGGCCAAACCAATCAGTGATTGGACTATCACTGGATATGCGTATCCAGACAGTGATGATCCAAATAAGCAGACCTTAACTCAACGTGACTGTAGGCTCGGCCATCCCTTCGATGGAGGGTCTATGAGGAGGTTGAGACACTGATACATTATTATTAGGGTTAAATAATGTAAAAAGTCTAGTGCATGTTTTTCCTTTTATTACAAGCACAATATACTTGTTACATATATACTACCTGTCTAATTATAACCTGTTATATATATCTAGAGAGATGGGGAAGGATTCCTTTAGCCCGTTGATGAGTATTCTGCGTGAGAACAAATTGACTGGCCCAAATTACGTAGACTGGAAAAGAAACCTTAACATAGTACTCACCGCTGAGGAGTACAAGTATGTTTTGTCGGAACCCTGTCCTACCATTGATGATTATTCTACAGATGACCAGCTAGAGGCTGAAAAGAAATGGAAAAAGGCGAATAGCATGGCCAAATGCTACATGCTTGCTTCCATGTCCAACGTGTTGCAAACGCAGCATGAGCAAATGGACACAGCTTCAGATATCATGTTGTCCTTGTCTGAGATGTTCGCAGACAGAAGCAGGCCAGCTAGGCAAGCTGCTTTAAGGACAATTATGAATTCTAGGATGGCTGAGGGAACACCTGTCAGAGAGCACATGCTCAAAATGATGGATTGTTTCAATGAAGCTGAGATCCTAGGGGCTGAGATTGATGCAGGGAGTCAGACTGATATGATTCTCGAAACTCTGCCGGGGTCTTTCAACCAGTTCAAGCTCAACTTCAACATGAGCAAGATGGACATGACTCTCTCTGAGTTAATGAAAGAACTCCAGGCGGCAGAGGCCATCATGAAGCCTAAAGGCCAACTTCACTTTTCCCAGTTTTCCTCTAAACTGAACCCGAAAGGGAAAAAGTTCAAGAAGAAGCAGGGTAAGGGAAAAGGACAGAAAAAGGGCAATGCTGGGAAGAAGGACAAAGGCACAGGTGAAAAGCCCAAAGGGAAATGCTTTAAATGCGGCCTCAAAGGTCACTGGAAGAAAGATTGTCCCAAGCTCCTAGGCTCAGATAAGAAAGGTATATCTCTTTCCTACTACATTGAAACCTGACATGTGGTTGATTCTACTGATTCCTGGATAGTAGACTCTGGAGCCACTAATCATATCTACAATTCATTGCAGGGGTTTCAGATAATGAAAAAGCTTGAGAAAGGGGAGTTTGACCTTAGAGTTGGAAATGGAGCAAAGATATGGGCTGTTGCAGTGGGAGCAGTTACCTTACATTTTCCGCATGATAGGATATTAGTTTTAAACAATGTTATCTATGTTCCGGACATAAGGAAGAATTTAATTTCAGTTTCCAGACTCATTGAATTTAATTATTCAGTTTCTTTCCATTCTGGTGTCGATATCAGTAGAGATGGAAATATTATATGTTCCGGTAGAATGCATGATAACTTATTTTATATATATCCTATTGCTCCCTCACTGCATAATGTACAACTAGAAAGCTCATCTTCCCTTAAGAGGAAGGTATCTTCGACCAATGACACTTATCTTTGGCACTTACGTTTGGGTCATATTAACCTAAAACGGATTCAGAGGTTGGTAGAGGATGGGCTTCTGAGCTCATTAGATCTCGAACCTTTTCCTCAGTGTGAATCTTGTCTCATGGGAAAGATGACCAAAAGGTCATTCTCTGGAAAGGGACTGAGGTCAAAGGAGTTGTTAGAATTGGTTCACACTGATGTGTGTGGTCCTATGAACAAACTAGCTAGAGGAGGTTATGAGTATTTCATCACCTTCACTGATGATTACTCTAGGTATGGATATGTGTACCTAATGCGACGCAAGTCTGAAGCGTTTGATAAGTTCAAACAATTCAAGGCTGAGGCAGAGTTACAACTAGGGAAACATATCAAAGCTCTTCGATCTGCTCGAGGTGGCGAGTACCTCCTGGGTGAGTTCAAGGAGTACCTCACACAACATGGGATTGTGTCTCAATTGTCTGCACCGGGTACACCCCAGCAAAATGGTGTAGCAGAGAGAAGAAACCGTACCCTTTTTGATATGGTAAGGTCCATGATGAGTCATGCAACCCTACCCATATCTTTTCGGGGATATGCCCTAGAAGCAGCAGCATACATTTTGAATCTGGTACCTTCTAAATCAGTACCTAGGACACCTCAAGAAATGTGGACAGGAAGAAAACCCAGTTTAAAACATATCCACATTTGGGGTTGTCCAGCTTATGTACTGAATGATAAAGCTACCAAGCTAGAACCCAGATCGGAAATGTGCTACTTCATTGGGTATCCTAAGGGAACGAGAGGAGGCATCTTTTATCATCCAAAGGAGCAAAAGGTGCTTATCAGCACTCATGCTAGATACTTGGAGGATGATTGCATGATGCACCAAGAGCTTGGTTGTAAAGAAACACTTGAGGAGATTCTTTCAGAAACTCCTGCAACATCTGTGCCAGATCCTGAGATTGTAGAAAATCAAGACATTCCTTTTAACACTCCGGAGCCTCGTCGTAGTGGGAGAATTTCTAGACCACCAGATAGATACCTGGGAGTGTCTTTCATGACAGACTCCAAGGATCTGGTTGAGGATCCTACTAGTTACGATGAAGCAGTAACGGACATAGATGCTGAATGTGGCAGCAAGCGATGAAATCTGAATTGGATTCTCTGTATTCCAATTAAGTCTGGGAACTTGTGGATGCACCTGAAGGGATCAAACCCATAGGGTGCAATTGGATCTACAAGAGAAAGAGAGGAGTGGATGGGAAGGTTGAAACCTTCAAAGCAAGACTGGTGGCGAAAGGATATACTCAGAAAGAGGGTATCGATTATGAGGAAACTTTTTCGCCAGTAGCCATGCTCAAGTCCATAAGGATTCTCTTAGCCATCGCATGTCATTATGACTACGAGATATGGCAAATGGATGTCAAGACAGCTTTTCTAAATGGAAGTCTTGACGAATGCATCTATATGATGCAACCAGAGGGATTCATTGCTGGTGGCCAAGAGAACATGGTCTGTAAACTTAAGAAGTCCATTTATGGACTTAAGCAAGCATCTAGGGCATGGAACATCAAGTTTAATCAGGCAGTCAAATCCTTTGGCTTTGATCAAAACATTGATGAACCATGTGTGTATAAGAAAGGGAGTGGAAATGCAGGTGCATTTTTAGTCCTATATGTGGATGACATATTACTCATTGGAAATGATGTTGGCATCTTGTCATCTACTAAGGTTTGGTTATCATCTCAATTTCAGATGAAGGATTTGGGTGAGGCGAGCTATGTCTTAGGGATCAAGCTTTTGCGAGATCGCAAGAACAAGATGTTAGCCTTATCCCAATCTACGTATATTGAGAAGATATTGGTCAAGTATAACATGCATGACTCCAAGAAGGGCTTGCTACCTTCTAGACATGGAGTACCACTATCTCGGAATCAATGTCTGAAGACACCAGAGGAGATAGAAAGCATGAGGAGAGTACCATATGCATCAGCTGTTGGAAGCCTCATGTATGCAATGTTGTGTACTAGACCAGATATTTGCTTTGCCGTTGGCATGGTTAGCAGATATCAATCAAACCCTGGACCTATGCACTGGACAGCTGTTAAGCATATATTCAAGTATCTTCGGAGAACGAAAGATTATATGCTAGTCTACCGAGCAAATGATCTAACGCCACTGGCGTATACAGACTCTGATTTCCAGTCGGATGTAGATGGCAGAAAGTCTACCTCAGGATACGTCTTTACTCTATCAGGAGGGGCTATATCATGGAGAAGTGTCAAGCAAGATTGTACTGCTGATTCTACCATGGAGGCAGAGTATGTGGCGGCATCGGAAGCTGCGAAGGAAGCAGTATGGCTCAGAAAATTCCTATTGGAATTGGGAGTAGTTCCTGCAGTGCAAAAACCGATTGTCATGTACTGCGATAATACTGGTGCAGTAGCTAACTGCAAAGAGCCCAGGAATCACAAGAAAGGCAAGCATATTCAGAGAAAGTACCACTTAATCCGGGAATTTGTCCAAGATGGAGAAATAGTGGTAGAGCAGATTGCCTCAGCTAATAACTTAGCTGACCCATTTACTAAGACTCTTTCTGAGAAAGTCTTTACTTCACATGTTGAGTCTATGGGAGTTAGGTTAGGTCGTAGTGATCTTTAGTGCAAGTGGGAGATTGTTGGGATTGGTGTATGCCCTAAAGCCCACTGACTGCACTCACATCTCTGTAACTGGATATTTATTGGTTATTTAATGGAATGACTTCTTTCTCTTTATACTTGTGTATATGTATGGTTGTGTAAGGCCCATTGTTTTCTAGTAATGACTTAGGTGTGTAGTGGCTACACACAGTTAGGTCTGAGTCATGGACACTTGAAACAATAAACATGTTCATAACTGAGAGATGGAGTTGGGCACTTCATCTTGGTATAAGTTATAATGAGATACTCTCCTGTATTCAGGGTGACTTACCTTAGTCACGGAGGTCTTTCCGGATTTATCTCATTAGTGCATGTGTCATGCATTGAACAGGACCACTTGTAGGTGTGATCTCTAAAATAGTACTATCACAGAGAGAGATCAAATCACCTCTACCTACTGAGTGACCAGTGCTCTTAATCTTGAGCATTTGTGGATGAACTGACGAAGTCAAGTTCTTGTGCTTTAATTCACTATGGGTGAGATCCTGTTCATGGGTCAACAGCTCTGTGTTTTGGGCGCTCGGGCTTGATTAGTTGGGACGTGCAAATGCAATATGGAATCTATGCCATCATGTGATGGAATGATCGTCCCCTTAGAATTATCCGATTAATCATCAGAATCTAAGATCTTAGTATATGGATGTTCCATATGGATATTGAACTTGTGGGTCGCTCCCTGGATCAAGAGAATGATATCCGGATGATGATTAAGTCAAGGGTATGAAGTTCTAAGGTTGATATGTAATCAAGAAGGTAGATAGTACATCGGTTAACCTACTTGATTATGGATGTTACATAGAGGGGCATTGTGGTCATTGTACTTAGTAGGTCAAAGACAATCGTCTATTTATGATGAGCTTTATTTGCAATTTAATATTTGTCCCTGGAGTGCAACCATAACTCTCTAGTGGAATGAGTTAGGGTTAAAATGATCTTAATGTTGCTATGGGGTTAGCATGGACATTTTGGTCATTTTGGGAGCCAAGGGCAAATATGTCTTTTGGTCCCTCTTCTAGCCACTTTCCTATATTGGCATGGTTTCCTAATTTAATTAGATGATATGTGGTTGAATTATTTTGTGGAAGAATAATTTTGAGTTTAAATTCTAATAGGCTCTTGATGGCATACATGAATTTAACTCTAGCTAAATTATTGACTAGTGGGCCATGGTGTGTTTAGCTATCTTGTGGGCCAGCCATAAGTGGAGCCCCTTGTGTGAGTTTTCCAAGTTTGATTAGGTATCTTTACTTGGAAGGAAAGACTCCTCTTTGGGTAAGAATTCCATTGATTAATGCTTACTAATTTTAGTGTCTTTAATTAGTAAGTGTTGCACAACTAAAGGGCTGGTTGCTATTCTTTTTAGGGATTGACATTCCTATTGGAATTAGGATTCCCAAAGAGGAATCTAATCATTATAAATATATGGGAGACCCCTTGGGCGTGCAACACATCAGAAATCAAGGGGAATAAAAACCCTAGGGGCGTGAATCACCACAAGGTTGCATTGGCCGCCCAAGAGCAAGGGTGAAGCACACTCACGCCCAACCCATTGTTGCCCTCTTCTTCTTCATAGGAGAGGATATCAGGTCCTGGGTTGTTTCCACAAAGAGAAGTTCAGAAAACCCTTCTTAGGATTCCATAGTTTGATCCCACCATCAAGACCAATTAGATTGGGAAGTGGAATAGGAGAGAAGATCAAAAGGAGAAAAATTCTGCAACAAATTCCTGCACCTGTATTGCTGGTTGCAGGCTGGTTTCAGACCTTTGAAGTCTTTCTTTTCAAAGTTTAGAGGCACTCAAATCATCAAGGTAATAGTCCTCTATCATCTCCTTACATTATACACATGTTGATTATGATTTCATGGAGTTTTTATGCATGATTCATGGCTGGAAAATCAGATTAGTTTCAAGTTTTTAAAACTAGATCAGCCATGGACGTCCTCTTGAATCTGATTTCAGATCTGCTATGCATTTACTCCGTTCCCGTATATTTATATTGTATATATGATTTGCGTTGAGTCTCCTCACCTTGTGTGACTGAGACCAACGTCCCGTTACACTCTTGTCACTTCGGTGATAGAGGACTTAGCTTCTTGTGATTGCCATCTTGCCAGTTCCCGATTCCTTGGATACTCGACATGTTTATTATTGCTTACTTGCTTTCCGATAAATGATTCGTTTCCTTTATGAAAGTTGTTATTTAAATAAGTGTTCATATTCTCCAATGTAAATTCAGTTATTATTATATTGTTTTCTATCCTTTGTACACGCACATGTTTTAAATGAATGCCGGTTGGGTGAATACCCATACTTTTACATATGTTTCAAACGATCAATGATCTTGCTAGATTTATATGATTACACATGTTTTAAAGGAATTCCCGAGTTGTTAAATATTCGTGCTTTGTTTTGAATGACATTTGGTTTGTCAGATATCTATGCCTATACCTGTTTTAAATGAATACCCGGATTGTTAAATATCCATGCTTTGAAATATGTTTTAAATGACACGCGTTTTGCCAGCTTCCTATGTTTATACCTGTTTTTAAATGATACCCGATTTGTTGAATACCCATGCTTTGAAATATGTTTTAAATGACAATGTTTTGTCAGATTCCTACGTTTATACCTGTTTTAAACGATATCCGGTTTGTTAAATATCCATGCGTTGAAATATGTTTAAATAAACACTAGTTTTGACAGATTTATTTGGTTACACCGGTTTTAAATGAACACCCGGTTTGTTAAATATCCGTATTTTCACATATGTTTCAAATGGACATTGGTTTTGCCAGACTGCTATGAATACCTGGTTCGTTGTATACTTATGTTTTTACCTAAGTCTCAAATGAGCGTTTGTTTTGCCCGGCCACTATATTTATAAATGTTTTAGACGAACACCCAATTGACAAATATCTATGCTTTTACGGATGATGTAAATGAATATATGTTTTATTAGATATTCATGTTTTACCCATGCTTGAAATGAATACAGGTTTTCCCCGAGATTCCCGACTTTGCACCCGTTTAATTATATGCAGCATTTGATCGGATAGCATGATTTATCTTATGTTTTATTCTTCAGTATATTATTATCTTTTCATCCACCTGCCAGACCGTCGTGTCTGACCCACTACTTTTGGTACTCAGGTTCAGATTTCTTCGCCCCGAGTTGAGTGTTTTTGTTGGCGGTGGAGCCATGCCTTGCAGGTTGGTTTGTCGGCTATGTCATGTAGACATTGAGCTTGACATCGGAGCTACATCACATTTGGGTAGTAGTTTATAGCTTATTGTTGTATGGCTTTTATTAGCCTTTTCTTGGGATTCTTAATTAATGTACATTGATAATTGTAACTTGAACATATTTGGGAATGTAATATCCTGTTACTGTCAGCTCTGTAATTTATTGTGATGGTTACTCCAGTCTGATATGATTCTTGATATAATAGCTATGTGCTAAAGGTTGAGTGCGACATGGAATCCGATGGCCACGGACTCCGGGTCGCAACGCCACGAAAGCTTCCGCAAAATATTCAGAATGTGTTGGGATGTGTTGTCTTCACACACGCGGATCTTGGGAGAAAAATATAATTATGCTTAAATCTCATTCCCGCCCCCGAGGTTCTGGTTCGGGGGCGTGACAGTTGATAGTACATCGGATAACCTGACTTGATTATGGATGTTACATAGAGGGGCATTTTGGTCATTTCACTTAGTAGGTCGAAGACGAATGTCATTTAATGACGAGCTTATTTCATATTTAATATTTGTCCTTGGAGTGCAACCATAACTCTTTAGTGGAATGAGTTAGGGTTAAAATGATCTTAATGTTGCTATGAGGTTAGGATGGACATTTTGGTCATTTTGGGAGCCAAGGGCAAATATGTCTTTTGGTCCCTCTTCTAGTCACTTTCCTATATTGGCATGGTTTCCTAATTTAATTAGATGAGATGAGGTTGAATTAATTTTTGTGGAAAAATATTTTTGAGTTTAAATTTAAATAGGCTTTTGATGGCATACATGAATTTAACTCTAGCTAAATTATTAACTTGTGGGCCATGGTGTGTTTATCTATCTTGTGGGCCAGCCATAAGGGGAGCCTCTTGTATGAGGTTTCCAACTTTAACTAGGTATCTTTACTTGGAAGGTAGAATTCCTCATTGGGTAAGAATTCCTATGATTAAAGTTTACTAAATTTTAGTATCTTTAATTAGAAGGTGTTGCACTACTAAGGTGGTTGGTTGCTAATTTTATGGGATGGTCATTCCTATTAGAGAGAACTAAAAAGGAATGTGAACCATACATATATCTCTCACTACCCTAGGCGTGCAATATGAAATCAGAATTAACCCTAGGCGTAAAACAACAAGGAACCCCATTGGCTGCCCAAGTGAGAAAGAGATACACACGTCCATGGTTCTCTTCTTCTTCATTCATTGAAGAGAGGAGATTAGGTCCTGGTCTTTTCCACAAATTATATTTCAGAAAACCCATCTAGGTTAGCCGAAGTGGAGACTTCCTGCAACTTGCATTGCTGACTGGGTTGTGGAATAGAAGAGAAGATCAAAGGAAAAGCTACTGCAGAAAATTCCTGCAACTTGCATTGCTGACTGCAGGCTGAGATCAGTCCTTTGGAGCTTTAGTATCAGAGATTTGAGGCCTTCATATCATCAAGGTATTAGTCCTCTTTCATCTCTTTTCATTATACACATGTTGATCATGATTTCATGGAGTTTATATGCGTTTTTTATGGCTGTTTTTCGCTGCCCAGTTCAGATCCTTTTGGACGTTCCATAAATCAGCCATGGATGTCCCTACATTCAGATCTGAAACGCATAATCTTTCAGGAATTCCCGTCTTTATGGGAAATCGTGTCGTGCTTATATTATGTATATCGTGCTTGTCGTGCGTGCTTGCTCTTTTCATTATATAAATGATAGAGAAAGGATGGGCTCTTTGTGGATTGTGACTATTCATGATATATTATGTACTCATGTTAGTTTGTTTAGTTTGTTTTAGTATCTCAGTCATTATAGTGTTTCAAATCAAGGACTTGCTTATATATTTTTTAAAACGTTATTGGTTCATGCTTGCACCTAAATTGATTACCTGCCAAACTGTTGTGTTTGACCCTTGTTTGTTGATGCCCAGGTGCAGGAGACGTTGCCTTTGAGGAGGAGCGTCAAGAGGAGGCTTGTGAGCTGTTAGACCCCGACCCAGACCTTTACGATTAGTGTACGATTAGTATGTGTTTAGTCCTAAGTGAGTTTAGTTGTTGTTGGGTTAGAAGTAATTAGTTTAGTCTTGGACATAGCTTTGGGAATTTTGAGAACGTTCAGTATTAATTAGACACACTCAGGAAGGCTTGAGTGCACGTGTGAGCTTGGGAAGATCGTATTGATTTCCGTGTGAGTGTGATTTTGATTTCGTTTGAATGATGTTCCGACGTGTTGCAACTTTTGTTTTAAGCGCCATTTAAATTGAAGCCCAAAAACCCATGTTTTGGCCCAAAGAGGGTAAAATTGTCTTTTATGCACAAATCTGGACACAATTTTCGAGACCTCAAAACCATGTCAAAAATATACATTTTGGAAACTAGATTTTTCGACGATCGTTTTATTCTTCTTCGTCGAAGTCATCCGAGGCTCTCAAGATCGTGTTTTGATCACTTCAAGTTCAGCTAGTTGGGGCCCATTTCCTCACTAAAGCCCCATCTCCCTCTCTTTTCATTCACTTTACCAATTCCTGCAACTTTCTTAACTTAGGGCAAGGAAAGCTCTTCTTCTCTTCAATCTTCTTCATCTTGCATGCTTTGGCTAGAGAGCTCCAAATAGAATTCCAAGCTTATCATCTTCTTCATCTCCTTGCAAGCTCTCTATTGGTATAGGCTTACTGGAACTTCTTGTGGAACAAGCTCTACATTTTCTTCGTCCTCTCTTGTTTGACCTTCTCTAGGTAAGAGCTTCCACTCATATCTTTCATGGAGTTATTTTGGTTCCTTAAGATCATGTTTTTCATGTTTGCAAACCCTTTTGTTAAAATGGGTTCCTTGGTTCCATTTTTGAGTAAGTTGTGTGGTTTTTCTCTTGGGTCTTCTTGTAGTGTTGGCTTAGCTTTTGAGTGAAGTGCTTGGAGAGGATTATTAGCATTTGGGCAAGGCAAGTAATCTCTATATGACCATTGTGCTTGTGTATTTTAAGCTACATTGTTGTTTTGGAAATTTTGCATATGAATATGTTTACAAATTTCATGATCTTGTTTTCTTCGGATTGAATGAGCAAGATTGGGGAAAAATAGGTGTGTTTTACCCTTGGAGAGCATGTAGGCTCAAGGGAATGCAGGTGGAATGAGAATAAGAAGAAGGATAGAAGAAAGATGTGAAAAACCTGCACTGAACCGCGCGTCCCGTGCATTGGCGGTCACCTTGCGGCTAGCCACCCGTCTCCACTTTGGCTAACCGCAGGCTAACCGAACTCGGCGGTTGCTTTTCCAGTAGCTGGCTTTTGCATCAGGGTTCAGCGGTCAGCCCTGCGGTCAGCTCGCGGTTAACCGCCAGCTTCCATTGCGGCTAACTGTGAGCCAACCGCGGGCATTTCGGTTCTTTTTCCAGAGAGCTGTTTCAGACCTGGGTTCCCAGCGGTCACCTTGCGGCTAGCCGCCAGGTCCCATTTCGGCTAGCTGACAGCTGACCGCGAACTGACCGAAATTGACCCATCTCCTTGTTTTGAAGAGTTTGTGCAAGAATGAAAACTAGAACATGTTTAGGAGCCTTTAGTATGATATTATGCACTCGAAACTCGAGATGTCCTTGAACTTCAAGGGCACCAATTCTGTTTTAATTCCAACATCTGGGCTTCGGCTGCATATCGATTAACCAAGGGTCCTTGCAGGAACTTGATAGGCTTTGTATTCGTGCTTTGGTTTCGATATAATGAAGATCCTCGTGTACTCGTTTTGAAATTAAGTACAAGCTCGTTTTGAAGATGTGTTTCAAGAAAAAGGGGATCACTTCCTAAGCGTGTTATGCATATTATATATGCCCTTGCTAGTCGTGTTCATCGTGTTTTGATAAGTGATTTCCCCCTTTTTATCTCGACGTGTTTAGACCGTGTTTCGCGTGTTTTGTGCATTCATGAATTAAGTAAACACCACTGAGCTTAGACTGCCCTTTCAGTCTGATCCACTGTCTGGGGGTCTTTAAACTTGTGGACTGTCTGCAGACTGGTCGTGTATTTATTACACATCGTGCGTGTCCGGTTTCGCGGCCGGAATTCCCGTCTTTGTGGGAAATCGTGTCGTGCTTATATTATGTATATCGTGCTTGTCGTGCGTGCTTGCTCTTTTCATTATATAAATGATAGAGAAAGGATGGGCTCTTTGTGGATTGTAACTATTCATGATATATTATGTATTCATGCTAGTTTGTTTCGGTATCTCAGCTTTGTTCACATTCTTGAAAATGTACCTCAGTTTTGATAGTATTTCATATCAAGGATTTGCTTATATGTTTTCTCTAAAAGTTATTGTTCATGTTCATGCCTAAATTGATTACCTGCCAAACCGTCTTGTTTGACCCTTGTTTGCTGGTGCCCAGGTGCAGGAGACGTTACCTTTGAGGAGGAGCGTCAGGAGGAGGCTTGTGAGCCAACCCCTGTGAGAGAGTGGCAGCCCGACGATGTCATCTAGACGTCGGGCGTGTTCTCGAGTTTCGTCACCTTTTGTCTTGGGGTTTCTTTTGCTATATTTTGAGAATTGTATTGGCCTCTGTTGGCCTCTTATGGAATTGTAACTTAACTCACTTTTGATTAGTCTTATAACTTGAATATTAATGGGAATGCCATGTTAGTTTCTTTCTTTGATACTATGCCATGTGATCATTTGTTATGGCACCTAAATGTTTTGTTGGTGCTCATCTTGATGTGTTTTGCTACACGCTTCCGCATACTTGTACGTGTGAGCCAGATCCCGCTTGTCCTTGGGAATCCTCACCGCGGGAACCTGTGGGAAAGTGTCATCTACTGCGTCGCGGGCCCGGGATCCGTTCCGGGGTCGCGACAGGACTGATATCAGAGCGAGACATGTTTCAGGCACTTAAAAGAAACTAGAAAGGTCGTAGGAACATGGCGAGGATTCGTGACTTCGATAGATTCGTTCGTATAGGATCTTAGAAACCCTTGTACTATGATTTTGTGTTCTAACTTTTTGGTTTTACAGTAATATGCCTCCAAGAAAAGCTCCAAATCATCATGCTTCAAGCAGTAACCAGAATGAGTCAGATGCATTTGATACACCAACAGCCACACAGTTTCAGGAACTTATGCAAGCCATGATAGCACAACAAAGGCAGGCTAATGAGAACCAAGCAAGGTTTCAAGAACAGTTGGCAAGGAAGGATGATGAAATGCAACAAGTCCAAAGGCAGTTGTTAGAAGTTCTTTAGAACAGGAATGTAGCACCACCCGTGGGTCCACAGATTGTTATTCAGAATAGGGATCCTGACCCTAATGCACTATTTGAGAAGTTTAGATAGAGGGCGCCGAAGGATTTTTCGGGCAATGAGGACCCGCTAGTGGCAGACGACTGGCTAGTCAATACGGAGAAGATCTTCGATGTCTTCATGTGCACGAGAGTACAGAAAGTCAACCTCACAGCTTCATTATTTTATGGGCTTGCAGACCGGTGGTGGCAAACAGTCAAGGATCCATATGCAGTGATGGCAGATGAAGAGGCATGGGCAGCTTTCAAGATACAGTTTCAAGATAAATATATTCCCTCTCATGTCAAGAGGCAGAAGGCTATTGAGTTCTAGCAGCTTAAGCAGGGTCGCATGACGGTGCTAGATTATGTCACCAAATTTGAGAGATTGGCTAGATATGCCACCGAGTTGATTGACACTGAGAGGAAGAAGATAACCAAGTTCTTGGAAGGGTTGAATCCGATCATCATGAGAGATGTTAAAGGAGTAGTATTTCCAGCTACATATGATGAGGCAGTCAAGCGAGCTTATACTTTTGAGGATATTAACAATATGATTGTTCAGGATAGGAAGCAGCAATATCAACAGCAGAATCAGAGGCAACAGCAGGGCAAGAAGCCAAGGCAAGAGCAAGGCCATGTGAGGCAGGGTTGTGGCCATTGTGGCAAGAATCATGAGACACATGAATGTCGTAAGGCCATGGGTGCCTGTTTCAAGTGTGGGGCCATGAACCATTCAATCAAGGATTGCCCACTACTTCAGATTCAAGGGAACAGAAACCAGCAGCAGAGACAAGTAGCTCCTCAGAATCAAGCACCAGTTCAGAATCAGATGAGACCACCTCAGCAGCAGCAACAGGCTAGGCCACCAGTGTAGAACCAGAATGCTCGTCCTCCACAGCAGAACAGACAAGGCCAGGGAAGGCAGAACCAAATACCGAACATACTACAGATGCATGGACGTTTGTATTATCTCAACCGTGCAGATGATGAAGCTGCAGGAGACGTGGTAGAAGGTAAACTTCTTGTTTGTGGGGTAGAAGCCCAGATTTTATTTGATCCCGGATCCACACATTCTTTTTCATCTCCTAGTTTTGCTAAGTTGATTGATGCACCATGTAGTGAGTTGGATTACATTTTAGTGGTTACCACTCCAGTAGGGAAACAAGTTGTGTGTAGAAACCATTATCCTAGTTGTACAGTTTTGTTAGGAGAAGTTAATCTACCGGCCAACCTCATAGTTTTGGACATGCATGATTTTGATGTCATATTAGGGATGGATTGGTTAGAAGCATATCATGCCACTATGGATTGTTTTAGTAAGACCATCACATTGAGATTCCAAGGACCACAGGCAGAATTGATATTTCAGGGGAACAAGAGAAAGTCTCAGGCAGGGTTTATTTTAGTGTTGAAGGCAAGCAGATTAGTTCAAAGTGGGTGTCAGGCATTTATTACGTTTATCACGGAGGATAAACAGTCCCAAGGGGTGGAGGATATCCCCATTGTGTGTGAATTTTCGGATGTTTTTCCAGAAGAAATCCCGGGTTTACCACCAATTAGAGAAGTTGAGTTTATAATTGAGCTCCTTCCAGGGACAGCTCCGATCTCTATTGCACCATACAGGATGGCTCCAGCAGAAATGGGTGAGCTAAAGCTCCAATTGCAGCATTTGTTGAGCAAAGGTTTTATTAGGCCAAGTGTTTCACCGTGGGGAGCACCGGTGTTGTTTGTGAAGAAGAAGGATGGAAGCTTGAGAATGTGCATTGACTACAGGAAGTTGAACCATGTGACCGTGAAGAACAAGTACCCTTTGCCAAGGATAGATGAATTGTTTGACCATTTGCAAGGAGCAGCCTATTTTTCAAAGATAGACTTGAGGTCAGGGTACCATCAGTTGAGAGTTAGAGACTCAGATGTTCAGAAGACAGCCTTTAGAACAAGATATGGGCACTATGAGTTCTTAGTGATGCCCTTTGGTTTGACGAATGCACCCGCAGTTTTTATGGCTTTGATGAACAAGGTCTTTGCACCTTATTTGGATCACTCTACAGTAGTGTTCATTGATGATGTCCTTGTGTATTCTAAGAGTAAGAATGAGCATGAAGAACATTTGAGAACAGCGTTGCAGCTCTTGAGAGACAACCAGTTATATGCAAAACTCAGTAAGTGTGAATTCTGGTTAGAGCAAGTCGCTTTTCTAGGCCACATCATCTCCAGAGAAGGTTTAGCAGTTGATCCAGCGAAGATAGAGGCAGTTGTTAGTTGGGTAAGGCCAAGCAGCGTGACAGAAATTAGAAGCTTTTTGGGGTTAGCAGGCTCCTACAGAAGATTTGTCCAAGGTTTTTCGTCCATTGCAGCCCCGTTGACAAAGTTGACTCGGAAGAATGTTCCATTTGTTTGGACCGATCAGTGTGAAACTAGTTTTCAGGAGTTGAAAGGAAGGTTAACCACAGCTCCAATCCTTACATTACCATCGGGCAACGACGGATTTATTGTTTATACAGATGCTTCGAATGTGGGACTGGGTTGTGTATTGATGCAAGAGGGCAAGGTAATTGCTTATGGCTCTAGGCAGTTGAAGGACCATGAGAAGAACTATGCAACTCACGACTTGGAGTTGGCAGCAGTTGTTTTCGCATTAAAGATGTGGAGACACTATCTCTATGGAGAAAAATTTGAGGTCCATTCAGATCACAGAAGTTTGCAATATTTGTTCTCATAGAAGGATTTGAACATGAGGCAGAGGAGGTGGATGGAGTATATCAAAGATTATGACTTTCCAATCAAGTCCCATCCAGGCAAAGTGAATGTTGTAGCTGATGCATTGAGTAGGAAATCAGTGGCTATGGCCAATTTGAGAGGAATGGGTGTCTTACAGCAGTTTGAAGAGTTGGGTGTAGAAGTGCAGACCCTAAGATTGGGTGCGATGTTAGCGAATATGACAGTTTCAGAACCTACCTTCATCTAGAAGATTAAGGAAAATCAATTGCAAGACCCAGACTTGGCCAAGGTAGTAGAAGTTATTGCAGAACGTCCCGATTTCAAGATGGTGAATGGGATATTGTATTTCCGTGACCGGTTGTGTGTGCCAAATGTGGATGATTTGAAGAATGAGATAATGGACGAAGCTCACAGCACGACATATTCTATGCATCCGGGTAGCACGAAGATGTACCACAATTTGAAGAATAGATTTTGGTGGAACAACATGAAGAGAGAAATAGCAGCTTTTGTGTCTCATTGTCTAACTTGTCAGTTGATCAAGGCAGAGCATCAGAAACCTCCAGGCTTGTTGCAGCCTTTGGAAATTCCGGAGTGGAAATGGGAGCACATCACCATGGATTTCGTCTCCGGTTTGCCGAATACTAAGAAGGGGAATAATGCAATTTGGATCATTGTAGATCGTCTGACAAAGTCTGCTCACTTCATTCCGATGAAGACAGGGAACATGATGCATATGGCACCATTGGCGAAGTTATTTGTTGATGAGATTGTTAGTAAACATGGTCAACCCGTCTCCATTACTTCAGACAGGGACAGTAGATTTGTTTCAAAGTTTTGGAAGACTCTTCATGAGTCGATGGGTACCAAGCTTCAGTTCAGCACAGCTTATCATCCTCAGACAGATGGCCAGTCAGAAAGGACGATACAGACTCTCAAAGACATGTTGCGTGCTTGTGTATTGGATTTTAAGATTCAGTGGGATGAGTGCTTACCACTTTGTGAATTTGCATATTGTAAGACCCCGACCCGAGTGAACCCGATTAGTGCTAATTAAGTTGCGTTTTAGTGCTAAGCTTGATTAGTGTTTTTGGTCTAGTTGGGTTTGGAATAGCCCTAATTCTAGTTTTGGGCTTTTTGGAGTGATTAATAGCTTGTGGGGCCCTTTGGGGGTTCCCTTTTCGGCTTTGCATTTTCTTGTGAAATTTTCCCGACGTGTTTTGAATTGTATTTTTGGCCCGTTGCATTCATCTTGTGGATTCTTACAACTTTCATGTTGATCCCGTGTCCATTTGAGGTCCTGAAACCCGATTTCATAGCCTTGAGGGCAAAACAGTCATTTCACACCAAATCTGTACCCAAAACTTAATATTCTCGAAACCCGCGAAACATATACTTTTTGGAAACTAGGAATTTCGACGATCATTTCTTCCTTCTTCGTCGAATTCATCCGAGGTACCGAAAGAGATGATTTCAGCCACCCAAGTCCATTAAGTTGTGGGACCCAAACTCCTTTGTTAACAAAGAGGAACCCAACCCTCCATTGCATTCCATTCTCTTGTTCCAGCACACATATGAGCCTAGGGTTTTTCTAGCAAGTTTCTTCTTCTTCTTCTTGCTTCTCCATCTCCAAGCCTCACCAAGAGCTCATCAATCTAGGAATGGAGATCACCAACCTCTTCTTCATCTTGCAAGCTCTCCATTGATACCATTTGTGAATAGAACCCTCCATCACAAGACTTCCCTTGAGCTTACCTTGTCCATTAGAGGACCTTGCAAGTAAGTGATCCCTCTCATCTTCTAGATTTGTAATCTTCTAGCCTTAGGGAAGCTACATTTGCATTATTGGAAGTTCTTTCATTTTCATTCCTTGTGTAACCCATTTTAGGGTGGTTTTGGGGGTTTTTGATTGTAGCTTGGAAGTGAGCTTAAGAAGTGAGTAGAGGCTTGATTTTTGGCTAGCTTGGACTTGAGGCAAGTGAATGTTTGGATGTTTTTAAGTTTGAAATGGTTTGGTGAAGTATTTATGGTTTTCATGCTTTCATTGATTACTTTCATTGATTTTTCCATGGTTGAAATAAATGATCTTTACACATCTTGATAGCCTCATTTAATGTCTTGGAATCATGTGTTTAAGTCACCTTGTTCATAGTTATTTGTGGTTGTTGAGGTGTTGGAAGGAAAGGAAACAAGAAGGAGAAAAAATCAAGTTCCCGGGCATGCTTCACGCCCAGGTCCGATCGATCGGACCTACAGGCCGATCGATCGGTCTGTCTTTTAACTGTAAGGCTTTTTGGGCCGATCGATCGGCCGATCGATCGGACCCTGTGCATTTCTGGTACAGAAATTTCGGTGGGTTTTGAGATTTATTTTTTTTGTGGACATTGGCTACCCTCCTTGGACTCACTTGACCATATGTGAGAGCGTCTTGAGCCGATGCTCTTCATGGTTGGTTCGGAATGCATCGAAGTTCAATCTATTTCAATCTTGAACGGGATGGAACGACACGATATCCTCTTCATACCTAAATGCAAAGTCTACTTCCTTGGATATCGCGAATTCTATTCCTTTCGGTGACTGAGTAGGTTGCTCGATGGTTCCGGGTTGACATCATACTTAGGATGGACCGTTTAGAGTCTTGATTTTTCTATCATAGCATTTAGTACTATCCGTAAGCTCATATTAAGTTTTAAAAATAGTAAAAGTGCATAAGGAGCCCGGAATGTCTTCAAACTCAAGGAGTACCAAATTATTTCAATAATTGACATACGGGACCCCTATTCACTTAAATAGATCTTGAAATCAATATTTTCCCGGAATTGTAATAGTTCGTTTTATTCCTTCATTTCCAAGATTTACTTTACATAATCTGTTTTCCCGAAAGCTTGATGGTTACACTAGTAACATTGACTTGTCCCGAAGAGTATTGCCCGATATGAAATGGAAGTTATACATTTGAATATTCTTGCCCGTTCATTGATTTACTTGTACTTGATTTACTTGCATATGTATCGATGTGTTATTTAACCTATGTGTCGGCATCACTAAGCTTGGATACCTTGTCGGTTTGATCCACCGACTTGGAAATCCCTCTCCCGTCCCGCCAGCTGCAGTTTGGATCCCGATACCCGGTCATTACCGTGGTCCCGTCCCGATACCCAGTTCGCTACCGTGGTCCCGTTCCCGTATATTTATATTGTACATATAATTTGCGTTGTTTCTCCTCACCTTGTGTGACTGAGAACAACATCCCGTATTACTGTTGTCACTTTAGTGACAGAGGACTTAGCTTTATGTGATTGCCATCTTGTGAGTTCCCGATCCCCTTGGTCACCTCATATGTTTTATCTTGTTTACATGTTTTCTAGCAATTGATTTATATTTTATGAGAGTTCTTGCTTAAACAGAATTCCTTGCTTTTCGAGATATTTCATCTATTTTATGTTGTTGTATCTTCTCACTCTCTTGCCAGACCGTCGTGTCTGATCCTTTGCTTTGGTACCCAGGTCCCGTTGCCGGTTTCCTTGAGGAGGAGCCGGAGGAGGCGGTAGGTGAGCTACAACCTCTAGTTGAGTGGCGCGCTGACGATGTCATGTAGACATCGGGTTGCTACAAGAGGCGTAACATTTTGGGGAGAACTTATTAACCATTCTTTTGGGTTATTATTTTGTAATATTGGCCTTTGTTGGCCTCTAATTTTTGGGGAATGTAACTAAATGATATTTTGTCTAACTTTAACAACTTTTGGGAAACATGTTATAGATCATTGCTCTTTCTGATACAGTTTTGATATTTGATGTTAATGCTTGCATGACGAGAGATAGTCAAACTATTTGATTTGCTACATGCTTCCGCACTAAAAAGAAATGTTCATGCAAGGTTGTGATATCCTCACCGCGGACACCTGTGGGAAAATAAGTAAGTTGTATTTTGAGGATGTAGATAATCCTCTTGAATAATCATCACACCCTAATGTCCCGATCCCGGATTGGGATTCCCGGTCCGGGGTCGCGACACATATAACAATAGTTACCACTCTAGCATTGGTATGGCACCTTTTGAAGCACTTTATGGTAGGAGATGCAGAACTCCGGTTTGCTGGGAAGAAGTCGGTGAACGTAGTTTTCATGGACCGACGATAGTTGGAGAGACAAGTGACAAGGTCAAGCTAATTCAGGAACGGTTGAAGATCGCCCGAAGTAGGCAGAAGAGTTATGCAGATACTCGCCGAAGAGAATTGCAGTTTCAAGTGGGTGACAAGGTGTTTTTGAAAGTCTCACCAACTAGAGGGACTTTGAGATTTGGACAGAAGGGCAAATTGTCTAGAAGGTTTATTGGTCCGTATGAGATTTTGAGCAAGATTGGAGATGTTGTTTATAGGCTTGCATTACCGCCGGAACTCTCCGGGGTACACAATGTATTTCATATTTCTATGCTCAAGAAATATGTCTCTAGTCCTGCACACATTCTACAACATGAGCCTTTGGAGATTCGAGAAGATGCCTCGTATGTGGAAAGACCGATCAAGATCATTGATACCAAGGAGCAGGAATTGAGAAACCGGACTATTCATTGGGTCAAGGTACTTTGGGAAAATCACGAGCCAGAGGAAGCCACCTGGGAATTGAGAGAGCAAGTGCAGAGGAAGTATCCACAGCTTTTACCAGAGGTAATTGTTTGATTTATTTGGTGGACCAAATATCCTAAGGGGTGGAGGATGTTAGACCCCGACCCAGACCAACTCGATTAGTGTGCGATTAGTATGTGTTTAGTTCTAAGTGAGTTTAGTTGTCGTTGGGTTAGGAGTAATTAGTTTTAGTCTTGGACATAGCTTTGGGAATTTTGAGAACGTTCAGTATTAATTAGACACACTCAGGAAGGCCTGAGTGCACGTGTGAGCTTGGGAAGATCGTATTGATTTCCGTGTGAGTGTGATTTTGATTTCGTTTGAATGATGTTCCGATGTGTTGCAACTTTCGTTTTAAGCCCATTCATATTGAAGCCCAAAAACCCATGTTTTGGCCCAAAGAGGGTAAAATTGTCTTTTATGCACAAATCTGGACACAATTTTCGAGACCTCAAAACCATGTCAAAAATATACATTTTGGAAACTAGATTTTTCGACGATCGTTTTATTCTACTTCGTCGAAGTCATCCGAGGCTCTCAAGATCGTGTTTTGATCACTTCAAGTTCAGCTAGTTGGGGCCCATTTCCTCACTAAAGCCCCATCTCCCTCTCTTTTCATTCACTTTACCAATTCCTGCAACTTTCTTAACCTAGGGCAAGGAAAGCTCTTCTTCTCTTCAATCTTCTTCATCTTGCATGCTTCGGCTAGAGAGCTCCAAATAGAATTCCAAACTTATCATCTTCTTCATCTCCTTGCAAGCTCTCTATTGGTACAGGCTTATTGGAACTTCTTGTGGAACAAGCTCTACATTTTCTTCCTCCTCTCTTGTTTGACCTTCTCTAGGTAAGAGCTTCCACTCATATCTTTCATGGAGTTATTTTGGTTCCTTAAGATCATGTTTTTCATGTTTGCAAACCCTTTTGTTAAAATGGGTTCCTTGGTTCCATTTTTGAGTAAGTTGTTTGGTTTTTCTCTTGGGTTTTCTTGTAGTGTTGGCTTAGCTTTTGAGTGAAGTGCTTGGAGAGGATTATTAGCATTTGGGCAAGGCAAGTAATCTCTATAGGACCATTGTGCATGTGTATTTTAAGCTACATTGTTGTTTTGGAAATTTTGCATATGAGTATGTTTACAAATTTCATGCTCTTGTTTTCTTCAGATTGAATGAGCAAGATTGGGAAAAATAGGTGTGTTTTACCCTTGGAGAGCATGTAGGCTCAAGGGAATGCAGGTGGAATTAGAATAAGTAAAAGGATAGAAGAAAGATGTGAAAAACCTGCATTGAACCGCGCGTCCCGTGCATTGGTGGTCACCTTGCGGCTAGCCGCCAGTCTCCACTTCGGCTAACCGCAGGCTAATGGAACTCGGCGGTTGCTTTTCCAGTAGCTGGCTTTTGCATCAGGGTTCAGCGGTCAGCTCGCAGTTAACCACCAGCTGCCATTGCGGCTAACCGTGAGCCAACCGCGGGCATTTCGGTTCCTTTTCCAGAGAGCTGTTTCAGACCTGGGTTCCCAGCGGTCACCCTGGCGGTCACCTTGCGGCTAGCCGCCAGTTCCCATTTCGGCTAGCCGACAGCTGACCGCGAGCTGACCGAAATTGACCCATCTGCTTGTTTTGAAGAGTTTGTGCAAGAATGAAAACTAGAACACGTTTAGGAGCCTTTAGTCTGATATTATGCACTCGAAATTCGAGATGTCCTTGACCTTCGAGGGCACCAATTCTGTTTCAATTCCAACATCTGGGCTTCGGCAGCATATCGATCAACCAAGGGTCCTTGCATGAACTTGATAGGCTTTGTATTCGTGCTTTGGTTTCGATATAATGAAGATCCTCGCGTACTCGTTTTGAAATTAAGTACAAGCTCGTTTTGAAGATGTGTTTCAAGAAAAAGGGGATCACTTCCTAAGCGTGTTATGCATATTATATATGCCCTTGCTAGTCGTGTTCATCGTGTTTTGATAAGTGATTTCCCCCTTTTTATCTCGTCGTGTTTAGACCGTGTTTCGCGTGTTTTGTGCATTCATGAATTAAGTAAACACCACTGAGCTTAGACTGCCCTTTCAGTCTGATCCACTGTCTGGGGGTCTTTAAACTTGTGGACTGTCTGCAGACTGGTCGTGTATTTATTACACATCGTGCGTGTCCGGTTCCGCGGCCGGAATTCCCGTCTTTGTGGGAAATCGTGTCGTGCTTATATTATGTATATCGTGCTTGTCGTGCGTGCTTGATCTTTTCATTATATAAATGATAGAGAAAGGATGGGCTCTTTGTGGATTGTAACTATTCATGGTATATTATGTATTCATGCTAGTTTGTTTCGGTATCTCAACTTTGTTCGCATTCTTCAAAATGTACCTCAGTTTTGATAGTATTTCATATCAAGGATTTGCTTATATGTTTTCTCTAAAAGTTATTGTTCATGTTCATGCCTAAATTGATTACCTGCCAAACCGTCTTGTTTGACCCTTGTTTGCTGGTGCCCAGGTGCAGGAGACGTTACCTTTGAGGAGGAGCGTCAGGAGGAGGCTTGTGAGCCAACCCCTGTGAGAGAGTGGCAGCCCGACGATGTCATCTAGACGTCGGGCGTGTTCTCGAGTTTCGTCACCTTTTGTCTTGGGGTTTCTTTTGCTATATTTTGAGAATTGTATTGGCCTCTGTTGGCCTCTTATGGAATTGTAACTTAACTCACTTTTGATTAGTCTTATAACTTGAATATTAATGGGAATGCCATGTTAGTTTCTTTCTTTGATACTATGCCATGTGATCATTTGTTATGGCACCTAAATGTTTTGTTGGTGCTCATCTTGAAGTGTTTTGCTATACGCTTCCGCATACTTGTACGTGTGAGCCAGATCCCGCTTGTCCTTGGGAATCCTCACCGCGGGAACCTGTGGGAAAGTATCATCTACTGCGTCGCGGGCCCGGGATCCGTTCCGGGGTCGCGACAGAACTGGTATCAGAGCGAGACATGTTTCAGGCACTTAAAAGAAACTAGAAAGGTCTTAGGAACGTGGCGAGGATTCGTGACTTCGATAGATTCGTTCGTATAGGATCTTAGAAACCCTTGTACTATGATTTTGTGTTCTAACTTTTTGGTTTTACAGCAATACGCCTCCAAGAAAAGCTTCAAATCATCATGCTTCAGGCAGTAACCAGAATGAGTCAGATGCATCTGATACACCAACAGCCACACAGTTTCAGGAACTTATGCAGGCCATGATAGCACAACAAAGGCAGGCTAATGAGAACCAAGCAAGGTTTCAAGAACAGTTGGCAAGGAAGGATGATGAAATGCAACAAGTCCAAAGGCAGTTGTTAGAAGTTCTTCAGAACAGGAATGTAGCACCACCCGTGGGTCCACAGATTGTTATTCAGAATAGGGATCTTGACCCTAATGCACTATTTGAGAAGTTTAGAAACAGGGCGCCGAAGGAGTTTTCGGGCAATGAGGACCCGCTAGTGGCAGACGACTGGCTAGTCAATACGGAGAAGATCTTCGATGTCTTCATGTGCACGGGAGTACAGAAAGTCAACCTCACAGCTTCATTATTTTATGGGCTTGCAGACCGGTGGTGGCAAACAGTCAAGGATCCATATGCAGTGATGGCAGATGAAGAGGCATGGGCAGCTTTCAAGATACAGTTTCAGGATAAATATATTCCCTCTCATGTCAAGAGGCAGAAGGCTATTGAGTTCCAACAGCTTAAGCAGGGTAGCATGACGGTGCTAGATTATGTCACCAAATTTGAGAGATTGGCTAGAAATGCCACCGAGTTGATTGACACTGAGAGGAAGAAGATAACCAAGTTCTTGGAAGGGTTGAATCCGATCATCATGAGAGATGTTATAGGAGTAGTATTTCCAGCTACATATGACGAGGCAGTCAAGTGAGCTTATACTTTTGAGGATATTAATAATATGATTGTTCAGGATAGGAAGCAGCAATATCAACAGCAGAATCAGAGGCAACAGCAGGGCAAGAAGCCAAGGCAAGAGCAAGGCCATGTGAGGCAGGGTTGTGGCCATTGTGGCAAGAATCATGAGACACATGAATGTCGTAAGGCCATGGGTGCCTGTTTCAAGTGTGGGGCCATGAACCATTCAATCAAGGATTGCCCACTACTTCAGATTCAAGGGAACAGAAACCAGCAGCAGAGACAAGTAGCTCCTCAGAATCAAGCACCAGTTCAGAATCAGATGAGACCACCTCAGCAGCAGCAACAGGCTAGGCCACCAGCGTAGAACCAGAATGCTCGTCCTCCACAGCAGAACAGACAAGGCCAGGGAAGGCAGAACCAAATACCGAACATACTACAGATGCATGGACGTTTGTATTATCTCAACCGTGCAGATGATGAAGCTGCAGGAGACGTGGTAGAAGGTAAACTTCTTGTTTGTGGGGTAGAAGCCCATATTTTATTTGATCCCGGATCCACACATTCTTTTTCATCTCCTAGTTTTGCTAAGTTGATTGATGCACCATGTAGTGAGTTGGATTACATTTTAATGGTTACCACTCCAGTAGGGAAACAAGTTGTGTGTAGAAACCATTATCCTAGTTGTACAGTTTTGTTAGGAGAAGTTAATCTACCGGCCAACCTCATAGTTTTGGACATGCATGATTTTGATGTCATATTAGGCATGGATTGGTTAGAAGCATATCATGCCACTATGGATTGTTTTAGTAAGACCATCACATTCAGATTCCAAGGACCATAGGCAGAATTGATATTTCAGGGGAACAGGAGAAAGTCTCAGGCAGGGTTTATTTCAGTGCTGAAGGCAAGCAGATTAGTTCAAAGTGGGTATCAGGCATTTATTGCGTTTATCACGGAGGATAAACAGTCCCAAGGGGTGGAGGATATCCCCATTGTGTGTGAATTTTCGGACGTTTTTCCAGAAGAAATCCCGGGTTTACCACCAATTAGAGAAGTTGAGTTTACAATTGAGCTCCTTCCAGGGACAGCTCCGATCTCTATTGCACCATACAGGATGGCTCCAGCAGAAATGGGTGAGCTAAAGCTCCAATTGCAGCATTTGTTGAGCAAAGGTTTTATTAGGCCAAGTGTTTCACCGTGGGGAGCACCGGTGTTGTTTGTGAAGAAGAAGGATGGAAGCTTGAGAATGTGCATTGACTACAGGAAGTTGAACCATGTGACCGTGAAGAACAAGTACCCTTTGCCAAGGATAGATGAATTGTTTGACCATTTGCAAGGAGCAGCCTATTTTTCAAAGATAGACTTGAGGTCAGGGTACCATCAGTTGAGAGTTAGAGACTCAGATGTTCAGAAGACAGCCTTTAGAACAAGATATGGGCACTATGAGTTCTTAGTGATGCCCTTTGGTTTGACGAATGCACCCGCAGTTTTTATGGCTTTGATGAACAAGGTCTTTGCACCTTATTTGGATCACTCTACAGTAGTGTTCATTGATGATGTCCTTGTGTATTCTAAGAGTAAGAATGAGCATGAAGAACATTTGAGAACAGCGTTGCAGCTCTTGAGAGACAACCAATTATATGCAAAACTCAGTAAGTGTGAATTCTGGTTAGAGCAAGTCGCTTTTCTAGGCCACATCATCTCCAGAGAAGGTTTAGCAGTTGATCCAGCGAAGATAGAGGCAGTTGTTAGTTGGGTAAGGCCAAGCAGCGTGACAGAAATTAGAAGCTTTTTGGGGTTAGCAGGCTCCTACAGAAGATTTGTCCAAGGTTTTTCGTCCATTGCAGCCCCGTTGACAAAGTTGACTCGGAAGAATGTTCCATTTGTTTGGACCGATCAGTGTGAAACTAGTTTTCAGGAGTTGAAAGGAAGGTTAACCACAGCTCCAATCCTTACATTACCATCGGGCAACGACGGATTTATTGTTTATACAGATGCTTCGAATGTGGGACTGGGTTGTGTATTGATGCAAGAGGGCAAGGTAATTGCTTATGGCTCTAGGCAGTTGAAGGACCATGAGAAGAACTATGCAACTCACGACTTGGAGTTGGCAGCAGTTGTTTTCGCATTAAAGATGTGGAGACACTATCTCTATGGAGAAAAATTTGAGGTCCATTCAGATCACAGAAGTTTGCAATATTTGTTCTCACAGAAGGATTTGAACATGAGGCAGAGGAGGTGGATGGAGTATATCAAAGATTATGACTTTCCAATCAAGTACCATCCAGGCAAAGTGAATGTTGTAGCTGATGCATTGAGTAGGAAATCAGTGGCTATGGCCAATTTGAGAGGAATGGGTGTCTTACAGCAGTTAGAAGAGTTGGGTGTAGAAGTGCAGACCTTAAGATTGGGTGCGATGTTAGCGAATATGACAGTTTCATAACCTACCTTCATCTAGAAGATTAAGGAAAATCAATTGCAAGACCCAGACTTGGCCAAGGTAGTAGAAGTTATTGCAGAACGTCCCGATTTCAAGATGGTGAATGGGATATTGTATTTCCGTGACCGGTTGTGTGTGCCAAATGTGGATGATTTGAAGAATGAGATAATGGACGAAGCTCACAGCACGACATATTCTATGCATCCGGGTAGCACGAAGATGTACCACAATTTGAAGAATAGATTTTGGTGGAACAACATGAAGAGAGAAATAGCAGCTTTTGTGTCTCATTGTCTAACTTGTCAGTTGATCAAGGCAGAGCATCAGAAACCTCCAGGCTTGTTGCAGCCTTTGGAAATTCCGGAGTGGAAATGGGAGCACATCACCATGGATTTCGTCTCCGGTTTGCCGAATACTAAGAAAGGGAATAATGCAATTTGGATCATTGTAGATCGTCTGACAAAGTCTGCTCACTTCATTCCGATGAAGACAGGGAACATGATGCATATGGCACCATTGGCGAAGTTATTTGTTGTTGAGATTGTTAGTAAACATGGTCAACCCGTCTCCATTACTTCAGACAGGGACAGTAGATTTGTTTCAAAGTTTTGGAAGACTCTTCATGAGTCGATGGGTACCAAGCTTCAGTTCAGCACAGCTTATCATCCTCAGACAGATGGCCAGTCAGAAAGGACGATACAGACTCTCGAAGACATGTTGCGTGCTTGTGTATTGGATTTTAAGATTCAGTGGGATGAGTGCTTACCACTTTGTGAATTTGCATATAACAATAGTTACCACTCTAGCATTGGTATGGCACCTTTTGAAGCACTTTATGGTAGGAGATGCAGAACTCCGGTTTGCTGGGAAGAAGTCGGTGAACGTAGTTTTCATGGACCGACGATAGTTGGAGAGACAAGTGACAAGGTCAAGCTAATTCAGGAACGGTTGAAGATCGCCCGAAGTAGGCAGAAGAGTTATGCAGATACTCGCCGAAGAGAATTGCAGTTTCAAGTGGGTGACAAGGTGTTTTTGAAAGTCTCACCAACTAGAGGGACTTTGAGATTTGGACAGAAGGGCAAATTGTCTAGAAGGTTTATTGGTCCGTATGAGATTTTGAGCAAGATTGGAGATGTTGTTTATAGGCTTGCATTACCGCCGGAACTCTCCGGGGTACACAATGTATTTCATATTTCTATGCTCAAGAAATATGTCTCTAGTCCTGCACACATTCTACAACATGAGCCTTTGGAGATTCGAGAAGATGCCTCGTATGTGGAAAGACCGATCAAGATCATTGATACCAAGGAGCAGGAATTGAGAAACCGGACTATTCATTGGGTCAAGGTACTTTGGGAAAATCACGAGCCAGAGGAAGCCACCTGGGAATTGAGAGAGCAAGTGCAGAGGAAGTATCCACAGCTTTTACCAGAGGTAATTGTTTGATTTATTTGGTGGACCAAATATCCTAAGGGGTCGAGGATGTTAGACCCCGACCCAGACCAACTCGATTAGTGTGCGATTAGTATGTGTTTAGTTCTAAGTGAGTTTAGTTGTCGTTGGGTTAGGAGTAATTAGCTTTAGTCTTGGACATAGCTTTGGGAATTTTGAGAACGTTCAGTTTTAATTAGACACACTCAGGAAGGCCTGAGTGCACGTGTGAGCTTGGGAAGATCGTATTGATTTCCGTGTGAGTGTGATTTTGATTTCGTTTGAATGATGTTCCGATGTGTTGCAACTTTCGTTTTAAGCCCATTCATATTGAAGCCCAAAAACCCATGTTTTGGCCCAAAGAGGGTAAAATTGTCTTTTATGCACAAATCTGGACACAATTTTTGAGACCTCAAAACCATGTCAAAAATATACATTTTGGAAACTAGATTTTTCAACGATCGTTTTATTCTTCTTCGTCGAAGTCATCCGAGGCTCTCAAGATCGTGTTTTGATCACTTCAAGTTCAGCTAATTGGGGCCCATTTCCTCACTAAAGCCCCATCTCCCTCTCTTTTCATTCACTTTACCAATTCCTGCAACTTTCTTAACCTAGGGCAAGGAAAGCTCTTCTTCTCTTCAATCTTCTTCATCTTGCATGCTTCGGCTAGAGAGCTCCAAATAGAATTCCAAACTTATCATCTTCTTCATGTCCTTGCAAGCTCTCTATTGGTATAGGCTTACTGGAACTTCTTGTGGAACAAGCTGTACATTTTCTTCGTCCTCTCTTGTTTGACCTTCTCTAGGTAAGAGCTTCCCCTCATATCTTTCATGGAGTTATTTTGGTTCCTTAAGATCATGTTTTTCATGTTTGCAAACCCTTTTGTTAAAATGGGTTCCTTGGTTCCATTTTTGAGTAAGTTGTTTGGTTTTTCTCTTGGGTTTTCTTGTAGTGTTGGCTTAGCTTTTGAGTGAAGTGCTTGGAGAGGATTATTAGCATTTGGGCAAGGCAAGTAATCTCTATAGGACCATTGTGCATGTGTATTTTAAGCTACATTGTTGTTTTGGAAATTTTGCATATGAATATGTTTACAAATTTCATGCTCTTGTTTTCTTCAGATTGAATGAGCAAGATTGGGAAAAATAGGTGTGTTTTACCCTTGGAGAGCATGTAGGCTCAAGGGAATGCAAGTGGAATGAGAATAAGTAAAAGGATAGAAGAAAGATGTGAAAAACCTGCACTGAACCGCGCGTCCCGTGCATTGGCGGTCACCTTGCGGCTAGCCGCCAGTCTCCACTTCGGCTAACCGCAGGCTAACCGAACTCGGCGGTTGCTTTTCCAGTAGCTGGCTTTTGCATCAGGGTTCAGCGGTCAGCTCGCGGTTAACCGCCAGCTTCCATTGCGGCTAACCGTGAGCCAACCGCGGGCATTTCGGTTCCTTTTCCAGAGAGTTGTTTCAGACCTGGGTTCCTGGCGGTCACCTTGCGGCTAGCCGCCAGTTCCCATTTCGGCTAGCCGACAGCTGACCGCGAGCTGACCGAAATTGACCCATCTGCTTGTTTTGAAAAGTTTGTGCAAGAATGAAAACTAGAACATGTTTAGGAGCCTTTAGTCTGATATTATGCACTCGAAACTCGAGATGTCCTTGAACTTCGAGGGCACCAATTCTGTTTTAATTCCAACATTTGGGCTTCGGCTGCATATCGATCAACCAAGGGTCCTTGCATGAACTTGATAGGCTTTGTATTCGTGCTTTGGTTTCGATATAATGAGGATCCTCGTGTACTCATTTTGAAATTAAGTACAAGCTCGTTTTGAAGATGTGTTTCAAGAAAAAGGGGATCACTTGCTAAGCGTGTTATGCATATTATATATGCCCTTGCTAGTCGTGTTCATCGTGTTTTGATAAGTGATTTCCCCCGTTTTATCTCGACGTGTTTAGACCGTGTTTCGCGTGTTTTGTGCATTCATGAATTAAGTAAACACCACTGAGCTTAGACTGCCCTTTCAGTCTGATCCACTGTCTGGGGGTCTTTAAACATGTGGACTGTCTGCAGACTGGTCGTGTATTTATTACACATCGTGCGTGTCCGGTTCCGCGGCCGGAATTCCCGTCTTTGTGGGAAATCGTGTCGTTCTTATATTATGTATATCGTGCTTGTCGTGCGTGCTTGATCTTTTCATTATATAAATGATAGAGAAAGGATGGGCTCTTTGTGGATTGTAACTATTCATGGTATATTATGTATTCATGCTAGTTTGTTTCGGTATCTCAACTTTGTTCGCATTCTTCAAAATGTACCTCAGTTTTGATAGTATTTCATATCAAGGATTTGCTTATATGTTTTCTCTAAAAGTTATTGTTCATGTTCATGCCTAAATTGATTACCTGCCAAACCGTCGTGTTTGACCCTTGTTTGTTGGTGCCCAGGTGCAGGAGACGTTACCTTTGAGGAGGAGCGTCAGGAGGAGGCTTGTGAGCCAACCCCTGTGAGAGAGTGGCAGCCCGACGATGTCATCTAGACGTCGGGCGTGTTCTCGAGTTTCGTCACCTTTTGTCTTGGGGTTTCTTTTGCTATATTTTGAGAATTGTATTGGCCTCTGTTGGCCTCTTATGGAATTGTAACTTAACTCACTTTTGATTAGTCTTATAACTTGAATATTAATGGGAATGCCATGTTAGTTTCTTTCTTTGATACTATGCCATGTGATCATTTGTTATGGCACCTAAATGTTTTGTTGGTGCTCATCTTGATGTGTTTTGCTACACGCTTCCGCATACTTGTACGTGTGAGCCAGATCCCGCTTGTCCTTGGGAATCCTCACTGTGGGAACCTGTGAGAAAGTATCATCTACTGCGTCGCGGGCCTGGGATCCGTTCCGGGGTCGCGACATGAGCCAACCCCTGTGAGAGAGTGGCAGCCCGACGATGTCATCTAGACGTCGGGCGGGTTCTTGAGTTTCGTCATTTCATCATGGGGTTTCTTTTGATTATTTTGGAGAAGTGTATTGGCCTCTGTTGGCCTCTTATGGATTGTACCTAAAACTTAACTCACTTTTGTGTTAGTTTTATAACTTGAACTATGATGGGAATACCAGTTTAACTTCTTTCTTTGATACTATGTCTTGTTACTTTTTGGTCATGGCACTTAAATATTTTATTGGTGTTCATCTTGATGTGTTTTGCTACACGCTTCCGCATACTTGATCATGTGAGTCAGATTCCGCGAGTCTTTGGGAATCCTCACCGCGGGAACTTGTGGGAAAGTATATCTCCAGTGTACACACCAACACAAACGCACGTCGCGGGCCTGGGATCCGTTCCGGGGTCGCGACAGGACTGGTATCAGAGCGGGACATGTTTCAGGCACTTAAAAGAAACTAGAAAGGTCTTAGGAACGTGGCGAGGATTCGTGAGTTCGATAGATTCGTTTGTATAGGATCTTAGAAACCCTTGTACTATGTTATTGTGTACTAACTCTTTATTTTACAGCAATATGCCTCGAAGAAAAGCTCCAAACCATCATGCTTCAGGCAGTAATCAGAATGAGTCAGACGCATCTGATACACCAACAACCACACAATTTCAGGAACTTATGCAAGGCATGATAGAACAGCAAAGACAGGCTAATGAGAACCAAGCCAGATTTCAAGAACAGTTGGCAAAGAAGGATGATGAGATGGCACAAGTTCAGAGGCAACTTTTGGAAGTACTTCAGAACAGGAACATAACACCACCCGTGGGTCCACAGATTGTTATTCAAAATAGGGATCCTGACCCTAATGCACCGTTTGAGAAACTTAGGAAGAGTGCACCCAAGGAATTTTCGGGAAATGAGGACCCGTTGGTGGCAGATGACTGGCTAGTCAATACTGAGAAAATCTTCGATGTCTTCATGTGCACGGGAATACAGAAGGTCAATCTCACAGCTTCACTATTCTATGGACTTGCAGATAGGTGGTGGCAAACAGTCAAGGACCCGTATGCAGTGATGGCTGACGAAGAGGCATGGGCAGCATTCAAAATACAGTTTCAAGATAAATACATTCCCTCTCATGTCAAGAGACAGAAGGCTATCGAATTTCAGCAGCTCAAGCAAGGTAGCATGACGATGCTAGACTACGTCACCAAGTTTGAAAGATTGGCTAGATATGCTACCAAGTTAATTGACACTGAGAGGAAGAAGATAACTAAGTTTTTGGAAGGGATGAACCCGATCATCGTGAGAGATGTCATAGGAGTAGTACCTCCAGCTATATATGATAAGGCAGTTAAGCGGGCATATACATCTGAAGATATTAAAAACATGATTGTTCAGGACCGGAAGCAGCAATATCAGCAGCAGAATCAGAGACAACAACGGGGTAAGAAGCCAAGGCAAGAACAAGGTCAGTTGAGGCAGCGTTGTGGACATTGTGGCAAGAATCATGAAACTCACGAATGTCGTAAGGCCATGGGTGCCTATTTCAATTGTGGGGCTATGAACCATGCAATCAAGGATTGCCCACTACTTCAGAACCAAGGGAACAGAAACCAGCAGCAGCGACAAGTAGCTCCTCAGAACCAAGCACCAGCTCAGAATCAGATTAACCACAACAGCAGCAACAACAGGCTAGGCAACCAGCACAGAACCAGAATGCTCGTCCCCCTTAGCAGAACAGACATGGCCAAGGAAGGCAGAACCAAGTACCAAACAGACTACAAATGCATGGACGTTTGTATTACCTCAACCGTGCAGATGTTGAAGCTGCGGGAGACGTAGTAGAAGGTAAACTTCTTGTTTGTGGGGTAGAAGCCCAGATTTTATTTGACCCTGGATCCACACATTCCTTTTCATCTCCTAGTTTTGCTACGTTCATTGATGCACCATGTAGCGAGTTGGATTACATTTTGGTAGTGACCACTCCAGTAGGGAAACAAGTTGTGTGTAGGACCCATTACCCTAGTTGTACAGTTTTGTTAGGAGATGTTAACCTACCGGCCAACCTCATAGTTTTGGACATGCATGATTTTGATGTCATTTTAGGCATGGATTGGTTAGAAGCATATCATGCCACTATGGATTGTTTTAGTAAGACCATCACATTCAGATTCCAAGGGCCACATGCAGAATTGATATTTCAGGGGAACAGGAGAAAATCTCAGGCAGGGTTTATTTCAGTCTTGAAGGCAAGTAGATTAGTTCAGAGTGGGTGTCAGGCATTTATTGTGTTTATCAGGGAGGATAAACAGTCCCAAGGGGTGGAGGATATCCCCATTGTGTGTGAATTTCCGGATGTTTTTCCTGAAGAAATCCCGGGTTTACCACCAATTAGAGAAGTTGAGTTCACAATTGAGCTCCTTCCAGGGACAGCTCCGATCTCGATTGCACCATATAGGATGGCTCCTGCAGAAATGGGTGAGCTAAAGCTCCAATTGCAGGATTTGTTGAGCAAAGGCTTTATTAGGCCAAGTGTTTCACCGTGGGGAGCACCGGTGTTGTTTGTGAAAAAGAAGGATGGAAGTTTGAGAATGTGCGTTGACTACAGGAAGTTGAATCATGTGACTGTGAAGAACAAGTATCCGTTGCCAAGGATAGACGAATTGTTTGACCAATTGCAAGGAGCAGCCTATTTTTCCAAGATAGACTTGACGTCAGGATACCATCAGTTGAGAGTTAAAGACTCAGATGTTCAGAAGACAGCCTTTAGAACAAGATATGGGCACTATGAGTTCTTAGTGATGCCCTTTGGTTTGACAAATGCACCCGCAGTCTTTATGGCTCTGATGAACAAAGTCTTTGCACCCTATTTGGATCACTCCACAGTAGTATTTATTGATGATGTCCTTGTGTTTTCCAAGAGTAAGAAGGAGCATGAAGAACATTCGAGGACAGCGTTGCATCTCTTGAGGGACAACCGGTTATATGCAAAACTCAGTAAGTGTGAATTCTGGTTAGAGCAAGTTGCTTTTCTAAGCCACATCATCTCCAGAGAAGGTTTAGCAGTTGATCCAGTTAAGATAGAGGCAGTTGTTAGTTGGGTGAGGCCAAGCAGTGTGACAGAAATTAGAAGCTTTTTGGGGTTAGCAGGCTACTACAGAAGATTTGTCCAAGGGTTTTCGTCCATTGCAGCCCCGTTGACAAAATTGACTAGGAAGAATGTCCCATTTGTGTGGACCGATCAGTGTGAAACCAGTTTTCAGGAGTTAAAAGGAAGGTTAACCACCGCCCCAATCCTTACGTTACCTTCGAGCAACGGGGGATTTATTGTTTATACAGATGCTTCGATTGTGGGATTGGGTTGTGTATTGATGCATGATGGCAAGGTGATTGCTTATGGCTCGAGACAGTTGAAGGACCATGAGAAGAATTATGCGACTCACGACTTGGAGTTGGCAGCAGTTGTTTTTGCATTGAAGATGTGGAGACACTACCTCTACGGAGAGAAGTTTGAAGTCCATTCAGATCACAGAAGTTTACAGTATTTGTTCTTGTAGAAGGATTTGAATATGAGACAGAGAAGGTGGATGGAGTATATCAAAGATTATGACTTTCCCATCATGTCACTACAAAAAAAATGTCTTAATGAGTCACTTTTAAAGTGTCTTAAAAAGTGGTTTGTGTTGCTTTTCTGATGACTATGCAAGCGTCTTATCTGCCGGCGTCACTAAAAGTTCGTAAAAGCGTCTCAAGAAATACCTTTGTTGTGTCAGTTTCTGTTATCAAAGTGACACAAAAAAATGGTTACTTGTGTCACTTTAAACCCAAAAGTGACACTGAAATAACTTAAAAGTGTCACAAGAAAGATAACTTTGTTGTCTCCCTTTTCAAAAGCAGTGATCAATATGTTGTTTTCAGACCAAAAGTGACACAAATAGTCATCAGTTGTGACAGTTTCCGTAAAAGCGAGATACCATCCATTTTTTTTAAAATAAAAATGCAATATATACATTACTAATAACATGCTGCAGTACGGATACACTTTCAAATCACTAAACCTGCCTTACAAAAGATGCAAAAAAATATAGATAGCAACATTCAATAAGAACCATTTCATTAATTGGAAATTAATCACCATTCACATTAAGGAACGTACTTGCTCGTCCACGCACTAAATCAAACAAACTATTCAAAACATAGCCAATTTGAATCCATCCATAATCCAAACTATTTACATTAACCTTCGAATTCGTAACCAAAGCGTCACGACATAACCTCAACCACGGTTTCTTCAGCGGGCCTCTCCAACTTTACTCCCACATCTTCAGAGTAATCTCCATGAACCTGCATAGCCCCCAACAATAATTATATATTTCAAGCAAATAATGATGATTACTGTATTTTGTATACAACACCAGTTTTGTAAATACATAAATAATTCAGTTTCTCTTTGATCTTTTTTCAAGTAGTAGCACAGCTTATAATAGAATTGACAGGATGATATGTTTATCACTAATTAACTAGGAATGCTCCTCTTCATTCCTGTTCAAGAACAGAGGGATGAAGAGAGTAGCCATTATTCACTCGATGGAGTCTATTTTATTTTATATTGATAAATATATGGCTCATTGTCACCAGAACAATCGAACAGCAAGCAGTTTCAAGTTTTTTGGTACTGCAAAATACTCCCTCTCTGACAAATGAACAAGGAAAAGCTTCTTGCACTCCTTAATAAAGAATAAGAACACTAGGATTAGTTCCAGAGAAAACCAAGTTATATAGTTAAAACTTGAAGCTTAAAATTTCCTTCACCTTGGGTTTGGTGATGTGGGGAGGGCAGTACGGATACATTATTGTTTCAAAGTTTGGCCTCCACCAGATAGCTACACACTCTCCAATCTGCATGCAACAAGAGACTGGTATTAAGTTTCCACTTAAGTAAATAGGTCCTGCTGGATAAATATCATGAAGTGAAGCTGACATTTTAATTAGAAACAAGGCAGATGTCCAAATGTGAGATTTGTGCAGAAGATTCACAAAGTCCAAATGTGGAATTGGCTAGTAGGTTGATTTACTCAAGCAGGTTAGCACACGCAATCATCATCATCTACTTTTCCATCATCATCATAAATGAAACCTTGTCCAACATATCAAGTTGGCTTTTCAAGTCTACTTTTCCATTCATCCCTATTTATGGTTATGCTCTATATCACTCAGCCTGAAAATGTCAATTATAACTTCATTCCAAATCCTTATTTGTCTCCCCCTCGCACTTGTTCCATCTGAGTTCCAAAACATCAATTCTTCACAGGTAGGCTATTTCATGTCATCAACATAAATGCGCAAAATATCTCAATGAGCATTCCTTGAATTTCTCTTCTATTGGAGTCCCTGATAATTTCATCTCATGCACTCATCCTAATTACACCATCTTATTACCACGTGTCCATTAGCATGCTCTGTCTCATGTTTGTCCAACATTTCTTCCATTGCTTCGGGCCCATATATCAGCAGGTTGAATTATGGTCTTACTAGTAACTACCATTAATTGAAGAGGCAAACCACTGAAGCACACAACTCCACTGGCTTGTCTACACTTTGGCCTCTCTACACTCATCCTTTCTGCAATATCCTCCTCAATCCTTAAAAAGACATCCCAACAATCCACATCATACACACCAATAAAGAAAACAGTCCGCACTAAATCCACAAATTTAGCAGACTGGCCTATTTTTGGGGCAGGGTACATACATGGTGATGCCTGGCTAACAGTTTTGATCTTGTACCATATCAGTGTGTGTAGTGTGTCTAGGAGGTGTGTGCATGTACAACTAGGACTACTTAAGCATGATTTTTTTAGTTCTAGTTGCTAGCCTAAGAAACAACCAACATAAAATGGCTTACATGCAGGGTTACCTTTTGATGGGTCCTACAAAATTATCTATCTGGGGCCACCATTTGGTTTTCCAAACTTTTAATAAGAGAGACCCCCTCCTGGAGAGAAGATGTCCAAGGATCTTCCCCAATTCGTGAGAGACAAACCATCTGCTAAAATTTCCAGCACTGAATGTGGACCATTTGTTGTAGATGTTCAAAGGATCTTCCCCACTGTGTGAGAGACAAACCATCTGATAAAATTTCCAGCAGTGTAAGTGGACCACTGGTTGTAGGCATGGCATATCCCATGACGGGGCTGAATTAGATGAATGATATTTTTGAAAGATAGGATCCATCTGTAACCTAGCTGGCTGACCAAAAAGTTTCATTTCTCTAGAATGAGCATCATATAGTACCCCCTTTCCCTAAATTGCTAGTAGTTTTTGAATTATTGTACCAGAAAATAAATTAATATAAGCACACTTTTCTTATAGATATTAAAGCATACACCTGCACCTGTACACATACTCTGAACTCAAAATAGCTACAGCATGCACAATATTTCACTTTGTAGATAATTCAAGGATGAAAAATACTCTAGAATTCAGAAACATATCCCTTCATGCATAGCTAAAAAAGAAAATACAGGGTCCATATAAAGTAGAATAGAGAAATTTTCATAATAGTCCCTATGTTTAAATTTAATTCAAAAGAGAAACAAACAAACAGGGAAAAAAAGCCTATCAAAAAACAACAGGGAAAATTACACCACATAAAAAACAAAAGAACTAAACATCCAAAACATTCCTTCTCTTGATAAGGGTCCCATCTTTTTTCTTTTCTTTTTTTTGCAACTTTAAAAAGTCCGTTTGTGAACTTTCCTTAACACCATTACACTTGTTGTGGTCTCACATTGCTCATTGAGCTTTATACAAATCACACAATTGAGAAATTCCCAAGAGCGAAAGCTCACCTGCCAATTTGGCTGAAGAGCAGTTGAATTGGCAGCAAGTTTGCTAGATAATTTCCGTTTCAAACCCTCAATTTCTGCAAAGTTCAGCCATGCACAATTAATCAGTAAGTGAAAATCACATCCTGCGATTGGGCATCCTCACAAATCCTCGCACACTTAAAATTTTGAAAATGAAGCAAACAACAAACCATTCTCCCCTGGCTTCAAGCGCCCACCAGGGAGCTTGCAGAATGTATTCCCAATTTGCAAAAGAAGTATATGAGGATGGTTTTTCTCCTGAACCTGCACAGTTGAAGCCATTTTGTCAGACCACAAACATTGTAAAATGTCTACAAACAAAAAGAAAGCATTAAAAGCACGCTGAAGTCTTGGTTAGAAAAATGTCCAAGTCTTAGTTATGTCCAACTAAAAGAAATAGGGGAAAGCAGGAATCTAAATGAGCACAGATAACATTAGTGCATGATGCATACAGTTCTTTACTCTTTAGTCCTAACATTAGTGCATGATCCTCCACGTACTAGGTAAGTATCCACATAATCAGGAGATAAATTAACTTCCCTGACTTTTAACTTCAAATGAACAGGAGATTTGTTGATGGTTCATACAAAAAGAAAGATTATTTCATATAGAGGTATGCTTAGTAACAACCCAAGACTAAATATAAATAAATAAAAATGGAAAGAGATATCAGACTAAATATGTAGTACTTGTGTAGATAGTTAATACTTACCAGCAAAATTGCTTCCACACTGGTCCGCATGCCTTCTTTCATATAGCTGAAGATCAAATTCAATAAAAATAATGATGCATTAAAACACAAAAGAAGTATAACGGTCGACTAGCACTAGCTACCATTATCAAACCTATAATACAGTACCAACCTATAGCAATTTAAAGAAGCTTAGGGTCTTCAAATGAGAAGTGGACAAAACAGAGGCCGAGAAAAATGTCCACGGATCACATTGGACAATTGCATTTTGAAGAATGATTTAATACAAAATATATATTACTTCTAATACTTCTTTCAATGGTGCCATTTTGAAGCCTTAAATGACTTATTTTGGAGCAATCAGTGACCAAGACTTGTGAGTTCAACTGCTAAGGAATGGCGCCTAAAAAGACCTTCAAAACAAGCAGTTGTCCCTAGAACTTGTGCTGTGGTGGAGAGAAATGCACAAGAGAGGAGAAAAAGAGATGTCAGATTTTGCATGGTCAACCATCACAACGGGCGACACACATAGGCAAAGAGAGCTGGGGACATCTTTCACTCCATTGGTATCAAGAAAGAACAAGATACAATGTGGCAATGAGAGAACAACAGTAGATCAAAAAAAAATATTGAGAGAGAGAGAGAGTAATGAATCCAAAAGAAGTACTCAAAGTCTTTCATACAAAAAGCCTCTCAAATTGTTATCACATGAAATTCGCCTCTTTTACAATGGGAGATCATGACCAAGCGTCTTAAATAGCTTTCATCTCACATAGTGTAAGACCCCGACCCGAGTGAACCCGTTTAGTGCTAATTAAGTTGCGTTTTAGTGCTAAGCTTGATTAGTGTTTTTGGTCTAGTTGGGTTTGGAATAGCCTTGATTCTAGTTTTGGGCTTTTTGGAGTGTTTGATAGCTTGTGGGGCCCTTTGGGGGTTCCCTCTTCGGCTTTGCATTTTAGTGCGAAATTTTGCCGACGTGTTTTGAATTGTGTTTTTGGCCCGTTGCATTCATCTTGTGGATTCTTACAACTTTCATGTTGATCCCGTGTCCATTCGAGGCCCCGAAACCCGATTTTCATAACCCGGAGGGCAAAACAGTCATTGCACACCAAATCTGTACCCAAAACTTGATATTCTCGTAAACCGCGAAACATACACTTTTTGGAAACTAGATATTTCGACGAACATTTCTTCCTTCTTCGTCGAATTCATCCGTGGACCTGAGAGAGATGATTTCAGTCCATTTAGCTTCTTAAGTTGTGGGACCCAAACCTCTCAATGGTTAACAAGAGGAACCCTTCCCTTCTTCCTCCATTTTCATGTTCCAGCACACTTGAGTCTAGGGTTTTGCTAGCAAGTTTCTCTTCTTCTTCTTGCTTCTTCATCTCTAATCCTCACCAATATCGCACCAAACTCAAAATGGAGATTGCCAATCTCTTCCCCATCTCACAAGCTTCATCTTGATACCATTTTTGGAGGAACCCATCAATCTTGAGATCTTCCTTGAACTAGTTCTTCTCATTTGAAGGTCATCCAAGTAAGTGATCCCTCTCATCTTCTAGACTTTTAATCTTCTAGCCTTAGGGAAGCTACATTTGCATTATTGGAAGTTCTTTCAATTTCATTCTTGGTGTAACCCATTTTAGGGTTTTATTTGGGGATTTTGCCTTGTAGCTTGGGCCATTTTCTTGGAGGACTTGATAGAGCTTAATATCATTAATTGAAGACTTGAGGCAAGTGAATGTTTGGATGTTTTTTTTTAGTTTGAAATGGTTTGGTGATGCATTTATGGTTTTCATGTTTTCATTGATTACTTTCATTGATTTTTCTATGGTTGAAATAAATGATCCCTACACATCTTGATAGCCTCATTTAATGTCTTGGAATCATGTGTTTAAGTCTCCTTGTTCATAGTTAATTGTGGTTGTTGAGGTGTTGGAAGGAAAGGAAACAAGAAGGAGAAAAATCAAGTTCCCGGGCATGCTTCACGCCCAGTGCCGATCGATCGGTCTGACTTTTAACAGTAAGGCTTTTTGGACCGATCGATCGGGCCCTGTGTATTTCTGGTACAGTGGGTTTTGAAATTTATTTTTTTTGTGGACTTTGGCTACCCTCCTTGGACTCACTTGACCATATGTGAGAGTGTCTTGAGCCGATGCTCTTCACGGTTGGTCCGGGATGCATCGAAGTTCAATCGAATCAATCTTGAACGGGATGGAACGACACGATATCCTCTTCATACCTAAATGCAAAGTCTATTTCCTTGGGTATCGCGAATTCTATTCCTTTCGGTGACTGAGTGGGTTGCTCGATGGTTCCGGGTTGACATCCTACTTAGGGTGGACCGTTTATAGTCTTGTTTTCCTATCATAATATCTAGTTATAACCATAAGCTCATATTAAGTTTTAAAAATAGTAAAAGTGCATAAGGAGCCCGGAATGTCTTCAAACTCAAGGAGTACCAAGTCATATCTATGTTCGACATACGGGACCCCTATTCACTCAAATAGATCTTAAAATCATTATCTTTCCCGAATTGGTATAATTCATCATATTTCTCTGTTTCCAAGATTTACATGTCATGAGTTGTTTTCCCGAAAGCATGATAGTAGCATTGACTTGTCCCGAAGAGTATTGCCCGATATGAAATGAAAGTTATACATTGAATATTCTTGCCCGTTCATTGTTTTACTTGTACTTGTTTTACTTGCATATGTCTCGATGTGTTATTTATCCTATGACTCGGCATCACTAAGCTTGGATACCTTGTCGGTTTGATTCACCGACTTGGAAATCCCTCTCCCGTCCCGCCAGCTGCAGTTTGGATCCCGATACCCGGTCATTACCGTGGTCCCGTCCCGATACCCGGTTCGTTACCGTGGTCCCGTTCCCGTATAATTATATTGTATATATGTATACGTTGTTTCTCCTCACCTTCTGTGACTGAGATCAACGTCCCGTGATACTGTTGTCACTTTAGTGACAGAGGACTTAGCTTTATGTGATTGCCACCTTGTTATTCCCGATTCCTTGGTTACCTCATATGTTTTATCTTGTTTACTTGTTTTATAGCAAATGATTTACCTGCTTTATGAGAGTTCTTGCTTAAACAGATTTATATGCTTTTCAAGAGATTTCTTCTATATTATTGTTGTTGTATCTTGTCATTCTCTTGCCAGACCGTCGTGTCTGATCCTTTGCTTTGGTACTCAGGTCCCGTTGCCGGTTTCCTTGAGGAGGAGCCGGAGGAGGCGGTAGGTGAGCTGCAGCCTCTAGTTGAGTGGCGTGCTGACGATGTCATGTAGACATCGGGTTGCCAAGAGGCGTAACATTTTGGGGAGGACTTGTTAACTATTCTTTGGGTTATTATTTTGTAATATTGGCCTTTGTTGGCCTCTAATTTTGGGGAATGTAACTAAATGATATTTTGTCTAACTTTAACAACTATTGGGAAACATGCTATAGATCATTGCTCTTTCTGATACAGTTTTGATATTTGATGTTAATGCTTGCATGACTAGAGATAGTCTAACTATTTGATTTGCTACACGCTTCCGCATTACAAAGAAACATTCATGCAAGGTTGTGATATCCTCACCGCGGACACCTGTGGGAAATTAAATAAATTGTATATTGTGGATGTAGGTAATCATCACCAATTATCATTACACACTAATGTCCCGATCCCGGATTGGGATTTCCGGTCCGGGGTCGCGACACATAGAAATGCATGACCAACCCTTTAAATAAAAGGTACAATGCCTTTACTCAAACAAGGAAACTGTTTTGATAAGAGCAATGCAGTTTTTTAAGTCAAAATAGAAAAAGCCAGATAGGATTGTTCTTCAAAAGGAAAGAATCCTGATCAATGTGATCTTTTCAAAACATATAATCCAAGCCAAATGCATTCATGTTATAACATGGCAAGGATTTCATTTGAACTCCATTTGGAAGATCATAACCCTCTTTTCCATAACATTTCTCAATCATGAACCTCCAGTTATTTTTCCCAACCAAGTTCTCCACTTAACAAACTTTGCATTCGAGACCATTGGAGCGATTGTGGAATTTCTATACATGAATTAATTACAAGAGAATCACATATGATGTAGAACTACAAAGGAAAAACAAAACTCGAACCAAAACAAAAACTGCAAACAAAAGAAACTTGAACCAAGTGCTCTGGCAGTAGTTTGTTGCAGTGAAGAAAAGTGCACAAATATGAAGAAAAAAAATCCAAATCAAGCACAAGAAGAGACACAGATTTTATGAGTTCACCACTAAAGGCTACATCAGAGGTCAAATAGAAAGACAACTTCCACTTCTTCAAGAAGGAACAAGACGTACGGCAACAAAGAGAGAACACTGGATTAGAATGAACATATCAGACAGAGTTTATCACATGAGATCTAATAAACTGTATGTCAGTATCACACAACTCTCTGTCTTCCACAACTAGATCCTAAGACCAAACCTCTTGAATAACCTCCGTCAATATGCAAGAAATAAATACACATGGAAGGTACCACCATATCTTTCTTCATAAATCTAATTCCAGAAGAGAAGTACTATTATTTGAGTCAAAATAGGAAAGCTAAAGAGGAAAATCAATATAGGACTTTTCTCTAAAATGATAACAACCATGACTTCCAAAAAGATATGAGTGAGGAGAGAGAATGAAATGAGTCAGGAGAGAAAAATCCAATCAAAATCTCCGAAAAAGCAAAGTGATATGCTAGCTCCGGAACACAAATCACTGCACATTCAACTGAAGTTTCCAGGAAGAAATGAAACAGACACAAGAGCCCTAAATCACTAAATCAAAATCCCATTTCTATCATTAAAATATAAGTGTTTTTTTTTCCTAACAACTCTGCAGTTCAAATACAAGCCCCACCACCACCCAAGAACCCAATCATCAAATGCCACAGAACAAATCACTCTCAGGCATTTCATCAAACACATTGCAAGCAACAAACACTTTCATTTTATTGAACAACCCACAGAAAAATATACAAGACAGAGCCTTGTACGATACTATATAAATTCATGTAAATGAGTCCAAGAGAATACAACACAACATTACAACAAAAGCTCTTGGCTCCTTTTGGACTCACCTTCTCTGAAAGCTTATCAACCTCAGCTCTGACTTGTACGATAGCTTCACAGGCCCTGGATATTCCTTCATTTCTCTTCATCTCCTCAAGCTTCCTCTCCTTACTGGCAGGGTCCTCCATGAGGACTATCTTTGACACCCACCATGTGCAAGCACTCTTCATCGTCCTTCTGCTTCCCATCGTCCTTCTGTTTCCCTCTGAACAAGAGCCTCTGTTCCTGAGGCTCCAAACCAGTCTCTTGGGCAAGAATTCTCTTCAAATCCCCTTCATTAAAAGTAAAAAAGAAAAAAAAAGAATATGAACCAATAAGAAAGATTAGAAAAAAGAGATTTTAGCATAAACTGGCACTATAACACATTTTTAGAGAAAAAAGAATTCTCTCATGGTTTTTTGGGATCTCGTCTACAAGTAGAATTCCCAAAATACAGAGAACATTTTTTCCACTTCAAAGATGGTAAGGAGACAAATGTAGCCAAAGTGAAGACAAAATCCAAAAACAATTTGAAAGTGATCAACAAAAACCAAACAAATATTTGGAAAGAAATTCTAATCGCAGAGATGGTAAATGATACAACAGGAACATGAGAAGCATAAACACCATGGGCAAGTCATTCCAGCAGGGCTGACCAAGCACCAGAAGTCCAGAACCATTAAGCACATTACCATGAATTAATCATGATACAAAAGCTAATTTGATGATCCAACAGATAGCCAATTGTCAACAACATTTGTACTTCACCATCTCCTTGCAAACAAGTAAGCAAACACATAGGGTTGCCCTATCTGTGTGGTTCCAAATCAAGGTCCATCCATGGCCAGCCCCATTTGCAAAATTGCCCCAATCCATGATAAACCTTGTCATGCATACAGTGGAAGAAGGTATTCATGTTTATTGCAGTTCTCACATCTCCACTGTATCAGTTCACTCGGAAAATATAGGCAATCCAGATGCACAAAGAGGATGTAGTGTCTAAAACTTACCAAAGAAATCCAACAAATAGATGAAAAGAAAACCCCAAAAAGAAGAGATAATCACAATAAAATCATGAAATAAAAAGGGGCTTGAGCATGAGCTTCTGCATCTCAATCAACAAAGTAAAATACCAAATAAAAAAGTTAGAGAGAGAGAGAGGAACTAGCTTGATCAAGGTCAGTTCATTCGAAGGTGATCGCCTAGGTTGTGTGAATGGAGATGATGCAGGGGAGGATTGGAGGGATGGGCTGCTGAGGTGCGTGAGGCTTGGAGGGATGGGGGGTGCAGAGATGATGTGCACCTGTCGATCGTCTCATACACTCCTCAAGGGGATCGCTCTGATTGTTGGGGTATTTGGGCGCCAAGGGAATGAGGTATGGAGGGAACGAAGGGATGGGAGCCCAAATCATCACTTTCCAAGCACCCGCCCATGAATTCATGTGTCGCCTTTATTTTCTATTTCCTGAAAGAAAAGAACAACCAAATTTCTTGTGTCACTTTTGTTTAGTGGGGAAAACCATCCTCATGTTTTGTGTGTCGCGTTATAGAAATGTGACACAACAAACCTCCTCCTCGTTTACTCCTCCTCTAAAGTGACACATCAGACCATACTGTGTCACTTTATGGTAAAAGCGACACAAAAGCTCAATTTAAAAGCGAGACTAAAAGTCCTTTTTTTTGTAGTGTGTACCATCCAGGCAAGGTGAATGTGGTAGCTGATGCTTTGAGTAGGAAATCAGTGGCTATGGCCAGTTTGAGAGGAATGGGTGTCTTACAACAGTTTGAAGAGTTGGGTGTAGTGGTGGAAACCCTAAGATTGGGTGCTATGTTGGCGAATATGACAGTATCAGAACCTACCTTCATCCAGAAGATCAAGGAAAATCAGTTGCAAGACCCAGACTTGGCTAAGATAGTGGAAGTCATTGCAGAACGTCCAGATTTCAAGATGGTGAATGGGATATTGTATTTCCGTGACCGGTTGTGTGTGCCAAATGTGGATGAGTTGAAGAGTGAAATAATGAATGAAACTCACAGCACGAGTGTAAGACCCCGACCCGAGTGAACCCGATTAGTGCTAATTAAGTTGCGTGTTAGTGCTAAGCTTGATTAGTGTTTTTGGTCTAGTTGGGTTTGGAATAGCCTTGATTCTAGTTTTGGGCTTTTTGGAGTGATTGATAGCTTGTGGGGCCCTTTGGGGGTTCCCTTTTCGGCTTTGCATTTTCTTGCGAGATTTTCCCGATTTGTTGTGAATTGTTCTTTTGGCCCGTTGCATTCATCTTGTGGATTCTTACAACTTTCATGTTGATCTCGTGTCCATTCGAGGCCCCGAAACCCGATTTCATAGCCTTGAGGGTAAAACAGTCATTTCACACCAAATCTGTACCAAAAACTTAATATTCTCGAAACCCGCGAAGCATACACTTTTTAGAAACTAGATATTTCGATGATCATTTCTTCCTTCTTCGTCGAATCCATCCGGGGTCCCGAAAGAGATGATTTCAGCCAATGTAGCTCCTTTAGTTGTGGGACCCAACCTCCTTTGTTAACATAAGAGAACCCACCTCCTTCATTGCTCATTTTCTCTCCATTGCTCCAGCACACAACTGAGCCTGGGGTTTGCTCTTGTGTTTTCTCTCCTTCTTCTTGTTTCTTCATCTCCAAGCCACACCTAGAGTTCATCAATCAAGCAATGAAGATCACCAATCACTTTCTCATCTCACAAGCTTCATCTTGATACCATTTTTTGGAGGAACCCATCAATCTTGAGATCTCCTTTGAACTAGTTCTCTTCATTTGAAGGTCATCCAAGTAAGTGATTCTTCCCATCTTCTAGATTTGTTGTCTCGTAGCTTTGAGAAGCTACATTTGCATTATTGTTGGTTCATTCATTTTCATTCCTTGTGTAACCCATTTTAGGATTGTTTTGGGGGTTTTTGATTGTAGCTTGGCTTTGAGCAATAGTGGAGAATAGAGGCTTGTTTTCAGCTAGCTTGGACTAGAGGCAAGTGAATGTTTGGATGTCTTTAAGTTTGAAATGGTTTGGTGAAGTATTTGTGGATTTTCCATGCTTTCATTAATGGGTTTGGTTGAAATAAATGCTCATAATGCATCTTGATAGTCTCATTAAATGTTTTGTAAACATGTTGGTTTAGCATTTATTGTCTTTTGGTTATATCCTAAATGAATGTTTGTGAAATGGTTTCCTTCCTCTTTACTTTGTATTAGACTTGATATGGAAGAAGTGATGGAATGAACACATGATGGAGTATTGGAGAAGTGTAGATGGATGCATTGGAGGAGCTCTTAGCTCAATTTTATTGTAGGGACTCAGTAGAAGTGGGGAGAATGGTTTTAAGGAGGAGAAATGGCTAAAAATTTGATTACAGTGGGTGTTCCCGCACCTGGCGGTCAGCCTGCGGTCACCTGGCGGCTAGCCGCCTGGTGACTGGCGGCTAATCGCCAGCTAGCCGAAATGTCACGGTGGCTTTTCCAGAGAGCACACTTCTTCTCCTCAAAACTCAGTCAGCTCCACGGTTGGCCAGCGGCTAACCGCCGAACACATCGGCGGCTAACCGCCAGCTAACCGCACTTGGCGGTCAGCTTTCCAGTAAGCTGCATTTCTGCAGCCCAGCCGCGGTCAGCTGTGCGGTCAGCCAGCGGCTAGCCGCCGCCAGCTGACCGCCAGGTAACCGAAATTCCCCAGATTTCAAAAAAAAGCTCCCCGCTCGAACGAACTCTCCGGTTCGTTCGAGCGTTGAGCTTTGTCGATCAAAGGAGATTCACTAGGCATTGTATGAGGCCATCCGAGAAAGAAACCATATCACAAGGATGTCATTCGAAGTTTTGGAAATCCAAAAGTGTATAAGGAGCCCGAGATGTCTTCAAACTCAAGGAGTACCAAGTCACTTCAATAATCGACATACGGGACCCCTATCCACTTAAATAGATCTCGAAATCAGCAGTTTTCCCGAAATGGTATAGTTCATTATCTTTCTTCATTTCCAAGATTTACTGTACATGAATTGTTTCCCGAAAGCTTGATAGTTACACTAGTAACATTGACTTGTCCCGAAGAGCATTGCCCGACATGAAATGAAAGTTATACATTTGAATATTCTTGCCCGTTCATTGATTTAATTGTACTTGATTTATTTGCATATGTCCCGATGTGTTATTTAACCTATGAGTCGGCATCACTAAGCTTGGATACCTTGTCGGTTTGATCCACCGACTTGGAAATCCCTCTCCCGTCCCGCCAGCTGCAGTTTGGATCCCGATACCCGGTCATTACCGTGGTCCCGTCCCGATACCCGGTTCGCTACCGTGGTCCCGTCCCGTATATTTATATTGTATATATGATTGCGTTGAATCTCCTCACCTTGTGTGACTGAGATCAACGTCCCGTGATACTGTTGTCACTTTAGTGACAGAGGACTTAGCTTTATGTGATTGCCATCTTGTGAGTTCCCGATCCCTTGGTTACCTCATATGTTTTATCTTGTTTACATGTTTTCTAGCAAATGATTTATCTATTTTGTGAGAGTTCTTGCTTAAACAGATTTCCTTGCTTTTCGAGATATTTCATCTATTATATGCTGTTGTATCTTCTCACTCTCTTGCCAGACCGTCGTGTCTGATCCTTTGCTTTGGTACTCAGGTCCCGTTGCCGGTTTCCTTGAGGAGGAGCTGGAGGAGGCGGTAGGTGAGCCGCAACCTCTAGTTGAGTGGCGTGCTGACGATGTCATGTAGACATCGGGTTGCTACAAGAGGCGTAACATTTTGGGGAGAACTTGTTAACCATTCTTTTGGGTTATTATTTTGTAATATTGGCCTTTGTTGGCCTCTAATTTTGGGGAATGTAACTAAATGATATTTTGTCTAACTTTAACAACTTTTGGGAAACATGCTATAGATCATTGCTCATTCTGATACAGTTTTGATATTTGATATTAATGCTTGCATGATTAGAGATAGTCTACTGTTTGATTTGCTACACGGTTCCGCACTCAAAAGAAATATTCATGCAAGGTTGTGATATCCTCACCGCGGACACCTGTGGGAAATTAAATAAGTTGTATATTGTGGATGTAGATAATCCTCACTAATCATCATTCACACCATTAGTCCCGATCCCGGATTGGGATTCCCGGTCCGGGGTCGCTACAACGAGATATTCTATGCATCCGGGTAGCACGAAGATGTATCACAATTTGAAGAATAGATTTTGGTGGAACAACATGAAAAGTGAGATAGCAGCTTTTGTGTCTCGTTGTCTAACTTGTCAGTTGATCAAGGTTGAGCTTCAGAAGCCTCCAGGTCTGTTACAGCCTTTGGAGATTCCGGAGTGGAAATGGGAGCACAACACCATGGATTTCGTTTCCGGTTTGCCGAATACTAAGAAGGGAAATAATGCAATTTGGATTATTGTAGATCGGCTGACAAAGTCTGCTCACTTCATTCTGATGAAGACAGGGAACATGATGCATATGGCACCGCTTGCGAAGTTGTTTGTTGATGAGATTGTTAGTATACATGGTCAGCCCGTCTCCATTACTTCAGATAGAGACAGTAGGTTTGTTTCAAAGTTTTGGAAGACTCTTCATGAGTCGATGGGTACCAAACTTCAGTTCAGCACAGCTTATCATCCTCAGACGATGGTCAGTCGGAAAGGACGATACAGACTCTCGAAGACATGTTGCGTGCTTGTGTACTGGATTTCAAGATTCAGTGGGATGAGTGCTTACCTCTTTGTGAATTTGCTTATAACAATAGTTACCACTCAAGCATTGGCATAACACCTTTCGAAGCACTTTATGGTAGAAGATGCAGAACTCCAGTTTGCTGGGAAGAAGTCGGTGAACGTAGTTTTCATGGACCGACGATAGTTGGAGAGATAAGTGACAATGTCAAACTGATTCAGGAACGGTTGAAGATCGCCCGAAGTAGGCAGAAGAGTTATGCAGATACTCGCAGAAGAGAATTGCAGTTTCAAGTAGGTGACAAGGTGTTTTTGAAAGTCTCACCAGCTAGAGGGACTTTGAGGTTTGGACAGAAGGGCAAATTGTCTAGAAGGTTTATTGGTCCGTATGAGATTTTGAGCAAGATTGGAGATGTTGTTTATAGGCTTGCATTACCGCCGGAACTCTCCGGGGTACACAATGTATTTCATATTTCTATGATCAAGAAATATGTCTCTAGTCCTGCACACATTCTACAACATGAGCCTTTGGAGATTCGAGAAGATGCCTCGTATGTGGAAAGACCGATCAAGATCATTGATACCAAGGAGCAGGAATTGAGAAACCGGACTATTCATTGGGTCAAGGTACTTTGGGAAAATCACGAGCCAGAGGAAGCCACCTGGGAATTGAGAGAGCAAGTGCAGAGGAAGTATCCACAGCTTTTACCAGAGGTAATTGTTTGATTTATTTGGTGGACCAAATATCCTAAGGGGTGGAGGATGTTAGACCCCGACCCAGACCAACTCGATTAGTGTGCGATTAGTATGTGTTTAGTTCTAAGTGAGTTTAGTTGTCGTTGGGTTAAGAGTAATTAGCTTTAGTCTTGGACATAACTTTGGGGATTTTGAGAACGTTTAATATTAGTCAGACACACTCAGGAAGGCCTGAGTGCTCGTGTAAGCATGGGCAGGTCGTATTGGTTTCCGTATGATTGTGATTTTGATTTCATTTGAAAGATTTTTCTATGTGTTACAACTTTCGTCTTAGGCCCATTCATGTTTGAAGCCAAAAAACCCAAGTTTTGGCCCAAAGAGGGTAAAATTGTCTTTTATGCACAAATCTGGACACAATTTTCGAGATCTCAAAACCATGTCAAAAATATACTTTTCGGAAACTAGACATTTCGAGGATCGTTGTATCATTCTTCGTCGAAGTCATCCGAGGCCCACAAGATCGTGTTTTGGTCACTTCAAGGTTCATGTTAATTGGGGCCCATTGTCTTCACTTAAGCCCCATCTCCCTCTCTTTTCATTCACTTTACTAATCTCTGCAACTTTCTTAACCTAGGGTTGAAAACACCTCTTTCCTTTCCATCTTCCTCACTTTGCATGATCTAGCTAGAGATCTCCAAATAGAATTCCAAGACCATCACCTTCTTCCTCTTCTTGCAAGCTTTCATTGGTACAAATATCTTGGAGTTTCTTGTGGGACAAGCTCTTCATTTTCTTCCTCCTCTCTTGCTTGACCTTCTCTAGGTAAGAGCTTCAACCCATGCTTTTCATAAAGTCTTTTTAGTTCCTTAAATATCTTGTTGTTCATGTTACAAACCCTTTTGTTAAAATGTGTTCTTTGTTTCCATTTTGAGTGAGTTTGTGTGGTTTTCTTGGGTTTCCTTGTAGCATTGGAATAGCTTGAGTGAAGTGCTTGAGAAGGATTGTTAGCATTGGTCAAGGCAAGTAATCTATATAGGCCCATTGTGCATGTGTATTTTAAGCTTCATTGTTGTTTTAGAAATTTTGCATATAAATACGTTTATAAGCTTCTTGATCATGTTTTCCTTGGATTGAATGTTTGAAATTGGGAAAAATGTGTGTTTTGTCCCTTGGAGAGCATGTAGGCTCAGGGAGTACAAGTGGAATGAGAAACAAGAAGAAGGGAAGAAGGAAATGTGAAAATCTGAACTGAACTGCATTTTTCGTGCAGTTTCGGTCAGCCGGCGGTCGGCTGGCGGCTAACCGAAATCCTTATTTCGGTTAACCGCGAGCTGACCGAGCTCGGCGGTTCCCTTTCCAGAAGCTGACTTTTCGATAGAGGGTTTCGGTCAGCTTGCGGTTAGCTAGCGGCTAGCCGCTCTACCCCATCTCGGCTAACCGCTGGACAGCAGCGCATTTCGGTTCCTTTTCCCGAGAGCTATATTTCAGACTGGATTCCCCGCGGTCAGCCCTACGGTCAGCTTACGGCTAACCTCCAAGTCTCAGTTCGGCTAACCGTAAGCTAACCGTAGTCAGTTCGGTTTCTTTTCCATAGGGCTGAAGGTTTATGCATTACAGATCTGAATGTTGACTGCCATGGCTGTTTTTGGTTTTTCAAGTTTTAAACCAAGAAACCCAGATCTGATTTTCCAGCCATGAAAACATGCATAGAAATCCATGAAATCATGATCAACATGTGTCTAAAGAAAGGAGAAGATAGAGGACTATCACCTTGATGATTTGAATGCCTCAAACTCTGAAAAGAAAGACTTCAAAGGACTGATATCAGCGTGCAACCAGCAATACAGGTGCAAGAATTTGTTGCAGGAATTTCTCCTTTGATCTTCTCTTCTATTCCACTTCCCAATCTAATTGGTCTTGATGGTGGGATCAAACTATGGAATCCTAAGAAGGGTTTTCAGAATTACTCTTTGAGGAACAAGACCTGAACCTGATCTCCACTCTTCAATCTATGAAGAAGAAGATGCAATGGGCTGGGCGTGAATGCCTCTCACTTGTCTTGGGCGGCCAATGGGGTTTCTTAATAGTTGCAAGCCTAGGGTAGAATTCCAGCCACTTGGTTTCTTCTTATGTGTTGCACGCCCAAAGGAGTCTCCCTTATATTTATAAAGATTAGATTCCTTTAAGGAATCCTCTTTCTAATAGGAATGACAATCCCTAAAAAATAGCAACCAACCACCTTTAGTTGTGCAACCCTTTCTAATTAAAGACACTAAAATTTAGTAACTTTAATTATAGGAATCCTTACCCAAAAAGGAGTTGTTCCTTCCAAGTAAAGATACCTGGTCATACTTGGAAACCTCACACAAGTGGCTCCCCTTATGGCTGGCCCACAAGAATGATAAACACACCATGGCCCACTAGTTAATAATTTTGCTAGAGTTAAATTCATGTATGCCATAAAAAAGCCTATTTGAATTTAAACTCAAAATTATTCTTCCACATAATTAATTCAACCACATATCATTTAATTAAATTAGGAAACCATGCCAATATAGGAAAGTGGCTAGAAGAGGGACCAAAAGACATATTTGCCCTTGGCTCCCAAAATGACCAAAATGTCCATGCTAACCCCATAGCAACATTAAGATCATTTTAACCCTAACTCATTCCACTAGAGAGTTATGGTTGCACTCCAGGGACAAATATTAAATTGCAAATAAAGCTCATCATAAATAGACGATTGTCTTTGACCTACCAAGTACAATGACCACAATGCCCCTCTATGTAACATCCATAATCAAGTAGGTTAACCGATGTACTATCTACCTTCTTGATTACATCTTATCCTTAGAACTTCATACCCTTGATTTAATCATCATCCGGATATCATTCTCTTGATCCAGGGAGCGACCCACAAGTTCAATATCCATATGGAACATCCATATACTAAGATCTTAGATTCTGATGATTAATCGGATAATTCTAAGGGGACGATCATTCCATCATATGATGGCATAGATTCCATATTGCATTTGCACGTCCCAACTAATCAAGCCCGAGCACCCAAAACACAGAGCTGTTGACCCATGAACAGGATCTCACCCATAGTGAATTAAAGCACAAGAACTTGACTTCGTCAGTTCATCCACAAATGCTCAAGATTAAGAGCACTGGTCACTCAGTAGCAAGAGGTGAGTTGATCTCTCTCTGTGATAGTACTATTTTAGAGATCACACCTACAAGTGGTCCTGTTCAATGCATGACACATGCACTAATGGGATAAATCCGGAAAGACCTCCGTGACTAAGGTAAGTCACCCTGAATACAGGAGAGTATCTCATTATAACTTATACCAAGATGAAGTGCCCAACTCCATATCTCAGTTATGAACAATTTTATTGTTTCAAGTGTCCATGACTTAGACTTTACTGTGCGTAGCCACTACACACCTGAGTCATTTACTAGAAAACAATGGGCCTTACACAACCATACATATACACAAATATAAAGAGAAAGATGTCATTCCATTAAATAACCAATAAATATCCAGTAACAGAGATGTGAGTGCAGTCAGTGGGCTTTAGGGCATACACCAATCCCAACAAGGGCTGCGTTGGACCTGGATTTCTAGCGGTCAGCCTGTCGGTTAGCTGGCGTCTAGCCGCCAGACCCTAATTCGGCTAGCAGACACCTGACCGCGAGGTGACCGAAATTGACAAATTTCCTGTTTTGAAGAGTCTTTGCAAGAATGAAAACTAGAACATGTTAAGTGGCCTTTAGCCTGATATTATGCACTCGAAACCCGAGATGTCCTTGAACTTCTGGGGCACCAATTCTGTTTTAATTCCAACATCTGGTATTCGGCTGCATAACGATCAACCAAAGGTCCTTGCATGAGCTTGATAGGCTTTGTATTCGTACTTTGGTTTCGATATAAAGAATATCATCGTGTACTCGTTTTGAAGTCGTGTTTCAAGAAAAAGGGGATCACTTTCTAAGCCTGTCATGCATATTAATTATGCCCCTGCTAGTCGTGTTCATCGTGTTTTGATAAGTGATTTCCCCCTTTTTATCTCGACAAGTTTTCATAGTGTTTCGCGTGTTTTGTGCATTCATGAAATAAGTAAACACCACTGAGCTTGGACTGCCCCTTCAGTTTGATCCACTATCTGGGGGTCCTTAAACATGTGGACAGTCTGCAGAGTGGTCGTGTATTTATTACACATCGTGCGTGTCCGGTTCCGCGGCCGGAATTCCCGTCTTTGTGGGAAATCGTGTCGTGCTTATATTATGTATATCGTGTTTGTCGTGCGTGCTTGCTCTTTTCATTATATAAATGATAGAGAAAAGAATGGCTCTTTGTGGATTGTGACTATTCATGATATATTTTGTACTCATGTTAGTTTGTTTAGTTTGTTTTAGTATCTCAGTCATTATAGTATTTCAAATCAAGGACTTGCTTATATATTTTCTAAAACGTTATTGGTTCATGCTTGCACCTAAATTGATTACCTGCCAAACCTTTGTGTTTGACCCTTGTTTGTTGATGCCCAGGTGCAGGAGACGTTGCCTTTGAGGAGGAGCGTCAGGAGGAGGCTTGTGAGCCAACCCCTGTGAGAGAGTGGCAGCCCGACGATGTCATCTAGACGTCGGGCGGGTTCTTGAGTTTCGTCGTTTCGTCATTTCGTCATGGGGTTTCTTTTGATTATTTTGGAGAAGTGTATTGGCCTCTGTTGGCCTCCTATGGATTGTACCTAAAACTTAACTCACTTTTGTGTTAGTTTTATAACTTGAACTATGATGGGAATGCCAGTTTAACTTCTTTCTTTGATACTATGTCTTGTTACTTTTTGGTCATGGCACTTAAATAGTTTATTGGTGTTCATCTTGATCTGTTTTGCTACACGCTTCCGCATACTTGATCGTGTGAGTCAGATTCTGCGAGTCTTTAGGAATCCTCACCGCGGGAACCTGTGGGAAAGTATATCTCCAGTGTACACACTAACACAAACGCACGTCGCGGGCTCGGGATCCGTTCCGGGGTCGCGACACTTACCAATGATAAATCCATTAATTGACACAAAGGGATATTAAAGATAGATTCCATCTTGACCATTGAATGTTCCCACAGCTCTACTACCACGTACCCAATTCACCGAGGTGTTGACCTACAATTGGCCTCACTCATTGGTGACTCAAAGCAAATGCATAGATAGAAACTTGAGTTCATTAATGTCTTAGGATTATGAGCCTATTGCTATGGAATTATGATAGCAAACCTTAAAGGAAAGACAGTGTATATAAGGTGCTTCTCATGGTCCTTCAATACATCCAATGTACCAGCACCATGATCCAGAATCTTACATTCTGATGATCGAGGCAAATCACACTATCTCATAGTGATCAAAGTGCTGCAACCTTGTCAGATGAGATGCCCAATCTCATCACTGATTGTGAAGATATTTAAGTATTTAATTTGCAATACATATCTCTTGTATGTGGATCTCATCCATACACATGTATTACATCTAGTATACTTGTGGACTCCGGTTTATCTCATGAACCATTATGTCATTCGTATTAGTTATATCCAAACAAGTAATAAAACACCATTCATCTCATGAAAGGAAAGCAATAATATGTATTGATAAATAAAGAAATTAATCAATTTATTCATCATATATTGGTATTGAGACCATAAAACTAACAATCTCCCACTTGGGCTCAATGCCAGTCAGGGTTGCATCTCATGCCCATCCCATCTACATGTTGCTCCAAAAACTTTGGTAGTCAAAGGCTTAGTAAAGGTATTCTCCCAGATTGTCTGTAGAGTCTATCTAGGTGATAGCAGTATCACCTCTCTGCACAATCTCTCCGACCATGTGTAACTACCTCTGTACATGTTTTTGGCTCCTGGGTTCCTTGGACTTATCGACTGGCCTGCTGTTATCACAGTAAACTGTGAGCGGCTGTCTTGCCAAAAATACCACTCTAGGTTCCATAAGGAATCTTTTGAGCCAATCTGCTTCGTTAGTTGCTTCTCAAGCAGCTATATCATAAACACATACCCAGAAGTTGATATCTTGGAATCCTTATCTGACATGAAGTCAGAATATGTGTAACCGACTGGAATCAACTCATTATTGCCATAAAACAACATGTAATCTCTAGTCCTTCTCAAGGATTTGAGAACACATCTTACATCAGTCCAATGGTTAGGATTTGGGTTAGACAGATATCTGCTGACTAAACCCAATGCATGACAGATATCCGGTATAGTATATAGCATAGCATACATGAGGCTACCAACACCCGAAGCGTATGGTATCGACCTCATCTGCTCCTTTTCCTCAGGTGTCTTGGGACACTGATTATTGGAAAGGTGCACTCCATGCCTGAAAGGTGTAAAACCCTTCTTAGCGTCTTGCATAGTAAACCATACGAGTACCTTATCTATGTATGCATATTGGGATAAGCCTATCATCTTATTTATCCGGTCTCAATGGAGTTTGATGTTGGAATATAGGTGGGCCTTCCAGACAGGTTTCAAAAACTTTTGACCCACTTAATGCAGGGATCATTAATCTAGACAGCATTAAACCCAATCCAGGATGCAATCCCTCAATCTCATAGCCATGTACAGCAACAAATACTATCTAGAAGATAGAAAATATCACATAAACATGCAACCACGAAATCCACAACATACAAGGATGTAGATATACCTTTGGAGCTTTGTTGTGCTCTAATGGAGGATTTGAGTTCTTTACTTTGATGATGAACACCTTCACAACCCAATTCAGAATCTCCAACTCCTTTCGATCTTCCGCGCTATGACCCGTATTAGATCTCTTTTCTCAAGAAGATTGTGGAATCTTCAAGAGAAAACCTAACTAGTAACTCTAAGGAACTAAAGGTGAAAGAGAGGGGAACTTAGAGAGGAAGAGGACTTGTGCCACACTTGCACAAAGGGGCTGTTCTTGCTCTATGTAAAGTGCACGACCATGAGGAGTTTATTCCTCCTTTTATAGCCCTCCAAACCTCCTCTTATCCTATTTGAAATAGAAGTTTAACTCCCATTACAAAATAGTAAACATCTCCCTTGCTAGTTTCCATAGAAGTCTCACTTCCATAACAATTAGTAGCTTTCTCCTTTCTAATTAAAATAGAAGTCCTACTTCCATTAATAATTAGTAGCTTACCATTACCACTATTAAAAGTCTTACTTCAAATAGAAATAGTAACCTTCTTTTTAGAGTTCAAGTTGAATTAGTATTTTTCTAATAACTTGGGCTAGCGTGGGGACCACTAGGGATTCCTTAGAAAGCTGGCTCCAACTGGGACACGCGACCCCACATCTCATGTGCAATCCGGGCCCACAGTTAATTGCAAATAACTGCACTATATAAATGCAATTGCACTCCAGTCTTAGGAATATATTACAATGAAGACCCTAAACTTCCACATTACCACAAGTAGGCCCCTCCATCTATATCCATGGATCAAATGGACATGTCCACCAAATTAGATCCATATCTTATTATCCTTGAGCCCCAATTAATTATAGTGATCATTTGGTACCGATCCAATTAACTCTTAACTGGAATGGGTGCGCACTTACCAATGATAAATCCATTAATTGGCACAAGGGGATATTAAAGATAGATTCCATCTTGACCATTGAATGTTCCCACAACTCTACTACCACGTACCCAAATCACCGAGGTGTTGACCTACAGTTGGCCTCACTCATTGGTGACTCAAAGCAAATGAATAGATAGAAACTTGAGTTCATTAATGTCTCAGGATTATGAGCCTATTGCTTGGGAATTATGAGAGCAGACCTTAAAATAAAGACAGTGTATATAAGGTGCTTCTCATGGTCCTTCCATACATCCAATGTACCAGCACCATGATCCAGAATCTTACATTCCGATGATCGAGACAAATCACACTATCTCATAGTGATCAAGGTGTTGCAACCTTGTCAGATGAGATGTCCAATCTCATCACTGGTTATGAAGATATTTTAGTATAAGATTTGCAATACATGTCTCCTGTATGTGGATCTCATCCATACACATGTATTACATCTAGTATACTCATGGACTCCGGTTCATCTCATGAGCCATTATGTCTTTTGTATTGGTTATGTGCAAGTATATAGAACACCATTCATCTCATGAAAGGAAAAACATGAATTGCATTGATAAATAAAGAAAGTAATCAATTTATTACATCATATATCCTTGGTATTGAGACCATAAAGCTAACAATCTCCCACTTGGGCTCAATGCCAATCAGGATTGCATCTCATGCCCATCCCGTCTACATGCTGCTCAAAAACCTTGGTGGTCAAAGGCTTAGTAAATGTATCTGCCAGATTGTCCGCAGAGTCTATCTTGGTGATTGCAATATCACCTCTCTGCACAATCTCTCTGACCAAATGATATTTCCTCTGTACATGCTTTTGGCTTTTATGGCTCCCGGGTTCCTTGGACTGGGCGACTGCCCTGCTGCTGTCACAGTAAACTGTGAGCGGCTGTCTCGCCAAAGGTACCACCCCAAGTTCCAAAATGAATCTTTTTAGCCATACTGCTTCCTTAGCTGCTTCACAAGCCGCCACATATTCAGCCTCAGAAGTGGAATCAGCGGTGCATTCCTGTTTAATACTCCTCTAGCTCCTCCGCCAAGCATAAACACATAACCAGAGGTGGATTTCTTAGAATCCTTATCTGACATGAAGTCAGAATCTGTGTATCCGACTGGAATTAGCTCATCACTGCCGTAAATCAACATGTAATCTCTAGTTCTTCTCAAGTACTTGAGGATACATTTTACAGCAGTCCAATGGTCAGGACCTGGGTTAGACTGATATCTGCTGACTAAGCCCATTGCATGACAGATATCCGGTCTAGTACATAGCATAGCATACATGAGGCTTCCAACAGCCAAAGCGTATGGAATTGCTCTCATTTGCTCCTTTTCCTCCGGGGTCTTGGAACCCTGATCCTTGGAAAGGTGCACTCCATGCCTGAAAGGTGTGATACCCTTCTTGGAGTCCTGCATAGCAAACAGTACCAGTACCTTATCTATGTATGCAGCTTGAGACAAGCCAATCACCTATTTTTCTGGTCTCGATGGAGTTTGATCCCTAGGATGTAACTAGCTTCTCCCAAGTCCTTCATATCAAAAGTCTTTACTAACCAAACTTTTACCGTTGACAACATTCCTATATCTTTCCCAAGGAGAAGGATGTCGTCGACATATAAAACCAGAAAAGCTACCCTGTCACCTTCATTTTTCATGTACACACATGACTCATCTGGATTTTGACTAAAACCAAATGATTTGATTGCCCGGTCAAAACGGATGTTCCGGCTTCGGGATGCTTGCTTCAGTCCATAAATGGACTTCTGTAGCTTACAAACTCTTTGCTTTTGGTTACTTGCTATAAAATCGTCTGGCTGCATCATATAGATGCCTTCCTCAAGATGGCCGTTGAGAAACGCCGTCTTGACATCCATTTACCAAATCTCGTAATCGAGATGAGCCGCAATGGATAAGAGTATCCGGATGGACTTGAGCATGGCTACCGGCGAGAATGTTTCCACATAATCGATACCCTCTTTCTGAGTATACCCTTTCGCAACAAGCCTGGCCTTAAAAGTCTCAACTCTTCCATCTGGTCCTCTTTTTCTTTTGTAGAACCACTTGCACCGAATAGGTTTGATATTGGCAAGCAAGACCACAAGTGTCCAGACCTGATTAAAGTACATAGACTCCATCTCAGCTTTCATAGCATCTTGCCAATGTCCCGAATCTATGTCATTAATTGCTTCATCATAGTTACAGGGATCCTGCTCCAGTTCTTCCGGGATTGCCTCGTAAGACTCTCCCAAGAACAAGAACCTATCAGGGGGCCTGATTATTCTTCCACTACGATGAGGCACTGGTGTAACTACTGGGTCTGGTAGGGGCGATTCTTCCTCAAGTTCGGTCATACTTGGATTTGGAATTGATTGTTCTTGAATCTCTTCCAAGATCACCTTTTCTAAAGATTTCCGGTCCATCATATAATCTTCCTCCAGAAAAACCGCATTGGTGCTTACCAGCACTTTCTACTCTCTGGGATTATAGAATAACCAACCTTTAGTTCCTTTAGGATATCCTACAAACGTGCATACTTCCGACTTTGTTTCCAACTTATCCGTCTTTACCTTCAGCACGTGTGCCGGACAACCCCAAATGTGTAAATGTTGTAGACTAGGCTTTCGCCCAGACCACAACTCCCGGGGAGTCTTAGGTACAGACTTAGATGGTACGAGATTTAATATGTACATCGCAGTATCCAAGGCATATCTTCAAAAGGATATAGGTAATCCTGAGAAACTCAACATAGACCTGATCATATCTAAAAGAGTCCGGTTCCTTCTTTCCGCTACTCCATTCTGTTGAGGCATACCAGGAGCAGACAACCGAGATAGAATCCCATTTTCTGATAAGTGTGACATAAAGTCACCAGAGAGATCTTCCCCTCCTCGATCTGATCGAAGAGTCTTGATACTTTTACCTAATTGTTTTTCCGCTTCCGCTCAAAACTCTTTGAACTTTTCAAAAGCCTCGGAGTTGCGGTGCATAAGGTATATGTATCCATATCTTGAATAATCATCTGTGAAAGTGATGAAGTATTCATATCCTCCTCTGGCCCTAACATTAATGGGCCCACACACATCAGTATGCGCTAATTCCAATAAATCTTTGGCCCTATTGCCCTTGGACGAAAAGGGTCTTTTGGTCATTTTTCCTTCCAGACAGGACTCACAGACAGGCATTGATTCTACCACCAATGAAGGCAAGATACCATCTTTCACTAGCATGTCAATCCTGTTTAGGTTTATATGACCTAGCCTCAAGTGCCAAAGTTTTGTTGGATTAGATGAAGGTGACCTTCTCTTTAATGATGGCCTATTTATTATTTCGGTATCATGTATCTCATACATTGTAGGAGTTAACAGATAAAGCCCATTGGTTACCTTGCCAGAACATATAAAAGCACCGTTTCTCTTTATGACAACTTCAGTACCAAAAGTAATAGAATAACTTTTATTCACCAAACTAGAAATTGAAATTAAATTCCGTCTTAAAGACGGTACATATAGAGTGTCTGACAAAACCAACTTATTATCTTGAAAACATAAAGTAATAACTCCTACTGAGACCGCATCCGCCTTAGCATCAGATCCTAGGATGACAATGATTTCGTCGTCACTGAGTCTCCTGGTTTCCCGGAACCCCTGCAACGAATTAAAAATGTGATTAGTTGCCCCGGAGTCCACACACCAAGATTCTGAAGTACCAGTTGCAAAACTAACTTCAGTAACAAGTGACTCAATCATACCTGAGGTCTTCTTCTTAGACAAATATTCTGGACAATTCCTCTTCCAATGTCCTGTCATACCACAATGGAAACACTTTCCTTTTGTCCCTGATCCCTTAGCCTTGCCAACACCACCATTTGGACCATTCTCCGCCTTAGGACCCTTCGGAATTGATTTCTTCTTGCCTTTCCGCCCTTTGCCTTTCAGTTTGGACTTGGCAAATGACTTTTCTGTCATCAGGGTAGTTGGCTTTTTCTTCATAATCCCTTCAGTCACCACCGGCTGGCTAGACAGCTGAGCCAGAGTCAGATTCATTTTATTCATGTTGTAATGGACCTTGAAATTGTTGAATGACTCTGGCAAAGACTCAAGGATTATATCAATCTGCGATTCTGCATCAATCGCAGCCCCCAGTACATCTAACTCATTCAATGAGTCCATCATTTTCAACATATGGTCCTGTACTGGCGTGCCTTCAGCCATCTTGGTGCTTATAAGCACCCTCATAGCAACCTGTCTAGCAGGCCTGCCCTGTTCCGTAAACATCTCCTTTAAGTTTGATATAATATCATATGCAGTCTTAAAGGATTGATGTTGGTGTTGTAAAACACTAGACATAGATGCCTGTATGTAACATCTGGCCATCTCATCGTCTTTGGCCCACTTGGTGTAAAGTTCCTTTTCTTCCTGTGATGCTTCCGGCAATGGCTCATCAAGGGGGGGTTTGGTAAGGACATATTTATATCCTGAAGCTGTCAGGACTATATCCAGGTTCCGTTTCCAATCTACATAGTTGGATCCCACTAATTTGTTCTGGTTGAGGATGGTCGCAAGTGGATTGAAAGCATTTGAATTCATGCTGGAAATACTGTAGCACATAACCATACATTCAATTAATGAATTTAAATGACATTAGGGTTTAGTGTTCTACTAAATTTATATGGAATCCTCATAACCATTAAATTCAGAATACATCGGAATCCCAATCCCCGGGGTATGCCTCCTTGGGGAATGCGAATACCACCTAGATTGGTGCGGATCAAATTTGGTCAAAATCGGAATTAAGACTAACTTTCCATGATCCCCTTCATTCATTATTATCTAGGTATCTCATACCAAATAATGAATGACTCCCGATTAGCTTCGGTTTCTAAAATACATGAGGCAAATCCTTGGGGATACTACATCATTATTTTAGTTAAGTGTGACCCACCAACTAGCATTGCATGACAACCGTTGCGTGCAGCTCCTCCTTGGGGAGTGGGCCCCCGCCCCGTCTCACCAACACTATCCATAGGAGATCCATATCTAGTAACCAGACAAGTAAAAGCCCTCCGTGGGGAACGGCCATTCTCAAGATGGCGCGAGGCTAATACTTTCCTTACAATGGACTTATGTTGGAAAACCATGGGGATTTCTAAATATAAATGCCCCGCTCCCACTTAATATTTTAGAATTGAGGATTTCTTTGTAAGGTATTAGGGCCCACATGTATACATATGAACATCAAATCATCTCATGATATGATCTAAGACTGGTTCCAAGTCAAGTTATTTTAAGGAAAGTCCAGTTTCTAAATTAGTGTTACCAATGTGTCCATCTCATGGGTCATCAACACTAATTAGAACTCTTTCCAAAAATTAATTTGATTTGAACAATTTTAGTAACTTGCTATGTTTGGATCAGATCTGGAAATATTCTAATTAAGCATGCATCCATAAATAGAAATTGCAAAAATAGAAACTAGTCCTCTCCTCCACATGGCCCTAGCGGAATAGATTTCTTGGACTTCTAAACTTCCAAAACTTTGGAATTCCTCAAACTCTTTGGGAAACTCCAGAACTCTCTTGGTAATCTTCAAACTCTTTGATTAGGAGTCCAACATCGCTTTCCTTCTTCGTCTCGGACATCGCCAGAATTTACAAATTTAGAAAAATTACATAAATTCCTATGCCTCAATTATGAGACTTACATGGTAATCTAAACATGGAAATAAAAGGGCTATAGGGAAATTCATCATGCCTTGCCCTTTCACGGGAAACCAAGGAAACCATGACGCCCTTTACATTTAGCCTTAAATAAACCAATCACCATTAATAGAAAGCAAGAGACTTGTGGGCCATATGGAGAGGACATAATCATCTGCAAGTTAGTATCTTATACAACTATACAAATCACAAAAATAGGCTGCCAAATAATGCTGGAAAAATAGGAAGTAAAAGAAGACCCAGAACTGGAAAACCAGTTTCTGCAGCATTCTGCGCAGTTGGCCCGGTCGACCGGCCTGCAAGTCAGCCGGTCGACCGAGTACGGGGCCAGGTCGACCGGATTGACGAATTTCTGCAACTTGGGTTTTCTGTTTCATGTCCATTCTTCCCCAAATCACTTCCAAAGTGTCCCAATGGCTTCCTATGATCCTTCCATCATTATTAAACCCTTTTGTGACTATCCAAACATGAATCTACTATCAAACCAAGTAAATTCATCAAAATTCATCCTTACATAGCCCTTGCTTCATCTTCTTCGCATCTCATGCAAATATCAGAGCAAGCTTGCTGTTCTAACATGATTAGAGATGAGGTATGGCTCTAATACCAATTGTTGGAATATAGGTGGGCCTTCCAGACAGGTTTCAAAAACTTTTGACCCACTTAATGCAGGGATCAATAATCTAGAAAGCATTAAACCCAATCCAGGATTCAATCCCTCAATCTCATAGCCATGTACAGCAACAAATACTATCTAGAAGATAGAAAATAGCACATAAACATGCAACCATGAAATCCACAACATACAAGGATGTAGATATACCTTTGGAGCTTTGTTGTGCTCTAATGGAGGATTTGAGTTCTTTACTTTGATGATGAACACCTTCACAATCCAATTCAGAATCTCCAACTCCTTTTGATCTTTCGCGCTATGACCCGTATTAGATCTCTTTTCTCAAGAAGATGGTGGAATCTTCAAGAGAAAACCTAACAAGTAACTCTAAGGAACTAAAGGTGAAAGAGAGGGGAACTTAAAGAGGAAAAGGACTTGTGCAACACTGCACAAAAGGGGTTGTTCTTGCTCTATGTAAAGTGCATGACCATGAGGAGTTTTTTCCTCCTTTTATAGCCCTCCAAACCTCCTCTTATCCTATTTGAAATAGAAGTTTAACTCCCATTACAAAATAGTAAACATCTCCCTTGCTAGTTTCCATAGAAGTCTCACTTCCATAACAATTAGTAGCTTTCTCCTTTCTAATTAAAATAGAAGTCCTACTTCCATTAATAATTAGTAGCTTACCATTACCACTATTAGAAGTCTTACTTCAAATAGAAATAGTAAACTTCCTTTTAGAGTTCAAGTAGAATTAGTATCTTTCAAATAACTTGGGCTAGCGTGGGGACCACTAGCGATTCCTTAGAAAGCTGGCTCCAACTGGGACACGCGACCCCACATCTCATGTGCAATCCGGGCCAGTAGTTAATTGCAAATAACTCCACTATATAAATGCAATTGCACTCCAGTCTTAAGAATATATTACAATGAAGACCCTAAACTTCCACATTACCACAAGTAGGCCCCTCCATCTATATCCATGGATCAAATGGACCGTCCACCAAATTAGATCCATATCTTATTATCCTTGAGCCCTAATTAATTATAGTGATCATTTGGTACCGATCCAATTAACTCTTAACTGGAATGGGTGCGCACTTACCAATGATAAATCCATTAATTGGCACAAGGGGATATTAAAGATAGATTCCGTCTTGACCATTGAATGTTCCCACAACTCTACTACCACGTACCCAAATCACTGAGGTGTTGACCTACAATTGGCCTCACTCATTGGTGACTCAAAGCAAATGAATAGATAGAAACTTGAGTTCATTAATGTCTCAGGATTATGAGCCTATTGCTAGGGAATTATGAGAGCAGACCTTAAAATAAAGACAGTGTATATAAGGTGCTTCTCATGGTCCTTCAATACATCCAATGTACCAGCACCATGATCCGAATCTTACATTCCGATGATCGAGACAAATCACACTATCTCATAGTGATCAAGGTGTTGCAACCTTGTCAGATGAGATGTCCAATCTCATCACTGGTTGTGAAGATATTTGAGTATAAGATTTGCAATACATGTCTCCTGTATGTGGATCTCGTCCATACACATGTATTACATCTAGTATACTCTTGGACTCCGGTTCATCTCATGAGCCATTATGTCTTTTGTATTGGTTATGTGCAAGTATATAGAACACCATTCATCTCATGAAAGGAAAAACATGAATTGTATTGATAAATAAAGAAATTAATCAATTTATTACATCATATACCCTTGGTATTGAGACCATGAAACTAACATTTGATCCCTTGGATGCGATTGGCTTCTCCCAAGTCCTTCATATCAAAATTCTTAGCCAACTAAACCTTTTACTGTTGACAATATCCATATACCACTCTCTAGGAGAAGGATGTCGTCGACTAGAAAAATTACCCTGCCTCCTTCACTTTTCATGTACACCCATGACTTATCCGGATTTTGACAAAAATAACTGACTTGATTGCTTAGTCAAAACGAATGTTCTAGGTTCGGGACCCCTGCTTCAGTCCATAAATGGACTTCTGCAGCTTGCAAACTCTTTGCTTTTGGTTACTCGCTATAAAACCGTCTGGCTGCATCATATAGACGTCTTCCTCAAGATGGCCATTCAGAAACGCCGTCTTGACATCCATTTGCTAAATCTCGTAATCGAGATGAGCTGCTATGGATAAGAGTATCCGGATGGACTTGAGCATGACTACCGGCGAGAATGTTTCCTCATAATCGATATCTTCTTTCTGAGTATATCTTTTCGCAACAAGCCTGACCTTTAAAGGTCTCAACTCTTCCATCTGGTCCTCTGTTTCTCTTGTAGACTCACTTACACCCAATAAGTTTGATATTGGCAGGCAAGTCCACAAATGTCCAGACCTGGTTAGAGTACATAGACTCCATCTCATCTTTCATAGCATCTTGCCAACATCCCGAATCTATGTCATTAATTGCTTCATCATAGTTACAGGGATCTTGTTCCGGTTCTTCTGGGACAGCCTCATAAGACTCTCCCAAGAATGAGAACCTGTCAGGGGGCCTGACTATGCTCCCACTATGACAAGGCACTGGTGTAATTACTGGGTTAGGAAAGGGCGCTTCTTCTTTAGGTTCGGTCATACTAGGATTTGGAATTGTTTGCTCTTGAATTTCTTCCAAAATCACCTTTTTCTAAAGGTTTCCGGTCTATCATATAATCTTCCTCCAGAAAAACCGCATTAGTGCTCACCATCACTTTCTGCTCTCTGGGATTATAGAATAACCAACCTTTAGTTCATTTAGGATATCCTACAAACGTGCATACTTCCGACTTCGTTTCCAACTGATCCGTCTTAACCTTTAGCACATGTGTCAGACAACCCCAAATGTGTAAATGTTGTAGACTAGGCTTTCGCCCGGACCACAACTCCCGGGGAGTCTTAGGTATAGACTTAAATGGTACGAGGTGTAGTATGTACATCGCAGTATCCAAGGTGTATCCCTAAAAGGATATAGGTAAGCCTGAGAAACTCAGTATAGATCTGATCATATCTAAAAGAGTTTGGTGCCTTCTTTCTGCTACTCCGTTCTATTGAGGCATACCAGGAGCAGACAACTGGGATAAAATCTCATTTTCTGATAAGTATCCCATAAAATCAGCGGAGAGATATCCTCCCACTACTCTGACATTAATGGGTCTAACACATCAGTATACACAAATTCCAATAAATCTCTGGCCCCATTGCCTTTTGATGAATGAGGGCCTTTTGGTCATTTTACCTTCCAGACAGGACTCTCAGACAGGCATTGGTTCTACCACCAATGAAGGCAAGATACCATCTTTCACTAGCCTGTCAATCCTATTTAAGTTTATATGACCTAGCCTCAAGTGCCAAAGTTTTGTTGGATCAGATGAAGGTGATTTCCTCTTTAATGATGGTCTATTAATTGTTTCAGTATATTGTATCTCATACATTGTGGGATTAACAAATAAATTCCATTGATTACCTTGTCAGAATACATAAAAGTACCGTATCTCTTTATGACAATTTCAATACCAAGAGTAATAGAGTAACTCTTATTCACCATACTAGAAACTGAAATTGAATTCCGCCGTAAAGATGGTACATATAACGTGTCTGACAAAACCAATTTATCATTTGAAAAAAAATAATGTAATCACTCCCACTGAAACAACCTCTGCCTTAGCATCAAATCCTAGGTTGACAATGATTTCTCCGTCACTGAACCTCCTGGTTTCCCTGAACCCCTGCAACGAATTACATATGTGATCAGTTGCCCTGGAGTCCATACACCAAATTCTGAAGTACCAGTTGCAAAACTAACTTCAGAAACAAGTGACTCAATCATACCTGAGGTCTTCTTCTTAGACAAATATTCTGGACAATTCCTTTTCCCATGTCCTGTCTTACCACAATGGAAACACTTTCCTTTTACTCCCGTACCCTTAGCCTTAGCCATACTACAAGCAGAACCATTCTCCACCTTAGGACCCTTGGTGACTGATTTCTTCTTGCTATCTCGGTCTTTGCCTTTCGGCTTGGTCCTAGCAAATGAATTTTCTGTCATGAGGGAATTTTTCTCTTTCTTCATGATTTCCTCAGTCACTACCAGCTGGTGAGACAGCTCAGCTATAGTCATTTCCAATTTATTATAATTGATCTCGAAATGATTGAAAGAATCCGGTAGTGATTGAAGGATCATGTCGATCTGCGATTCTTTATCAATCGTAACACCCAGTACATCTAACTCATTTAGTGCGAGACTCATTTTCAACAAATGTTTTTGTACTGGGGTTCCCTCAGTCATCTTAGTGTTTATCAACACCTTCATAGCAACTTGCCTAGCAGGTCTAACCTGGTCCGCAAACATCTCCTTTAAGTTCAATATAATATCGTATGCTGACTTATAGGATTGATGTTGGTGTTGTAAAACACTAGACATGGATGCCTGTATAAAACATCTGGCTACCTCATTGTCTTTTGTCCATTCGGCATAAAGGTCCTTTTCATACTGAGGTGCATGAAGCTCAGGCTCAGGAAAAGGGGGTATGGTAAGGACATATCTGCATCCTGAAGCTGTCAGGATAATATCCAGGGTTCTTTTCCAGTCTATAAAGTTGGATTCCATCAACTTATTCTGGTTGAGGATGGTCGCAAGTGGATTGAAAGTATTTGAATTCATGCTTGAAATACTGTAGCACATAACCATACATTCAATTAATGAATTTAAATGACATTAGGGTTTAGTATTCTACCAAATTTATGTGGAATCCTCATAACCACTAAATTCAAAATACATCGGAATCCCAATCCCCGGGGTATGCCTCCTTGGGGAGTGCGAATACCACCTAGATTGGTGCGGATCAAAGTTGGTCAAAATTAGGATTAAGACTAACTTTCCATGATCCCCTTCATTCATTATTATCTAGGTATCTCATACCAAATGATGAATGACTGCCACTTAATATTTTAGAATTGGGGATTTCTTTGTAAGGTATTAGGGCCCACATGTATACATATGAACATCAAATCATCTCATGATATGATCTAAGATTGGTTCCAAGTCAAGTTATTTTAAGGAAAGTTCAGTTTCTAAATTAGTGTTACCAATGGATCCATCTCATGGGTCATCAACACTAATTAGAACTCTTTCCAAAAATTAATTTAATTTGACCAATTTTAGTAACTTGCTATGTTTGGATCAGATTTGGAAATATTCTAAATTAAGCATGCATCCATAAATAGAAAGTGCTAAAATTAGAAACTAGTCCTCTCATCCACATGGCCCTAGCGGAATAGACTTCTTGGACTTCTAGACTTTCCAAAACTTCTGGAGTTCATCAAACTCTTTGGGCAACTCCAAAACACTTTTGGTAATCTTCAAACTCTTTGATTAGGAGTCCAACATCGCTTTCCTTCTTTGTCTCGGACATCGCCAGAATTTACAAATTTAGAAAAATTACATAAATTCATATCCCTCAATTATGAGACTTACATGGTAATCTAAACATGAAAATAAAAGGGCTATAGGGAAATTCATCATGCCTTGCCCTTTCACGGGAAACCAAGGAAACCATGACGCCCTTTAAATTTAGCCTTAAACAAACCATTAACCATAAATAGAAAGCAAAAGACTTGTGGGCCATATGGAGAGGACATGATCATCTGCAAGTTAGTATCTCATACAACAAAGCATCTCACAAAATCAGGTTACCAAACCACAATGGAAAAATAAGATGCCAAAAATAGCCACCCGTGTAATACACGCACTTCGCAGACGGGGTCCGGGGGTGTCCCCCGGCGGTGGCCGCGCTGTGTTCCCGGTCACATAATGAAGTGATCATGTGTTCCTGGTCGACCGGCTAGAGGGCTCGGTCGACCGACCCTACAAGCACCCGGTCGACCGAGCATGAGGCCAGGTCGACCCGCCCGACGAAGGCAGAAAATTGGGTTTTTTTCAATTCGAGTCCAATCACCTCCAAAACACTTTTGAAGGCCCTCAATGGCATCCTGCCATCCTTCCATCATAATTAAACCCTTTTGTGACTATCCAAACATGGATTTACTACATAAAGTAAACAAACCCAATCATAATCGATCCTTACATAGCCCTTGCTTCATCTTCTTCGCATCTCATGCAAAGATTGGAGCAAGCTTGCTGATCTAACATGATTAGAGATGAGGTATGGCTCGGATACCAATTGTTGGAAAATAAGTGGGCCTTTCAGATAGGTTTCAAAACTTTTGACTCACTTGATGCAGGGATCAACTATCTAGAAGGCAACAAACCCAATCCAGGATGCAATCCCTCAATCTCATAAACCATGTACAGCAACATAACCTATCTAGAAGATAGAAAATAACATCTAAACATGCAACCACGAAATCTACAACATACCAGGATGTAGATTATACCTTTGGAGCTTTGTAGTGCTCTAATGGAGAAGTTGAAATCTTTCTTTGATGTTGAACGCCTTCACTAATCAAACTAGAATCTCCTACACCTTTTGATCCTCCACGCTATGACCCATATCAGATTCTCTTTTCTCAAGAAGATGGTGGAATCTCCAAGAGAAAAACCCTAGAGGAAACTAGAACAGAACTAGAAGTGGGAGAAGATGTGCAACAACTTGCACAAAGAAAGGAAGAGTAATAATGGGCATGAATCCCTAGGTGGATTAACATTAGGGACGTCCAAGGGCTCTCATCTTCTCCTTTTATAGCATTCAAGCCACCTCCTCTTACTAATTGAAATAGAAGTCTTACTTCCACTACAATTAGTTGCTTACTAAATCACAATTAGAAGTCTTACTTCAAATATGATTAGTAACTTCCTCTTTTCTAATTAAAATAAAAGTCTTACTTCCATTAATAATTAGTAACTTACTATTACCACTATTAGAAGTCTCACTTCAAATAGAAATAGTAACTTTCTATTTCCTTTTAGAGTTCTACTATAATTAGTATCTTTCTAATATCTTGGGCTAGCATGGGGACCACTAGGGATTCCTTAGAAAGCTGGCTCCAACTGGGACACGCGACCCCACATCTCATGTGTAATCCGGGCCCACAGTTAATTGCAAATAACTCCACTATATAAATGCAATTGCACTCTAGTCTTAGGAATAAATTACAATAAAGACCCTAAACTTCCACATTACCACAAGTAGGCCCCTCTATCTATATTCATGGATCAATTGGACCTGCCCACCAAATTAGATCCATATCTTATTATCCTTGAGCCCTAATTAATTATAGTGATCATTTGGTACCGATCCAATTAACTCTTAACTGGAATGGGTGCGCACTTACCAATGATAAATCCATTAATTGGCACAAGGGGATATTAAAGATAGATTCCATCTTGACCAATGAATGTTCCCACAGCTCTACTACCACGTACCCAAATCACCGAGGTGTTGACCTACAATTGGCCTCACTCATTGGTGACTCAAAGCAAATGAATAGATAGAAACTTGAGTTCATTAATGTCTCAGGATTATGAGCCTATTGCTAGGGAATTATGAGAGCAGACCTTGAAATAAAGACAGTGTATATAAGGTGCTTCTCATGGTCCTTCAATACATCCAATGTACCAGCACCATGATCCAGAATCTTACATTCCGATGATCGAGACAAATCACACTATCTCATAGTGATCAAGGTGTTGCAACCTTGTCAGATGAGATGTCCAATCTCATCACTGGTTGTGAAGATATTTGTATATAAGATTTGCAATACATGTCTCCTGTATGTGGATCTCATCCATACACATGTATTACATCTAGTATACTTGTGGACTCCGGTTTATCTCATGAACCATTATGTCATTCGTATTAGTTATGTGCAAACAAGTAATAAAACACCATTCATCTCATGAAAGGAAAGCAATAATATATATTGATAAATAAAGAAATTAATCAATTTATTCATCATATACTGGTATTGAGACCATAAAACTAACACGGTCGACCGGGAACACACGATCACTTCATTATGTGATCCGGATTTTTTGGTACGGGGGCGCTGCCCCCGAGTTCCTAGCCGGGGGGCCAGCCACCGAACCCCCGCCGGGGGACACCCCCGGACCCCCTCTACGAAGAGCATGTATTAAAAGGGTGGCTACTTCTGGCATCTTGTTTTTCCATTGTGGTTTGGTAACCTGATTTTGTGAGATGCTTTGTTGTATGAGATACTAACTTGCAGATGATCATGTCCTCTCCATATGGCCCACAAGTCTTTTGCTTTCTATTTATGGTTAATGGTTTGTTTAAGGCTAAATTTAAAAGGCGTCATGGTTTCCTTGGTTTCCCGTGAAAGGGCAAGGCATGATGAATTTCCCTATAGCCCTTTTATTTCCATGTTTAGATTACCATGTAAGTCTCATAATCGAGGCATAGGAATTTATGTAATTTTTATAAATTTATAAATTCTGGCGATGTCCGAGACGAAGAAGGAAAGCGATGTTGGACTCCTAATCAAAGAGTTTGAAGATTACCAAAAGAGTTTTGGAGTTGCCCAAAGAGTTTAAGGAATTCCAAAGTTTTGGAAAGTCTAGAAGTCCAAAAAGTCTTTTCCGCTAGGGCCATGTGGAGGAGAGGACTAGTTTCTATTTTTTAGCACTTTCTATTTATAGATGAATGCTTAATTTAGAATGTTTCCAAATCTGATCCAAACATAGCAAGTTACTAAAATTGGTAAAATCAAATTAATTTTTGGAAAGAATTCTAATTAGTGTTGATGACCCATGAGATGGACACATTGGTAACACTAATTTAGAAACTGGACTTTCCTTAAAATAACTTGACTTGGAACCAATCTTAGATCATATCATGAGATGATTTGATGTTCATATGTATACATGTGGGCCCTAATACCTTACAAAGAAATCCTCAATTCTAAAATATTAAGTGGGAGCTGGGCATTTATTTTTAGAAATCCCCATGGTTTTCCACCATAGGTCCATTGTAAGGAAAGTATTAGCCTCGCGCCATCTTGAGAATGGTCGTTCCCCATGGAGGGCTTTTACTTGTCTGGCTACTAGATATGGATCTCCTATGGATAGTGTTGGTGAGACGGGGCGGGGGCCCACTCCCCAAGGAGGAGGAGCTCGTAACGGTTGTCATGCAATGCTAGTTGGTGGGTCACACTTAACTAAAATAATGATGTTGTATCCCCAAGGATTTGCCTCATGTATTTTAGGAACCGAAGCTAATCGGGAGTCATTGATTATTCGGTATGAGATACCTAGATAATAATGAATGAAGGGGATCATGGAAAGTTAGTCTTAATCCTAATTATGACCAACTTTGATCCGCACCAATCTAGGTGGTATTTGCACTCCCCAAGGAGGCATACCCCTGGGATTGGGATTCCGATGTATTCTGAATTTAGTGGTTATGAGGATTCCACATAAATTTGGTAGAATACTAAACCCTAATGTCATTTAAATTCATTAATTGTATGTATGGTTATGTGCTACAGTATTTCAAGTATGAATTCAAATACTTTCAATCCACTTGCGACCATCCTCAACCAGAATAAGTTGATGGAATCCAACTTTATAGACTGGAAAAGAACACTGGATATTATCCTGACAGCTTCAGGATGCAGATATGCCCTTATCATACCCCCTCTTCCTGAGCCTGAGCTTCATGCACCTCAGTATAAAAAGGACCTTTACACCGAATGGACAAAAGACAATGAGGTAGCCAAATGTTTTATACAGGCATCCATGTCTAGTGTTTTACAACACCAACATCAATCCTATAAGTCAGCATACGATATTATATCGAACTTAAAGGAGATGTTTGTGAAAGTGCAACTAGGTTCAATGAATAAGTCCTAGAGGGGGGGGTGAATAGGACAAAAGGAATTCTAATGCCAATCTTAAATTTATTAGCCTAATTTTTAATCTCAACTTGGAATAATAATCACACATAACAAAATAACTTGTATGAATTATAAGTTCAATGTGTGTGTGTTTAAATAATCAGAGAAACTCTAATTTGAAACAAGATAATAAGCACAAGAGATAAAAATGACACAAGAGATTTATAGTGGTTCAGTCACACAGACCTACATCCACTCTCAAGGGTCACACAGTCCCTTGGTTCCACTATAAAGAATCAAACTACACAAGTACTGATTCTAATTCAATTTTGTTACTGAGGTTCGATCACACAGATCTAATCCCCACACACAATTTTTAGAGTGGTTGACACATACAAATTCAATCCACTGTCACAAAGATATAAATTTGAATGAAGGGCGAAAACTTGCCTTTGATGAAGATCGAAAGTGTTCAAAGAAGTTTTTGACCGTGATCGAAGCTATTTACCTCTTCCAGCTAGCTTGGTGTTGATGATGAAACTCCCTTGAGATGCATAACCAAGTTGTAGAGGTTTGATTTCTAGGGCAGAAATGAGGGATACCTTTAAGGATTAGGATACCCTAGATTTGGCTTCTCAAAGCACACTCCTTAGAGTTAAGGAAGGCCTTGGATTTGCAAAGATAGGATCTAAGTGTGTTTGGAAGAAGCTTTGAGAGCTTGAGAAAGGTTTACAAGAATTTGGAATAAATTCTCTTCAAAATTGGACTCTCCATTGTTGAGAATGAGCTTCAAGTATTTATAGAAAAACTTCAACGGATAGTTCCAACGGTAACTTAAGATATGGTAGGGTGCACCTCACAGGAACACTATTAAATCCAACGGATAGTTCCAACAGTAACTTAAGACATGGTAGGGTGCATCTGACAGGAACACTATTAAATCCAACGGATAGTTCCAACGGTAACTTAAGACATGGTAGGGTGCACCTGATAAGAACACTATTCCTACGTTTGAAATTTGATAAAGACCCTGACATAAGCAAAGTTTTGGTGAAGCCTTATAAGAATCATGAGTATGAATATGAGGGAACTTTTGTAGAAAAATTATTAAAGAAATCAAAAGCACACCGGTTTTGACAGCTTAACATTTCTTTATTAATTTATTAAAACATTGTTTATTGTTAAGTTTCTATACATACTCATGTTTACTAAGCCTCAATGTGACCTGGTGTTATGATCATGTTGGATGCCTTCGGACAGGTGGAGTTAGGGGCATGGACTGCTAACCGCATGAGGTCAGCTGGCTGAAATCTGGGGTCATTTTTGAGTTTTAAACAAGCTCAAAAATATCATCTAAAACCTTTCAAAATAGCAATTTAGCCTGGGGTTTTTAGGGTCACTTAGGAGCATGGTTTCGGTCACAATTACCTGATCTTGGTTGGCACGGCTTGATGTTGATCTTTGACGAATCCTGGCCTTTCCAAAAGGCTTTGACAGTCCTCTTGAATTGAATCTTCTTTGAAGTACTTAAGAGACAATGTCTTCGAAACTCTTTGGCACGGAATTGACAATAAAAATAGTGCACATGAAAATGTGGCACTAACAATCTCCCCTTTTGTCAATTTTGTGACGAAACCAATTAAACTTATACATTTATAAAAGAAGAGACTTAACATACAATCATACATTATACACAAAGTTCATAAACTATAAACTTTTACATATGATTTTTAACAATAAAAGGATAAGGAAGCAGAAAGAATGAGTATTGATCTTCGTCATTTTTGCTTGAGAAGAATTTCCCTGTAGAAATACAACATTAATAGCACAGATTGGGAATCTTCTCCCTTGTTCGAATTAAAACAAGAAAAAGAAGTTTCTCCCCCTTTTTACCTGTTTCTCCCCCTTTGTACCTGCAACATATGAATTAAAACAAGAAAAAGAAGTTTCTCCCCCTCAACGAAGATTATTTCTCCCCCTTTTTGTTAGAAATTGACAAAGAGATGTATAAACTGAGAAAAACTTTGGAAACTAATGCAAAGATTAGAGAACAGAAGGTAGATAATCCATTTAAGCATAGATAATTAGATGGGCCTCGATTAGACAAGGCCGAGGGCATTCAAGTTCATCCCCCATAATTCTTACCGGGCCTAAGTGAGTGCAACCCAAATTCATGCACATCACCCGAGCCCCAGCCCACCCGAGCCAACCCGCAAAGAGATACACTCTGGAACCACCCATGTCCGACATAAACTGCAAAGGCTAGAGGCCTAGTTTTATCAACTGGATGCGGAAGGAGATTCAAATCCACTGGATGTCGTTGACAAACGAGAAAAATAGGGACATTCCGCAATTAATCTCACTGGCTTAGCTAAGTAGCTTTTGAAAATATGCATCCAGCATATTTTTAATCTGAACCAAGAAAGATTTGAAGATATGAAGGTTTGTCTTGTTCAAATTCCATCTCTATAAGAGCAGTCTTAGCTCTATCTAATTTGTATCAAATCTTCTTCTCGTCTCTGTAATCCATCAGCATTCTTATTCACAAAATTACAATGGCTCATCAATTTCCTTTTAGTACTTCTTGTGATCAGGAGATGAGGTATTCTTTACCTCAATCCCAAACTTTTTCTGCATCTGCTTTAGGTTCCATGATGCCAAGGCTACAAGAGAGAGATTTGGCTAATAAATCGGATCAAGATGCCATTTATGAGCTTGTGAGTCTTGGGACTCAATACTCATCATCCATTGTCTCATTTTCCGATCGGTTGCAGTCCAAAACCCGCACGAAAGAAAAGCTTATAGAGGAGATCGATGTACTGCAACAGCTTCTTCTCGAGTCTAACAGAAAAATAGTAGAATTAAAGCAACAGAATAAGGATTTAATATCCTTGCTTACCTCTTCAGTTCGATTGCCTAATCCTTTAGACAAGGATTGCATGAGGATCTATGAAAAGCAAAAGCATTTGAATGATGAGGCTAAAAGTCTCAAGTTTTTGTAAGACATTGAGAAGAATATACAATAAATATTCATGGTATGCATATCATTTTGATTTCTCTTCTAATATGCATAGTCTATTTTCTAGCAGGGGTTTTGTTAAAAAAATGTCTGCCAACTTATCGTGTGTGCCTGTGAATTCTAGTACAATATCACCCTTCTGCACATGATCTCTAAGAAAATGATATCTATTTTCAATATGCTTAGTCCTAGAATGGTGTATTGGGTTCTATGAAAGATTTATAGCACACAAGTTTAAAATCCTCAAGTTGTTGCTTCATGTAAAGAACTTGAGCACAATAACTACCTCCAGCAACATACTCTGCCTCAGCAGTAGATAGTGCAACAGAATTTTGCTTTTTACAGAACTATGAAATAAGTTCATGGCTTAAGAAATGATATGTTTTTATTTTTATTTTTTATTTTTTATTTTTTTTAATTAAACACATAAAAACAATTAAATGAAACTAACACATATAAAACAAATAAACAATAAGAAATTATTTAATAACACAAATACCAAGGGATTTTCTCATATTCTCAAATTTTGAAACATCCAATGGTTTTGTCAGAATATCTGCAAGTTGTTTCTCAGTAGAAATATGCTCCAAAACTATGACTCCATCTTCAACCAATTCTCTAATGAAATGATGTCTAATATCAATATGTTTAGTTCTAGAGTGTTGGACAGGATTTTTGGAAATATTGATAGCACTGGTGTTATCACAATACAAGTTCATGCTACATTGTTCAATACCATAGTCTTTGAGCATTTGTCTCATCCAAAGCATTTGAGTACAACCACTGCCAGCTGCTATATATTCTGCTTCAGCTGTAGATAAGGAGATGGATGATTGTTTCTTGCTATGCCAAGCAACAAGACAGTTTCCTAGGTAAAAACACCCACCGCTTGTAGATTTTCTATCATCCACATTTCCAGCCCAATCGGCGTCTGAGTATCCAGCAATGCAGGTAGATGAGTCATATGGATACCATAAGCCATATCCTAAAGTCCCTGAAACATATCTTATGATTCTTTTAACAGCTTTCAAATGAATTTCTTTGGGATCGGATTGATATCTGGCACAAGCTCCTACACTGAATGCTATATCAGGTCTACTGGCTGTAAGATATAATAAGCTGGCTATCATGCTCCTATACAGACTAGAATCAACACTCTTACCACTCGACTCTCTAGATAATTTGAGTGTTGTGCTCATGGGTGTGTTCATGTGCTTGGCTGAGTCTAATCCAAACCTTTTGATTAATTCTTTAGCATATTTGGTTTGGGAAATAAACAGTCCATTAGACAATTGTTTGACTTGTAACCCTAGAAAGAAATTAAGTTCACCAACCATACTCATTTCAAATTCAGATTTCATAAGATTAGCAAACTTTTCTGTGAGATCATTACAAGTAGAACCAAACACTATATCATCAACATAAATTTGAGCAATCAAAATATTATCATTGTTTGTTTGAATAAAGAGAGTTTTATTCACACTACCCCTTTCAAAGCTTTGATCAATTAAGAATTGAGTAAGCCTCTCATACCAAGCTCTAGGGGCTTGTTTGAGACCATAGAGAGCCTTTCTAAGATGATACACATGGTTAGGCTTCTTAGGGTCTTCAAACCCTTTGGGTTGCTCAACATAAACTTCTTCTTCCAAAATACCATTTAGAAATGCACTTTTGACATCCATTTGGTATAGTTTAAATTTCAAAGAACAAGCAATGGCAAGAAGGATTCTAATGGATTCAAGTCTAGCAACGGGAGCAAAAGTTTCTTCAAAATCAATTCCTTCAATTTGAGAGTACCCTTGAGCAACCAGCCTAGCCTTGTTTCTAACAATGGTACCATTTTCATCAAGTTTAGTTTTGTAAATCCACTTGGTACCTACCACATTTTTGTCATCTGGGCTAGGCACAAGATCCCAAACTTCATTTCTAGAAAATTGATTTAACTCTTCTTGCATGGCATTAATCCAATTATCATCGGAAAAAGCTTCATCAACATTTTTAGGTTCAAAAGTAGAAGTAAAACAAAGATAGCTAACAATGTTTTCTAATTGTCTTCTAGTTTTGACACCAGCCAAAGGATCTCCCAGAATTTGGTCCATAGAATGATGTTTCACATTTACCAAATCCTTAGAGATTGGAGACTCATCCAGTTTTTCAGTTGAGACATTTTTCTCATCATTATCAGGGTTTTCTTGATGACTGAAATCATTTAGTTTGTCATCAATGACTACATTTATGGATTCTTGAATGGCTCCCGTGTTTAAATTCAATACTCTATAGGCACGACTGTTTTGAGAATAGCCAATAAAGATGCCTTCATCACTTTTAGTATCAAATTTGCTCAAGTGTTCTCTGTCCTTGAGTATATAGCACTTGCTACCAAAAATTTTAAAGTAGCTAATGTTGGGCCTTCTCTCATGCCATAATTCATAAGCAGTTTTGTCCAAGCCAGTTCTCAAGTATACCATGTTTATGATGTGACAAGCTGTACTAACTGCTTCAGCCCATAGATCTCTAAGAACATTCTTTCCATGAAGCATAACTGTGGCCATTTCTTGTAAGACTCGATTATTTCTTTCAGCAATACCATTTTGTTGAGGAGTTTTAGGGGCAGAAAATTCATTGTGAATTCCATACTTATCACAATATTTTTCAAACTTTGTATTTTCAAATTCACCACCATGATCACTTCTTATTCGAGCAACTGCTCTTCCTTTTTCAACTTGGATCCTTTTCACAATCTTTTTAAATTCAGCATAAGCATCAGATTTTTCTCTTAGAAATGCAACCCAAGTGAATCTAGAATAATCATCAACAATAACAAGAAAGTATCATTTGCCCCCTTTACTCTCTTTCTTAGTTGGACCAACTAGGTCCATATGGAGAAGCTCTAGAGATCTAGAGGTCTTTAGAGACTTGGTCTTTTTGTGAGAGTTTCTTATTTGTTTACCTTTTTGACACTCTCCACAAACTGTTTTTGATTCTTTGCTGATTTTTGGAAGACCCTTAACATACTTGTTCAATTTGGATAGGTCTCTAAAGTACACATGTCCAAGTCTTTTATGCCATAGTTGAGCTTCATCAAGATGAGCAATGTGACAGGATGAACTGGATGATTCTTTGTGGTTACTAATAACATAACAGTTGTCACTGGTTCTAAGTCCTCTTAGAATAACCTTTCCATTTTTGGAAATCTCACAACCAAGACTACTAAAGTTAACAACATGATCTTTATCACATATTTGAGAAATACTTAGCAAGTTATGTTTCAAACCAACGACATACAAAACATTTTCAATAACAGGCATGTTAGGGACATTCAAAGTACCCTTACCAACAACTTTAGCAACTTTTCCATCACCAAAGGTGACAGTTCCACCCTCATATTCATTTAAAGACGAGAAATGTGCTCTATCCCCAGTCATGTGTCTAGAGCATCCACTATCTAGGTACCACAAGGATTGGTCAATAGCTTTAAGAGTTGTGTGAACAACTAGGCTTTTGTTCTTGGGAACCCATATGAATCTTTGGGTGACAGGGATTGCACTAGGACCTTGAGATTTAGCTTTGTTAGGATTTTGTTGGTGAAAAGATTTCTTAGAGTAGTTTTTAGTAGGTTTAACAGTTCTTGTATGATTGTGGAATTGCAACTTTAGAAGACCAATTTGTTTCATCAACATATTTAATTGTTGAGAGAATGAGTGATTGATAGAATTGTTTTGAAAAGAAGTCTTAGTCTGTTTATCTTTATAAGGGTTGACATAAGTTTTGGTGGACTGTCTTTTCATTTGTTTCATTTTGCACTCATACTTGTCATGTCCTTTGCTTCCACATGAATAACATGTAATTTCAGAATTGTTTTGACTACTGGAGGGAGCTTCTCCTTTCACAAATATAGTAGAAGCATTAGGTTTGGATTTGTCTTCTTTGTTGAATCCTAGCCCAGTTTTGTCTCTATGATATTTACCCATTTTAAAAAGTCTTTCAAAATTTTCTTCTCCATGGGTAAACGAATATTCATACTTCTCTTTGAACCATTTCAGACGAGTGACTTCATCCCTTAATTGAGTGTTTAATTCTTTTAGAGTTTCAACTTCTTTTTCATCTCTTTTGAATTTGATTAAATTTTCATTAGCAATTTGAAATTTAGAATTAACTTCTTTTAGTTCAGTTGCTAAGATATTCTTTTCATCAGTTAAGGTTTCAATTTTGTCTTTTAAGACTTTGTTCGTGGATTTTTGTTTGCTCATGGCATCAATCAATTTGCAGCTTTCCTTATAAAGTCTATCATATGAAACTTGAGGATCTTCATCTTCTTTTTCATCTTCTGAGCTGTCATAATCAGACTTAGACTCATTCCCAGATTTCTCAATATCAGTTGTTCCAGAATTTTCTGATAGCTCCGGTGATGGATCACACACTGTTCTGGCCATTAGTATAGTGTAATTTTCTGTCTCATCTTTGTGTGATTCATCTGAGTCTGATTCGGCTTCGGAAGAGTCATCCCATGTTGCCACAAGAGTCTTTTTCTTATCTTTCTTTTCAATTGGACACTCAGTAGATATGTGACCAAACTTTTGACAGTTATAGCATTTTACTTTTCTAGATTGATACTTAGAAGAGGAGCTGGCTTTGTTTTTACTTTTATCAAATGGTCTCTCCTTTCTATTAAACTTAGAAGTCTTTTTCTTAAATTGTCTTAAGAATCTTTTAGTAAGTAAAGCAACATCTTCATCATCACTTTCATTTTCATTTCCTGATTCTTCTTTAGAAGGAGATGGTTGGGAGACCTTCAAAGCTATAGATTTCTTCTCTTTGGATTTATTAGAAGCATTATTCATTTTCAAAACTTTGCCATCAGAAATTTGCTCATCGAGAGACCACATCTCATTAACGATAATCATAAGCTTTGTTCGAAAATCATCAAACATTTCATCTTCTCTCATTCTTAGAGATTCGAATTGGGAGGTTAGCATTTGGAGCTTGGCTCTTTTAACAATGGTGGTTCCTTCATAATTAGTTTCCAACAACTCCCAAGCTTGTTTAGATGTGGTACATGTCATAATCTTTTTGAATTGTTCAGCATTCATGGCACAGGTTATGCAATTCAAGGCCTTAGCATCATAGTCTCTCAAGGTTTTTTTACTAGCTGTCCATTTGCCCTTTGGAAGAGGCTTGACAGTGCCATCCTCAGCTGTGTAGGTAGGAGGGGACCATCCATCCTCCACAACATCCCATACCTCACCACAAATGGATTTGAGAAACACTGCCATACGGGCTTTCCAAAAGGCATAGTTAGTACCTTCAAACAATGGTGGTCTGTTTGTGGCACTACGTTCTGGATTAGACATTGGCACAAAGGAGAAGGAGAAGGATCAACTTCGGGTTGTAAGACCACAAGGGAGTAACCTCTCGGATACCAATTGAAAGTGCAACTAGGTTCAATGAATAAGTCCTATAGGGGGGGTGAATAGGACAAAAGGAATTCTAATGCCAATCTTAAACTTATTAGCCTAATTTTTAATCTCAACTTGGAATAATAATCACACATAACAAAATAACTTGTATGAATTATAAGTTCAATGTGTGTGTGTTTAAATAATCAGAGAAACTCTAATTTGAAACAAGATAATAAGCACAAGAGATAAAAATGACACAAGAGATTTATAGTGGTTCAGTCACACAGACCTACATCCACTCTCAAGGGTCACACAGTCCCTTGGTTCCACTATAAAGAATCAAACTACACAAGTACTGATTCTAATTCAATTTTGTTACTGAGGTTCGATCACACAGATCTAATCCCCACACACAATTTTTAGAGTGGTTGACACATACAGATTCAATCCACTGTCACAAAGATATAAATTTGAATGAAGGGCGAACACTTGCCTTTGATGAAGATCGAAAGTGTTCGAAGAAGCTTTTGACCGTGATCGAAGCTCTTTACCTCTTCCAGCTAGCTTGGTGTTGATGATGAAACTCCTTTGAGATGCATAACCAAGTTGTAGAGGTTTGATTTCTAGGGCAGAAATGAGGGATACCTTTAAGGATTAGGATACCCTAGATTTGGCTTCTCAAAGCACACTCCTTAGAGTTAAGGAAGGCCTTGGATTTGCAAAGATAGGATCTAAGTGTGTTTGGAAGAAGCTTTGAGAGCTTGAGAAAGGTTTACAAGAATTTGGAATAAATGCTCTTCAAAATTGGACTCTCCATTGTTGAGAATGAGCTTCAAGTATTTATAGAAAAACTTCAACGGATAGTTCCAACGGTAACTTAAGATATGGTAGGGTGCACCTGACAGGAACACTATTAAATCCAACGGATAGTTCCAACAGTAACTTAAGACATGGTAGGGTGCATCTGACAGGAACACTATTAAATCCAACGGATAGTTCCAACGGTAACTTAAGACATGGTAGGGTGCACCTGATAAGAACACTATTCCTACGTTTGAAATTTGATAAAGACCCTGACATAAGCAAAGTTTTGGTGAGGCCTTATAAGAATCTTGAGTATGAATATGAGGGAACTTTTGTAGAAAAATTATTAAAGAAATCAAAAGCACACCGGTTTTGACAGCTTAACATTTCTTTATTAATTTATTAAAACATTGTTTATTGTTAAGTTTCTATACATACTCATGTTTACTAAGCCTCAATGTGACCTGGTGTTATGATCATGTTGGATGCCTTCGGACAGGTGGAGTTAGGGGCATGGACTGCTAACCGCATGAGGTCAACTGGCTGAAATCTGGGGTCATTTTTGAGTTTTAAACAAGCTCAAAAATATCATCTAAAACCTTTCAAAATAGCAATTTAGCCTGGGGTTTTTAGGGTCACTTAGGAGCATGGTTTCGGTCACAATTACCTGATCTTGGTTGGCACGGCTTGATGTTGATCTTTGACGAATCCTGGCCTTTCCAAAAGGCTTTGACAGTCCTCTTCAATTGAATCTTCTTTGAAGTACTTAAGAGACAATGTCTTCAGAACTCTTTGGCACGGAATTGACAATAAAAATAGTGCACATGAAAATGTGGCACTAACAGTTTGCGGACCAGGTTAGACCTACTAGGCAAGCTGCTATGAAGGTGCTGATAAACACTAAGATGACTGAGGGAACCCCAGTACAAAAACATTTGTTGAAAATGAGTCTCGCACTAAATGAGTTAGATGTACTGGGTGTTACGATTGATAAAGAATCGCAGATCGACATGATCCTTCAATCACTACCGGATTCTTTCAATCATTTCGAGATCAATTATAATAAATTGGAAATGACTATAGCTAAGTTGTCTCGCCAGCTGGTAGTGGCTGAGGAAATCATGAAGAAAGAGAAAAATTCCCTCATGACAGAAAAGTCATTTGCTAGGACCAAGCCGAAAGGCAAAGACCAAGATAGCAAGAAGAAATCAGTCATCAAGGGTCCTAAGGTGGAGAATGGTTCTACTTGTAGTATGGCCAAGGGTAAGGGTACGGGAGTAAAAGGAAAGTGTTTCCATTGTGGTAAGATAGGACATTGGAAAAGGAATTGTCTAGAATATCTGTCTAAGAAGAAGACCTCAGGTATAATTGAGTCACTTGTTTCTGAAGTTAGTTTTACAACTGGTACTTCAGAATCTTGGTGTATGGACTCCAGGGCAACTGATCACATATGTAATTCGTTGCAGGGGGTTCAGGGAAACCAGGAGGTTCAGTGACAGAGAAATCATTGTCAACCTAGGTTCTGATGCTAAAGCAGAGGTTGTTTCAGTGAGAGTTATTACATTATGTTTTTCAAATGATATATTGGTTTTGTCAGACACGTTATATGTACCGTCTTTATGGCGGAATTCAATTTCAGTTTCTAGTATGGTGAATAAGAGGTATTCTATTACTCTTGGTACTGAAATTGTCATAAAGAGATATGGTATTTTTATGTATTCTGACAAGGTAATCAATGGAATTTATTTGTTAATCCCACAATGTATGAGATACATGATACTGAAACAATTAATAGACCATTTATAAAGAAGAAATCATCTTCATCTGATCCAATAAAACTTTGGCACTTGAGGCTAGGTCATATAAACCTAAATAGGATTGACAGGCTAGTGAAAGATGGTATCTTACCTTCATTGGTGGTAGAACCAATTCCTGTCTACGAGTCCTGTCTGGAAGGTAAAATGACCAAAAGGCCCTTTTTTCATCAAAGGGCAAAAGGGCCAAAGATTTGTTGGAATTAGTGTATACTGATGTGTGTGGACCCATTAATATCAGGGCTAGAGGAGGATATCTCTTCGCTGATTTTATGGGACACTTATCAGAAAATGGGATTTTATCCAAGTTGTCTACTCCTGGTATGCCTCAACAGGACGGAGTTGCAGAAAGAAGGAACCAGACTCTTTTAGATATGATCAGATCTATACTGAGTTTCTCAGGATTACCTATATCCTTTTAGGGATACACCTTGGATACTGCGATGTACATACTTAACCTCGTACCATTTAAGTCTATACCTAAGACTCCCCGGGAGTTGTGGTCCGGGCGAAAGCCTGGTCTACAACATTTACACATTTGGGGTTGTCTGGCACATGTGCTAAAGGTTAAGACGGATCAGTTGGAAACGAAGTTGGAAGTATGCACTTTTGTAGGATATCCTAAATGAACTAAAGGTTGGTTATTCTATAATCCCAGAGAGTAGAAAGTGATGGTGAGCACTAATGCGGCTTTTCTGGTGGAAGATTATATGATAGACCGGAAACCTTTAGAAAAAGGTGATTTTGGAAGAAATTCAAGAGCAAACAATTCTAAATCCTAGTATGGCCGAACCTAAGGAAGAAGCGCCCTTACCTAACCCAGTAATTACACCAGTGCCTTGTCATAGTGGGAGCATAGTCAGGTCCCCTGACAGGTTCTCGTTCTTGGGAGAGTCTTACAAGGCAGTCCCGAAAGAACCGGAACATGATCCCTGTAACTATGATGAAGCAATTAATGACATAGATTCAGGACGTTGGCAAGATGCTATGAAAGCTGAGATGGAGTCTATGTACTCTAATCAGGTCTGGACATTAGTGGACTTGCCTGCCAATATCAAACTTATTGGATGCAAGTGAGTCTACAAGAGAAACAAAAGACCAGATGGAAGAGTTGAGACCTTTAAAGGTCAGGCTTGTTGCGAAAGGATATACTCAGAAAGAAGATATCGATTATGAGGAAACCTTCTCGCCGGTAGTCATGCTCAAGTCCATCCGGATACTCTTATCCATAGCAGGTCATCTCGATTATGAGATTTGGCAAATGGATGTCAAGACGGCGTTTCTCAGCGACCATCTTGAGGAAGACATTTATATGATGCAGCCAGACGGTTTTATAGCTAAACAACCAAAAGCAAAGAGTTTACAAGCTGCAGAAGTCCATTTATGGACTGAAGCAGGTATCCCGAACCTAGAACATTCATTTTGACTAAGAAATCAAGTCAGTTGATTTTTGTCAAAATCCAGATAAGTCATCGGTGTACATGAAAAGTAAAGGAGGCAGGGTAATTTTTCTAGTCGACGACATCCTTCTCCTAGAGAGTGGTATATGGATGTTGTCAACAGTAAAAGGTTTAGTTGGCTAAGACTTTTGATATGAAGGACATGGGAGAAGCCAATCGCATCCTAGGGATCAAACTCCATTGAGACCGGATAAATAGGATGATAGGCTTATCACAATATGCATACATAGATAAGGTACTCGTATGGTTTGTTATGCAAGACTCCAAGAAGGGTTTTACACCTTTCAGGCATGGAGTGCACCTTTCCAAGAATCAGTGTCCCAAGACACCTTTGGAAAAGGAGCAGATGAGGTAGATACCATACGCTTCGGGTGTTGGTAGCCTCATGTATGCTATGCTATATACTATACCGGATATCTGTCATGCATTGGGCTTAGTCAGCAGATATCAGTCTAACCCAAGTCCTAACCATTGGACTGTTGTAAGATGTGTTCTCAAATCCTTGAGAAGGACTAGAGATTACATGTTGTTTTATGGCAATAATGAGTTGATTCCAGTCGGTTACACATATTCTGACTTCATGTCAGATAAGGATTCCAAGATATCAACTTTTGGGTATGTGTTTATGCTATAGCAGCTTGAGAAGCAACTAAAGAAGCAGATTGGCTCAAAATATTCCTTATGGAACTTGGAGTGGTATTTTTGGCAAGACAGCCGCTCACAGTTTACTGTGATAACAGCAGGGCAGTCGATAAGTCCAAGGAACCAAGGAGCCAAAAACATGTACAAAGGTAGTTACACATGGTCAGAGAGATTGTGCAAAGAGGTGATACTGCTATCACCTAGATAGACTCTGCAGACAATCTGGGAGAATCCCTTTACTAAGCCTTTGACTACCAAAGTTTTTGACCAACATGTAGATGGGATGGGCATGAGATGCAACCCTGACTGGCATTGAGCCCAAGTGGGAGATTGTTAGTTTTATGGTCTCAATACCAGTATATGATGAATAAATTGATTAATTTCTTTATTTATCAATATATATTATTGATTTCCTTTCATGAGATGAATGGTGTTTTATTACTTGTTTGCACATAACTAATACGAATGACACAATGGTTCATGAGATGAACCGGAGTCCACAAGTATACTAGATGTAATACATGTGTATGGATGAGATCCACATACAGGAGATATGTATTGTAAATCTTATATTTAAATATCTTCACAACCAGTGATGAGATTGGCCATCTCATCTGACAAGGTTGCAACACTTTGATCACTATGAGATAGTGTGATTTGTCTCGATCATCAGAATGTAAGATTCTGGATCATGGTGCTGGTACATTGGATGTATTGAAGGACCATGAGAAGCACCTTATATACGCTGTCTTTACTTTAAGGTCTGCTCTCATAATTCCCTAGCAATAGGCTCATAATCCTGAGACATTAATGAACTCAAGTTTTTATCTATGCATTTGCTTTGAGTCACCAATGAGTGAGGCTAATTGTAGGTCAACACCTCGGTGATTTGGGTATGTGGTAGTAGAGCTGTGGGAACATTCAATGGTCAAGATGGAATCTATCATTAATATCCCCTTGTGCCAATTAATGGATTTATCATTGCTAAGTGCGCACCCATTGAAAAGTCCTTGGGATCCTAACCCTAGAGGGGGGGGGGTGAATAGGGTGTGCTACAACTATGACCAATTTTGATTAATTTAACTTCTTAACATAAACTAGTCACATGTGATGAAATTAACCAAACAAGATGCGGAAGCTAATAAATGAATCACCACAAGCAAGCACCACAACACCAAGATTTATAGTGGTTCGGCCTCAATGCCTACGTCCACTACCGGCTTGTGATCCAATCACCTCACCGGATTTCCACTATTTATGCTTTTTACTAGGCTAAGCAATAACCCTTACAATGTTGTTTTTCTAGGCTAAACAACAACCTCTCAATGTGCTTTTCTAGGCTAAGCAATAACCTTTACAAAATGCTTTTCTTAGGCTAAGCAATAACCTTACAAGATGCTTTTCTTAGGCTAAGCAATAACCTTTACAAATAAAGATTTCTCTAAGAAAGTGTCTTCACAAAAGATCACTCTAAGAGATACAAATTAAGCTCAATGAAAATGCCTCTTAAATAGGCTAATATGAAAGTTTAAAACAAACTCACACAAACACTATATGAATGCAAAGATGAATGCTCATGATGTGTGTGTGTGATAACTTCAATCAAGTTTAAAAAGAAGGCTTATTCAAATGTATGCTCAAAGCATTTCAAAGTTTAAGGCACATAAAAGATTTGATTGAAGTTTAATGCAAATCACATGTATGTAAAATAACTTGTTAATGATATGAAAATCAAAGAATCACAAGTTGTATGAAAATGACTAACTTAGAACATGTGATGCATGTGCAATGTTGTTTTCAAAACCAAATTAATTTTACTAATGTTTAAATGAATGAAAACAACAAGTTATGTTTCAACCAAGAAAATGAATCATGCTATATAAAGGAAATCAAAGATTTAGGCTAAGCATGATTAAGAAGATTTAACAACAACTTGGATGAAAACAAAGTGAGGAATCCAATCTTAATTACATCAAAGATTAAGAGAAGAAAGGATTCATCACATCATAGTTAACATGCACAAAATCAATTACCAATAACTTAAACAAAGCATGTAAACTATGTTTTAGAAAGGTAGAGCTTACTTGGTGGTTTAACTCATTAATCCAAGCTTTAGCTCTCCTAATGACCCTCTAGCCTTTCCAACTTCATCCCCTTTCTTTGGCTCCAAAATGGTCTCAAAAGTTCATGGTTCAAGCCTTGAAAAAGGTTGGAAATGAATGGACTTTATAGCCAAAAAGTGCCCAACGGCTAGTCCTCGGTCGACCTGCAAAGAGGCCTCGGTCGACCATGAACACACAACGGTAAAAAAATTGACCAGCTTGAATAACATGTTTTAGATCAATCTAAGATGATTAAAAACATGAAACACAAAGAGCCTAAAATGATTCGAAACTTTAAATCCAAAGGCTAGCTTGATTTCTAAAAACTCTTTTCAAATGAGAATGCATACAAAACTGATTCTGAAAATGATGAATGTATGCAAGACACAAACCTAAATTCTCAATATGATTTCTCAAAAGTAATGCACAAAGAATTAGGTTTTCAAAAGAGTTTGGATTCTAAAACCAATGCATCCAAGTATAAAAACAAAACATGCATAAAACAATACTTTTACAAATCTTAAAAGCAATGCATGTATAAAACCAGATTTCAAGGTTTTCTAAAACAATGCAAGAGTGTAAATTCAAATGATATGAATATGTTAATGCATCCATCAAATTGCAAATACAAAATCCCTAACACCCATTCCAATTAAGAGTTAATTGGATCGGTACCAAATGATCATTATAATTGATTGGGGCTCAAGGATAATAAGATATGGATCTAATTTGGTGGACAGGTCCAATTGATCCATGGATATAGATGGAGGGGCCTACTTGTGGTAATGTGGAAGTTTAGGGTCTTCATTGTAATTTATTCCTAAGACTGGAGTGCAATTGCATTTATATAGTGGAGTTATTTGCAATTAACTGTGGGCCCGGATTACACATGAGATGTGGGGTCACGTGTCCCAGTTGGAGCCAGCTTTCTAAGGAATCCCTAGTGGTCCCCACGCTAGCCCAAGCTATTAGAAAGATACTAATTATAGTAGAACTCTAAAAGGAAATAGAAAATAACTATTTCTATTTGAAGCGAGACTTCTAATAGTGGTAATAGTAAGTTACTAATTATTAATGGAAGTAAGACTTCTATTTTAATTAGTAAAAGAGGAAGTTACTAATCATATTTGAAGTAAGACTTCTAATTGTGATTTAGTAAGCAACTAATTGTAGTGGAAGTAAGACTTCTTTTTCAATTAGTAAGAGGAGGTGGCTTCAATGCTATAAAAGGAGAAGAGGAGAGCCCTTGGACGTCCCCAATGTTAATCCACCTAGGGATTCACGCCCATAATTACTCTTCCTCTCTTTGTGCAAGTGGTTGCACATCTTCTCCCTCTTCTAGTTCTCTTCTAGTTTCCTCTAGGGTTTTTCTCTTGGAGATTCCACCATCTTCTTGAGAAAAGAGAATCTGATACGGGTCATAGCGTGGAAGATCAAAAGGTGTTGGAGATTCTAGTTTGATTAGTGAAGGTGTTCATCATCCAAGAAAGAATTCAACTTCTCCATTAGAGCACTACATAGCTCCAAAGGTATAATCTACATCCTTGTATGTTGTAGATTTCGTGGTTGCATTTTAGATGTTATTTTCTATCTTCTAGATAGGTTGTGTTGCTGTACATGGCTTATGAGTTTGAGGGATTGCATCCTGGATTGGGTTTATTGCCTTCTAGATAATTGATCCCTACATCAAGTGGGTCAAAATTTTTTGAAACCTATGTGAGAACCCGACCCCTAATCTCTTGGATTAGTGTTGTTTTAATTGTGGATTAGTTTCTTTTAGTGGGATTAGTATTTGTTGGGTTGAGTTTGTGAGCTAGAATGGGTTTTCTTCTAGTTTTGGGCTTTTGAGTGCTTTGGTAGCTTGTGGGGCCCTTTGGGGGTTCCCTTTTCGGCTTTGTATTTACTTGTGAGGTTTTCCCGATTGGTTTCGTATTGTGTTTTTGGCCCGTTGCATTCATCTTGAAGAATCCTACAACTTTCATGTTGATCTCGTATCCATTTGAGAACCCGAAAACCGATTTCTTGGCCTTGAGGGCAAAACAGTCTTTTCACACCAAATCTGTACCCAAAACTCGATGTTCTCGAAATCCGTGAAACATACACTTTTTGGAAACTAGATATTTCGACGATCATTTCTTCCTTCTTCGTCGAATCCATCCGAAGTCCCGATAGAGATGATTTCAGCCACCCAAGTTCTTTAAGTTGTGGGACCCCTTCTCACTTGCTATAAGAGAACCCACCTCCCTTCTTCCCCATCTTCATTTCCAGCACAAATCAGCAACTATTGAGCCTAGGGTTCCTTGTGCTCTCTTCTTCTTCTTGCTTCTTCATCTCCAAGCCACACCAATAGTCCATCAATCAAGAAATGGAGACCACCAATCTCTTCCTCTCCTTGCAAGTTTCACCTTAATACCATTTGTGAAGAGAACCCTCCATCACAAGGCTTCCATTGAGCTTACTCTTGCCATTAGAGGACCTTCCAAGTAAGTGATTCTTCCCATCTCCTAGAGTAGTGTCCCTCTAGCTCTTGAGAAGCTCCATTTGTATTATTGAAAGCTCTTTCATTTTCATTCTTTGTGTAACCCATTTTAGGGTTGTTTTTGGGGGTTTTTGTAGAGATTGTTCATCTTGAGCTTAAGAAGTGATTAGGAGCTTGATTTGCTAGATTGGAACCCAAGGCAAGTGGATGAATGGATGGTTTTAATGTTATCAAAGTTTTATGAGAATTCCTAAATTTATTACTTGTTCTTGATAATTTGATATAAGCTTCACATATGCTTCTTGCTATAGTTCTATTGATTTCGAAAATGCATATTATGGGTCTTGCTCTCTTGATTAAATCTCTTGGAAATTATGCATTTCATTTGATCAAGTTTACTCATATGGTTTTATAAGGAATAGGATTGGTTTGGCTATTCATGGTTATGTTTATGAGCTACATTGATTTGAAAATGATACTCATTTATAGAGTTGTGCTAAAACATCCTTGGTTATGGAAATGTGATCAATAGACCTTGTTTATCTATAAATGTTGACTCAAATGAACCCTTGTCTATGATGGGAACTCCTCTCCTTGTTTGGGGATTGAATGTGAAGAAAGAGGTTGGATTTAATGATTCATTGAAGTCTTGATGGGAGTTTTATTGTAATTAGAATGTTGTTGAAGTAAGGAAAAACTCATTTGTATAAGTGTTGGAAAGGAAAAAGGAAGAGAAAGAAGGGAACTGAACTGCCAGAATTCAGTTTCTGGACAGTTCGCTCGAGCGACCATGACAGTTCGCTCGAGCGACCTGTCCAGAAAGGGATACGGGCGTTCCAGCAGCCTGGTCACTCGAACGCATTTAAATAACCGCTCGAACGATGAGTTCGCTCGAGCGAACTCCCAGATTCGCTCGAGCGATGCGGTCAGCCTAGCCTGATGCGCGGGTACAGAAATTTGAGTCCAGTGGGTTTTGAGGTTTATTTTCTTCTTGGACCTTGGCTAACCTCCTCGAACTCACTCGACCATATGTGAGAGCGTCTTGAGCCGATGCTCTTCACGGTTGGTTCGGTAGCATCGAAGTTCAATACATTTCAATCTTGAACGGGATGGAACGACGCGATATCTTCATTATATCTAAACACAAGTCTTTCCCTTGGTTATCGCGAATTCTATTCCTTTCGGTGACTGAATAGGTTGCTCGATGTTTCCGAATTAATGTCATACCTAGGATGGATCGTTTATAATCTTGATTCTTGCTATTGTAACATCTAGTATTACCCATAAGCTCATTTTAAGTTTGGAAAAATAGTAAAAGTGCATAAGGAGCCCGGAATGTCTTCTAACTCAAGGAGTACCAAGTAATTGTCATAATCGACATACGGGACCCCTATCCACTTAAATAGATCTTGAAACCGATATGTCTACCCGAAATTTTCATAGTTCATTGTTTCACCTCTTGTCCCGAGATTTGCATTACATGACTTGTTTTCCCGAAAGCATTGAAGTTACATTAGTAACAGTTACTTGTCCCGAAATGTATTGCCCGATATGATATGACAGTGTGCCCTTGAGTACCCCCGTTTACCCGTTTATTTACGTGCCCTTGAGCACCCCCGTTTACCCGTTTATTTACGTGCCCTTGAGCACCCCCGTTTACCCGTTTATTTACTGTACTTGATTACTTGCATATGTCTCGATTGGTTTTAACCTATGAGTCGGCATCACTAAGCTTGGATACCTTGTCAGTCTGATCCACTGACTTGGAAATCCCTCTCCCGTCCCGCCAGCTGCAGTTTGGATCCCGATACCCGGTTATTGCCGTGGTCCCGTCCCGATACCCGGTTCGCTACCGTGGTCCCGTTCCCGTATATTTATTATTGTATATGATTTACGTTGAGTCTCCTCACCTTGTGTGACTGAGACCAACGTCCCGCTCTTGTCACTTCGGTGATAGAGGACTTAGCTTCTTGTGATTGCCATCTTGCCAGTTCCCGATTCCTTGGACACCCGACATGGTTTATATTGCTTACTTGTTTTCAGTTAAATGATTCATTGCTTTTATGAAAGTTGTTATTTAGATAAGTGTTAATGCTCTCTATTGTAAATTCAGTCACTATTATATTGTTTTATGTCCTTTGCATACGTACATGTTTTACATGAATGCCGGTTGGGTGAATACCCGTGCTTTCACACATGTTTCTAACGATCGATGGTTTTACTAGAGTTATATGATTACACATGTTTGAAAATGAATACCCGAGTTATTAAATGTCCATGCTTTGGAATGCGTTTTAAACGACACTCGTTTTGTTAGATCCCGATGTTTATACATGTTTTAAGTGAATACCCGAATTGTTAAATATCCGTGCCTTGTTTTAAATGACATTTGGCTGGTGAGATTCCTATGTTTATACCGTCTTAAATGATTACCCGATTTGTCAAATATCCATGGTTTGAAATATGTTTTAGATGACACTTGTTTTGCCAGATTCCTATGTTTATACCTGTTTTTAAATGAATACCCGAATTGTTAAAATATCCATACTTTGGAATAGGTTTAAATGAACATTAGTCTTGTTGGATTTCTTTGGTTACACCTGTTTTAAACGATACCCGATTTATTAAATATCCATACTTCTACATAGGTTTCAAATGGACATTGGTTTTGGCTAGACTGCTATGAATACCTGGTTTGTTGTATACTTGTGTTTTTACTTAAGTTTCAAATGAACGTTGTTTTGCCATACCGCTATATTTATACATGTTTTAGACGAATACCCGATTGTCAAATATCTATGATCATAGATGATGTAAATGAATACATGTTTTATTAGATGTTCATGTTTTAACCATGCTTGAAATGAATACAAGTTTTTCCCGAGATTCCCGACTTTGCACCGGTATAATTATATGCAGCATTTCGAGCAAATAGCATGATTTATCATTTGTATTATTATTCGCTATATTGTAATCTTTTCATCCACCTGCCAGACCGTCGTGTCTGACCCACTACTTTTGGTACTCAGGTTCAGATTTCTTCGCCCCGAGTTGAGTGCTTTGTTGGCTGTAGAGCCATGCTTTGCAGGTTAGTTTGTCGGCTATGTCATGTAGACATTGAGCTTGACATCGGAGCTACGTCACATTTGGGGTAGTAGTTTATAGCTTCTTGTTGTATGGCTTTTGTTAGCCTTTTTCCTTGGGATTCTTAATTAATGTACATTGATAATTGTAACTTGAATATATTGGGAATGTAATATCCTGTTACTGTCAGCTCTGTAAATTATTGTGATGGTTACTCCAGTCTGGTATGATTCTTGATATAATAGCTATGGGCTAAAGGTTGAGTGCGACACGGAATCCGATGGCCACGGACTTCGGGTCGTAACGCCACAAATGCTTCCGCAAAATATTCAGAACGTGTTGTCTTCACACACGCGGATCCTGGGAGAAGTAAAATACATTTATGCTTAATCCCATTTCCCGCCCCCGAGGTTTCGATTCGGGGGCGTGACAACCTATCTGGAAGGCCCACCTATATTCCAACAGTATACTGCCCCACCGCCCGGCTACGCCAGCGGGGAGGATCCTCCTCGGTAGATAACCCATCCTCGATCCCATCTGTACCATATCATTCCAAAAATCCCAAAAAAATAGAAAACCCAAAAAACCCAAAAAAATTAGAGAATAGAAAACCCAAAAACATAGGAACAGTAGGAGTAGAAGACTTTAGTCATCATCAGAATGTGGGAAACCTAAGGCGATGGAAGATACCACCGGTAGAACAGTCTCGACTAGAGGAAATTATGACCAACATCAATAAGTTAGGCTGCGAATCTCTACCTGTCGTTTCAGAGCCCAAGCCTTCCACAGAACATGCAAATATTAATGATGAAATGGGTGTTTATGAACTAGTGGACGCCGAAGAAGGGGATGATGAAGTCTCTGAGGAATTTAGGAGAGTAATCAAGAAGTTTGATGAGGAAACACAAGCAGCTGCTGAAAAGACGAAAGAGATAAACCTGGGGACGGAAGAGAGACCCAAACAAGTCCAAATCAGTGCATGCCTGGAACCTAACGAAGAGAGTAAGATCCTTGAAGTCCTAAGAGAATACCAAGACGTGTTCGCATCAAATTATAACGACATGCCCGGACTTGCACCCGACCTGGTAGAACATAGGATCCCATTAGAGGAAAATGCTAGACCTGTCAAGCAAAAGTTGAGAAGAATGCTCCCCGATGTTGCGCTTGTTAGACCCCGACCCAGACCTTTACGATTAGTGTACGATTAGTATGTGTTTAGTCCTAAGTGAGTTTAGTCTTGGACATAGCTTTGGGAATTTTGAGAACGTTTAGTATTAATTAGACACACTCAAGAAGGCCTGAGTGCACGTGTGAGCTTGGGAAGATCGTATCGGTTTCCGTGTGATTGTGATTTTGACTTCATTTGAATGAGTTTTTCTATGTGTTACAATTTTCGTTTTAAGCCCATTCATGTTTGAAGCCCAAAAACCCATGTTTTGGCCCAAAGAGGGTAAAATTGTCTTTCTTGCACAAATCTGGACACAATTTTCGAGATATCTAAACCATGTCAAAAATATACTTTTTGGAAACTAGATATTTCGACGATCGTTTTATTCTTCTTCGTCGAAGTCATCCGAGTCTCCCAAGATCGTGTTTTCGTCGTTCCAAAGTCAAGTCAGTTGGGCCCCACTTGCTAGTGCCTTGAGTAACTCATCTCTTTCCCCTCTTTGCTCTTTTCATTCATTTCCCCCAAAATCTCTGCAATCTCTTGAGCTAGGGCAAGGAAACCATTTTTTCTTCACCTTCTTCATCTTGCATGCTTTGGCTAGAGAGCTCCAAATAGAATTCCAAGCTTATCACCTTCTTCCTCTTCTTGCAAGCTTTCCATTGGTACCAATTTCTTGGAGCTTCTTGTGAGATAAGCCTTCATCTTCTTCATCTCTTCTTGTTTGGTCATTTTTAGGTAAGAGCTTCAATCCTTGTGTTTCATGAAGTCTTTTGGTTCCTTAAAGATCTTGTTTTTCATGTTTTCAAACCCTTTTGTTAATGAGTTCCTTGTTTCCATTTTGACTGAGTTTTGTGTGTTTTCTTTGGGTTTTGTAGTTCTTGAATAGCTTGAGTGAAGTGCTTAGAGAAGTATTTTAGCATTTGGGCAAGGCAAGTAATCTCTTTAGGAAATGATGCATGTGTATTTTGATTTCATCATATTTTAGTAACTTGTGCATTTATCTTGTTTATGAGCTTCATGAGTTTGTTTTCTTTGATTTGGATGGATGGAATGATGGAATGAACCCTGGGTGAGCATGGAGGCTCAAGGGATGATATATGATTGATTGATGAGAAGAAGGAGAGAAATGTAGCAAAAGTTGTGAAAAAGGAAGGCATTTATGCACTCTGCGAGTTCAGGCAGAAGCCGATTCGCTCGAGCGACCCTTGGGTCCGCTCGAGCGACCAAGCCTCTGTTTGGTCCGAGTGCAGACAGAGAGCTGTCCGCACGAGCGAACTGCCCTCTGTATAATCTAGAGCAAGGCAGAGAGTCGTCCGTTCGAACGCACTTATTATCCGCTCGAACGAACTGTCTCGCTCGAGCGAAGTGTCATTGCCTTACAAGGTTCGCTCGAGCGAACCTGCCAGAGTCAGGAAGAAGAATTTATTTCTTTTCTGTATTTTCTCAAGGTCGAAAACTAGACTATGTTAGGGGTTTTGACTTGACATTGTGTAAATGGGACTTCGAAATGCAACCCAACTTCGGGGACACCAATTCTTATACATTCCGACATTTGGAGTCTTAATTACACAAAGGTCAATTAGTAGCCTTAACACATGCTTGTCAGATTTCGTGTTTGAATTCCGTTTTGGTACGATAAGTACCCTCATGTACTAGTTTTGGAATGTCAAGTATAAGCTTGTTTTGAAGGTCCGTTTCAAGAAAAAGGGGATCACTTCCTAAGCATGTTATGCATATTAATTATGCCTCTTTGCTAGTCGTGTTCGTCGTGTTTTGATAAGTGTTTTCCCCCCTTTTTTTTATCTCGGCATGCTTTGATCGTGTTCCACGTGTTTTGTGCATTCATGAATTAAGTAAACACCACTGAGCTTAGACTGCCCTTTCGGTTTGATCCACTATCTGGGGGTCTTTAAACATGTGGACTGTCTGCAGACTGGTCGTGTATTTATTACACATCATGCGTGTCCGGTTCCGCGGCCGGAATTCCCGTCTTTGTGGGAAATCGTGTCATGCTTTTATTATGTATATCGTGTTTGTCGTGCGTGCTTGCTCTTTTCATTATATAAATGATAGAGAAAGGATGGGCTCTTTGTGGATAGTAACTGTTCATGATATATTTTATGTATTCATGCTAGTTTGTTTCGGTATTTCAGCTTTGTTCGCATTCTTGAAAATGTACCTCAGTTTTGATAGTATTTCATATCAAGGATTTGCTTATATGTTTTCTCTAAAAGTTATTGTTCATGTTCATGCCTAAATTGATTACCTGCCAAATCGTCGTGTTTGACCCTTGTTTGTTGGTGCCCATGTGCAGGAGACGTTACCTTTGAGGAGGAGCGTCAGGAGGAGGCTTGTGAGCCAACCCCTGTGAGAGAGTGGCAGCCCGACGATGTCATCTAGACGTCGGGCGGGTTCTCGAGTTTCGTCACCTTTTGTCTTGGGGTTTCTTTTGCTATATTTTGATAATAGTATTGGCCTCTGTTGGCCTCTTATGGAATTGTAACTTAACTTACTGTTGTTTAGTCTTATAACTTGAATATTAATGGGAATGCCATGTTAGTTTCTTTCTTTGATACTATGCCTTGTGATCACTTGTTATGGCACCTAAATGTTTTGTTGGTGCTCATCTTGATGTGTTTTGCTACACGCTTCCGCATACTTGTACGTGTGAGCCAGATTCCGCTTGTCCTTGGGAATCCTCACCGCGGGAACCTGTGGGAAAGTATCATCTACTGCGTCGCGGGCCCGGGATCCGTTCCGGGGTCGCGACGGGACTGGTATCAGAGCGAGACATGTTTCAGGCACTTAAAAGAAACTAGAAAGGTCTTAGGAACGTGGCGAGAATTCGTGAGTTCGATAGATTCGTTCGTATAGGATCTTAGAAACCCTTGTACTATGATTTTGTGTTCTAACTCTTTGTTTTACAGCAATATGCCTCCAAGAAAAGCTCCAAATCATCATGCTTCAGGCAGTAATCATAATGAGTCAGATGCATCCGACACACCTACAGCCACACAGTTTCAAGAACTTATGCAAGCCATAATAGCACAACAAAGGCAGGCTAATGAGAACCAAGCAAGGTTTCAAGAACAGTTGGCAAGGAAGGATGATGAAATGGCACAAGTCCAAAGGCAGTTGTTAGAAGTTCTCCAGAACAGGAATGTAGCACCACCCGTAGGTCCACAGATTGTTATTCAGAATAGGGATCCTGACCCTAATGCTCTGTTTGAGAAGTTTAGGAAGAGAGCACCTAAAGAATTTTCGGGCAATGAGGACCCGTTGGTTGCAGATGACTGGCTAGTCAATACGGAGAAGATCATCGATGTCTTCATGTGCACGGGAGTACAGAAAGTCAACCTCGCAGCTTCCTTATTCTATGGGCTTGCAGACCGGTGGTGGCAAACAGTCAAGGATCCATATGTAGTGATGGCAGATGAAGAGGCATGGGTAGCTTTCAAGATACAGTTTCAGGATAAATATATTCCCTCTCATGTCAAGAGGCAGAAGGCTATTGAGTTCCAGCAGCTTAAGCAGGGTAGCATGATGGTGCTAGACTATGTCACCAAATTTGAGAGACTGGCTAGATATGCTACCGAGCTGATTGATACGGAAAGGAAGAAGATAACCAAGTTCTTGGAAGGGTTGAATCCGATTATCATGAGAGATGTCATAGGAGTAGTTCCTCCAGCTACATATGATGAGGCAATCAAGCGGGCTTACACATTCGAAGATATTAACAACATGATTGTTCAGGACCGGAAATAGCAATATCAGCAGCAGAATCAGAGGCAACAGCAGGGCAAGAAGCCAAGGCAAGAGTAAGGTCATGTGAGGCAAGGTTGTGGCCATTGTGGAAAGAATCACGAGACACACGAATGTCGTAAGGCTATGGGTGCCTGTTTCAAGTGTGGGGCCATGAACCATGCAATCAAGGATTGCCCACTACTTCAGAATCAGGGGAACAGAAACCAGCAGCAGAGACAAGTAGCTCCTCAGAATCAAGCACCATTTAAGAATCAAGTCAGACCACCTCAGCAGCAGCAACAGGCTAGGCAACCAGCGCAGAATCAGAATGCTCGTCCTCCACAACAGAATAGGCATGCCCAAGGAAGGCAGAACCAAGTACCGAACAGACTACAGATGCATGGACGTTTGTATTATCTCAACCGTGCAGATGCTGAAGCTGCAGGAGACGTGGTAGAAGGTAAACTTCTTGTTTGTTGGGTAGAAGCCCAGATTTTATTTGATCCTGGATCCACACATTCCTTTGCATCTCCTAGTTTTGTTAAGTTGATTGATGCACCATGTAGTGAGTTGGATTACATTCTAGTAGTGACCACTCCAGTAGGAAAACAAGTTGTGTGTAGAACCCATTACCCTAGTTGTACAGTGTTGTTAGGAGATGTTAATTTACCAGCCAACCTCATAGTTTTGGACATGCATGATTTTGATGTCATTTTAGGCATGGATTGGTTAGAAACATATCATGCCACCATGGATTGTTTTAGTAAGACCATCACATTCAGATTCCAAGGAGCACAGGCAGAGTTGATATTTCAGGGGAACAGGAGAAAATCTCAGGCAGGGTTTATTTCAGTGTTGAAGGCAAGTAGATTAGTGCAGAGTGGATGTCAGGCATTTATTACGTTTATCACGGAGGATAAACAGTCCCAAGGGGTGGAGGATATCCCCATTGTATGTGAATTTCCGGACGTTTTTCCAAAAGAAATCTCGGGTTTACCACCGATTAGAGAAGTCGAGTTCACAATTGAGCTCCTTCCAGGGACAGCTCCAATCTCTATTGCACCATACAGGATGGCTCCAGCAGAAATGAGTGAGCTAAAGCTCCAATTGCAGGATTTGTTGAGCAAAGGCTTTATTAGGCCAAGTGTTTCACCGTGGGGAGCACCGGTGTTGTTTGTGAAGAAGAAGGATGAAAGTTTGAGGATGTGCATTGACTACAGGAAGTTGAACCATGTGACTGTGAAGAACAAGTATCCGTTGCCAAGGATAGACGAATTGTTTTACCAATTGCAAGGAGCAGCCTATTTTTCCAAGATAGAGTTGAGGTCAGGGTACCATCAGTTGAGAGTTAGAGACTCGGATGTTCAGAAGACAGCCTTTAGGACAAGATATGGGCACTATGAATTCTTAGTGATGCCCTTTGGTTTGACAAATGCACCCGCAATCTTTATGGCTTTGATGAACAAGGTCTTTACGCCTTATTTGGATCACTCTACAGTAGTGTTCATTGATGATGTCCTTGTGTATTCTAAGAGTAAGAAGGAGCATGAAGAACATTTGAGGACAGCGTTGCAGCTCTTGAGAGACAACCAGTTATATGCAAAACTCAGTAAGTGTGAATTCTGGTTAGAGCAAGTCGCTTTTCTAGGCCACATCATCTCCAGAGAAGGTTTAGCAGTTGATCCAGCCAAGATAGAGGCAGTTGTTAGTTGGGTGAGGCCAAGCACTGTGACAGAGATTAGAAGCTTTTTGGGGTTAGCAGGCTACTACAGAAGATTTGTCCAAGGTTTTTCGTCCATTGCAGCCCCGTTGACAAAATTGACTAGGAAGAATGTTCCATTTGTTTGGACCCGATCAATGTGAAACTAGTTTTCAGGAGTTGAAAGGAAGGTTAACCACAACTCCAATCCTTACATTACCATCGAGCAACGGCGGATTTATTGTTTATACAGATGCTTCGAATGTGGGACTGGGTTGTGTATTGATGCAAGAGGGCAAGGTAATTGCTTATGGCTCGAGACAGTTGAAGGACCATGAGAAGAACTATGCGACTCACGACTTGGAGTTGGCAGCAGTTGTTTTCGCATTGAAGATGTGGAGACATTACCTCTACGGAGAGAAGTTTGAAGTCCATTCAGATCACAGAAGTTTGCAGTATGTGTTCTCGCAGAAGGATTTGAACATGAGGCAGAGGAGGTGGATGGAGTATATCAAAGATTATGACTTTCCAATCAAGTACCATCCAGGCAAAGTAAATGTTGTAGCAGATGCATTGAGTAGAAAATCAGTGGCTATGGCCAATTTGAGAGGAATGGGTGTCTTACAGCAGTTTGAAGAGTTGGGTGTAGAAGTGCAAACCCTAAGATTGGGTGCGATGTTAGCGAATATGACAGTTTCAGAACCTACCTTCATTCAGAAGATTAAGGAAAATCAATTGCAAGACCCAGACTTTGCCAAGATAGTAGAAGTTATTACAGAACGTCCCGATTTCAAGATGGTGAATGGGATATTGTATTTCCGTGACCGGTTGTGTGTGCCACATGTGGATGATTTGAAGAATGAGATAATGAACGAAGCTCACAGCACGAGATATTCTATGCATCCGGGTAGCACGAAGATGTACCACAACTTGAAGAATAGATTTTGGTGGAACAACATGAAGAGAGAGATAGCAGCTTTTGTGTCTCGTTGTCTAACTTGTCAGTTGATTAAGGCAGAGCATCAGAAGCCTCCAGGCTTGTTACAGCCTTTGGAAATTCCGGAGTGGAAATGGGAGCACATCACCATGGATTTCGTCTCCAGTTTGCCGAATACTAAGAAGGGGAATAATGCAATTTGGATCATTGTAGATCGTCTGACAAAGTCTGCTCACTTCATTTCTATGAAGACAGGGAACATGATGCATATGGCACCATTGGCGAAGTTATTTGTTGATGAGATTGTTAGTAAACATGGTCAATCCGTCTCCATTACTTCAGACAGGGACAGTAGATTTGTTTCAAAGTTTTGGAAGACTCTTCATGAGTCGATGGGTACCAAGCTCCAGTTTAGCACAACTTATCATCCTCAGACAGATGGTCAGTCAGAAAGGACGATACAGACTCTCGAAGACATGTTGCATGCTTGTGTATTGGATTTTAAGATTCAGTGGGATGAGTGCTTACCGCTTTGTGAATTTTCATATAACAATAGTTACCACTCTAGCATCAGTATGGCACCTTTCGAGGCACTCTATGGTAGGAGATGCAGAACTCCGGTTTGTTGGGAAGAAGTCGGTGAACGTAGTTTTCATGGACCGACGATAGTTGGAGAGACAAGTGACAAGGTCAAGCTGATTCAAGAGCGTTTGAAGATCACCCGGAGTAGGCAGAAGAGTTATGCAGATACTCGCCGAAGAGAATTGCAGTTTCAAGTGGGTGACAAGGTGTTTTTGAAAGTCTCACCAACTAGAGGGACTTTGAGATTTGGACAGAAGGGCAAATTGTCTAGAAGGTTTATTGGTCCGTATGAGATTTTGAGCAAGATTGGAGATGTAGCTTATAGACTTGCGTTACCGCCGGAATTATCCGGGGTACACAATGTTTTCCATGTTTCTATGCTCAAGAAGTATATCTCTAGTCCTTCGCACATTCTACAGCATGAACCTTTAGAGATTCGGGAAGATGCCTCGTATGTGGAAAGACCGATCAAGATCATTGACACCAAGGAGCAAGAATTGAGAAACCGGACTACTCATTGGGTCAAGGTACTTTGGGAAAATCACGAGCCAGAGGAAGCCACCTGGGAATTGAGAGAGCAAGTGCAAAGAAAGTATCCACAACTTTTACCAGAGATAATTGTTTGATTTATTTGGTGGACCAAATATCCTAAGGGGTGGAGGATGTTAGACCCCGACCCAGACCTTTACGATTAGTGTGCGATTAGTATGTGTTTAGTCCTAAGTGAGTTTAGTCTTGGACATAGCTTTGGGAATTTTGAGAACGTTTAATATTAATTAGACACACTCAGGAAGGCCTGAGTGCACGTGTGAGCTTGGGAAGATCGTATCGGTTTCCGTGTGATTGTGATTTTGATTTCATTTGAATGAGTTTTTCTATGTGTTACAATTTTTCTTTTAAGCCCATTCATGTTTGAAGCCCAAAAACCCATGTTTTGGCCCAAAGAGGGTAAAATTGTCTTTCTTGCACAAATCTGGACACAATTTTCGAGATATCTAAACCATGTCAAAAATATACTTTTTGGAAACTAGATATTTCGACGATCGTTTTATTCTTCTTCGTCGAAGTCATCCGAGGCTCCCAAGATCGTGTTTTCGTCGTTCCAAAGTCAAGTCAGTTGGGCCCCACTTGCTAGTGCCTTGAGTAACTCATCTCTTTCCCCTCTTTGCTCTTTTCATTCATTTCCCCCAAAATCTCTGCAATCTCTTGAGCTAGGGCAAGGAAACCATTTTTTCTTCACCTTCTTCATCTTGCATGCTTTGGCTAGAGAGCTCCAAATAGAATTCCAAGCTTATCACCTTCTTCCTCTTCTTGCAAGCTTTCCATTGGTACCAATTTCTTGGAGCTTCTTGTGAGATAAGCCTTCATCTTCTTCATCTCTTCTTGTTTGGTCATTTTTAGGTAAGAGCTTCAATCCTTGTGTTTCATGAAGTCTTTTGGTTCCTTAAAGATCTTGTTTTTCATGTTTTCAAACCCTTTTGTTAATGAGTTCCTTGTTTCCATTTTGACTGAGTTTTGTGTGTTTTCTTTGGGTTTTGTAGTTCTTGAATAGCTTGAGTGAAGTGCTTAGAGAAGTATTTTAGCATTTGGGCAAGGCAAGTAATCTCTTTAGGAAATGATGCATGTGTATTTTGATTTCATCATATTTTAGTAACTTGTGCATTTATCTTGTTTATGAGCTTCATGAGTTTGTTTTCTTTGATTTGGATGGATGGAATGATGGAATGAACCCTGGGTGAGCATGGAGGCTCAAGGGATGATATATGATTGATTGATGAGAAGAAGGAGAGAAATGTAGCAAAAGTTGTGAAAAAGGAAGGCATTTATGCACTCTGCGAGTTCAGGCAGAAGCCGATTCGCTCGAGCGACCCTTGGGTCCGCTCGAGCGACCAAGCCTCTGTTTGGTCCGAGTGCAGACAGAGAGCTGTCCGCACGAGCGAACTGCCCTCTGTATAATCTGGAGCAAGGCAGAGAGTCGTCCGTTCGAACGCACTTATTATCCGCTCGAACGAACTGTCTCGCTCGAGCGAAGTGTCATTGCCTTACAAGGTTCGCTCGAGCGAACCTGCCAGAGTCGGGAAGAAGAATTTATTTCTTTTCTGTATTTTCTCAAGGTCGAAAACTAGACTATGTTAGGGGTTTTGACTTGACATTGTGTAAATGGGACTTCGAAATGCAACCCAACTTCGGGGACACCAATTCTTATACATTCCGACATTTGGAGTCTTAATTACACAAAGGTCAATTAGTAGCCTTAACACATGCTTGTCAGATTTCGTGTTTGAATTCCGTTTTGGTACGATAAGTACCCTCATGTACTAGTTTTGGAATGTCAAGTATAAGCTTGTTTTGAAGGTCCGTTTCAAGAAAAAGGGGATCACTTCCTAAGCGTGTTATGCATATTAATTATGCCTCTTTGCTAGTCGTGTTCGTCGTGTTTTGATAAGTGTTTCCCCCCCTTTTTTTTATCTCGGCATGCTTTGATCGTGTTCCACGTGTTTTGTGCATTCATGAATTAAGTAAACACCACTGAGCTTAGACTGCCCTTTCGGTTTGATCCACTGTCTGGGGGTCTTTAAACATGTGGACTGTCTGCAGACTGGTCGTGTATTTATTACACATCATGCGTGTCCGGTTCCGCGGCCGGAATTCCCGTCTTTGTGGGAAATCGTGTCATGCTTTTATTATGTATATCGTGTTTGTCGTGCGTGCTTGCTCTTTTCATTATATAAATGATAGAGAAAGGATGGGCTCTTTGTGGATAGTAACTGTTCATGATATATTTTATGTATTCATGCTAGTTTGTTTCGGTATTTCAGCTTTGTTCGCATTCTTGAAAATGTACCTCAGTTTTGATAGTATTTCATATCAAGGATTTGCTTATATGTTTTCTCTAAAAGTTATTGTTCATGTTCATGCCTAAATTGATTACCTGCCAAATCGTCGTGTTTGACCCTTGTTTGTTGGTGCCCATGTGCAGGAGACGTTACCTTTGAGGAGGAGCGTCAGGAGGAGGCTTGTGAGCCAACCCCTGTGAGAGAGTGGCAGCCCGACGATGTCATCTAGACGTCGGGCGGGTTCTCGAGTTTCGTCACCTTTTGTCTTGGGGTTTCTTTTGCTATATTTTGATAATAGTATTGGCCTCTGTTGGCCTCTTATGGAATTGTAACTTAACTTACTGTTGTTTAGTCTTATAACTTGAATATTAATGGGAATGCCATGTTAGTTTCTTTCTTTGATACTATGCCTTGTGATCACTTGTTATGGCACCTAAATGTTTTGTTGGTGCTCATCTTGATGTGTTTTGCTACACGCTTCCGCATACTTGTACGTGTGAGCCAGATTCCGCTTGTCCTTGGGAATCCTCACCGCGGGAACCTGTGGGAAAGTATCATCTACTGCGTCGCGGGCCCGGGATCCGTTCCGGGGTCGCGACGGGACTGGTATCAGAGCGAGACATGTTTCAGGCACTTAAAAGAAACTAGAAAGGTCTTAGGAACGTGGCGAGAATTCGTGAGTTCGATAGATTCGTTCGTATAGGATCTTAGAAACCCTTGTACTATGATTTTGTGTTCTAACTCTTTGTTTTACAGCAATATGCCTCCAAGAAAAGCTCCAAATCATCATGCTTCAGGCAGTAATCATAATGAGTCAGATGCATCCGACACACCTACAGCCACACAGTTTCAAGAACTTATGCAAGCCATAATAGCACAACAAAGGCAGGCTAATGAGAACCAAGCAAGGTTTCAAGAACAGTTGGCAAGGAAGGATGATGAAATGGCACAAGTCCAAAGGCAGTTGTTAGAAGTTCTCCAGAACAGGAATGTAGCACCACCCGTAGGTCCACAGATTGTTATTCAGAATAGGGATCCTGACCCTAATGCTCTGTTTGAGAAGTTTAGGAAGAGAGCACCTAAAGAATTTTCGGGCAATGAGGACCCGTTGGTTGCAGATGACTGGCTAGTCAATACGGAGAAGATCATCGATGTCTTCATGTGCACGGGAGTGCAGAAAGTCAACCTCGCAGCTTCCTTATTCTATGGGCTTGCAGACCGGTGGTGGCAAACAGTCAAGGATCCATATGTAGTGATGGCAGATGAAGAGGCATGGGTAGCTTTCAAGATACAGTTTCAGGATAAATATATTCCCTCTCATGTCAAGAGGCAGAAGGCTATTGAGTTCCAGCAGCTTAAGCAGGGTAGCATGATGGTGCTAGACTATGTCACCAAATTTGAGAGACTGGCTAGATATGCTACCGAGCTGATTGATACGGAAAGGAAGAAGATAACCAAGTTCTTGGAAGGGTTGAATCCGATTATCATGAGAGATGTCATAGGAGTAGTTCCTCCAGCTACATATGATGAGGCAGTCAAGCGGGCTTACACATTCGAAGATATTAACAACATGATTGTTCAGGACCGGAAATAGCAATATCAGCAGCAGAATCAGAGGCAACAGCAGGGCAAGAAGCCAAGGCAAGAGCAAGGTCATGTGAGGCAAGGTTGTGGCCATTGTGGAAAGAATCACGAGACACACGAATGTCGTAAGGCTATGGGTGCCTGTTTCAAGTGTGGGGCCATGAACCATGCAATCAAGGATTGCCCACTACTTCAGAATCAGGGGAACAGAAACCAGCAGCAGAGACAAGTAGCTCCTCAGAATCAAGCACCATTTAAGAATCAAGTCAGACCACCTCAGCAGCAGCAACAGGCTAGGCAACCAGCGCAGAATCAGAATGCTCGTCCTCCACAACAGAATAGGCATGCCCAAGGAAGGCAGAACCAAGTACCGAACAGACTACAGATGCATGGACGTTTGTATTATCTCAACCGTGCAGATGCTGAAGCTGCAGGAGACGTGGTAGAAGGTAAACTTTTTGTTTGTTGGGTAGAAGCCCAGATTTTATTTGATCCTGGATCCACACATTCCTTTGCATCTCCTAGTTTTGTTAAGTTGATTGATGCACCATGTAGTGAGTTGGATTACATTCTAGTAGTGACCACTCCAGTAGGAAAACAAGTTGTGTGTAGAACCCATTACCCTAGTTGTACAGTGTTGTTAGGAGATGTTAATTTACCAGCCAACCTCATAGTTTTGGACATGCATGATTTTGATGTCATTTTAGGCATGGATTGGTTAGAAACATATCATGCCACCATGGATTGTTTTAGTAAGACCATCACATTCAGATTCCAAGGAGCACAGGCAGAGTTGATATTTCAGGGGAACAGGAGAAAATCTCAGGCAGGGTTTATTTCAGTGTTGAAGGCAAGTAGATTAGTGCAGAGTGGATGTCAGGCATTTATTACGTTTATCACGGAGGATAAACAGTCCCAAGGGGTGGAGGATATCCCCATTGTATGTGAATTTCCGGACGTTTTTCCAAAAGAAATCTCGGGTTTACCACCGATTAGAGAAGTCGAGTTCACAATTGAGCTCCTTCCAGGGACAGCTCCAATCTCTATTGCACCATACAGGATGGCTCCAGCAGAAATGAGTGAGCTAAAGCTCCAATTGCAGGATTTGTTGAGCAAAGGCTTTATTAGGCCAAGTGTTTCACCGTGGGGAGCACCGGTGTTGTTTGTGAAGAAGAAGGATGGAAGTTTGAGGATGTGCATTGACTACAGGAAGTTGAACCATGTGACTGTGAAGAACAAGTATCCGTTGCCAAGGATAGACGAATTGTTTTACCAATTGCAAGGAGCAGCCTATTTTTCCAAGATAGAGTTGAGGTCAGGGTACCATCAGTTGAGAGTTAGAGACTCGGATGTTCAGAAGACAGCCTTTAGGACAAGATATGGGCACTATGAATTCTTAGTGATGCCCTTTGGTTTGACAAATGCACCCGCAATCTTTATGGCTTTGATGAACAAGGTCTTTACGCCTTATTTGGATCACTCTACAGTAGTGTTCATTGATGATGTCCTTGTGTATTCTAAGAGTAAGAAGGAGCATGAAGAACATTTGAGGACAGCGTTGCAGCTCTTGAGAGACAACCAGTTATATGCAAAACTCAGTAAGTGTGAATTCTGGTTAGAGCAAGTCGCTTTTCTAGGCCACATCATCTCCAGAGAAGGTTTAGCAGTTGATCCAGCCAAGATAGAGGCAGTTGTTAGTTGGGTGAGGCCAAGCACTGTGACAGAGATTAGAAGCTTTTTGGGGTTAGCAGGCTACTACAGAAGATTTGTCCAAGGTTTTTCGTCCATTGCAGCCCCGTTGACAAAATTGACTAGGAAGAATGTTCCATTTGTTTGGACCCGATCAATGTGAAACTAGTTTTCAGGAGTTGAAAGGAAGGTTAACCACAACTCCAATCCTTACATTACCATCGAGCAACGGCGGATTTATTGTTTATACAGATGCTTCGAATGTGGGACTGGGTTGTGTATTGATGCAAGAGGGCAAGGTAATTGCTTATGGCTCGAGACAGTTGAAGGACCATGAGAAGAACTATGCGACTCACGACTTGGAGTTGGCAGCAGTTGTTTTCGCATTGAAGATGTGGAGACATTACCTCTACGGAGAGAAGTTTGAAGTCCATTCAGATCACAGAAGTTTGCAGTATGTGTTCTCGCAGAAGGATTTGAACATGAGGCAGAGGAGGTGGATGGAGTATATCAAAGATTATGACTTTCCAATCAAGTACCATCCAGGCAAAGTAAATGTTGTAGCAGATGCATTGAGTAGAAAATCAGTGGCTATGGCCAATTTGAGAGGAATGGGTGTCTTACAGCAGTTTGAAGAGTTGGGTGTAGAAGTGCAAACCCTAAGATTGGGTGCGATGTTAGCGAATATGACAGTTTCAGAACCTACCTTCATTCAGAAGATTAAGGAAAATCAATTGCAAGACCCAGACTTTGCCAAGATAGTAGAAGTTATTACAGAACGTCCCGATTTCAAGATGGTGAATGGGATATTGTATTTCCGTGACCGGTTGTGTGTGCCACATGTGGATGATTTGAAGAATGAGATAATGAACGAAGCTCACAGCACGAGATATTCTATGCATCCGGGTAGCACGAAGATGTACCACAACTTGAAGAATAGATTTTGGTGGAACAACATGAAGAGAGAGATAGCAGCTTTTGTGTCTCGTTGTCTAACTTGTCAGTTGATTAAGGCAGAGCATCAGAAGCCTCCAGGCTTGTTACAGCCTATGGAAATTCCGGAGTGGAAATGGGAGCACATCACCATGGATTTCGTCTCCGGTTTGCCGAATACTAAGAAGGGGAATAATGCAATTTGGATCATTGTAGATCGTCTGACAAAGTCTGCTCACTTCATTTCTATGAAGACAGGGAACATGATGCATATGGCACCATTGGCGAAGTTATTTGTTGATGAGATTGTTAGTAAACATGGTCAATCCGTCTCCATTACTTCAGACAGGGACAGTAGATTTGTTTCAAAGTTTTGGAAGACTCTTCATGAGTCGATGGGTACCAAGCTCCAGTTTAGCACAACTTATCATCCTCAGACAGATGGTCAGTCAGAAAGGACGATACAGACTCTCGAAGACATGTTGCATGCTTGTGTATTGGATTTTAAGATTCAGTGGGATGAGTGCTTACCGCTTTGTGAATTTTCATATAACAATAGTTACCACTCTAGCATCAGTATGGCACCTTTCGAGGCACTCTATGGTAGGAGATGCAGAACTCCGATTTGCTGGGAAGAAGTCGGTGAACGTAGTTTTCATGGACCGACGATAGTTGGAGAGACAAGTGACAAGGTCAAGCTGATTCAAGAGCGTTTGAAGATCACCCGGAGTAGGCAGAAGAGTTATGCAGATACTCGCCGAAGAGAATTGCAGTTTCAAGTGGGTGACAAGGTGTTTTTGAAAGTCTCACCAACTAGAGGGACTTTGAGATTTGGACAGAAGGGAAAATTGTCTAGAAGGTTTATTGGTCCGTATGAGATTTTGAGCAAGATTGGAGATGTAGCTTATAGACTTGCGTTACCGCCGGAATTATCCGGGGTACACAATGTTTTCCATGTTTCTATGCTCAAGAAGTATATCTCTAGTCCTTCGCACATTCTACAGCATGAACCTTTAGAGATTCGGGAAGATGCCTCGTATGTGGAAAGACCGATCAAGATCATTGACACCAAGGAGCAAGAATTGAGAAACCGGACTACTCATTGGGTCAAGGTACTTTGGGAAAATCACGAGCCAGAGGAAGCCACCTGGGAATTGAGAGAGCAAGTGCAAAGAAAGTATCCACAACTTTTACCAGAGATAATTGTTTGATTTATTTGGTGGACCAAATATCCTAAGGGGTGGAGGATGTTAGACCCCGACCCAGACCTTTACGATTAGTGTGCGATTAGTATGTGTTTAGTCCTAAGTGAGTTTAGTCTTGGACATAGCTTTGGGAATTTTTGAGAACGTTTAATATTAATTAGACACACTCAGGAAGGCCTGAGTGCACGTGTGAGCTTGGGAAGATCGTATCGGTTTCCGTGTGATTGTGATTTTGACTTCATTTGAATGAGTTTTTCTATGTGTTACAATTTTTCTTTTAAGCCCATTCATGTTTGAAGCCCAAAAACCCATGTTTTGGCCCAAAGAGGGTAAAATTGTCTTTCTTGCACAAATCTGGACACAATTTTCGAGATATCTAAACCATGTCAAAAATATACTTTTTGAAAACTAGATATTTCGACGATCGTTTTATTCTTCTTCGTCGAAGTCATCCGAGGCTCCCAAGATCGTGTTTTCGTCGTTCCAAAGTCAAGTCAGTTGGGCCCCACTTGCTAGTGCCTTGAGTAACTCATCTCTTTCCCCTCTTTGCTCTTTTCATTCATTTCCCCCAAAATCTCTGCAATCTCTTGAGCTAGGGCAAGGAAACCATTTTTTCTTCACCTTCTTCATCTTGCATGCTTTGGCTAGAGAGCTCCAAATAGAATTCCAAGCTTATCACCTTCTTCCTCTTCTTGCAAGCTTTCCATTGGTACCAATTTCTTGGAGCTTCTTGTGAGATAAGCCTTCATCTTCTTCATCTCTTCTTGTTTGGTCATTTTTAGGTAAGAGCTTCAATCCTTGTGTTTCATGAAGTCTTTTGGTTCCTTAAAGATCTTGTTTTTCATGTTTTCAAACCCTTTTGTTAATGAGTTCCTTGTTTCCATTTTGACTGAGTTTTGTGTGTTTTCTTTGGGTTTTGTAGTTCTTGAATAGCTTGAGTGAAGTGCTTAGAGAAGTATTTTAGCATTTGGGCAAGGCAAGTAATCTCTTTAGGAAATGATGCATGTGTATTTTGATTTCATCATATTTTAGTAACTTGTGCATTTATCTTGTTTATGAGCTTCATGAGTTTGTTTTCTTTGATTTGGATGGATGGAATGATGGAATGAACCCTGGGTGAGCATGGAGGCTCAAAGGATGATATATGATTGATTGATGAGAAGAAGGAGAGAAATGTAGCAAAAGTTGTGAAAAAGGAAGGCATTTCTGCACTCTGCGAGTTCAGGCAGAAGCCGATTCGCTTGAGCGACCCTTGGGTCCGCTCGAGCGACCAAGCCTCTGTTTGGTCCGAGTGCAGACAGAGAGTTGTTCGCTCGAGCGAACTGCCCTCTGTATAATCTGGAGCAAGGCAGAGAGTCGTCCGTTCGAACGCACTTATTATCCGCTCGAACGAACTGTCTCGCTCGAGCGAAGTGTCATTGCCTTATAAGGTTCGCTCGAGCGAACCTGCCAGAGTCAGGAAGAAGAATTTATTTCTTTTCTGTATTTTCTCAAGGTTGAAAACTAGACTATGTTAGGGGTTTTGACTTGACATTGTGTAAATGGGACTTCGAAATGCAACCTGTGAGAACCCGACCCCTAATCTCTTGGATTAGTGTTGTTTTATTGGTGGATTAGTTCTTTTAGTGAGATTAGTATTTGTTGGGTTGAGTTTGTGAGCTAGAATGGTTTTCTTCTAGTTTTGGGCTTTTGAGTGCTTTGGTAGCTTGTGGGGCCCTTTGGGGGTTCCCTTTTCGGCTTTGCTTTTACTTGTAAGATTTCCCCGATTTGTTTCGTATTGTGTTTTTGGCCCGTTGCATTCATCTTGAGGAATCCTACAACTTTCATGTTGATCCCGTATCCATTTGAGAACCCGAAAAACCGATTTCTTGGCCTTGAGGGCAAAACAGTCTTTTCTCACCAAATCTATATCCAAAACTCGATATTCTCGAAATCCGTGAAACATACACTTTTTGGAAACTAGATATTTCAACGATCATTTCTTCCTTCTTCGTCGAACCCATCCGAGGTCCCGAATTAGATGATTTCAGCCACCCAAGTTCTTTAAGTTGTGGGACCCAAACCTCATTTGTTTATAAGGGGAACCCATCTCCTTCATTCATTTCATTCACCATTGTTCCAGCTGAACCTAGGGTTTTCCCTTGTGCAACTTCTTCTTCTTCTTGCTTCTTCATCTCCAAGCCACACCAATAGTTCATCAATCAAGAAATGGAGACCACCTTCTTCTTCCTCATCTTGCAAGCTTTCCATTGATACCATTTGTGAAGAGAACCCTCCATCACAAGACTTCCTTTGAGCTTACCTTGTCCATTTGAGGACCTTGCAAGTAAGTGTTCTTCTCCATCTTCTAGATTTGTAATCTTCTAGCCTTAGAGAAGCTCCACCTTGATTATTGAAAGGTTTCATGGTCATTTCATTGTTTAACCCATTTTAGGGTTGTTTTGGGGGTTTTTGTAGAGATTGTGGATCTTGAGCTTGAGAGGTGATTAGGAGCTTGATTTGCTTGATTAGAGTCAAAGGCAAGTGGATGAATGGATTGTTTTGATTATTAACATGTTTTGTGAGAAAAATCTTGTTTCATTAAGGGTTTTGGTGATTTTAGTAGTTGTCTTTACTATGATTAATATTGATTTCGAAATGTGCTTATTGATGAGTTATTTCCCTCTTGTTCATGCTTGGAAAATGTATGCATCATATTGTCAAGGTTTCAAATGGTTTCACATGAATGAGTTTTCTCCACCTTGAGATTTATTGTGAATGGAAAGAATGGAAAAAGGAGAAACTTGAAATGAGGAGCTCTTTAGCTCATTTTAATATCTTGGAATCATGTGTTTAAATCACCTTGTTCATAGTTATTTGTGGTTGTTGAGGTGTTGGAAGGAAAGGAAACAAAAAGGAGAAAAATCAGTGTCCCGGACCTGCTGCACGCCCAGGTCCGATCGATCGGACGCCCAGGTCCGATCGATCGGCCTGTCTTTTAACAGTAAGGCTTTTTGGGCCGATCGATCGGACCCTGTGCATTTATGGTACAATTTGAGTCCAGTGAAATTTCTGGTACAGTTTGAGTCCAGTGAAATTTCTGGTACAGTTTGAGTCCAGTGAAATTTGATATTGTGTTTTTTTGGAAACCTTTGGGCCTTCTATGAGTCCTAGGGGTGTATACCTTAGTGTTAAGACCAATTGTACCCTAATCTAAGGTCTCTAAGACTAGGGAACTAAAAGAAAAGAATGGTGTTGATTAGACACTAATTCTTGGTTTTAGGTGGGACCCTGACTACCCTTTTTGGACCGTTTGGACCAAGTGTGAGAATGTCTTGAGCCGACACGCCTCACGGTTGGTTCGGTGGCATCGAAGTTCAATCCATTTCAATCTTGAACGGGATGGAATGACGCGATATCTTCTTTATATCTAAACACAAGTCTATTTCCTTGGTTATCGCTAATTCTATTCCTTTCGATGACTGAATCAGTTGCTCGATGTTTCCGGATTAATGTCATGCCTAGGATGGACCGTTTATAATCTTGATTCTTGCTATTGTAACATCTAGTACTACCCATAAGCTCATTTTAAGTTTTGAAAGTAGTAAAAGTGCATAAGGAGCCCGGAATGTCTGCAAACTCAAGGAGTACCAAGTGATGACTAAATTGACATACGGGACCCCTATTCACTTATATAGATCTTGGAATCAATATTTTCCCGGAATTGTTATAGTTCATTATATTTCCTCATTTCCCGAGATTTGCATCAAATGACTTGTTTCCCGAAAGCATTGAAGTTACACTAGTAACAGATATTTTTACCCGAAATTGTTATAGTTCATTGTTTCACCTCATTTCCCGAGATTTGCATCACATGACTTGTTTTCCCGAAAGCATTGAAGTTACACTAGTAACAGTTATTTGTCCCGAAATGTATTGCCCGATATGAAGTGACAGTGTGCCCTTGAGCACCCCCGTTTTACCCGTTTAACTATTGTACTTGATTTACTTGCATATGTCCCGATTTGTTATTTGACCTATGAGTCGGCATCACTAAGCTTGGATACCTTGTCGGTTTGATCCACCGACTTGGAAATCCCTCTCCCGTCCCGCCAGCTGCAGTTTGGATCCCGATACCCGGTTATTACCGTGGTCCCGTCCCGATACCCGGTTCGCTACCGTGGTCCCGTTCCCGTATATTTATATTGTATATATGATTTACGTTGAGTCTCCTCACCTTGTGTGACTGAGACCAGCGTCCCGTTATACTCTTGTCACTTCGGTGATAAAGGACTTAGCTTCTTGTGATTGCCATCTTGCCAGTTCCCGATTCCTTGGATACCCGACATGTTTTATATTGCTTACTTGCTTTCCGATAAATGATTCGTTTCCTTTATGAAAGTTGTTATTTAAACAAGTGTTAATATTCTCCAATGTAAATTCAGTTATTGTTATATTGTCTTCTATTCTTTGTACCCGCACATGTTTTAAATGAATGCCGGTTGGGTGAATAACCATGCTTTTACATATGTTTCAAACGATCAATGATTTTACTAGATTTATGTGATTACACATGTTTTAAATGAATACCCGAATTGTTAAATACCCGTGCCTTGTTTTAAAGGACATTTGGTTTGTCAGATATCTATGTTTATACCTATTTTTAAATGAATACCCGAATTGTTAAATACCCATTGTAAGACCCCGACCCGAGTGAACCCGATTAGTGCTAATTAAGTTGCGTGTTAGTGCTAAGCTTGATTAGTGATTTCTGGTTAAGTTGGGATTGGATTAGCTTTGATTATGGTTTCGGGCTAATTCGTTTGTCTTGATTTGCTTTGGTAGCTTGTGGGGCCCTTTGGGGGTTCCCTTTTCGGCTTTGTATTTTCTCGAGGAAATTCCCGATTTATTGTGGATTATATTTTTGGCCCGTTGCATGCATCTTGTAGATCTCAACAACTTTCATGTTAATCCCGTATTCATTCGAGATCCCGAAACCCGATTTTCATAGCCCGGAGGGCAAAACAGTCATTTGCACACCAAATCTGTACCCAAAACTTGATATTCTCGTAAACCGCGAAACATACACTTTTTGGAAACTAGATATTTCGACGATCATTTCTTCCTTCTTCGTCGAACCCATCCGAGGTCCCGAAGTAGATGATTTCAGCTAATTTAGTTCCTTAAGTTGTGGGACCCAAGCTCCCTTTGTTAACAAAAGAGAACCCATCTCTTCTTTCTCATTCACTCTCCATTGCTCCAGCACAACTGAACCTAGGGTTTCTTGTGACTCTTCTTTTCTTCTTCTTGCTTCTTCATCTCCAAGCCATACCTAGAGCTCATCAACCAAGCAATGGAAGTCACCAATCACTCCCTCATCTCTCAAGCTTTCCATTGGTACCATTTGTGAGGAGAACTCTCCATTCCAAGACCTTCATTGAGTTTGCTATTGCCATTAGAGGACCTTCAAGGTAAGTGATCATTCCCATCTCCTAGATTAGTGTTCCTCTAGCCTTTGAGAAGCTACATTTGCATTATTGTTGGTTTGTTCATTGTCATTCCTTGTGTAACCCATTTTAGGGTTGTTTTGGGATTCTTGATGTGTAGCTTGGCTTTGAGCAATAGAGGTGATAAAAGGCTTGTTTTCAACTAGCTTGGAATAGAGGCAAGTGAATGTTTGGATGTTTTTAATTTTGAAATGATTTGGTGTAGTCTTTATGGATTTTCCATACTTTCGTTTAATGAGGTTTGTTTGAAATAAATGCTCATAATGTATCTTGATAGTTTCATTCAATGTTTTATAAACATGTTGGTAGAGCATTTATTGTTCTTGTGATAGCTTAGATGAATGTTTGTGAAATGGTTTACTTCTCTTTTATTTGCATTGGACTTGACATGGAAGAAGTGATGGAGAGAACTCTTAATGAGGATTTGGAGAAGTATAAAGAGATGCATTGGAGGAACTATTAGCTCAATGTTATTGTAAGGACCTTGTGGATGTGAGGAAGATGGTTTTGAGGAGGAAAATGACTCAAAACTGAACTCAGTGAGCATTTTGGTAACTGGCGGTCAGCTCACGGTTAGCCAGCGGCTAACCGCCGAATGCATCGGCGGCTAACCGCCAGCTAACCGCGCACCGCGGTGACTTTTCCAGAGAGCATCATTTTCCACCTGAAAACGCGGTCAGCCTCACGGTTAGCCAGCGGCTAACCGTCGAACCCATCGGCGGCTAACCGCCAGCCAACCGCACAATCACGGTTCCTTTTCCCGAGAGCATCAGAATTCTCACCTGAAATTCGGTCAGCTCCACGGTTACCCAGCGGCTAACCGCCGAATGCATCGGCGGCTAACCGCCAGCTAACCGCCAGGTAACCGAAATTTCCCAGATTTCGAAAAGCTCCCCGCTCGAACGAACTCTCCGGTTCGTTCGAGCGTTGAGCTTTGTCAATCGAAGGGGATTCATTAGGCATTGCTTGATGCCATCCGAGAAAGAAACCATATCCCAAATATGTCATTCGAAATTTTGGAAAAATCGTAGGAGTGCATAAGGAGCCCGGAATGTCTCAAAACTCAAGGAGTACCAAGTAAGGGCTATAATAGACATACGGGACCCCTATTCACTTAATTGGATTTCTAAATTGATATTTTACCCGAATTTCATTATAGTGTATTGTTTCACCTCATTCCCAGGAATTTCATCGCATGACTTGTTTTCTCGAAAGCTTTGGAGCTACAATAGTAACAGTGAATTGCCCCGAAATGTATTGCCCGATATGGAAAGTCAGTGTGCCCTTGAGCACCCCCGTTTTACCGTTTATTTACTGTACTTGAATACTTGATATGCCTCGATTGGTTTTATCCTATGAGTCGGCATCACTAAGCTTGGATACCTTGTCAGTCTGATCCACTGACTTGGAAATCCCTCTCCCGTCCCGCCAGCTGCAGTTTGGATCCCGATACCCGGTCTAATACCGTGGTCCCGTCCCGATACCCGGTTCGCTACCGTGGTCCCGTTCCCGTATAATTATATTGTATATATGTATACGTTGTTTCTCCTCACCTTTTGTGACAGAGATCAACGTCCCGTGATACTGTTGTCACTTTAGTGACAGAGGACTTAGCTTTATGTGATTGCCACCTTGTTAGTTCCCGAATCCTTGGATACCTGATATGTTTTATATTGTTTACTTGTTCATCGCAAATGATTTATCTATTTTATGAGAGTTCTTGCTTAACTCAGATTTATACTCTTTGCCAGAGATTTTCTTGTATTAGATATTGTTGTATCCTTGCTTTCTCTTGCCAGACCGTCGTGTCTGATCCGTTGCTTTGGTACTTAGGTCCCGTTGTCGGCTTCCTTGAGGAGGAGCCGGAGGAGGCGGTAGGCGCGCCGCAACCTCTAGTCGAGTGGCGTGCTGACGATGTCATGTAGACATCAGATTGCTTTGAGAAGCGTAACATTTTGAGGAGAACTTATTAACCATTCTTTTGGGTTATTCTTTTGTAGTATTGGCCTTTGTTGGCCTCTAATTTTGGGGAATGTAACTAAATGATATTTTGTATAACTTTAACAATTTGTGGGAAACTTGCTATAGATCATTGCTCATTCTGATCCAGTTTTGATATTTAATAATTAATGTTTACATGATTAGAGATAGCCTACTATTTGATTTGCTACACGCTTTCGCACTAAAAAGAAATGTTCATGCAAGGTTGTGATATCCTCACCGCGGACACCTGTGGGAAATTAAAATAAAAATGTATATGTTGTTGGTTCATGACACATTAGTGTCCCGATCCCGGATTAGTCCTGCGGGCCCGGTCCGGGGTCGCGACACCCATGCTTTGAAATATGTTTCAAATGACACTTGTTTTGCCAGATCACTATGTTTATACTGGTTTCAAATGAATATCCGATTTGTTAAATATCCCTGCTTTGAGATATGTTTTAAATGAACATTAGTCTTGTCAGATTTCCTTGGTTACACCTGTTTTAAACGAACACCCGGTTTGTTAAATATCCGTATTTTTCACATATGTTTCAAATGGACATTGGTTTTGCCAGACTGCTATGGATACCTGATTTGTTGTATACTTGTGTTTTACTTAAGTTTCAAATGAACGTTTGTTTTGTCAAACCACTATATTTATACATTTTTAGACGAATACCCGATTGTCAAATATCTATGATTATAGATGATGTAAATGAATACATGTTTTATTAGATCTTCATGTTTTACCCATACTTGAAATGAATACAGGTTTTCCCCGAGATTCCCGATTTTTGCACCCGTTTAATTATATGCAGCATTTGATCGAATAGCATGATTTAGCTTATGTTTTATTCTTCAGTATATTTGTTATCTTTTCATCCACCTGCCAGACCGTCGTGTCTGACCCACTACTTTTGGTACTCAGGTTCAGATTTCTTCGCCCCGAGTTGAGTGTTTTTGTTGGCTGTGGAGCCATGCCTTGCAGGTTGTTTTGTCGGCTATGTCATGTAGACATTGAGCTTGACATCGGAGCTACGTCACATTTGGGTAGTAGTTTATAGCTTATTGTTGTATGGTTGTTATTAGCCTTTTCTTGGGATTCTTAATTAATGTACATTGATAATTGTAACTTGAACATATTTGGGAATGTAATATCCGGTTACTGTCAGCTCTGTAATTTATAGTGATGGTTACTCCAGTCTGATATGTTCTTGATATAATAGCTATATGCTAAAGGTTGAGTGCGACGCGGAATCCGATGGCCACGGACTTCGGGTCGCAACGCCACAAATGCTTCCGCAAAATATTCAGAATGTGTTGTCTTCACACACGCGGATCCTGGGAGAAGTAAAATACATTTATGCTTTAATCCCATTTCCCGCCCCCGAGGTTTCGGTCCGGGGGCGTGACACAACCCAACTTCGGGGACACCAATTCTTATACATTCCGACATTTGGAGTCTTAATTACACAAAGGTCAATTAGTAGCCTTAACACATGCTTGTCAGATTTCGTGTTTGAATTCCGTTTTGGTACGATAAGTACCCTCATGTACTAGTTTTGGAATGTCAAGTATAAGCTTGTTTTGAAGGTCCGTTTCAAGAAAAAGGGGATCACTTCCTAAGCGTGTTATGCATATTAATTATGCCTCTTTGCTAGTCGTGCTCGTCGTGTTTTGATAAGTGTTTTCCCCCTTTTTTTTTATCTCGCCATGCTTTGATCGTTTTCCACGTGTTTTGTGCATTCATGAATTAAGTAAACACCACTGAGCTTAGACTGCCCTTTCGGTTTGATCCACTGTCTGGGGGTCTTTAAACATGTGGACTGTCTGCAGACTGGTCGTGTATTTATTACACATCGTGCGTGTCCGGTTCCGCTACCGGAATTCCCGTCTTTGTGGGAAATCGTGTCATGCTTTTATTATGTATATCGTGTTTGTCGTGCGTGCTTGCTCTTTTCATTATATAAATGATAGAGAAAGGATGGGCTCTTTGTGGATAGTAACTGTTCATGATATATTTTATGTATTCATGCTAGTTTGTTTCGGTATTTCAGCTTTGTTCGCATTCTTGAAAATGTACCTCAGTTTTGATAGTATTTCATCTCAAGGATTTGCTTATATGTTTTCTCTAAAAGTTATTGTTCATGTTCATGCCTAAATTGATTACCTGCCAAATCGTCGTGTTTGACCCTTGTTTGTTGGTGCCCAGGTGCAGGAGACGTTACCTTTGAGGAGGAGCGTCAGGAGGAGGCTTGTGAGCCAACCCCTGTGAGAGAGTGGAAGCCCGACGATGTCATCTAGACGTCGGGCGGGTTCTCGAGTTTCGTCACCTTTTGTCTTGGGGTTTCTTTTGCTATATTTTGAGAATTGTATTGGCCTCTGTTGGCCTCTTATGGAATTGTAACTTAACTTACTGTTGTTTAGTCTTATAACTTGAATATTAATGGGAATGCCATGTTAGTTTCTTTCTTTGATACTATGCCTTGTGATCACTTGTTATGGCACCTAAATGTTTTGTTGGTGCTCATCTTGATGTGTTTTGCTACACGCTTCCGCATACTTGTACGTGTGAGCCAGATTCAGCTAGTTCTTGGGAATCCTCACCGCGGGAACCTATGGGAAAGTATCATCTACTGCGTCGCGGGCCCGGGATCCGTTCCGGGGTCTCGACAGCGCTGAAAGTGAAGGAGGAGGTTGACAAACTCCACCAGGCTAAGTTCATCAGGGTTGTGTTGTTTCCTCAATGGGTCGCCAATATAGTCCCGGTGAAGAAGAAAGACGGAGGTGTCCGAGTCTGTATTGATTTTCGGAATTTGAACAAGGCTTCTCCCAAGGACGATTTCCCATTACCTCACATCGACGTGCTTATTGACAATACCGCAGGATGGCGGCGCTTGAACGTTTTTAGACCCCCACCTCGGGTATGATCGATGCATGACGGACCTCTCTGCGGGGATAGCTTGATGGCATCCCAGTTGGCGTGTGACTCGGATGACGATCAATCTAACTGCTACCTGAGGAGCGTGGAGCCATATGTCCCTCTCAAATAAAGCACGCCCCTCCTGGACAACAGTCATCTCATCATCCGGACCACCCTTGTAGGGCTGCCAAATCACCTGATAAACCATGATATAGGTAGCTAATGAGAACAAAGAGAAGCAGACGTTCAACATAGAAAACAAAAGGAAAGAAAAGGAGCATACCTCATGGTTTTTCAGTTCATTCAAGATGAACCGATAACCTTGCTCGCCCGGCCTCATCCCAAGAGCTTTAATACGCTCGGCCATCTCAGGGGGTAGAATGTCGGCAAAACCTCGCAAATTCGCATTAGGATACCACTGCGAAGCCCGGGGAGTGCAACTCAACCTCGCTTGCAAGCGCTCAGGCCGACACTGAACTATGCGCTCCCATACCCACACCTGCTCAAAATCAAAGCTTTGTTATTACAAAAGATGAAGCATGAGACGTGATAAGAAAAGGAAACTACTGAAGGTCACAACATTTGGAATAAAGGTTTAACCTGTAAGATCGGCACAAACCCTCGAAGGCTCTTGCATCCAGACTGAACGCGGCACCTCGAATCCAGACTATGGAAAAGAAATGCAAGGGTGGCTGCCCCCCAAGCGTAGTCACCAACCTTATCCAAGTCCTGCACGAATCGGATGAGGGTGCCGGATGCTCTATTACCAGTCGCATTCGCAAAGAGACACCTCCCCAAAAAGAATAGAAGAAAATCCCTGAGATGCTCCTCATCACCCAACCGTGCCGAAATCAACCTGGGTCTCCTCAAATGAACCTCAGCTTGCCTCCCCTGTTCTTTCTCTACACAATACAAATTAACCTAAGAAATTCATTTGATAATCAGAATGGAGAACGAAGTAGTTACCAAATGTTTCGGTGCTCACTCGCGACTTGGAAAATCTCGCAAGGTATCCCTACCCTTTTCCGGCGAGTATACCCATCAACGGGCACCTCCCGCCATTCATATCTTGAAACAAAAGAGAAAAGAACATGAGAAACAAGGATGAGAAATATACAAGGCACTAGAGATCGGTTAAGGAAGCTAGATCGAGTGCTTACCCTCAGAGGATCCAACGTCATCGCCCTCATTGCCTCTACCCACATCTCCATCACCCCCCTCATCAATGCGAACAGAAACGACCCGGTGGGGCCTCACCCCCTCGTCCTCACTATCCCCATCATCAATATCGTCATCTCCATCATCGGACACGATGAGATCACCCTCCAACTCATCGAAGTCCGGATCCCCGGACTCAACCGCATCGTCATCACTCCCACCCGCCTCCTCATCACTCTCAATGGCATCCACCACTGCTACGTCATCGTCGACAGGGCCACCTGCAGATCTGGGTGGTCCAGAGGAGGGACCCTCACCTATCAAAGGAATTTTGAATGCCGTCGGTAAAGGGTGAAAGTCAAAGGTGCAAGTCTCATGGGTATTTTGGATTCAAAATCAATTTAAGGGAAAAGGAACAAAGTGTTACCGGCATCGGCCCGAACCCCGGCCACTGTGGGGACTAGGCTTCCCTCGCGTCCTCTAGCCGGTAAACCTTCCAAATCCGGTATCCTTGCCCTCAGCTTAGCAAAGAAGTCCACCTGATTCCTGGCCCACTCTGAGATGAAGCAAGGAGAAACGATTAGTAGAAATAATGGAAGCTGAAGGATACAAGGCTACCAAGGCAATAATGGAATACTTACTATCTAAGATCCTCTTCCTCTCTGGGCTATACGCCTCCCTCAGCCACTCTGCATCAATCTGCCCCACCCCAGATTGGGGGCGTGCCCCAAACATCCTATGCAGGCGTAATCGAGTGATGGAGGCCTTGGCATCATTCGCTCTCGAGAAAACAGGGAGGCCCGTCACCCTCAACCCCCAACATCGCATGATGTCCTCCAATGTGATCGTCATTTCCTCGGGCGGGAAATGAAAAGTGTACGTCTCATCTCTCCATCTCTCAGAGAGAGCACAAATGAGGGCGCGGTCGGTGCGGAAGGCAACGATAGACATAAAGTCACCGAACCCCATCGCTCGCACCCGATCTTTTAAGCGATCAGGGAGCTCAGCCCACCAGTCCCTCATCTGTAACCAGCTGACCCTAGTCCGAACAAAAGGGAAAGGCTACAACGCAAACATCAGAGGAAAGAATATCAGTGATAACGGAAGCCAACAAAGTATGAGATTTATAAAGACAATCGAGTTTTACCCGGCCAGTTCTTATCTCATCTCCAAGATGAGGCTTCTTCTCCAATTTATCTTCCCCCTTTTGTTTCTTTCTCGGGGGAATAGTGACCGGATCTACCCCAACCCCTTCCGGAACATCCACCGGCGTAGAAGCACGCTTAGTAACCCTCCTAGTCATAGCCATCTATAAACCTGTACTTAATGCCAAAATGAGAGATTGAGCATGAAAACATAACATCAGTCCATGTAAACCCAAAAGACAGATCAGTCCAAGATGGTTACTAATGTTTCTGATTTAGAGGTGGTGAACTTCATTAGTTAAGTGATAAAAGGAGGGGAAGCTGAAGATCATGGCCATGGATCCAGCCTGAATATTAAAACAAAACGAATAACATTCACCCAGGCCAACCTCGTCAAGACACATCCTACAGGCCTACAACAAAACGAATCACATTCAATCCAACCCAACCCTCCCACTCAATTCTAATTTCTCACCCCATAATTGCTTCATCATCATATCATCACTACACACATTGGGCCAAATCACACTCCATCCCACGACCACACTTTTAAAAAAAAGGACAGAAAAGAGACAATGGAGAATGAAATTACATATCTGGGCCACAGCTGGGAGGCGGGCTCCTCACTCTCCTCCCTCTTCTCCTCTGTTCTCACTCCCTCGGCCTACTCGGCCCCCACCTGTAAGTGACAACGGCAGGTTAGCAAAACAAAAAAGGAAGAAAAAAAAATAGAGAAAGAAAGAGAGAATGAAGATGAAACAAGAAGGGAGTGAAACCCCCTACATGCCTCTCTCTCTCTCTTCCTCCTTTTCCTCCTCCTCACTCGGCTTCCACCTGAAATGGCCACAGCAGTCACAAAAGCTGGGTGCGTGATGGCCCCAGCTGATTTGATAGCGCCCAAGGCTGGGGGCGTGATGGCCCAGCACCATCACGTGGTGAGGCCCCCTTGAACAGGACCCACCCAAAACGTGGGCCTATTGCTCTCGCCCAGGAGGTCTAAAAAAGAAAAAAAACTGAACTGAAATCTAATCTAACTAAAAAAATAATAATAATAAAAAGATGAAAAAAGATCAAACCTGACATTTATTCAAACATCAGTGGGGATGAACTTGAAACATAATCCACTCACAGCTCATGTTAAAAAAAATCAATCACTATTAGTAATTGTGATCCAGCCTTAGCAAGATTCGACTCAGCTTGACTGCCAACCTCGGCACTAGACAAGATTCACGATTATCAGCAGCACAGCGGTGGTCCATTTCAACCTACAAGGAAAAGCAGCACAAACGACGTACAAAGGTCAGTTGATTCAGCTTTAAAATAAACCATGGACTCATCATATAGGCATCACGCATTAATTGTTCATGCATCGTTCCAAAATCCAATTCCATGCATTTACTCATGTATCCCACATCATTATATGTCAATTAACATGCATACACATCTAATAAAAAAAAGGGGGTACAAACATAAAATCATAAGCTTGATTACCACCACCTTAATCAAACATCAATGATAAATAGCTAACCATCATAATGCAAGAACAAATGAAATTCTAATAGTGACTTAGCTAATCGAAAGATCGACTTCTAATTCAGACCACTAGGGCACAGTTCCCACCATCATTTTAAATTAAGCAACCGGGGCACAGTTCCCAACCCGCCAAGTGGCAATACCACTGGCACCGAGGCACAAATCTCGGGTTTCCAATCAAATCAGTAGGCACGTAACTTCTTCTTCTTTTCCTTTTTTCCTCTGAATCAGGATCGATCCTAGAAAGGTGAACCTCACTTTTAGGACGAGTTTGCAATTGCATACATCTGTAGGTTGCCACTCCCGCGAGCTCAAAAGCTCCCGTGAGTCATGAGTTGTGTGTTTACTTTCTTTGGAGCACAACTCTCCACGTGTTGCTCTCCAAAGAGGGGCATACTGTAGACACCTCATTTGACCCCCTATGACACCCTTAAATATCTGTCATATGTAGCGGTGCCCCCATTTCACCCATAATTGAATGATTAATGGCATAATTCAGATTAATTAATGATGATGAAGGTGCTTGTTGATAATTTTAGACTTAGATCGACGATTTCTAGGAATTCGTGAGAGAAAAGCCAAATCGCATCGAGATCCCAAGTCAAACCCATTATTCACATAAGGGCCGGACACTGACACTGCTCGAACCTTTTTCGGACCACTTAAGACATGCTTAGGCCAATTCCCACAAAGATCACACTTAACTTGCCTAAGTATCATATGACTAACACAAATCAGGAGGTTAGAATCGTTGATCCGAATATCCCTTCTTCTTTCCAACATCCGATCACTATTACATATGAACCAATAGAGTCTACGCTCCGAAAGCTTTCCGACGATATATAGAACATCCAAATCCGATAAGCGGGTCAAAAGTTATGAGCTTCCGAAGTTTGTCCCAAGAGGAGGTCAAAATCACCTAGGCACCACCCATGTGGCACCCAGGCTACTGAAATCATTTCAACGCCCCATGTTGGGCGCCCATACTACTCAGGGCCACCTAGGCACCTCATGGTGGGCGCCCACCCTCCAAATTCCACTAGTTGGCTTGAAAGTAGCCCGGGACCACTCAAACATAGGGACCATGCTCCGAAGACGAACCGAACCACCTAGGCACCACCCATGTGGCGCCCAGCCCTGAGTTCCACCTAGGCACCACCCATGTGGCGCCCAGCCTACTAAATGCTAGTGTAGGTCCCCCCAGCTAAAGATCTAGCCATTCGATCCCGACTCCAAATGGGACCAAGTTCCAAAAGCGAAACCCAAACCATCCGGGCATCTACACCCTCCAGGACTGCCTGGGCGCCACCCTGTGGGCGCCCAGACTGCGCCGGCCATGTGGGCGCCACCCCATGGGCGCCCACCCTCTCTCAAACCCTAGTTCACCCTAAAATGATTTAAGCCGCCTTGGGATGCGTGAGACCTTCTAGAAGCACGAATTAATGAAGCCCTAGCCCTCCTAAACTCGTCCGAAAGCCTCTATATAATCCCTCTTAACCCCATTTGCAAAAGGAGCTACCCAAAAGAAAAAAAGAGAAAATAGAGAATAAGGAAGAAGAAGAAAGGTAGCCACCATTAGAGAAAGAGTTTCAGATCTAGACAAGAAGAAGAAGAGGTAAAGAAGAAGGCTTCCATATCTTCAACTGGGGCTATGGGATTTCGCGAAAGCTTCATTCTAGGAACTTGAGAAACGCGTCATATATCGGTATTCCTAGATCTCCCCTTTCTTTTACTGCATTCCATTGGCATAAATGCTTAGAAATATGTTTAGGATCATTTGGGCATCATATATCTAAATTAGCTTGTGTTAAAACTGATATTAGCATCTCATCATACTAGAAAAACATGTTTAGGTTCATTCTAATATAGTAGATCTGCATTGATTTCGTAATTCTAATTGCATAACTAGGTTAGATCTCGCATTAACAGTATCATTATTATCATTTATATCAAAGAGATCGCGAAAAGCCCTTCGCAGAAAGGCTGGGCGCCACTCCCTGGGCGCCTGCCCTCTCCCGGATAGGCTGGGCGCCGCCCCCTGGGCGCCTACCCTTCTGAGATCGGGTCCGGGTTCTAAATCTTCGCCTGTTGCATCATTTCCTCGTAGATTTGCTAGCTGCATCATTAATAGTTCGCATTAGGAATTCGCATCAGTAGCTGAATATCGGAAATTGTGTTGAAAATACTAAGATTTTTTGTGCATTCGTTGTGATCCATTGAAAACCCTGACTGAGCAGGTAGGCGCCACACCTCAAGTGGATTTTTTCCACCTTCGTGCATAACTTCCGATCTTCCGCATTTAGTTTACTTAGAAACTGTTTGATAATGATATGTTTGGCTGTTTGATGTGTCCTGAACTTCGAATTACCATTTTTGTCACACTTCGCATCATATAATTTGAATCGTAGAGTCATACAAAAAAAACCCAAAAAATATCATAAAACATAAAATCACTTCTTCTCTTTCCTTACTTTTTAGTAAATTAGAGGGAAAACCAAAAACAAATTAAAAAGATATCCAGAAAACCCAAAAATAATAGTTAGATAGTCTAGGTTATCGAATTTAGCGCCTAAGTAGGATAAACCCTAAGATTAATTAGAACATCATAATTAATTAATTTAAGAACCATCAAATCATTAAGAACACCTTTAATCCCTTTAAGGGCCTAATTAATTCGGATTAAAAGCAACTAAGAACATAAAACACCTAAAACCCAAAACACAGTCACCTGGGCGCCACCCCCTGGGCGCCCATCCTTCCACAGCCACTTGGGTGCCACCCCCTGGGCGCCCAACCTCTTCATTCTCTAAGACACCCCGATTAAAGCTTAAACCAATTAATTAAAACCTTAAACTAATCCGAATCAACACAGTAAAACATTTTAAACCTGAAATAACTTAAACCCTAATCAACTCAACCTCTAATTAACTCGAAAACATAAAACCAATTCGAACCATAAAAACAGATACCTGGGCGCCACCCCCTGTGTGCCCATCCTTCCACGTCCACTTGGGCACCACCCTCTGGGCGCCCATCCTACCCAATCACTAGGAAACCCCACTTGAAACTAAACCCGAATTCAATCATAATCAACACTTCAGAATTCCATTGAATTTAAAACAATTGAAGTCAGAAGTCCGACTTCAAATTAACTTAAAGATCATTGAACCAACTCAAAACTTAAAAAACTATCCGCCTGGGCGCCACCCCTTGGGTGCCTATCCTGCCATATCCACCTAGGCACCACCCTCTGGGCGCCTAGCCTCCCGAATCACAAAGAGACCTAATTAATTAGAACCTAATTTAATCCTAACAACACAGCGAAACACTTTTATTTTAAAATACATCAAACCATAAAAGTTCAACCTCAAATCAACCTAAAAAATACGAAACCGACTCAAACCATAAGACAGCCACCTGGGCATCACCCCCCTGGGCGCCTATGCATTCTTAGGAAATCCCCCAAATTAACAATTTAACCTAATTAATATTCAAACTAACCCCAATTAACACATTAAAACACTTTAATATCAACAGACTTGAAACCTTAACCAATTCGGACTTAAATTCACCTAAAAACATAAGACCAACCCGAACTACAGAACAGTCCACTTGGGCGCCACCCCCTGGGCGCTTATCTTCCATTTCCACCTGGGCATCACACCCGGGGCGCCCAGCCTACCTATTTTCATAAAAACCCTGACCAACAACTTAGCCTAATTAATTAATATTCAAACCAATCCCAATCCACATATTGAAATACTTTTAACTTAAAATACTTAAGACTTTAAGCGATTCGGACTTAGCACCCAAAACCCTTATAAACCAACAAACAACCACCTAGGCACCACCCCTGTGGCGCCTATCCTGCACTTTCACCCCGACCTACTACCTCGACCAAAAACAAATAACTGAACACCTTATAACTTAAATTAACTAAAACCAGAACCCAACATAATCCCTAGATCCCAAAAACCAAAAACTTAGTCCCATCTGGAATACCTGAAGATCACAAGCCATCACTTGGGCGCCACCCCCTTGGCGCCTATCCTTTCATTTGCACTAAAACGCGAATTCTTGGTTTTGTTTCAAAATCCGGATCCAAATAATTTTGACATTTGAACATCAGAGAATTAAAACAATTTGGAACATTAAAATTCATCAAGTAAGAATCCCCGGGATTCCGAAGATAACAACAATACCACCACCACTAGCCAAACCACCAAAATGACCTAGGCGCCACCCCCTGGGTGCCCAAGTCCTCCGCCAACCCTGTTCGTCGATTTCGACATCATTTCACTTCTCGAATTAAAACTTGAAATCCCCGAGCCTTAAACAACTTAAGTAGAACCTTAAAACATCCCTAAATCACTCTTAATCAACTCATAACTTAAAACAAACCGAATCGACTAAAACCTTAATTAGCAAACTGTTTAGGCGTATGAACCAAGAAACTTAGGCTATTTGCACCCTAGGATTAGATCGGATTTCCCCGTTAGGTAGCTTAGAGCATTAGGTTTCGCTCCATCACTTTTCCTGTTCCGTTAGGGGACTGGGAGAGCTGATGTGGATGGTCTAGGACCTTAGGTTAGGGTTAATCCGATGATCAGTAATAAAGCATTAGTCACGTAAATCCAAGTAAAATCCCCTAGTTAGGCCCTTCTAATCCAATATCAAAAACCCATAAAAACTACAAAACCTACAAAATAAACCCAAAAAGGTTTTTCCTTTGTTTCTTCCTCCACCTCAGGTGCCAAATATTTAATTGAACTTAATGATAAAAGGGAACAAAGAACTGACTTCTAAAATTGAATAAATGAGAATAATTAGATGAGATGAGTGATTTCACACATGTTGCATACTTTTATTTCGGCCCATCGGCCACCTCTAAATCAATCACGGCCCATCGGCCACCTTCAATCAATTACAGCCCATCTGCTTTTCACTTTTGAAAGTCCGGGGATCCGAACCCTAGAGGGGGGGTGAATAGGGTGAGCTTCAATTATGACCAATTTTAACCAATTTTAACTTCTTTAAATTAAACTAGTCACAAGTGGTGATTAAGTAAATAAATGCGGAAGCTTACAAAAACAATCACCACAAGCATGCACCATCACACAAGGATTTATAGTGGTTCGGCCTCAATGCCTACATCCACTACCGCCTTGTGATCCAACACCCCACCGGATTTCCACTATTTATGCTTTTCAATAGGCTAAGCAATAACCTTTCCAATAATGTTTTTCAAGGCTTAACATCAACCTATTACACTATGCTTTTCTTACGCTAAGCAATAACCTCTTCAACCAAAAGGTTGGTTATCTCTCTAAGTAGTGTCTAAAATACACTTGATGGAGATACAATTAATAGCTCATTACAATGCCTCTTAATTAGGCGGATATGAAAGTGAAGATCTAATTCACACACACACCATGAACGCAAAGATGAATGCACAATGTGTATGTATGATGTCCTCAATCAATTTGAAAATGAAAGCTCATAAAGACATTTATGATTGAGGAAATAATGCTAATCACATGTTAAAAATAACTTGTAAAAGATATACATATGTATTCCAAACAAGTCGTGAAATTCGAAGAACAAAACATGTGATGCATAGGGATGTCAATCAAATTAACAATGTAGCTCAATATGTGTATACTATAAGCATAAAACATAAAAATAGATTTGATTGAAGTTAGGGGACAGATCATATGTAAATATAAATTCAACTTGAAAATGATATACCTATCAAAGCAAGGCAAGTTGTGAAACTTTAAAACAAAAGTACATATGATTTGTGAAGTTGTTGAATCCAAAACATAAGATAGATTTGAAAGAGATTTTCTTATGATGAAAAACAACAACCATAGATTCAATCAAGTATAGGAATCATGTTACATATAATTTCAAAGAAGTTTTCATTAACATGATTTAAGTACTACTTGGATTGAATCAAGGTGATGCATCCAAAACAATAAATCAATTCAAAACATATAAATGTTAAGGACACAACAAAACATAGTTTATCATGCTAGAAAAGATTTACCAATAATAAAGCAAAGCATGACAACATATGGTTAAGAAAAGTAAAGCTTACTTAGTGATTTAACTCAATGGAACCAAGCTTTAGCTTTCCTCATGACCCCTTTCATCCATTAGCTCATTCCCCTTTGATTGGCCTCAAAACCTTTCAAGGAGGGCCTCTTAATCCTCTTATTTTTCAAAGGAATGAACCACTATTTATAGCCAAAAAGTGCCCAACGGCTCTTCCCCGGTCGACCCCATGACCCCCGGGTCGACCTGGCCTTCAACGGTAAAAAATCTGACCGTTTGAAAAAGGAGCCAACTGCTCTTTCCCGGTCGACCGCACAGTAGGGGACCCGGTCGACCGGCCACACTGCGGGTCGACCCGGGCCTGGGACCAAAATCCCCTAAACTTGTATAATTCAAAGTATTTTCATGAGGGGACTTTTGGGCCACTGAATCAAGCTTGGAATCATGTTTTAAATCAAACTAAGAGGTTTAAAAACATGAAACATAAAAAGCTTAAAATGATTTGAAAGATTTAAAACTCATAGGCTTGCTTGATTCATAAAACTTATTTTCAAATAAAAATACATCCAAGTTAAAAACAAAACATGCATAAATCAATATTTTTACAAGTCATAAAAACCAATGCATGTGTAAATCAAGATTTCAAGATTTTCTAAATCAATGCATGTGTGTAAATTCAAATGATGCTAGAATGATAATGCACCCATCAAATTTCAATACACAAAATCCCTAACAACTTTATCACTCGTGTATCGCACACGAAAAACACAGAAATCACAAGTCAAAGTCTCATTTGCATCGTCATTTTGATTTGAAAAGTTAGCCTTTAAACCCTATTTTGCCAAGGGATTAGAAGGGGGTACCCGGGAACGGGGCCGATCCTCTTCTTAAATATTTGGCACCTCCCCCTTTTTTGTTTTCTTTATTTTAATTATTTCATTTCACTTGGATACACCATGATTATGCTATGTGAGGATTAACCTTATTTGGACTTTCACTCATAACCCTGAATTGACCCAATATTAAAGAGACCCAAAGAGACCCAAATTAATGTGACAGGAAAATCGTCGTGTGTTGCCGGCAGCACATTAGACGAGAGAAGAACCCACCAACTTATTTTCTCCCATTTTTCTTTGGCTTTTGTCGAAGAACGGTGTTACGGCCGTTACCGTAGCTGGCGATCGTGATCCGTCGATTTTGAGGGTAGTCGGAATCCTCATTTTCGATGTAAAATTTAAATAGCACATATAGATGAATGGCGATTTCCCTCCACTGGGGGAATCAAAATTCACATTCGACACCTACCTTAGGGTTCAGACCGGATTGTAGGAAGTGGGTGATACGTTTTTGTATGTCTATGAGAAGCTCTACGGCACCCACGATTCCCAGTAGTGAGTCATTGGCATATCGCGCGTAACAAATCCTTATTAAGTAATGGTAATTTAAGGGGGCCAGCATACGGGCCAGGCGTCTCTTTGACCTAATAACTAGTATCGCCTCCCCGCCCAATTCTATCGGCAGGCCCCTTCTTTTGCAATACTTAATAAGGTCTCTCATGGGCCAATTATTATTACTGCATTCTCTAACACAGAAGTCGGCCTTCGGGGTCAACCTGGCGGCTTCTATGAGGAAGGTGGCGCAAAGGAGACTCGAGGGCTTGTTAAGGAAGGCGGCAAGGGCTGACGAAGGGGGGAAAATGAAAGTTATTTCCCCGTCCCCCCTTCGCTCGGGGGGGCTTGTGGGGGGGGGTGTGCCACGACGAAACAAGGGAATGAAAGGCCGCTTTGCGTTGGATGCTCTTTACATTCCCTACAATGATGGCTCTGTTGTCTTAGGGAGCATTGAAGCTTGTTTCTTCTCTAGAGTTATCTTGGTCATCAATACGACCTGTCCTTAATAGAACCGATCTGATTCTCTGAACAATCGGAATTTTGTACTTCTGTCGGATCCTCCCTATCTCCTGATCAAGCTTGTGTAGGTAGATGTTGCCTGGTAGGGTCGATAGTAGTACACTGTGTGGGATAGAGTAAGGGCCCTCCTCACCTCCAACGAGTCGTCCGGCGGAAAACAGTTTCTGAGTGGGGTAAAAGAACTTGGGATCGTTGATCTCTTCCTTAAAGATTGGGATGAGTCGATGTCGGTCGATGGTGTGAAAACACTTCCTAATGTCAAATTCCAAAAACCAGCGAGAGGTTCCCCACTCTGCTTTGATCCGTCTTAGGGCCGAGTGGCAGCCTCGACCCGAGAGGAAGTGCGATGTGTCTGGAAACTCGGGATCGTTAAAGGATTCGAGTACCATTCTGATCGCCTCTTTCATGATTTTTTCTATAGGTAGAACTACTGTGAGCGGTCTAAACTTCGACCCTTATTTCTTTCTGCATATTGTAAAGGGGAGCAAAGCCGGTTTTTTGCTCCCTCTATTGATAGATCAGGGGCCCTCCTGCCGGCTGGAATGAAACAATCTTTCAGGAAGTAGTCCCACCACCCTCGGGCCCGACGCCTGACAAAAGGAGGCGGGGCTCTCTCCAACCATTCCGAAGAGCCGAGATCTTGTAAAGGAAAAATGAGCCAGCAGGTTTGGACCTGCGTGAATCAGTTCAGTAAAGTAAGGGAGCCTTACGGCTTTCCCAAGCCTTGCCGATAGGCGGCTCGTGGCTCGCTCAGCTTGCTCGCAGAGTTCTTTAGATCAGTAGATCTATAGATCTAGATAGAGTCTCGCTCATCAAGGAAAAGTAGTGTGCCTGTATAATAGGGCGCTCGCGCTGCTCTGGCTTGCTTTGCTTTTAAAGCGGAGCTCACTGCTTTGAAGCCAGCTCCTCAAACAAAGAAAGCAAGCAGCTCTGAAAACTTCAGTGCGCGCTAGCGCACTCCAGCTTTCGAGCCAGATGGTTCTCAGCCTTCGTTTGCTCCCTTAGGGTCGCCTACACTTGCTCCTTCGTTTGGTGGCGCTAGCACAAGCATAGGACTCAAGTCGTAGCGCACCAGGACTTAGTTGCAGCGCTAGCGCCTTCTTTTTAAGTTGTTTGCTGCTTGCTACTCACTTTCTAAGCGACTGCACTGGCGTGGTGGTCGGCATTCCTACCAAAATGCCTTACGACTATCACAGCTGAAGAAGCTTAAGACTAGAAGTGACTTGTCGAGTCTACGAAGCTTTGCCAGAAGCTTCGCTTCCTCTTTTAGTCTTTGTAGTCGGCATTCGGCAAGCTTCGTCAGGTCTCTCGAATGCCTCTTTACTAAAGTATAGTCTAGTAGAGTCTAGTATCCCGCCTCTGTACTATAGTATGGTCTAGTCTTTCCAATGCCTCCTTCCTTGCCGCCAACGCACGCTACTAGGAGAGTAATCAAGCTACCTTGCTTGCATTCTAGAAACTTCGCTAAGCTTCGCTTCCCAGAATGCCTCCTTGGTAGAGGCTAGTGAAGCTCACCCTTCGGGTGTCGCTTAAGCGGCCAAGGAAGGAGGCCTTTTTTCTGGCGCGGAAGCTACTGCTTCTCGAATGAAAGAAAAAAGGGCCTACTTATAGGCTACAACTAATGCAACAAGCCCCGGGGTCTTGTTTTAGCGCGTTTCCAAAGGCAACCTTTGGATTATGTCGTGATATTTGGTTGCTTTGCCAACGTGTTGTAGATTGACAAATGTGGAGGTTGGCTTTGGAAACGACACAAGGAGTTTACAAAGGAAAGGAGAACAACCCCCTTTTCCCTTCTCCTTCTATTCTATCAAAAGGCGAACATCTAATATAGGCCCGGTCGCCCTTCTATGAAGGCGAGCAGCCCAGTCCCCATGTTGCTTATAGTCGTAAGGGTAAGCGGTATTTCGCAATAGCAGCTCCGAGAAGTTAGGCTTAGGGTGCGCCTCCTGCCATCCTTTCAGTGACACATAGGGCTTCCCTCAGCTCAGACTGGTGTCATCACCTTTCCCAGGACTGGAATGATTATCCCTGCCCGATGGGTCTACATTCATCTCTAAACTGAATGTCGTCAGGTACTGTTCACTTCCCCGCCATTCTTGTAACCGTCACCTGTAATCCGCGCAGGTGTGTCTGCACCCCCTGGAGTGGACGAGAAAGAAAGGATTTCTCGGAGCAACCCCCCAGATTCCAAACCCAGGAGTTCACTTTCCCGTAAGAGCATTCGGTACATGTATGAGTCCGTGGAAGAGTGAAGGGGTCACCACTACTGAGGATCTCCCCCTTAATCTAAGATAGGTCATCCGAGGGTTCGCCGTAGTTCATTGTTGTGCTTACACACTAGGCTACCCTTCTCCGAAAGCTCCGCGGGACCACCTACCACTAGTCTTCGGCCGGAGGGGTTTATTGCACAAAAATGCCGGGACACTGGCTCCCGCAGAGGGAAGCCCAACGAATGTCAGATGCAAAGCCCCGTACCTCATTAAGAACATATTGGCATACTCTCCCAAAAAAGAAAGAGCACACCCTATTGAAGACGGGAGTGAGGTACAACAAGGCCATTTCCATCCACCGCCCTTCTCACGAAGCCGTACGTGGACGTTACCGCTCATACAGCTCCCAGCCAGCAAGCATTTAGCCTTCCTCTACAAGGAATGGAAGTGTGGATGAATCAACATCAAATAGAGGAATTCGGTTTTTCTTTTCAGCAATAACATGATAAGAGCATCCCTTTCACAAAAACCTACGGAACCCACCTCTCCTGCCACTTCAGCACCTTGTGATCTTCTCAAAGATCATTACGAGCCCTCTCCTAGAATGTTTTTGTAGAATCCAAAAATTCATTCCATGGTGGATCAGGACGAGAATGAATCCGAGAATCCAGGACATACTCATACCGGAGCTTCTGCTCTCCTCTGGGGAGGGGTTTTTTATAAAGAGAGAGGTGAGTCGAGGGTAGCCTCCCGCTTGACCGATTCCTCGGAGTCGGAGGAAGATCTCTCATCTAATGACCCTGAACAAGAAGGAGTTGCCCTCGATGTGAGATCAACAGCAAAAGAAAGAAAAGGAATTGGATGCCCCAGAACAGCAGCCTTAAAAAAACACACACACAACGGACTGGACACAAACAAAAGAAACAAGAAAAGGGCCATGATGATTATCCTATGTTCGTTTTCGCCCTGCCCCGATGATGCACTCCTAGCTCGTGGAGCTACATACCGAAAAGACTCTCTCTATTACTTTGAGAAGAGAATCGCTGGTTTGACCGACGAACTACGCGGGAAATACTGGATCTAGGCAAGCCGCTATATGTTCTCCCCTTGCCCTTGAACGATATGAAGAACTACTTATCTTCTCTTTGATACCGGTCGATCGGTTCACATCTATGGTCAATCAATAGGTTGGCGGATCTATTCTTCTATACGATAAATCGCCATCTCGTAGCACCACCACAAAACCGATTCTCGTTCTTATTCCGAGCCCCCCCATGCCGTGACTTCGACTTATAGTATGATGAATGAGTGGAAAATCTTTATAGAAGTCCCTATCCGATCCAACCAAAGAGTTCATATTGTATATTTTATTATATATATATATATATAAATTCTTTGCCTTTTCTCAGTAGAATCCCCGGTCCCAAACGACTGCGGGTAGCCGCCAAGAAGAATGAATTCCCGAAGGGGTCCAATAAGACTTCCTTTCGAGTAATACAGGGACGGACTGATACTCTTAACTCCCGATGCAGGAGCAGGAATCTAAATGAGGAGGAGGGTTTCAAAACAAATTGAACCTCCCAATCGAATGAATCGTAACATTCATAATGATAAACTTTACAGAGCCCATTCGCTCGGTTAGATAAGTTAGGTCCACCCCAGAACTCAAACAACCAACTATATGCTATAGAAGCATGCACTTCTTCGTTATATATACGTGATTCCTCATTGGTGATCTATCTTGCTTGCTATACTTCTGGTCCGGGCGCAGAAATTAGAAAGCAGACGTCATATTAAATCTATGATGATAATTTGTTAGACCCCGACCCAGACCAATTCGATTACAATAAGGTTAGTGTGTGTTTAGTCCTAAGTGGGTTTAGTAATCGTTGGGTTAGAAATAATTAGTTTAGTCCTAGATATAGCTTTGGGAATTTTGAGAACGTTTAGTATTAGTCAGACACACTCAGGAAGGCCTGAGTGCACGTGTAAGCTTGGGAGTATCGTATCGGTTTCCGTGTATTTGTGATTTTGATTTCAGTTGAATGATTTTTCTATGTGTTATAACTTTTTTTTTCAGCCCATTCATGTTTGAAGCCAAAAACCCAAGTTCTGGCCCAAAAAGGGTTAAAGTGGTATTTTATACACAAATCTGGACACAATTTTTGAAATCTCAAAACCATGTCAAAAATATACATTTTGGAAACTAGATATTTCGAGGATCGTTTTATCCTTCTTCGTCGGGTTCATTCGAGGCCCGTAAGATCATGCTTTTGTCAATACAAGGTTCAAGTTCATTGGGTCCCATTTGCAAGTGTCTAAGTCAACTCTCCTTCTCTTTCACTCTTTTCATTTCCAAAACCCTAACCCTAGAGCAACCAAAGGAGAGAAAGCTTTTCTTTCAACTTTGTCCTCTAGAAAGATCAAGCTAGAAGACCTCAAAGAGAAATTCCAAGACCATCATCTCCTTCCTCTCATCTCAAGCTTTCTTTTAATGTCCTTTTCCTGAAAGTTAGAAGTGAGCAAGCTCTCCATTTGTCTTCATTTCTCTTGTTTGACCTTTTCTAGGTAAGAGCTTCAACCCATACCTTTCATGTAGTCCTTTTAGTTCCTTAAAATCTTGTTTTTCATGTTACAAACCCTTTTAGTAAAATGGGTTTCTTGTTTTCAAGATTGAGTGAGTTTTTGTGTGGTTTTCATGGGTTTTTGTAGTTCTTTGGATTGGCTTGAGTGAAGTTCTTGAAGAGGTTTGTGGCATCTTTGACAAAGGCAAGTAACCAATCTAGGATGGATGTTAGCATGTGTGCATTGCATTTGTTTCCCTTGCACTCTTTGTTAGGTATTTTGTATTTGCAATTTGATGGATGCATTTGCACTTTAGCATCATTTGATATTTCACACATGCATTGATTTAAAATACCTTGAAATCTAGTTTTATACATGCATTGGTTTTTAGATTTGGAAAAGTTTTTGTTTTATGCATGTTTTGGTTTTAAACTTGGATGCATTGGTTTTAGAACCCAAAACTCTTTTGAAAACCTAATTCCTTGTGCATTATATTTGGAAAATCATCTTGTGATTTTAGGTTTGAGCTTTGCATACATTCATTACAAAAAGAATCATTTTTGTATGCATTTTCATTTGAAAAGAGTTTTATCAAATCAAGCTAGCCTTTGGTTTTAAACTTTTGAATCATTTTAGGCTTTGTGTTTTTCATGTTTTTAAACATCTTAGAATGTCTTAAAACTTGTTATTTAAGCTTGATTTAGTGGCCCAAAGATCCCTCAAAGAAATACTTTGAAATGAGAAAAAGTTGGATTTTTGGCCCCAGGGACTCGCCCGGCAGTGTCTCCGGTCGACCGAGACCCAGGTCTCGGTCGACCGAGACCACTGCAGGGCAATTGGACAGTTTTCTGAACTGAAGCCCCAACGGTCAGAAATCTGACCGTTGTGCCTTCTCGGTCGACCGAGACCTCTTTGCCGGTCGACCGAGAACTAGCCGTTGGCAACTTTTTGGCTATAAAGTCCATTCATTTCCAACCTTTTTCAAGGCTTGATACATGAACCTTTGAGAGCATTTTGGAGCCAAAGAAAGGGGAAGTAGTTGGAAAGGCTAGAGGGCTATTTGGAAATCAAACTCATGAGTTTTTAAAAGGTACATCTTCTAAGTTATTTTGATTTCCATACAATTGAAATTCATGCATGTTCAAATCCTTTGTATTTTCATTTATGCATGATTTCAAGTCCTTAAAGAGTTGATTTGCAAGCTCAATATCTTTCTTGGTAAATTAGATTAGTTTGCAATCACTCTTATCAAATCACATGTTTTCTTAAACTTTATTTTTCATACAACTTGTGATTCTTTGAATTTCATGTCATTAACAAGTTGTTTATTATTCATGTGATTTGCATCAAACTTCAATCAAAACTTTTGTGTGTCTTAAACTTTCAAATGCTTTAAGCATATATTTGATTAAGCTTTCTTTTTAAACTTGATTGAAGTCATCACACACACACATCATGAGCATACACTTTTGCATTCATAGAGTGTTTGTGTGAGTTGTTTTAAACTTTCATATTAGCCTATTTAAGAGGCAACAACATTTGAGCTTTAATTTGTATCTCTTAGAGTGATCTTTTGGAAAGACACCTTCTTAGAGAAATCTACATTGTGTAAGGTTATTGCTTAGCCTTTGAAAAGCATCTTGTAAGGTTATTGCTTAGCCTAAGAAAAGCATTTTGTAAAGGTTATTGCTAAGCCTAGAAAAGCACATTGAGAGGTTGTTGTTTAGCCTTGAAAAGCAACATTGTAAGGGTTATTGCTTAGCCTAGTTAAAAGCATAAATAGTGGAAATCCGGTGGGGTGTTGGATGCACAAGCCGGTAGTGGATGTAGGCACGTTGGCCGAACCACTATAAATATTGTGTTGTGGTGATTGCTATGTGGTGATTGTTTTTGTATTAGCTTCCGCATATTGAATGATTAATCATCACATTTGACTAGTTTATATTAAGAAGTTAAAATTGGTGTAAATTGGTCACAATTGTAGCTCACCCTATTCACCCCCCCCCCCCCTCTAGGGTTAGGATCCTCAGGACTTTCACTCTTCTCATTCATTGAAAATTTGGGGAATTTGTTTTGATTGGAGAATGGGATCTTAATGTCTCAAATTGTGTTTTGAAATGTGTGTTTTACCCTTGGAGAGCATGGAGGCTCAGGGAGTGCAGGTGGGATGAGAAACAAGAAGAAGGGAAGAAGAAAACGTGAAAAATCTGAACTCAGCTGCATTTCCCGTGCAGTAGCGGTCAGCCGCTGGTCAGTTGGCGGCTAGCCGAAATCCCCATTTCGGTTAACCGCGAGCTGACCGAGCTCGGCGGTTCCCTTTCCAGAAGCTGACATTTTGACAGTGGGTTTCGGTCAGCTTGACGGTTAGCTAGCGGCTAGCCGCCATACCCCATTTCGGCTAACCGCTGGCCAACCGCATGTTTCGGTTCCTTTTCCCGACGGCTAAGCTTCAGACCGAGGTCCCAGCGGTCAACCCTACGGTCAGCTTATGGCTAGCCGCCGGGTTGCATTTCGGCTAACCGTAAGCCGACCGAAGTCAGTTCGGTTTTTTTTCCAGAGAGCTGCGTTTGGACCTGGATTTCCAGCGGTCAGCCTGTCGGTCAGCTGGCGGCTAACCGCCAGATCCTAGTTCGGTTAGCCGACACCTGACCGCGAGGTGACCGAAACTGACAAATTGGATGTTTCGAAGAGTATTTGCAAGAATGAAAACTAGAACATGTTAAGTGACCTTTAGCCTGATATTGTGCACTCGAAACCCGAGATGTCTTTGAATTTTTAGGGCACCAATTATGTTTTTAATTCCAACATCTGGGCTTCGGTTACACAACGACCATCCAAAGGTCCTTGCATGTGCTTGATAGGCTTTGTGTTCGTACTTTGGTTTTGATATAATGAATATCATCGTGTACTCGTTTTGAAGTTTAAGTACAAGCTCGTTTTGAAGATGTGTTTCAAGAAAAAGGGGTCACTTCCTAAGCGTGTTACGCATACTAATTAGGCCTCTTGCTAGTCGTGTTCGTCGTGTTTTGATAAGTGACTTTCCCCTTTCTATCTCGACATGTTTTGATAGTGTTTCGCGTGTTTTGTGCATTCATGAATTAAGTGAACACCACTGAGCTTGGACTGCCCCTTCAGTTTGATCCACTGTCTGGGGTCCTTAAACATGTGGATTGTCTGCAGACTGGTCGTGTATTTGTTACACATCGTGCGTGTTCGGTTCCGCTGCCGGAAATCCCCGTACATGTGGGAATCGTGTCGTGATTATATTATGTATATCGTGCTTGTCGTGCGTGCTTGCTCTTTTCATTATATATGATAGAGAAAGGATGGGCTCTTTATGGATTGTAACTATTCATGCTATAATAAGTAATCATGCTAGTTTTGCTCGTATTTTGTCATGTAACTGTTTACAATTCAGTAAAACGTCTTTACATGTTTCTCTAGCACTTTCTACTTTATGCTCATGCCTAAATTGATTACCTGCCAAACCGTTGTGTTTGACCCATGTTTGTTGGTACCCGGGTGGAGGAGACGTTTCCTTTGAGGAGGAGGCTCTTGAGCCACCCCCAGTGAGAGAGTGGCAGTCCGACGATGTTAACTAGACGTCGGGCGGGTTCTTGAGTTTTGTTTCATTTTGTCATGGGGTTCTTTTTATCATTTTGAGAATTGTATTGGCCTGTGTTGGCCTCTTATGGGATGTAACAAAAACTTAACTTACTTTGTGTAGTCTCGTAACTTGAATTATGATGGGATTGCCTTGTTAACTCCTTTCTTTTGATACTATGTCTTGTTATTATTTGTCATAGCACTTAACAATTTATTGGTGCTTATCTTGATGTGATTTGCTACACGCTTCCGCAAACTTGATCGTGTGAGACAGATTCCACGTGTTTCGGGAATCCTCACCGCGGGAACCTGTGGGAAACAATGTAACAACACATCGCGGGCTCAGTTTCCGTTCCGGGGTCGCAACAGGACTGGTATCAGAGCGAGACATGTTTCAGGCACTTAAAAGAAACTAGAAAGGTCTGAGGAACGTGGCGAGGATTCGTGAGTTCGATAGATTCGTTGGATAGGACCTTAGAAACCCTTATACCATGTTATTGTGTTCTAACTCCTTGTTTTACAGCACTATGCCTCCAAGAATTGCTCCAAACCATCTAATACACCGACAGCTACACAGTTTCAAGAACTAATGCAAGCTATATAGCACAACAAAGGCAGGCTAATGAAAACCAAGCAAGATTTCAAGAACAGCTAACAAAGAAAGATAACGAAATGGCATAAGTCCAGAGGCAACTCTTAGAAGTTCTTCAGAACAGAAACGTAGCTCCACCTCCTTTGGGTCCACAGATTGTTATCCATAATAGGGATCATGACCCTAATGCGCTATTTGAGAAGTTCAGGAAGAGAGCACCGAAGGAATTTTCGGGCAATGAGGACCCGTTAATTGCAGACAACTGGTTAGTTAATACCGAGAAGATCTTCGATGTCTTTATGTGCACGGGTAGATAGAAGGTCAATCTTACAGCTTCACTATTCTATGGGCTTGCAAATAGGTGGTGGCAAATAGTTAAGGACCCATATACAGTAATGGCTGATGAAGAGGCGTGGGCAGCATTCAAGACACAGTTTCAGGATAAGTACATTCCCTCCCATGTTAGGAGGCAGAAGGCTATTGAATTTCAGCAGCTCAAGCAAGGTAGAATGACGGTGCTAGACTATGTCACCAAATTTGAGAGACTGGCTAGATATGCCACCGAGTTGATTGACACTGAACAAAAGAAGATAACGAAGTTCTTGGAAGGGTTGAACTCGATTATTATGAGAGATGCTATAGGAGTAGTTCCACCAGCTACATATGATGAGGCGGTCAAACGGGCATATACGTTTGAGGATATTAACAATTTGATAGTTCAAGACAGGAAGCAGCACTACCACCAGCAAAATCAGAGGCAACAGCAGAACAAGAAACCAAGGCAAGAACAAGGTCAAGTGAGACAGGGTTGTGGACATTGTGGCAAGAATCATGAAACTCATGAATGTCGTAAGGCCATGGGTGCCTGTTTCAAATGTGGGGCTATGAATCATGCAATAAGGATTGCCCTCTACTTCTAAATCAAGGGAACAGAAACCAACAGCAGAAACAAGCAGCTCTTCAAAATCAAGCACCAGTTCAGAATCAAGTTAGACCACCTCAGCAGCAGCAGCAGGCTAGGCCACCAGCACAGAATCAGAATGCTCGTCCTCCACAACAGAACAACATGGCCAAGGAAGGCAGAACCAAGCACCGAACAGACTACAGATGCATGGACGTTTATATTATCTCAACCGTGCGGATGCTGAAGCTGCGGGAGACGTGGTAGAAGGTAAACTTCTTGTTTGTGGGGTAGAAGCCCAGATTTTATTTGACCCTGGATCCACGCATTCCTTTTCATCCCCTAGTTTTGCTAAGATGATTGATGCACCATGTAGTGAATTGGATTACATTCTAGTAGTGACCACTCCAGTAGGGAAACAAGTTGTGTGTAGAACCTATTACCCTAGTTGTACAGTGTTGTTCGGAGATGTTAATTTACCGGCCAACCTCATTGTTTTAAACATGCATGATTTTGATATCATTTTAGGCATGGATTGGTTAGAAGCATATCATGCCACCATGGATTGTTTTAGTAAAACCATAACATTCAGATTCCAAGGACCACAGGCAGAATTGATATTTCAGGGGAACAGGAGAAAAACTCAGGCAGGGTTTATTTCAGTGTTGAAGGCAAGCAGATTAGTTCAGAGTGGGTGTCAGGCATTTATTGCGTTTATCACGGAGGGTAAACAGTCCCAAGGGGCGGAGGATATCCCCCTTGTGTGTGAATTTCCGGATGTTTTTCCAAAAGAAATCCCGGGATTACCACCAATTAGATAAGTTGATTTCACAATTGAGCTGCTACCAGAGACAGCTCCAATCTCGATTGCACCATACATAATGGCTCCAGCAGAAATGGGTGAGCTAAAACTCCAATTGCAGGAATTGTTGAGCAAAGGCTTTATTAGGCTAAGTGTTTCACCTTGGGGAGCACCGGTGTTGTTTGTGAAAAAGAAGGATGGAAGTTTGAGAATGTGTATTGACTATAGGAAGTTGAACCATGTGACCGTGAAAAACAAGTATCCATTGCCAAGGATAGACGAATTATTTGATCAATTGCAAGGAGCGGCCTATTTTTTTAAGATAGACTTGAGGTCAGGGTACCATCAGTTGAGAGTTAGAGACTCAGATGTTCAGAGAACAGCCTTTAGAACAAGATTTGGGCACTATGAGTTCTTAGTGATGCCCTTTGGTTTGAAGAATGCACCCGCAATCTTTATGTCTCTTATGAACAAGGTCTTTGCACCCTATTTGGATCACTCTACAGTAGTATTCATTGATGATGTCCTCGTGTATTCCAAGAGTAAGAAGGAGCATGAAGAACATTTGAGGACAGCGTTGCAGCTTTTGAGGGACAACCAGCTTTATGAAAAACTCAGTAAGTGCGAATTCTGGTTAGAGCAAGTTGCTTTTCTAGGCCACATCATCTCCAGAGAAGGTTTAGCAGTTGATCCAGCCAAGATAGAGGCAGTTGTTAATTAGGTGAGACCAAGTAGTGTGACAGAAATCAAAAGCTTTTTGGGGTTAGCAGGCTATTACAGAAGATTTGTCCAAGGTTTTTCGTCCATTGCAGCACCGTTGACAAAATTGACTAGGAAGAATGTCCCATTTGTGTGAACCGATCAGTGTGAAACAAGTTTTCAAGAGTTGAAGGGAGGGTTAACCACAGCCCCAATCCTTACATTACCCTCGGGCAACGGCGGATTTATTGTTTATACAGATGCTTCGAATGTGGGACTAGGTTGTGTATTGATGCAAGATGGCAAGGTGATTGCTTATGGCTCGAGACAGTTGAAGGACCATGAGAAAAACTATCCAACTCATGACTTGGAGTTGGCAGCAGTTGTCTTTGCTTTGAAGATGTGGAGACACTACCTCTACGGAGAGAAATTTGAAGTCCATTCAGATCACCGAAGTTTACAATATTTGTTTTCGCAGAAGGATTTAAACATGAGACAGAGACGGTGGATGGAGCATATCAAAGATTATGACTTTCCCATCAAGTATCATCTAGGTAAAGTGAATGTTGTAGCTGATGCTTTGAGCAGGAAATCAGTGGTTATGGCCAGTTTGAGAGGAATGGGTGTCTTACAGCAGTTTGAAGAGTTGGGTGTAGAAGTGTAAACCCTGAAATTGAGTGCGATGTTAGCAAATATGACAGTGTCAGAACCTACCTTCATCCAGAAGATCAAGGAAAGTCAGTTGCAAGACCCAGACTTGGCTAAGATAGTAGAGGCTATTACAGAACATCCAGATTTTAAGATGGTGAATGGAATATTGTATTTCCGTGACCGGTTGTGTGTGCCGAATGTGGGTGACTTGAAGGGTGAAATAATGAATGAAGCTCACAGCACGAGGTATTCTATGCATCCGGGTAGCACGAAGATGTACCACAATTTGAAGAATAGATTTTGGTGGAACAACATGAATAGAGAGATAGCAGCTTTTGTGTCCCGTTGTCTAACTTATCAGTTGATTAAGGCAGAGCATTAGAAGCCCCCAGGTTTGTTACAACCGTTGGAGATTCCGGAGTGGAAATGGGAGCACATCACCATGGATTTCGTTTCCGGTTTGCCAAATACCAAGAAGGGAAATAATGCAATTTGGATTATTGTAGATCGTCTGACAAAGTCTGCTCATTTCATTCCGATGAAGACAGGGAACATGATGCATATGGCACCACTTGCAAAGTTATTCGTTGATGAGATTGTTAGTAAACATGGTCAGCCCGTCTCCATTACTTCAGACAGAAACAACAGGTTCGTTTCAAAGTTTTGGAAAACTCTTCATGAGTCGATGGGTACCAAACTCCAGTTCAGCACGGCATATCATCCTCAGACCGATGGTCAGTCAGAGAGGACGATACAGACTCTCGAAGACATGTTACGTGCTTGTATATTGGATTTCAAGGTTCAGTGGGATGAGTGCTTACCACTTTGTGAATTTGCGTATAACAATAGTTACCACTCTAGCATCAGTATGGCACCTTTAGAGGCACTGTATGGTAGAAGATGCAGAACTCCGGTTTGCTGGGAAGAAGTCGGTGAGCGTAGTTTTCATGGACCGACGATAGTTGGAGAGACAAGTGATAAGGTCAAACTGATTCGGGAGCGGTTGAAGATCGCCCGAAGTAGGCAGAAGAGTTATGCAGATACTCGCCGAAGAGAATTGCATTTTCAGGTGGGTGACAAGGTGTTTTTGAAGATCTCACCAGTTAGAGGAACTTTGAGATTCGGACAGAAGGGCAAATTGTCTAGAAGGTTTATTGGTCCGTATGAAATTTTGAGCAAGATTGGGGATGTCGCTTATAAACTTGCGTTACCACCGGAACTCTCCGGGGTACACAATGTATTTCATGTTTCGATGCTCAAGAAATATGTTTCTAGTCCTTCACACATTCTACAGCACAAACCTTTGGAGATTCGGGAAGATGCCTCGTATGTGGAAAAGTCGATCAGGATCATTGACACCAAAGAGCAAGAATTGAGAAATCGGTCTATTCATTGGGTAAAGGTGCTTTGGGAAAATCACAAGCCAGAAGAAGCTGTAAAGTCCGGGGATCCGAACCCTAGAGGGGGGGTGAAAAGGGTAAGCTTCAATTATGACCAATTTTAATCAATTTTAACTTCTTTAAAACAAACTAGTCACAAGTGATGATTATCAAACAAAATGCGGAAGCTTAATAAAAACAATCACCACAAAGCAAGCACCATCACACAAGGATTTATAGTGGTTCGGCCTCAATGCCTACATCCACTACCGGCTTGTGATCCAACACCCCACTGGATTTCCACTATTTATGCTTTTCAATAGGCTAAGCAATAACCTTTACAATATGCTTTTCAAGGCTAAGCAATAACCTTTACAATGATATTTTTCAAGGCTTAACATCAACCTATACATTATGCTTTTATAGGCTAAGCAATAACCTCTTCAACCACAAGGTTGGTTATCTCTCTAATTAGTGTCTATAATACACTTGATGGGGATTCAATTAAGCTCATTACAATGCCTCTTAAATAGGCGGATATGGAAGTGAAAAACTAACTCACACACACACTAAATGAATGCAAAGATGTATGCTCATGATGCGTGTATGATGTCCTCAATCATTTTGAAAATGAAAGCTCATAAATGTATGCCTAAGGCTTTTGAAACTTTTAGCTCATAAAACATTTATGATTGAGGAAAGAATGCAAGTCACATGTTAAAAGTAACAACTTGTTAATGATATCAAAGATTCACAAGTTGTATGAAATTAATTAGCTCTAAACATGTGTTGCATAGGGATGTCAATCAAATCAACAATGTAGCTCAAAACATAAAAATAGATTTGATTGAAATTAGGGGACAAATCATATGTAATTATAAATACAACTTGAAAATGATATACCTATCAAAGTGAGGCAAGTTGTGAAACTTTAAAACAATAATACATATGATTTGTAAAGTTTGTTGAATCCAAAACATAAGATACATTTGAAAGAGATTTTCTTATGATGGAAAACAACAACCAAACATTCAACCAAGTATATGAATCATGTTACATATAATTTCAATGATTCTTGCATTAACATGATCTACTTAGATTTACCAAATAAAGTACTACTTGGATTGAATCAATGGTGATGCATCCAAAACAATAGATCAATTCAAAACATAAAACATGCTAAGGACACAACACATCATAGTTTAACATGCTACTAAAGATTTACCAAAGATAAAACAAAAACATGAAAACATATGATTTATAAAGATGTTGAATCCAAAACATAAGATAGTTTTGAAAGTGATTTTCTTATGTTGAAAAACAACAACCATAGATTCAACCAAGTGTAGGAATCATGTTACATATAATTTCAAAGATTCTTTCATTGACATGATCTACGTAGATTTACAAAAAATAAAGTACTACTTGGATTGAATCAAATGGTGATGTATCCAAAACAATAAATCAACTCAAAACATAAAACATGTTAAGGACACAACACTTCATACATAGTTTATCATGCTACAAAAGATTTACCAAAAGTAAAACAAAGCATCAAAACATATGATTAAGGAAAGTAGAGCCTACTTGGTGATTTAACTTCATTAATCCAAGCTTTAGTTTTCCTAATGATCCCCTTCATCCCTTAGTTCATTTCCCTTTGATTTGTCTCAAAACCCCTCAAGGAGGGCCTTAAAATTCCCAACTTTTGGCAAAGGAAAGAACTCATATTTATAGCCAAAACAGCCCAACGGCTAGTCCCCGGTCGACCTGGCCTTCACAATGGCTATAAAAAGATCCGTTAGACAGCCCAACGGCTATGTCCCGGTCGACCTGGTCCCCTGGGCCGGTCGACCGGCCACACTGCAATCCGACCACCTGGGACCAAAATTCCCAAAAATCCATTTTTCAAAGTATTTCTTGAGGGAACTTTTTGGGCCATTTAATCAAGCTTAAAAACATGTTTTAAATCATTCTAAGGGTTTTAAAACATGAACCATAAAAAGCCTAAAACATTTTGAAAGATTTAAAACTCATAGGCTAGCTTGATTTTCTAAAACTCTATTAAAAAATAAATGCATCCAAGATTAAAAACAAATCATGCATAAATCAATATATCTTCAAGACTTAAAAACCAATGCATGTATAAAACAAGATTTCAAGATTTCTTAAATCAATGCATCTGTGTGTAAAACAAATGATGCTAGAATGATAATACATCCAACAAATTGCAATCTACAAAATTCCTAGCAGAAGCCACCTGGGAATTGAAAGGGCAAGTTGTTAGGTATTTTGTATTTGCAATTTGATGGATGCATTTGCACTTTAGCATCATTTGATATTTCACACATGCATTGTTTTTAGAAACATTGAAATCTAGTTTTATACATGCATAGCTTTTAAGATTTGGAAAAGTATTTGTTATATGCATGTTTTGGTTTTAAACTTGGATGCATTAGTTTTGAAACCCAAACTCTTTTGAAAACCTATATCCTTGTGCATTATATTTGGAAAATCATCTTGAGTTTGTAGGTTTGAGCCTTGCATACATTCTTCACAAAAAGAATCATTTTTGTATGCATTTTCATTTGAAAAGAGTTTTATCAAATCAAGCTAGCCTTTGGTTTTAAACCTTTGAATCATTTTAGGCTTTGTGTGTTTCATGTTTTTAAATGTTTTAAAACATGTTTTTAAGCTTGGTTTAGTGACCCACAAAATTCCACAAAGAAAATCTTCAAAATGCAAAAGTTGGAATTTTTGGGGGTGTCCCGGCAGTGTCGCCGGTCGACCGAGACCTGGGTCTCGGTCGACCGAGACCACTGTAGGGCAAGTGGACAGTTTTTTGAACTGAAGCCCCAACGGTCAGAAATCTGACCGTTGTGCCTTCTCGGTCGACCGAGACCCCTTTGCCGGTCGACCGAGAACTAGCCGTTGGCAACTTTTTGGCTATAAAGTCCATTCATTTCCAACCTTTTTCAAGGCTTGAACCATGAACTTTTGAGAGCATTTTGGAGCCAAAGAAAGGGGAAGAAGTTGGAAAGGCTAGAGGGCTATTTGGAAATCAAACTCATGAGTTTTTAAAAGGTACATCTTCTAAGTTATTTTGATTTCCATACAAATGAATTTCATGCATGTTCAAATCCTTTGTATTTTCATTTATGCATGATTTCAAGTCCTTAAAGAGTTGATTTGCAAGCTCAATATCTTTCTTGGTAAATTAGATTAGTTTGCAATCACTCTTATCAAATCACATGCTTTCTTAAACTTTATTTTTCATACAACTTGTGATTCTTTGAATTTCATGTCATTAACAAGTTGTTTATTATTCATGTGATTTGCATCAAACTTCAATCAAAATTTTTGTGTGTCTTAAACTTTCAAATGCTTTAAGCATATATTTGATTAAGCTTTCTTTTTAAACTTGATTGAAGTCATCACACACACACATCATGAGCATACACTTTTGCATTCATAGAGTGTTTGTGTGAGTTGTTTTAAACTTTCATATTAGCCTATTTTAGAGGCAATTTATTTGAGCTTAAATTGTAATCTCTTAGAGTGTTGAGTAAACACTTTCTTAGAGAAATATTGATTTGTAAAGGTTATTGCTTAGCCTAAAGAAAAGCATCTTGTAAGGTTATTGCTTAGCCTAAGAAAAGCATTTTGTAAAGGTTATTGCTTAGCCTAGAAAAGCACATTGTAAGGTTGTTGTTGAGCCTAGAAAAACAACATTGTATAGGTTATTGCTTAGCCTTTGAAAAAGCATACATAGTGGAAATCCGGTGGGGTGATTGGATTCACAAGCCGGTAGTGGATGTAGGCATTGAGGCCGAACCACTATAAACATTGGTGTTGTGGTGCATGCTATGTGGTGATTGTATTTGTATTAGCTTCCGCATTTTGTTTGTTAATCATCACATGTGACTAGTTTATGCTAAGAAGTTAAAATTGGTCATAATTAGTCATAGTTGTAGCTCACCCTATTCACCCCCCCCCCCCCCCCTCTAGGGTTAGGATCCTCGTGGACTTTCAATTGGTATCAGAGACAGGTTCTCTATCCCTTAGGATCAAGTGTTTGGAACTCTTGATTAGGTGTAAAAACCTAGAGTTAAAACCCTAGAGTTGTCCTTATATGAAAATCATTAGAATGGACTCCACTATGCTAGACCTTGTAGATTCTTCTAGACCCCTCATTCTTCCATCTTATGGAGATTCAAAAATTGAAATTAAAGAATCTCAACTTGAATTAAAAGAAGAAGAATATGATGAACTTGAAGCCTATGAGGAATTGTACACATGGTCCTTAGAGGTTTCCAAGAAAAATAAAAGATTAAAAGAAGAATCTATAAGGATAAAACAAGAATTAGACTCTTCTAAAAATGAACTTAGAGAAAAAGATGAATTTATAAATTGTGTAGAATCTAAGTTCATGATCTCTTTAAATAATCTATCTAACATTCAAGATGAACTAAAAGAATTAAAGATGGATTATGACAATGTCAATAAGGAAAATTTAATTCTAAGAGATCAAATAAAAAGGCAAGACAAAGACTTTAACAATTTAGAAGCCAAGTTGATTAAAAGTAAGTTAAAAAACCAAGAGCTTGGATCTAATGTTGTTAATGAACTAAATCTTGAATTAAAACTTGCCAATGAAGAGCTAAGCAAATATAAGGAAATTGAAAATGAACTTTCAAAAGTCAAACATGAAAATTCAATCCTTATAACCAAAGTCACTCAACTTGAAGGATATAAACAAAAGTATGAGTGCAAGTTTACCCAAAGCGAAGAGAAACTTGAAAAATTATTTAAATTGGGTAAACCTCATGGAGATAGGACGGGTATTGGATTTAATAGGAATATGTCTTATGACCCTAAATTCACCAACACTTTTGTGAAAGGTGAGTCCTCATTCTCTAGCACTCACACTTCCTTGCCCAAAACCAAATGTGATTATTGTGGCATTGAAGGACACTTTAGGTTTGAGTGCAAACTAAGAAGAAGCAATGTGTCTAATCCCATCTTTGAACCAAAGAAAGTAAAATCAAACTTGAAGGGTAAGACACTAAAAATCAAGAAAGACTCCAAAATGACTAAACAAGTTAAATCTCTTAAAATGGAGTCTCCTAAGATAGATTCTAAAAAGCTTAAACAAGTCAAACCAAGTTTGAAAGAATCTATTAACAAAAAGCTTCTCAACCTACCTCCCTTATATCAACCCATGAAAGAACTTTTGAATAAAGTAACTAAGTTAAATCTAAAATTCAAAAGTCAAATAAAGGGAGAATATAAGAAGAAAAGAAAAGTGAAACAATCCCCTAAGAAACAAACCCACCAACCTCAAAAGACTAATCACCATTCTAAGCTAAATTTAGTCAAATCTAAATATCATGGTGATAAGTTTAAATTGAAAATTTATCAAGTCAAATCTCCTATAGTTGGTGGGACTCCAAAACAAGACCTCAAAGTTCAACCCTCTCAAGACCTTAGGTGGATTCCTAAAGTTATTCACTTAGACAAACCTTAAGGCCTTGACCCTACTTGTGACCAACCTATTCTTTATAGTTAAATCATTTTGTTGGTCATGATTGCATTTGCATTTTGTTCTTTCATAGTTACATCTTTTAAAATGCAATGTTTCTTTATGATCATTTGATTTTTTTTTTCATGCACCATTCTAAGTTACATATCATGGTTTTCAAAATCATTTGATTATAATCTCATCATGTTTGATTTGCTTTTTGCACTCATTTAGTTTTATGTATTGCATTGCATTTCTATACATGATTAAATTGTTTGTGACTTTAAAAGCTTTCATAGCTAATTTAGTCATGATCAATTGTTGTTTGTCATTTGCATCTTTGCTTATTTAGTCATTCTTTTTAAATGCAAATGTCAATTGGTTCCATGTATGGTTGTGATCTTAGTAACATTTGTAGAAACCATACTAGAACCCAAATCCATCCTCTATGCCTTCTAGTCATTTCTTTTTGGATGGTTATGATGTTGACTCATGTAGATTCTCTTGGTATCATCCTTATACATGTTTCAACTTCATAGTAGTGTTCTTGATCATATGAATATCTTTGAAATCCATTCCTCATATTTCTATGTGTATGATGGATATCTTAGTAGTTGAATTCATATGATTTAGTCACTTTGGAAATTGCATGCATTTCAAAGTCATATTCTTTTGCATTGCAATTTGCCTTGTTCATCACTATGCTCAATAGTCATATCTTTAAAAGTGATGAATATGCATTTATGATGCTTGATGGAATTTTGAGTTTGTCACATTCTTGCTCTTATTCCTGTTATCAAATTCAATTGGTTTCAATTAGTATAATGTTTGATTGATTTGATCTCTTGTGAATGTGATAAACCTTGTGTGCATTGGATTGAACTTGATAAGTAATATGATTGTTCCATGTCACACACCATTAGCATCATAATGTTCATGTTGCCACCTCTTTTGCTCTTATAGGTATATCTCATGACCACCATGTTTATGTGTTAATAATATTGGTTGGTTATTAGTTGAGGTTGGCTTCATGCTTGGAATTCATTTCACTCATCTTGCTCATTAATAGTCATATTTATTGATTGAATGAAATGAGTTCAAAACCTTACATAGCATATGATTTTCATAAGTTATATTGATTGATGCTATGTTTGAGTAAACCCCATTGCTTCATGGATAGCTCTAATTTGGATTTTTCCTAATAGTTATATTTTTAAATCCATTTTAGAGTGATTGATTTAATAGTCATATCCTTAAATCTCAATTGGTATTCTTTGTTTTTCCAATTGGTATCCATGATTGCTTTTCACCTCGACCTAGCTCTCTTTTGGTAATTTGATCATATGAGCCTTATAGTTAAATGAACCTAATCCTTTCCTTGAAGTTGACCCTCACTTGGTTAAACCATCTTCTTCTTGAATCTAATAGTTATATCTTGTCAAAAGCTTGACAAAAGAAGAGAATGGATTGAGGGGGAGTGTAAACCTTCATAGGAAGTATTAGTTTTGATCAAATTGACCCTTGGATTGCCTTTGAGCCCTTAGAGTTAACTTACATACATGATAGCCTGTTATGAATTTCATTTTCGATTTCATTTGTTAACAGGTGCTACTAAAGGTATTCTTCTTGTCTCATGTGTGTAGGTACCTTTGCAATTTAATGTCAAAGGGGGAGAGAGAGTTCAAGTGTGACTCAAAGATCTCCTACTCTTCAAAGGGGGAGAGAGTTCGAGAGTTCAAGTACTCGAAGATCTCCTATCCATCAAAGGGGGAGAAAGAACTCAAGTTCTCAAAGGGTGAAGAGAATGTCCAAGCTTCCTAAGGAGAGTTATGTATGATCTTCTACAAAGGGAGAGAATGCATACCTTGCCAAAGGGAGAGAGAGGCATGGTCAAAGGGGGAGAGCAAATAGAAGAAAGAAAGCTTGGAGCTAAAGGAGATGCTTGGATAAAGAAAGAAAGAAGCAAGAAAGCTTGAAGAATGATCAAGCTCCAAGCATCAAGAAGATTGAAGAAAAGAGCTCAAGAGCACAAGCTAAGAGAAGAAGCATCCAAGAAGATTTCAAGACTTGTCCAGCTGAGGGGGAGCTGAAGACCTTGGTGTGAAATTTCAATGATGAGTAAGTTGCCATCAAATTGCAAAGGGGGAGATTGTTAGGTATTTTGTATTTGCAATTTGATGGATGCATTTGCACTTTAGCATCATTTGATATTTCACACATGCATTGTTTTTAGAAACATTGAAATCTAGTTTTATACATGCATAGCTTTTAAGATTTGGAAAAGTATTTGTTATATGCATGTTTTGGTTTTAAACTTGGATGCATTAGTTTTGAAACCCAAACTCTTTTGAAAACCTATATCCTTGTGCATTATATTTGGAAAATCATCTTGAGTTTGTAGGTTTGAGCCTTGCATACATTCTTCACAAAAAGAATCATTTTTGTATGCATTTTCATTTGAAAAGAGTTTTATCAAATCAAGCTAGCCTTTGGTTTTAAACCTTTGAATCATTTTAGGCTTTGTGTGTTTCATGTTTTTAAATGTTTTAAAACATGTTTTTAAGCTTGGTTTAGTGACCCACAAAATTCCACAAAGAAAATCTTCAAAATGCAAAAGTTGGAATTTTTGGGGGTGTCCCGGCAGTGTCGCCGGTCGACCGAGACCTGGGTCTCGGTCGACCGAGACCACTGTAGGGCAAGTGGACAGTTTTTTGAACTGAAGCCCCAACGGTCAGAAATCTGACCGTTGTGCCTTCTCGGTCGACCGAGACCCCTTTGCCGGTCGACCGAGAACTAGCCGTTGGCAACTTTTTGGCTATAAAGTCCATTCATTTCCAACCTTTTTCAAGGCTTGAACCATGAACTTTTGAGAGCATTTTGGAGCCAAAGAAAGGGGAAGAAGTTGGAAAGGCTAGAGGGCTATTTGGAAATCAAACTCATGAGTTTTTAAAAGGTACATCTTCTAAGTTATTTTGATTTCCATACAAATGAATTTCATGCATGTTCAAATCCTTTGTATTTTCATTTATGCATGATTTCAAGTCCTTAAAGAGTTGATTTGCAAGCTCAATATCTTTCTTGGTAAATTAGATTAGTTTGCAATCACTCTTATCAAATCACATGCTTTCTTAAACTTTATTTTTCATACAACTTGTGATTCTTTGAATTTCATGTCATTAACAAGTTGTTTATTATTCATGTGATTTGCATCAAACTTCAATCAAAATTTTTGTGTGTCTTAAACTTTCAAATGCTTTAAGCATATATTTGATTAAGCTTTCTTTTTAAACTTGATTGAAGTCATCACACACACACATCATGAGCATACACTTTTGCATTCATAGAGTGTTTGTGTGAGTTGTTTTAAACTTTCATATTAGCCTATTTTAGAGGCAATTTATTTGAGCTTAAATTGTAATCTCTTAGAGTGTTGAGTAAACACTTTCTTAGAGAAATATTGATTTGTAAAGGTTATTGCTTAGCCTAAAGAAAAGCATCTTGTAAGGTTATTGCTTAGCCTAAGAAAAGCATTTTGTAAAGGTTATTGCTTAGCCTAGAAAAGCACATTGTAAGGTTGTTGTTGAGCCTAGAAAAACAACATTGTATAGGTTATTGCTTAGCCTTTGAAAAAGCATACATAGTGGAAATCCGGTGGGGTGATTGGATTCACAAGCCGGTAGTGGATGTAGGCATTGAGGCCGAACCACTATAAACATTGGTGTTGTGGTGCATGCTATGTGGTGATTGTATTTGTATTAGCTTCCGCATTTTGTTTGTTAATCATCACATGTGACTAGTTTATGCTAAGAAGTTAAAATTGGTCATAATTAGTCATAGTTGTAGCTCACCCTATTCACCCCCCCCACCCCCTCTAGGGTTAGGATCCTCGTGGACTTTCACAAGTGCAGAGGAAGTATCAACAGCTTTTACTAGAGGTAAATGTTTGTTTTATTTGGGGGACCAAATATCCTAAGGGGTGGAGGATGTTAGACCTCGACCCAGACCAATTCGATTAGTATACGGTTAGTGTTTGTTTAGTCCCAAGTGGGTTTAGTAATCGTTGGGTTAGAAATAATTAGTTTAGTCCTGGATATAGCTTTGGGAATTTTGAGAACGTTTAGTATTAGTCAGACACACTCAGGAAGGCCTGAGTGCACGTGTAAGCTTGGGAGTATCGTATCGGTTTCCGTGTATTTGTGATTTTGATTTCATTTGAATGATTTTTCTGTGTTATAACTTTTTTTTTCAGCCCATTCATGTTTGAAGCCAAAAACCCAAGTTCTGGCCCAAAAAGGGTAAAGTGGTCTTTTATACACAAATCTGGACACAATTTTTGAAATCTCAAAACCATGTCGAAAATATACTTTTTGGAAACTAGATATTTCGAGGATCGTTTTATCCTTCTTCGTCGGGTTCATTCGAGGCCCGCAAGATCATGTTTTTGTCAATACAAGGTTCAAGTTCATTGGGTCCCATTTGCAAGTGTCTAAGTCAACTCTCCTTCTCTTTCACTCTTTTCATTTCCAAAACCCTAACCCTAGAGCAACCAAAGGAGAGAAAGCTTTTCTTTCAACTTTGTCCTCTAGAAAGATCAAGCTAGAAGACCTCAAAGAGAAATTCCAAGACCATCATCTCCTTCCTCTCATCTCAAGCTTTCTTTTGATGTCCTTTTCTTGAAAGTTAGAAGTGAGCAAGCTCTCCATTTGTCTTCATTTCGCTTGTTTGACCTTTTCTAGGTAAGAGCTTCAACCCATACCTTTCATGTAGTCCTTTTAGTTCCTTAAAATCTTGTTTTTCATGTTACAAACCCTTTTGGTAAAATGGGTTTCTTGTTTTCAAGATTGAGTGAGTTTTTGTGTGGTTTTCATGGGTTTTTGTAGTTCTTTGGATTGGCTTGAGTGAAGTTCTTGAAGAGGTTTGTGGCATCTTTGACAAAGGCAAGTAATCAATCTAGGATGGATGTTAGCATGTGTGCATTGCATTTGTTTCCCTTGCACTCTTCTCATTCATTGAAAATTTGGGGAATTTGTTTTGATTGGAGAATGGGATTTTAATGTCTCAAATTGTGTTTTGAAATGTGTGTTTTTACCCTTGGAGAGCATGGAGGCTCAGGGAGTGTAGGTGGGATGAGAAACAAGAAGAAGGGAAGAAGAAAACGTGAAAAATCTGAACTCAGCTGCATTTCCCGTGCAGTAGCGGTCAGCCGCTGGTCAGTTGGCGGCTAGCCGAAATCCCCATTTCGGTTAACCGCGAGCTGACCGAGCTCGGCGGTTCCCTTTCCAGAAGCTGACATTTCGACAGTGGGTTTCGGTCAGCTTGACGGTTAGCGAGCGGTTAGCCGCCATACCCCATTTCGGCTAACCGCTGGCCAACCGCATATTTCGGTTCCTTTTCCCGAGAGCTAAGCTTCAGACTGAGGTCCCAGCGGTCAACCCTACGGTCAGCTTACGGCTAGCCGTCGGGTTGCATTTCGGCTAACCGTAAGCCGACCGAAGTCAGTTCGGTTTTTTTTTCAGAGAGCTGCGTTTGGACCTAGATTTCCAGCGGTCAGCCTGTCGGTCAGCTGGCGGCTAACCGCCAGATCCTAGTTCGGTTAGCCGACACCTGACCGCGAGGTGACCGAAACTGACAAATTGCATGTTTCGAAGAGTATTTGCAAGAATGAAAACTAGAACATGTTAAGTGACCTTTAGCCTGATATTGTGCACTCGAAACCCGAGATGTCTTTGAATTTTTGGGGCACCAATTCTGTTTTTAATTCCAACATTTAGGCTTCGGTTACACAACGACCATCCAAAGGTCCTTGCATGTGCTTGATAGGCTTTGTGTTCGTACTTTGGTTTTGATATAATGAATATCATCGTGTACTCGTTTTGAAGTTTAAGTACAAGCTCGTTTTGAAGATGTGTTTCAAGAAAAAGGGGTCACTTCCTAAGCGTGTTACGCATACTAATTAGGCCTCTTGCTAGTCGTGTTCGTCGTGTTTTGATAAGTGACTTTCCCCTTTCTATCTCGACATGTTTTGATAGTGTTTCGCGTGTTTTGTGCATTCATGAATTAAGTGAACACCACTGAGCTTGGACTGCCCCTTCAGTTTGATCCACTGTCTGGGGTCCTTAAACATGTGGATTGTCTGCAGACTGGTCGTGTATTTGTTACACATCGTGCGTGTCCGGTTCCGCGGCCGGAAATCCCCGTATATGTGGGAATCGTGTCGTGATTATATTATGTATATCGTGCTTGTCGTGCGTGCTTGCTCTTTTCATTATATATGGTAGAGAAAGGATGGGCTCTTTGTGGATTGTAACTATTCATGCTATAATAAGTAATCATGCTAGTTTTGCTCGTATTTTGTCATGTAACTGTTTACAATTCAGCAAAACGTCTTTACATGTTTCTTTAGCACTTTCTACTTTATGCTCATGCCTAAATTGATTACCTACCAAACCGTTGTGTTTGACCCATGTTTGTTGGTACCCGGGTGCAGGAGACGTTTCCTTTGAGGAGGAGCGTCAGGAGGAGGCTCTTGAGCCACCCCCAGTAAGAGAGTGGCAGTCCGACGATGTCAACTAGACGTCGGGCGGGTTCTTGAGTTTCGTTTCATTTTGTCATGGGGTTCTTTTTATCATTTTGAGAATTGTATTGGCCTGTGTTGGCCTCTTATGGTCCGTCCGATCAATCGGAGGACTCAGTTTGAGTCCAGTGAAATTTGATATTATTTTTTTTTGGAAACCTTTGGGCTTTCTATGAGTCCTAGGGGTATATACCTTAGTGCTAAGACCAATTATACCCTAATCTAAGGTCTCTAAGACTAGGGGACTAAAAGAAAAGAATGGTGTTGATCTAGACACTAATTCTTGGTTTTAGGTGGTTCCTTGGCTACCCTTTTTGGACTGTTTGGCCTATGTATGAGGATGTCTTGAGCCGACACTCCTCACGGTGGGTTCGGTGACATCGAAGTTAATCCACTTCAATCTTGAATGGGATGGAACGACGCGATATCTTCTTTATATCTAAACACAAGTTTATTTCCTTGGTTATCGCTAATTCTATTCCTTTCGATGACTGAGTAGGTTGCTCGATGTTTCCGGACTAATGTCATGCCTAGGATGGACCGTTTATAATCTTGATTTTTGCTATTGTAATACCTAGTTCTACCCATAAGCTCATTTTAAGTTTTGAAAGTAGTAAAAGTGCATAAGGAGCCCGGAATGTCTTCAAACTCAAGGAGTACCAAGTAATTATTATAATCGACATACGGGACCCCTATTCACTTAAATAGATCTTGAAACCGATATTTTTACCCGAAATTGTTATAGTTCATTGTTTCACCTCATTTCCCGAGATTTGCATCACATGACTTGTTTTCCCGAAAGCATTGAAGTTACACTAGTAACAGTTATTTGTCCCGAAATGTATTGCCCGATATGAAGTGACAGTGTGCCATTGAGCACCCTCGTTTTACCCGTTTAATTACTGTACTTGATTTACTTGCATATGTCTCGATTGGTTTTGACCTATGAGTCGGCATCACTAAGCTTGGGAACCTTGTCAGTTTGATCCACAGACTTGGAGATCCCCTCCCGTCCCGCCAGCTGCAGTTTGGATCCCGATACCCGGTTATTACCGTGGTCCCGTCCCGATACCCGGTTCGCTACCGTGGTCCCGTTCCCGTATATTTATATTGTATAAATGATTTGCGTTGAGTCTCCTCACCTTGTGTGACTGAGACCAACGTCCCGTTATACTCTTGTCACTTCGGTGATAGAGGACTTAGCTTCTTGTGATTGCCATCTTGCCAGTTCCTTATTCCTTGGATACCCGACCTGTTTTATATTGCTTACTTGCTTTCCGATAAATGATTCGTTTCCTTTATGAAGTTGTTATTTAAACAAGTGCTAATATTCTCCAATGTAAATTCAGTTATTATTATATGGTCTTCTGTTCTTTGTACCCGCACATGTTTTAAATGATTACCCGATTCGTTAAATACCCATGCTTTTACATATGTTTCAAACGATCAATGATTTTGCTAGATTTATATGATTACACATGTTTTAAAGGAATACCCGAATTGTTAAATATCCGAGCTTGCTTTAAAGGACATTTGGTTTGCCAGATTCCTATGTTTATACCTGTTTTAAATCATTACCCGATTCGTTAAATATCCCTGCTTTGAAATATGTTTCAAATGACACTTGTTTGCCAGATTCCTATGTTTATACCTGTTTTAAATGATTACCCGATTCGTTAAATATCCCTGCTTTGAAATATGTTTCAAATGACACTTGTTTGCCAGATTCCTATGTTTATACCTGTTTTAAATGATTACCCAATTCGTTAAATATCCATGCTTTGAAATATGTTTCAAATGACACTTGTTTGCCAGATCCCTACGTTTATACCTGTTTTAAACGATATCCGGTTTGTTAAATATCCACATTTCTACATAGGTTTCAAATGGACATTGGTTTTGCTAGACTGCTATGAATACCTGGTTTGTTGTATACTTATGTTTTTATCTAAGTCTCAAATGAACGTTTGTTTTGCCCGGCCACTATATTTATAAATGTTTTAGACGAACACCCGATTGACAAATATCTATGCTTTTTACGGATGATGTAAATGAATATATGTTTTATTAGATATTCATGTTTTACCCATGCTTGAAATGAATACAGGTCTTCCCCGAGATTCCCGACTTTGCACCCGTTTAATTATATGCAGCATTTGATCGAATAGCATGATTTATCTTATGTTTTATTCTTCAGTATATTATTATCTTTTCATCCACCTGCCAGACCGTCGTGTCTGACCCACTACTTTTGGTACTCAGGTTCAGATTTCTTCGCCCCGAGTTGAGTGTTTTATTGGCTGTGGAGCCATGCCTTGCAGGTTGGTTTGTCGGCTATGTCATGTAGACATTGAGCTTGACATCGGAGCTGCGTCACATTTGGGTAGTAGTTTATAGCTTATTGTTGTATGGCTTTTATTAGCCTTTTCTTGGGACTCTTAATTAATGTACATTGATAATTGTAACTTGAACATATTTGGGAATGTAATATCCTGTTACTGTCAGCTCTGTAATTTATTGTGATGGTTACTCCAGTCTGATATGATTCTTGATATAGTAGCTATATGCTAAAGGTTGAGTACGACGCGGAATCCGATGGCCACGGACTTCGGGTCGCAACGCCACAAAAACTTCCGCAAAATATTCAGAACGTGTTGGAATGTGTTGTCTTCACACACGCGGATCTTGGGAGAAGTAAAATACATTTATGCTTAAATCCCATCCCGCCCCCGAGGTTCTGGTTAGGGGGCGTGACAAGGATCAAATAAAATCTGGGCTTCTACCCCACAAACAAGAAGTTTACCTTCTACCACGTCTCCTGCAGCTTCAGCATCTGCACGGTTGAGATAGTACAAACGTCCATGCATCTGTAGTCTGTTCGGTACTTGGTTATGCCTTCCTTGGCCTTGTCTGTTCTGCTGTGGAGGACGAGCATTCTGATTCTGTACTGGTTGCCTAGCCTGCTGCTGCTGCTGTTGAGGTGGTCTCATCTGATTCTGCATTGGTGGTTGGTTCTGAGGAGCTACTTGTCTCTGTTGCTGGTTTTTGTTCCCTTGATTCTGAAGTAGTGGGCAATCCTTGATTGAATGGTTCATAGCCCCACACTTGAAACAGGCACCCATGGCCTTACGACATTCGTGTGTCTCATGATTTTTGCCACAATGGCCACAACCCTGCCTCACATGACCTTGTTCTTGCCTTGGTTTCTTGCCCTGCTGTTGCGTCTGATACTGCTGTTGATATTGCTATTTCCGGTCCTGAACAATCATGTTGTTAATATCTTCAAAGGTATAAGCCCGCTTGACTGCCTCATCATATGTAGCTAGAGGTACTACTCCTATGACATCTCTCATGATGATCGGGTTCAATCCTTCCAAAAACTTTGTTATCTTCTTCCTTTCAGTGTCAATCAGCTCGGTGGCATATCTAGCCAATCTTTCGAACTTGGTGACGTAGTCTAAAACCGTCATGCTACCCTGCTTGAGTTGCTGAAACTCAATAGCCTTCTGCCTCTTGACATGAGAGGGAATATATTTATCCTGAAATTGTATCTTGAATGCTGCCCATGCCTCTTCATCTGCCATCACTGCATAAGGATCCTTGATTGTTTGCCACCACCTATCTGCAAGTCCATAGAATAAGGAAGCTGTGAGGTTGACTTTCTGTATACCCGTGTACATGAAGACATCAAAGATCTTTTCTGTATTGACTAGCCAGTCATCTGCCACTAGCGGGTCCTCATTGCCCGAAAATTCCTTCGGTGCCCTCTTCCTAAACTTCTCAAACAGTGCATTAGGGTCAGGATCTCTATTCTAAATAACAATCTGCGGACCCACGGGTGGTGCTACATTCCTGTTCTGAAGTACTTCCAACAACTGCCTTTGAACTTGTGCCATTTCATCATCCTTCTTAGCTAACTGCTCTTGAAATCTGGCTTGGTTCTCATTAGCCTGCCTTTGCTGTGCTATCATGGCTTGTATAAGGTCCTGAAACTGTGTGGATGTAGGTGTCTCAGATGCATCTGACTCATTTTGATTACTGCCTGAAGCATGATGATTTGGAGCTTTTCTTGGAGGCATATTGCTGTAAAACAAAGAGTTAGAACACAATAACATAGTACAAGGGTTTCTAAGACCCTATACCAACGAATCTATCGAACTCTCGAATCCTCGCCACGTTCCTAAGATCTTTCTAGTTTCTTTTAAGTGCCTGAAACATGTCCCGCTCTGATACCAGTCCTGTCGCGACCCCGGAACGGGACCCTGGGCCCGCGACGTAGATTGTTACAACTACTACTGAAGATTTTGCTTTCCCACAGGTTCCCGCGGTGAGGATTCCCAAAGACACGCGGAATCTGACTCACATGATCAAGTTTGCGGAAGCGTGTAGCAAAACACATCACGGTGAGCACCAATAAAATATTTAAGTGCTATCACAATAATAAACAAGACATAGTATCAAAGGAAGCAGTTAAAATGGCATTCCCAACATAGTTCAAGTTATAATGCTAACACGAAAGTAAATTAAGTTTTGTTACAACCCATAAGAGGCCAACAGAGGCCAATACACATCTCCAAAATATAACCAAAAGAACCCCATGACCAAAAAGGTGACGAGACTCAAGAACCCGCCCGACGTCTAGATGACATCGTCGGGCTGCCATTCTCTCACAGGGGTTGGCTCACAAGCCTCCTCCTGACGCTCCTCCTCAAAGGTAACGTCTCCTGCACCTGGGCACCAACGAACAAGGGTCAAACACGACGGTTTGGCAGGTAATCAATTTAGGTGTAAGCACGAAACAATAACATTTGAGAAAACATATAAGCAAATCCTTGATTTGAAATACTACAATGATTGAGATACATTTACAGAAATATTTAATTGAGCTGAGATACTAAACAAACTAGCATGAATAAATAATATATCATGAACAGTTACAAACCACATAGAGCCCATCCTTTCTCTATCATTTATATAATGAAAAGAGCAAGCACGCACGACAAGCACGATATACATAATATAAGCACGACACGATTTCCCACAAAGACGGGAATTCCGGCCGCAGAACCAGACACGCACGATGTGTAATAAATACACGACCAGTCTGCAGACAGTCCACAGGTTTAAAGACCCCCAGACAATGGATCAAACTAAAAGGGCAGTCTAAGCTCAGTGGTGTTTACTTAATTCATGAATGCACAAACACGCGAGATATTAACAAAACTTGTCGAGATAAAAAAAGGGGGAAATCACTTATCAAAACACGATGAACACGACTAGCAAGGGCATAATAAATATGCATAACACGCTTAGGAAGTGATCCCCTTTTGCTTGAAACAAAACTTCAAAACAAGCTTATACTGGAAATCCAAAACTAGTACACGATGGTATTTATCATACCAAAATGGAATTCAAACACGAAGTCTGACAAGCATGTGTTAAGGCTGCTAATTGACCTTTGTGTAATTAAGACTCCAAATGTTGGAATATATATAAGAATTGGTGTCCCCAAAGTTGGGTTACATTTCGCAGTCCCATTTACACAATGTCAAGTCAAAACCCTTAACATAGCCTAGTTTTCAACCTTTGAGAAAATACAGAAAAGAAATAAATTCTTCTTCCTGAATCTGGCAGGTTTGCTCGAGCGAACTTTATAAACTGATGACACTTCGCTCGAGCGAGACACTTCGCTCGAGCGGATATAAGGTGCGCTCGAACGGACAGGTCGCTGTCTTGTTCCAAATAATACAGAGGGCAGTTCGCTCGAGCGAACCATAGGGTCGCCCGAGCGGACAGCTCTCTGTCTGCGCTCGGACCAAACAGAGGCTTGGTCGCTCGAGCGAACCCAGGGGTCACTCGAGCGAGCAAGCTGCTGCCTGTGCTCGCTGAGTGCAGAAACTGCCTTTCTTTTACACATCTTTCACCACATTCTTCTTCTTCTTCTCATCCATCAATCACACATAATCCCTTGAGCCTTCATGCTCACCAAGGGTCCATTTATCACCATGTCAAGCATCAAAATCAAATAAAACATATCCATGAAGCTTGTAAACAAATTTTATGCACAATTTCTAAAACAACAATGAAATCAAAAATACATGCATCATTCCTATAGAGATTACTTGCCTTGACCAATGCTAACAATACTCCTCTTCAAACTCTTCCTCAAGCTATTCTCACACTACAAGAAACCCAAGAGAAAAACCACACAACTCACTCAAAAAGGAAACAAGGAACCCATTTAACAAAAAGGGTTTGTAACTATGAAAATCATGATCTTAGAGAACTAAAAAGACTTCATGAAAAGCATGGTTGTAGCTCTTACCTAACAATGGCCAAACAAGAAGAGATGAAGAAGATGAAGAGTTTGTCTCCCAAGAAGTTCCAAGAAGTTTATACCAATAGAGAGCTTGCAAGGAGATGAAGAAGATGATGACTTTGGAATTCTTTTTGGAGCTCTCTAGCCCAAGCATGCAAGATGAAGAAGATTGAAGAGAAGAATAGCTTTCCTTACCCTAGGTCAAGAGATTGCAGAGATTGGGGAAATGAATGAAAAAGAAGAGGGAGATGGGGCTTTAGTGAGGCAATGGGCCCCAAATAACCTGAACTTTGAAGTTACCAAAACACGATCTTGTGGGCCTCGGATGACTTCGACAAAGAAGGATAAAACGATCGTCGAAATATCTAGTTTCCAAAAAGTATATTTTTGACGTGGTTTTGAGATCTCGAAATTTGTGTCCAAATTTGTGCAAGAAAGACAATTTTACCCCCTTTGGGTCAAAACTTCGATTTTTTGGGCTTCAAACACAACTGGGCTTAAAACGAAGTTGTAACACGTCGAAACATCATCCAAATGAAATCAAAACCACAATCACACGGAACCCAACACGATCTTCCCAAGCTCACACGTGCACTCAGGCCTTCCTGAGTGTGTCTAACTAATACTAAACGTTCTCCAAATTTCCCAAAGCTATGTCCAAGACTAAAACTAATTACTTCTAACCCAACAACAACTAAACCCACTTAGGACTAAACACATACTAATCGCACACTAATCGAAATGGCCTGGGTCGGGGTCTAACAATGAGTACACGATAATACTTGTTACATCAAACTAAAGTTCGAAGCAAAGTCTATCAAGCATATGTAAGGACCTTTGGTTGACCCTTGTGTAATTGAAACCTAAATGTTGGAATTGCAAAGAGAATTGGGTGCCCCCGAAGTTAAAGACATTTCAAACCTCAATTACACAATGTCAGGCTAAAAGCCCCATAACATATTCCAGTTTTCATCCCAGTAGAAATCCTTCTAAAACAACTCATCTTGAAAATTTCGGTCACCTGTCGGTCGACCGAGATGGATATGTCGATCAGCCGACAGCTGACCGACCGATTTTCCTAGAAACCCTCAGCTCTCAGGAAAAGGAACCAAACTGACTTCGGTTGGCTGTCGGTCGACCGAGGTGGGAACGTCGGTTAGCCGACAGCTGACCGAAATCTGTCTGACGAAATGCAGGTCTCGGGAAAATGAGCCGACTAAGTTCGGTCGGCTGTCGATCGACCGAAGTGGGGACTTCGGTTAGCCGACAGCTGACCAACACTGCGCGGACAGTACATTTCAAGTCAGATTTTTTTACATTTCTTCTTCCCTTCTTCTTATTTCTCGTTCAACCTGCACCTCCCTGAGCCTACAAGCTCTCCAAGGGATTAAACATACAAATACAAGCACAATTTCAAGCATCTCATTCCCATTCTCCAATTTAAAATGAAATCCCTAAAAATTTCCATTCAAGACATAGATTTCCAATGAAATGAAGAGAATGAAAGAAACAAACCAAATGCACACATGCTAACATCCATCCTAGATTATTTACTTGCCTTAGTCCAAGATGTCACAACCTTCTCCAAGCACTTCCACTCAAGCTAAACCAAACGCTACAAAAACCCCATGAAAACCATTCAAAACTCACTCAAACTTGAAAACAAGAAACCCATTTTCACAAAAGGGTTTGCAAACATGAAAAACAAGATCTTTAGGAACCAAAAAGGCTCCATTAGAAAGATGGGTTGGAGTTATTACCTAGAGATGCACAAACAAGAGAGAAGGAAGGAAATGGAGGTCTTGCCCAACGAGAAACTTCAAGAAACTTGCATCAATGGAAAGCTTGGGATGAAAGGAAGAAGATGATGGTCTTGGAATTCCATATGGAGTCTTCTAACTTGATCATTCAAGATAAATAAAGTGGGAAGAAAAGGGCTTTCTCTCCTTGGCTGCTCTAGGGTTAGGGTTTAAGAGTTAAAAGAGGGAAGGAGAAGGAGTTGACTTATAAACCCTAGCAAATGGGCCCCAATGAGCCTAAACCTTGCATCGAACAAAAACATGATCTTGCGGGCCTCGGATGAACTCGACGAAGAAGGATAAAATGATCCTCGAAATATCTAGTTTCCAAAAAGTATATTTTTGACATGGTTTTGAGATTTCGAAATTTGTGTCCAGATTTGTGTCTAAAAGACAACTTTACCCTTTTTGGGCCAGAACTTGGGTTTTGGGCTTCAAACATGAATGGACTGGAAACGAAAGTTGTAACACATAGTAAAACCATTCCAATGGGATCAAAATCACAATTAAAACGGAAACCAATACGATCCTCCCAAGCTTACACGTGCACTCAGGCCTTCCTGAGTGTGTCCGACTAACACTAAACGTTCTCAAAATTCCCAAAGCTATATCCAGGACTAAAACTAATTATTTCTAACCCAAAGATAACTAAACCCACTTAAGATTAAACACATACTAATCACACACTAATCGAATTAGTCTGCGTCGAGGTCTAACATCCTCCACCCCTTAGGATATTTGGTCCACCAAATAAAATAGACATTTACCTCTGGTAAAAGCTGTGGATACTTCCTCTGCACTTGATCTCTCAATTCCCATGTGGCTTCTTCTGGCTCGTGATTTTCCCAAAGTACCTTGACCCAATGGATAGTCTGATTTCTCAATTCTTGCTCTTTGGTATCAATGATCTTGATCGGCTTTTCCACGTACGAGGCATCTTCCCGAATCTTTAAAGGCTCGTGCTGTAGTATATGTGAAGGACTAGAGACGTATTTCTTGAGCATAGAAACATGAAATACATTGTGCACCTCGGAGAATTCTAGCGGTAACGCAAGTCTATATGCGACATCTCCAATCTTGCTCAAAATTTCATACGGACCAATAAACCTTTTAGACAATTTACCTTTCTGTCCGAATCTCAAAGTTCCCCTAACTGGTGAAATTTTCAAGAATACTTTGTCACCCACTTGAAATTGTAATTCTCTTCGGTGAGTGTCTGTATAACTCTTCTGCCTACTTCGGGCGATCTTCAAACGTTCCTGAATCAGTTTGACCTTGTTACTTGTCTCTCCAACTATTGTCGGTCCATGAAAACTACACTCACTGACTTCTTCCCAGCAAACTGGAGTCCTACATCTTCTGCCATAGAGTGCCTCGAAAGGTGCCATACCGATGCTAGAGTGGTAGCTATTGTTATAAGCAAATTCACAAAGCAGTAAACACTCATCCCATTGAACCTTGAAATCCAATACACAAGCACGCAACATGTCTTTGAGAGTCTGTATTGTCCTTTCTGACTGACCATCTGTCTGATGATAATATGTTGTGTTGAACTGGAGTTTGGTACCCATAGACTCATGAAGAGTTTTCCAAAACTTTGAAACAAACCTGCTGTCTCTATCTGAAGTAATAGAGACGGGTTGACCATGTTTACTAACAATTTCATCAAAAAATAGTTTTGCAAGTGGTCCCATATGAATCATATTCCCTGTCTTCATCGGAATGAAATGAGCAGACTTTGTCAGGCGATCTACAATAATCCAAATTGCATTATTTCCCTTCTTGGTATTCGGCAAACCGGAAACGAAATCCATGGTGATGTGCTCCCATTTCCACTCCGGAATCTCCAATGGTTGTAGCAAACCTGGGGGCTTCTGATGTTCTGCTTTAATCAACTGATAAGTCAGACAACGGGACACAAAAGCTGCTATCTTTCTCTTCATGTTGTTCCACCAAAATCTATTCTTCAAATTATGGTACATCTTCGTGCTACCCGGATGCATAGAATATCTTGTGCTGTGAGCTTCATTCATTATATCACTCTTCAAGCCATCCACATTTGGCACACACAACCGGTCACGGAAATACAGTACCTCATTCACCATCTTGAAATCTGGACGTTCTGTGATATGTTCTACTATCTTAGCCAAGTCTGGGTCTTGCAACTGACTTTCCTTGATCTTCTGGATGAAGGTAGGTTCTGATACTGTCATATTAGTGAACATTGCACCCAGTTTCAAGGTTTGTACCTCCACACCCAACTCTTCAAACTACTGTAAAACACCAATCCCTCTCAAACTGACCATGACCACTGATTTTCTGCTCAAAGCATTAGCTACAACATTCACTTTGCCTGGATGACACTTGATTGGGAAGTCATAATCCTTAATATACTCCATCCATCGTCTCTGTCTCATGTTTAAATCCTTCTGCGAGAACAAATATTGCAAACTTTGGTGATCCGAATGGACTTCAAATTTCTCTCCATAGAGATAGTGTCTCCACATCTTCAAAGTAAAAACAACTGCCGCCAATTCCAAGTCATGAGTTACATTGTTCTTCTCATGGTCCTTCAACTATCTTGAGCCATAAGCAATCACCTTGCCATCCTGCATCAATACACAACCTAGTCCCACATTCGAAGCATCTGTATAAACAATAAATCCGCCGCTGCCCGATGGTAATGTAAGAATTGGAGCTGTGGTTAATCTTCCCTTCAACTCTTGAAAACTCGTTTCACACTGTTCGGTCCAAACAAAAGGGACATTCTTCCTGGTCAATTTCGTCAATGGTGCTGCGATGGATGAAAAACCTTGGACAAATCTTCTGCAGTAGCCTGCAAACCCCAAAAAGCTTCTGATTTCTGTCACACTGCTTGGTCTCACCCAATTCACAACTTCCTCTATCTTGGACGGATCAACTGCAAAACCTTCTCTGGAGATGATGTGGCCTAGAAAAGTAACTTGCTCTAACCAGAATTCGCACTTACTGAGTTTTGCATAAAGCCGGTTGTCCCTCAAAAGCTGCAACGTTGTCCTCAAATGTTCTTCATGCTCCTTCTTACTCTTGGAATACATAAGGACATCATCAATAAACACTACTGTAGAGTGATCCAAATAAGGTGCAAAGACTTTGATCATAAGAGCCATAAAGACTGCGGGTGCATTCATCAAACCAAAGGGCATCACTAAGAACTCGTAGTGCCCATATCTTGTTCTAAAATCCGTTTTCTGAACATCCGAGTCTCTAACTCTCAACTGATGGTACCCTGATCTCAAGTCTATCTTGGAAAAATAGGCTGCTCCTTGCAATTGATCAAATAATTTGTCTATCCTTGGCAATGGATACTTGTTCTTGATGGTCACATGGTTCAATTCCCTGTAGTCAATGCACATTCTCAGACTTCCATCTTTCTTTTTCACAAATAACACCAGTGCTCCCCAAGGTGAAACACTTGGCCTAATAAAGCCTTTACTCAGCAATTCCTGCAACTGGAGTTTTAATTCACCCATTTCTGCTGGAGCCATTCTGTATGGCGCAATAGAGATCGGAGATGTCCCTGGAAGAAGTTCAATTGTAAACTCAACTTCCCTGATTGGTGGTAGTCCCGGGATTTCTTCTGGAAAAACATCCGGAAATTCACACATAATGGGGATTTCCTGCACCCCTTGGGACTGTTTATCCTCCGTGAAAAACACAATAAATGCCTGACACCCACTCTAAACTAATCTGCTTGCCTTCAACACTGAAATAAATCCTGCCTGAGTTTTCCTCTTGTTCCCCTGAAATATCAATTCTGCTTGTGGTCCTTGGAATCTGAATGTTATGGTTTTACTAAAGCAATCCATGGTGGCATGATATGCTTCTAACCAATCCATGCGTAAAATGATATCAAAATCATGCATGTCCAAAACAATGAGGTTGGCCGGTAAATTAACATCTCCTAACAAAACTGTATAGTTAGGGTAATAGGTTCTACACACAACTTGTTTCCATACTGGTGTGGTTACTATCAGAATATAATCCAATTCACTATCTGGAGCATTAATCATCTTAGCAAAACTAGGAGATGAAAACGAATGTGTGGATCCAGGATCAAATAAAATCTGAGCTTCTACCGCACAAACAACAAGTTTACATTCCACCACGTCTCCTGTAGCTTCAGCATCTGCATGGTTGAGATAATATAAACGTCCATGCATCTGTAGTATGTTTGGTGCTTGATTTTGCCTTCCCTGGGCATGTCTGTTCTGTTGCGGTGGACGAGCATTCTGATTCTGTGCTGGTGGCCTAGCCTGCTACTGCTAAAGTGGCCTAACTTGATTCTGAATTGGTGCTTGATTCTGAGGAGCTGCTTGTCTTTGCTGTTGGTTTCTATTTCCTTGGTTCTGAAGTTGTGGGCAATCCTTGATTGCATGGTTCATGGCCCCACATTTGAAATAGGCACCTGTGACCTTACAACATTCATGAGTTTCGTGGTTCTTGCTACAGTGACCACAACCTTGCCTCACTTGACTATGCTCTTGCTTCGGTTTCTTGTTCTAGTGCTGCTGCTGGTAGTGCTGCTTCCTATCTTGAATGATCAGGTTGTTAATATCTTCAAACTTATATGCCCGTTTGACAGCCTCATCATATGTAGCTAGCGGAACTACTCCTATTGCATCCCTCATGATAATCGGGTTCAGTCCTTCTAAGAACTTTGTTATCTTCTTCTGCTCAGTGTCAATCAACTCGGTAGCATATCGAGCCAATCTCTCAAACTTGGTGACATAGTCTAGCACAGTCATGCTGCCCTGCTTGAGCTGTTGGAATTCAATAGCCTTCTGTCTCTTAACAAGGGAGGGAATGTTCTTATCCTGGAATTGTATCTTAAATGCTGCCCATGCTTCTTCATTAGCCATTACCGTGTATGGGTCCTTGACCGTTTGCCACCACCAATCTGCAAGCCCATAGAATAGCAAAGTTGTGAGGTTGACCTTTTGTCTCCCCGTGCATGTAAAGACATCAAAGATTTTCTCGGTGTTAGCCAGCCAATCATCTGCAACTAACGGGTCCTCATTGCCTGAGAATTCCTTCGGTGCTCTCTTCCTAAACTTTTCAAATAACGCGTAAGGGTCATGATCCCTATTATGGATAACAATCTGTGGACCCAAAGGCTGAGGCTATGGAGCTAGATTTCTGTTCTGAAGAACTTCCAAGAGTTGCCTCTAGACTTGGGTCATTTCTTCATCCTTCTTTGCTATATGTTCTTGGAATTTTGCTTGAGTCTCATTTGTTTGCCTTTGTTGAGCTTGCATGAGCTCTTGGAACTATGTAGGTGTTGGCGTGTTAGTCGTGTCTGACTCATTCTAATTACTGCCAGAAGCATTATTGTTTGGAAATTTTCTTGGAGGCATGATGCTGTAGAACAAGGTGTTAGTACACAATAAACATGGTATAAGGGTTTCTAAGGTCCTATACCAAATGAATCTATCGAACTCACGAATCCTCGCCACGTTCCTAACACCTTTCTAGTTTCTTTTAAGTGTCTGAAACAAGTTCCGCTCTAATAACAGTCCTGTCGCACCCCCGGAACGGGTCCCGGGCCCGCGACGTTGATTCTGTTGTTTGTTGTTTGCTTTCCCACAGGTTCCAGCGGTGAGGATTCCCGAAGCACGTGGAATCTGTATCACACGATCAAGTTTACGGAAGCGTGTAGCAAATCACATCAAGATAAGCACCAATAAAAATTTAAGTGCTATGACAAATAATATCAAAACATAGTATCAAAAGAAAGGAGTTAACATGGCATTCCCGTCATAATTCAAGTTATGAGACTAACACAAAAAGGTAGTTAAGTTTAGTTAAATCCCATAAGAGGCCAACAAAGGCCAATACATTTCTCAAAATATCAAAATGAACCCATGACAAAATGAATCGTAACTCAAGAACTCGCCCGACGTCTAGTTGACATCGTCGGGTTGCCACTCTTGGACTAGGGGTGGCTTAAGAGCCTCCTCAAAGGCAACGTCACCTACACCTGGGCACCAACATACAAGGGTCGAACACAACGGTTTGGCAGGTAATCAATTTAGGCATGAGCATGTAATAAGTAAATGTTTAAAGAAACGAATAAGACATTTTGTTGAATTGTAAACCGTTACATGACTAAGTTACACTTAAAAATACGAGCAAAGCTAGCATGAATACTTATAATATCATGAATAGTCACATTCCATAATGAGCCCATCCTTTCTCTATCATTTATAATGAAAAGAGCAAGCATGCCAGACAAGCACGATATGCATAATATAATCACGACACGATTTCCACATATACGGAGATTCCGGCCGCGGAATCGGACACGCACGATGTGTAATAAAATACATGACCAGTCTGCACTCTGCAGACAGTCCACATGTTTAAGGCCCCCGGCAGTGGATCAAACTAAAAGGGCAGTCCAAGCTCAGTGGTGTTCACTTAAATTCTTGAATGCACAAAACACGGCGAAAGATGTCTTAAACCAAATCAAACTTGAAGGGGGAAATCACTTATCAGAACTAAGCAAGGCACGGCTAGCAAGAGGCATAAGTATATATGCAAAACACTCTTAAGAAGTGACCCCCATTTTTATCCTTGAAACTATTTTTCAAATGAGTTTATACTTAACTTCAAAACGAGTTCACGATAATATTTGTTACATCAAACTAAAGTTCGAAGAAAAGTCTATCAAGCATATGTAAGGACCTTTGGTTGACCCTTGTGTAATTGAAACCCAAATGTTGGAATTGCAAAGAGAATTGGGTGCCCTCAAAGTTAAAGACATTTCAAATCTCAATTACACAATGTCAAGCTAATAGCCCCATAACATATTCTAGTTTTCATCCCTGTAGAAATCCTTCTAAAACAACTCATCTTGAAAATTTCGGTCACCTCTCGGTCACCTATCGGTCGACCGAGAAGGATATGTCGGTCAGCCGACAGCTGACCGATAGATTTTCTGAGAAAACCTCAGCTCTCGGGAAAAGGAACCGAAGTGACTTCGGTTGGCTGTCCGTCGACTGAGGTGGGAACGTCGGTTAGCTGACAGCTGACCGAAATCTGCCTGACGAAATGTGTCACGCCCCCAAACCAGAACCTTGGGGGCGCGAATGGAATTACGCATAAATATATTTTTCTCCCAAGATTCGCGTGTCTGAAGACAACACATTCCAACACATTGTGAATATTTTGCGGAAGCTTTCGTGGCGTTGCGACCCGGAGTTCGTGGCCCTCGAATTTCGCGACGTACTCAACCTCTAGCATATAGCTATTATATCAAGAACCATATCAGACTAGAGTAAACCATCACAACGAAATACAGAGCTGACAATAACAGGATAAGCATTCCCACATATGTTCAAGTTACAAATTATCAATATACATGAATTAATAATCCCAAGAAAGGCTAATAAAAGCCATACAACAATAAGCTATTAACCACTACCCCATATATGACGTAACTCCGATGTCAAGCCCAATGTCTACATGACATAGCCAACAAAACAACCTGCAACTCATAGCTCCACAGCCAACAAAAGCACTCAGCTCGGGACAAAAAAATCTGGACCTGAGTACCAAAATAGTGGGTCAGACACGACGGTCTGGCAGGTGGGTGAAAAGATAATAAATATACTGAAGAATAATACATGTGATAAATCATGTTATTTGATCAAATGCTGCATATAATTAAAACGGGTGGAAAGATCATGTATATCTGACAAATCATGTATTCATGTAAAACGAGTGTAAAACATGGATATCGGACAAATCATATATTCATGTAAAACGTCTATAAAAGCATTCAACCTGTTCAATCAATAACTTTCATAAAAGAAACAAATCATTTACTGAAAACATAATGCAGTATAAAATATGTACGGGTATCCAAGGAAATCGGGAAACAAGCAAGGAGGAAACCACACAAAGCTAAGCCTCTATAATCCCAAGATATTGAACGAAAATGAGGCCCCCTGTTTCCGACAAATTCTCCAGGTCTTCAAGTGGCTAAGATCGGTGAATCCGTAAGACTGGGCCTTGACAAGGCTCCCTGTCTCTTGCCCAACTCTCCAAACCTTCAAGTGGACGAGATCGGTGAGCAACAGGCCCTAAGGCCGGGGCTTTAAATACGTGCTTCCGAGGGAACCGCCTTATTAAAAGACCTTGTAGTTACCTTGGACTCACACCCTGGGGTGCGACCTTGTTGCTGGAGAGCTGGGGTCGTACCGTCAACTTTGATAACTCGAGGGGGTTTGGCCGAGCTCGAAGTAAAGCAGCCGATTCCATTTTTGACCTATTTCGAGGAGGCTGGCCCGGGGACCAGAGCCTTAGGAGTTGGTCCAATGACCGAACTCGGGGAGGCTGATTCCGGGACCAGAGCCTAGGGATTTGGTCCAATGACCGAACTCGAGGAGGCTGGTCCTAGGACCGGAGCCTTGGGAGTTGGTCCAATGACCGAACTCGGGGAGGCTGGTCCTGAGACCGGAGCCTTGAGAGTTGGTCCAATGACCGAACTCGAGGAGGCTGGTCCTGGGACCGGAGCCTTGGGAGTTGGTCCAATGACCGAACTCCAGGAGGCTGGTTCTGGGACCGGAGCCTTGAGAGTTGGTCCAATGACCGAACTCGGGGAGGCTGGTCCTGGGACCGGAGCCTTGGGAGTTGGTCCAATGACCGAACTTGAGGAGGCTAGTCCTGCGACCGAAGCCCTGATTCACAACTTGAAAGAGACAAGGCACATGTCTTCCATAAAATCCTTCTTTCATTGACATATCATGTAGGTACATTTAGAAATAGTATTTCTTGAGGTGTGCGGCATTCCATGGTCGCAGCAATTCTTTACCATCCATGCTCTCAAGTCTGTAGGCCGATCTCCCGGATGTCGAGACCACCTTAAAAGGCCCGAGCCAGTTCGGCACGAGTTTGCCTTCATTAGGATCTTTGTCTGCTGGAAGCGCCCTTTTTAAGACCAGTTCCCCGATTGAGAACTTTCTTTCTTTGACCCTTTGATTGTATCCCCTGGATAGCTATTGCTGGGAGGAGGCCAGGCGCACGGATGCTGTTTCCCTTCGTACCTCGGACAAGTCGAGTTCTTTGGTGAGATTTACTTCATTATGCCCCTGGTCGAAGAGATCCGACCTCAAGGTTGGAAGGCCGACCTCAAGAGGGATTACAGCTTCCATTCCGTAGGCTAAGGAGAAAGGAGTTGCCGAAGTGGACCGTCTTGGGGTGGTCCTGTATGCCCAAAGGACACTTGGTAATTCTTCTGCCCATCTGCCTTTAGCTCTGTCGAGTCTTTTCTTGAGTCCGTCCAGGGCCACCTTATTTGAGACCTCTGCTTGTCCGTTGCTTTGTGGATAGGCCGGGGTTGCATAGAGACTCCAGATACCGAGCTCCTGGCAGAAGTTCTTAAAGAAGTTAAAGTCGAACTGGGTCCTGTTGTCCAAGACCAGAGTTCGGGGGACCCCGAACCTTGTGACAATGTTCTTCCACACAAAATTCTTTCTATCCCGCTCGGTGATGGAGGATCAGGCTTCCGCCTCTATCCATTTGGTGAAGTAATCAGTGGCCACTATCAGCCACCTCTTGTTTCCCGGAGTTTGGTGAAAAGGTCCCACGATGTCTAGCCCCTATTGAGCGAAGGGCCATGGGCTGGAGAGAGGATTCAAGTCCTGCGTTGGTTGGTGCAGAGAGTGGGAGAACTTTTGACATTTTTCACATTTCCTGGCGTAGAGCAGGGCATCCTTCTGCATATAGGGCCACCAGTAGCCCTGACTGATGGCTCTGTACGCCAGTGATCTTCCTCCGATGTGGCTTTCGTAAATTCCCTAGTGAATTTCAAAAAGAAAGTCTTCTACTTTGCTCGGGTGAACGCATTGGAGATACGGTCCTGTGAAGGACTTTCTATAGAGCTTCTCATTTGGGGATAGCAAAAAATGAGCTGCTTTCATTCTGACCTTGGGGGCTTCATTCCTGTCTTCAGGGAGTTTATCTTCTTTTAGGAATGCTATAATCGGATCCATCCAGCTCGGACCGAGACCGACGCACAGGACTTGTCGAGGTGGGAGGAGCTCTATGCTCAGTTTTTTCAATGTCTCCACGGCAACTGTCCTTCTTTTTCCTGCTTCCACGGCCGAGGCTAAGTTGGCGAAGGCGTCTGCATGGCAGTTGGACTCTCTGCCGATTTGTTTGACTTCTGCTTTCTCGAACTGGGAGAGGAGCTGCTTTGTGTGGGCTAGGTAGGTTGTCATCCTTTCGTCATGGGCTTGATAGTCTTCGCTTAGCTGGTTCGTCACCAACTGGGAGTCGCTAAAGGCTACTAGCAGACGTGCCCCCAGGATTTTTGCGCTACCGAGACCCGCGATCAGTGCCTCGTATTCTGCTTCATTGTTGGAGGCTATGAAGTCAAGGGTCAGGGCTTACTCGATGACTAGTCTGTCGCGACCCCGGACCGGGAATCCGGGATCGGGACTAATGGTGAACAATGATTAATGATGATTATCTACATCAAGAAGATACAATTTATTTAATTTCCCACAGGTGTCCGCGGTGAGGATATCACAACCTTGCATGAATATTTCTTTTTAAGTGCGGAAGCATGTAGCAAATCAAATAGACAACTATCTCAAGTCATGCAAGCATTAACATCAATATCAAAACTGTATCAGAATGAGCAATGATTTATATCATGTTTCCCAAAAGTAGTTAAAGTTTATACAAGTGACATTTTAGTTACATTCCCCAAAATTAGAGGCCAGCAAAGGCCAATATAAAAAAATAATAACCCAAAAGAATGGTTAATAAGTCCTCCTCAAAATGAAACGTCTCTCGTAGCAACCCGATGTCTACATGACATCGTCAGCACGCCACTCGACTAGAGGTTGCGGCTCACCTACCGCCTCCTCCGGCTCCTCCTCAAGGAAACCGGCAACGAGACCTGAGTACCAAAGCAAATGGGTCAGACACGACGGTCTGGCAAGAGAGTGAAGAGATATAACAATGTATAATAGATGAAATATCTTGAAAAGCATAGAAATCTGTTTAAGCAAGAACTCTCATAAAATAGATAAATCATTTGTTAGAAACAAGTAGACAAGATAAAACTTATAAGGTGTCCAAGGAAATCGGGAACAAGCAAGATGGTGACCACACGAAGCTAAGTCCTCTATCACTAAGGTGGTAGAGCAATAACTAGGCCCTGATCTCAGTCACTCGAGGTGAGGAGAAACAGGGGATCTCATATAAATACATATACATATACTATACATGACCACGGTAGCGAGCCGGGCATCGGGGACCACAGTAGCAAACTGCGGTATCGGGATAAGACCACGGTAATGACCGGGTAGCGGGATCCAAACTGCAGCTGGCGGGACAAGAGGGGGATCTCCAAGTCGGTGGATCAGACCAACAGGGTTATCCAAGCTTAGTGGTGCCGACTCATAGGTCAAATACAATCGAGACAATGCAAGTAAATCAAGTACAAATACATAATCAAACGGGCAAGACGGGGGTGCTCAAGGGCACACTGACATATCATGTGGTGCAATGCACTTCAGGTCAAGTAACCATTTCAAGTGTACATCGATGCTATCGGGGAAAACAATTCATGAAATGTAAATCTTGGAAATGAAGAATATAATGAACTATACCAATTCGGGAAAGATAATGGTTTTAAGATCTATTTGAGTGAATAGGGGTCCCGTATGTCGATTATGGAAATGACTTGGTACTCCTTGAGTTTGAAGACATTCCGGGCTCCTTATCCACTTTTACGATTTTCAAAACTTTAAATGAGCTTATGGATTGTACTAGATGCTATGATAGAAAAATCAAGACTATAAACGGTCCATCCTAAGTATGATGTCAACCCGGAACCATCGAGCAACCTACTCAGTCACCGAAAGGAATAGAATTCGCGATACCCAAGGAAATAGACTTTGCATTTAGGTATGAAGAAGATATTGTGTCGTTCCATCCCGTTCAAGATTGAAATAGATTGAACTTCGATGCCTCCGAACCAACCGTGAAGAGCATCGGCTCAAGACACCCTCACACATGGTCAAGTGAGTCCAAGGAGGGTAGCCAAGGTCCACAAAAAAAAAACAATATCAAATTCCACTGGACTCAAACTGAGTCCTCCGATCGATCGGCCTTACAGTCCGATCGATCGGCTCAAAAAGCCTTACAGTTAAAGACAGTCCGATCGATCGGCCTGCACGTCCGATCGATCGGACCTGGGCGTGTAGCAGGTCCGGGAACTTGATTTTTTTTTCCTTTTTGTTTCCTTTCCTTCCAACACATCAACAACCACATATAGCTATAAACAAGATGACTTAAACACATGTTTCCAAGACATTAAATGAGGCTATCAAGATGCATAAAGATCATTTATTTCAACCATAAAAGGAATCAATGAAAACATGAAAATCCATAAATGCTTCACCAAACCATTTGAAACTTAAAAACACTTCATCATTCACTTGCCTCAAGTCCAAGCTAGCCAAAATCAAGCCTCTACTCACTTCTCAAGCTCACTTCCAAGCTACAATCAAAAACCCCCAAAACAAACCCTAAAATGGGTCAAACAATGAAATGACAAGGAAACCTTTCAATAATAAAGGTGGAGCTTCTCTAAGGCTATAGGAACACAAATCTAGAAGATCAAGAAGAACACTTACTTGGATGACCTTCAAATGAAGAGAGTTATCTCAAAGTTGATGGATTCTTCTACAAAAGGTATCAAAGTGAAGCTTGTAAGATGAGGAAGAGGTTGGTGATCTCCATTTCGAGTTTGGTGCAAGATTGGTGAGGATTTGAGATGGAGAAGCAAGAAGAAGAAGAGAAAGCAAGAAAACCCTAGACTCTCCTCTTGTGCTAGAAAATGAAAATGGAAAAGGAAGGGGAAGGGTCTCCTTTGTTAACAATGAGAGGTTGGGTCCCACAACTTAAGGAACTAGTTTGGCTGAAATCATCTATTTCGGTACCTCGGACGAAGTCGACGAAGAAGGAAGAAATGATCGTCGAAATATCTAGTTTCCAAAAAGTATATGTTTTGCGGGTTTCGGGAATATCAAGTTTTGGGTACAGATTTGGTGTGCAATGACTGTTTTGCCCTCAAGGCTATGAAACCGGGTTTCGGGATCTCAAACGGGGACGGGAACAACATGAAAGTTGTAGGGATCATCAAAACGAGTAAAACGGGATTAAAATCATGAATGTAAAAACCTCCGATAAATCCTCAAACATATGCAATGTCATGAAAAGGAACCCCCAAAGGGCCCTACTAACACAAAGCAAATCAAAATCCCCAAAACTATATCAAAAGCTATTCCAAACCCAACTTAGCCAAAAACACTAATCAAGCTTAGCACTAACACGCAACTTAATTAGCACTAATCGGGTTCACTCGGGTCGGGGTCTTACATCTAGGCCCTCTGGAGACTGGAGGACTATGCCAGCGCCAGCCCTCCTGGATGTCGAGGATCCGTTGACGAAGACCTTCCAGGCCGACTCAAGGAACTATCTCCAAGAACGGTCTTCCCCGGTCTCGGCTGTCTCATTGTCCCTACTGCCCCTCAGTTCGGTATCGAGCGAGGTCGGTGCCGAACTAGGAGAAGTGAACTCGACGATGAAGTCTGTCAGAATTTGTGCTTTGATCGCCGTCCTAGGTTGATATTGGATATCGAATTGCCCCAGTTCGACAGCCCATTTGGAGATTCTTCCGGAAAAGTCTGCCTTTCGAAAAAGGGACTTGAGTGGGTGTTCGGTGACAACCACCACTGTATATGTTTGGAAATAATGGGAGAGTTTGCGAAAGGCACTGACGAGTGCCAACGTAAGTTTCTCAAGTGGAAGGTACCTGGTCTCGACGTCGAGCAGGATTTTGCTTGTGTAGTAAATGGGTTGCTGCTACTTGGCGTTTTCTCTGACCAACACCGAGCTCACTGCATGGTCCGAGACCGCTAGATAGAGATAAAAGAGGTCACCTTATGATGGAGTGGACAACAGCGGTGGCGAGGAAAGGTATTCCTTGAGTTTCTCCAGTGCATGATCACACTTAGGAGTCCACTAAAATTTGAAGCTCTTTTTCAGAAGTTGAAAGAAGGGGCGATATTTGTCCGACGCTCGGCTGATGAAGCGATTGAGCGCAACAGCCATCCCTGTGAGCCTTTGGACCTGCTTGGCCAAGGTCGGGCTCTTAATCGCCTGGATCGCTGCAATCTGCTCTGGATTAGCCTCGATCCCTCTCCGGGTCACCAGCCTCAATTGTAAGTGCAAGAAATCTCGCGGACTTACTCAGATGAATGTATGAGGTTTGTGGAGCTGTTGGAAGCTTTTGGGAGAAGGATCAGACGCCTGAAACCTCTTGCCTGTATATATGTAGGGAGAAGTCCAATCGGAAGCTTCCTTAGTGGAGGTAGGTGAAAAGGTGATGTCCCATCTGCCCATACCTCGATCTCTGGTGGATGTGACCGTTCAGCGCCCATCCTATTTGTCAGTTTGTACTACAGCGTGGTTGTCTTGTCATCTGGCACTGCTGCCTTGTGAGAACCCGACCCCTAATTTCCTGGATTAGTGTTGTTTTATTTGTGGATTAGTCTCTTTTAGTGAGATTAGTGTTTGTTGGGTTGAGTTTGTAAGCTAGAATAGTTTTTCACTAGTTTTGGGGAGTTTTGAGTGCCTTTGTGATTAGTGGGACCCTTTGGGGGTTCTTTTAGTGACTTTGCGCGTAAGTGGGAGATTATTTGAAATTTCCAATAATTTTTTTTTAACCGCGTTTGACTCATTTTGTTAATCTCTACAACTTTCATGATGATCCCATCCCCGTCCGAGACCCCGAAACCCGATTTCATAGCCTTGAGGGCAAAACAGTCTTTTCACACCAAATCTGGACCCAAATTTTGAGATCCCAAAACCATGCCAAAATTATACTTTTTGAAAACTAGATTTTATGAGAGACATTTTCCTCTTCTTCGTCGATCGCATCCGAGGTCCAGAAATGGATGTTTTAATCCCAACAAGCTTAAGTGATGGTGGGGCCCAAACCCACCCTTTTATATAAGGGATCAGCCCCTCTCTTTCTCTCCCATTCGTTCCAGCACTTGAAGGGGAGGAACTTCAGCTCCATAGGGCTTTGCCCTTTTCTTCTTGTCCTTCTTGCTTCCTTTCACAAAACCCACCTCCCAACCTTGCAAAATGGAGATTGGAGCTCAACTTCTTCTTCTCCATCCTTCTAGCTTCCCATGGACACCATTATTGTACAAATCCAAGGTGGACAGCCCCTATTTCAAGCTTCTTCTTGTTGATTGATGGCCCTAGAGGTAAGGACTTCTTTCCATCTTCTATTGTTGAGCTATGGTTTTCCCTTAGGTTCTATTTCCTAGTTTGGTTTGAGCCCATTCCTTGTCTTTCATTGTTTGACCCATTTTAGGGTTTGTTTTGGGGGTTTTTCTTGTAGCTTTGGAGCTTGGATTTGGAAGAGTGTTTAGGCTTGATTTCTTGAATAGAAGACCCCAAGGCAAGTGGATGATTGGATCGTTTTGATTATTAACATGTTTTGTGAGAAAATCTTGATTCATTAATGGTTTTGATGATTTTAATAGTTCTTTTGCTATGATTAATATTGATTTCGAAATGTGCTTATTGATGAGTTTATTTGTCTCTTGTTCATACTTGAAAATATATGCATCATATTGTCAAGATTTCAAATGGTTTCACATAAATGAGTTTTCTTAACCTTGAGATTGATTGGAAATGGAAAGAATGGAAAGGGAAGAAATTAAAATGAGGAGCTTTTTAGCTCATTTGATGTTTTGAAAACATTGGTTTATAGTTTTCATTATTTCTTGCTAATAGTTCAATGGATCCTTGTGATTAATGGGTTTCTTCTCTCTTTGGTGATTGAATGAAAAGAGATGGAGGTGATGGAATGAACACATGTTGTGGGGTTTTGGAGAAGTATAGATAGATGTATTGGATGAGCTCTTAATTCAGTTTTATTGCAGGGATTAAATGGAAGTGAGGAGAATGGTTTTGAGGAGGAAAAATGGTTCAAATCTGAACACAGTGGGTGTTTCCCGCACCTGGCGGTCAGCCAGCGGTCACCTGTCAGCTAGCCGTCTGGTGACTGGCGGCTAACCGCCAGCTAGCCGAACAGTCTCGGTTACTTTTCCAGAGAACAACATTTTCCTCCTGAAAACACGGTTAGCCTCATGGTTAGCCAGCGGCTAACCGCCGAACCCATCGGCGGCTAAACGCCAGCCAACCGACTCATTCGGTTACTTTTCCAGAGAGCAACCTTTTCCACCTGAAATACGGGCAGCCTCACGGTTAGCAAGTGGCTAACCGCCGAACCCATCGGCGGCTAACCGCCAGCCAACCGAACCATTTCGGTTACATTTCCAGTAACCTGTCTTTCTATCAGGCCAACCGCGGTCAGCCAGCGGTTAACCGCCAAACCCAGCAGCGGCTAACCGCCATCTGACCGCTAGGTGACCGAAATCACCCAGACAACAATTCCGGAGAGCTGAGCTTTGTCGGTCGAAGGAGATTCATTAGGCATTGTATGAGGCCATCCGAGAAAGAAACCATATCACGAAGATGTCATTCGAAGTCAAAGTGTATAAGGAGCCCGGAATGTCCCCAAACTCAAAGAGTACCAAATTATTATTAGACCGACATACGGGATCCCTATTCACTTCAAATAATCTTGAACCCGATACTTTCCCGAAATCTCAATTGTTTATCGTTTGTCACTGTTCCCAAGATTTATATTACATGACTTGTTTTCCTGAAAGCATCGAAGTTACACTGGGAACAGTTACTTGTCCCGAAATGTATTGCCCAACATGAAATGACAGTGTGCCCTTGAGCACCCCCGTACTGCCCGTTTACTTATTTGTACTTGATTTATTTGCACATGTCTCGATTTGTTATTTGACCTATTAGTCGGCACCACTAAGTTTGGATAACCTTGTTGGTTTGATCCACCGACTTGGAGATCCCCCTCTTGTCCCACCAGCTGTAGTTTGGATCCCGCTACTCGGTTATTATCGTGGTCTTGTCCCGATGCCGCAGATTGCTACTGTGGTTCCCGATGCCCGGCTCGCTACCGTGGTCATGTATAGTATATGTATTATGAGATCCACTGTTTCTCCTCACCTCGAGTGACTGAGATCAGTGCCTAGTATATGTATATGTATTTATGAGATCCACTGTTTCTCCTCACCTCAAGTGACTGAGATCAGTGCCTAGTTATTGCTCTGTCACTTTAGTGATAGAGGACTTAGCTTCGTGTGGTTGCTATCTTGTTAGTTCCCGATTTCCTTGGATACCCTTCGTGTGTGTTTTAGCACATAACATGTTTTATGTTGTTAGTTCCCGATTTCCTTGCTTATTTGTTTTCCGGTAAATGATTCATTTCTTTCATGAAAGTTATTATTTAAACAGGTGTTAATATTTTCCAAGGTAAATTCAATTATTGTTATACTCTTTCTCGTTCCTTGTACACACATATGTTTTAAATGAATACCCGATTTGTTAAATATCCATGCTTTTACATAGGTTTTAAATGAACATTGGTTTTGCCAGATGTCTATGTTTACACACGCTTTAAATCAATACCCGGTTTGTCGAATACTCATGCTTTTAAATAGGTCTCAATGAACGTTTGTTTTGCTAGACCTCTATATTTACACATGTTTTAAACGAACACCCAATTGTCAAATATCTATACTTTTATAGAAGATGTAAATGAATATATGTTTTGTTAGATCTCCATGTTTTACCCATGCTTGAAACGAATACATGTTTTGTCAGAGATTCACGATTTGGCACCCGTTTAATTATATGCAGCATAGGATCAAATAGCATGATTTATCATATGTTTTATTCTTCAGTATATTTATTATCTTTTCATCCACCTGCCAAACCGTCGTGTCTGGCCTACTACTTTTGATACTCAGGTCCAGACTTCTTCGTTCCGAGATGAGTGCTTTTGTTGGACGTGGAGCCATGTTTTGCAGGTTGTTTTGTTGACTATGTCATGTAGACATTGAGCTTGACATCAGAGTTGCGTGACATATGGGTAGTGGTTATTAACTTGTTATTGTATGGCTTTTATTAGTCTTCTCTTGGGATTCTTAATTAATGTACATTGATAATTTGTAACTTGAATATGTATGGGAATGTAATATCCTGTTACTGCCAGCTCTGTACTTTGTTGTGATGGTTTACTCCAGTCTGATATGGTTCTTGATATAATAGTTATATGTTAGGGGTTGAGTGCGTCGCGGAATCCGATGACTACAGACTCCGGGTCGCAATGCCACGAAAGCTTCCGCAAAATATTCAGAGTGTATTGAAATGTGTTGTCTTCACACACGCGGATCCTGGGAGAGAGAAAATATAATTATCCTCAATCCCATTCGCGCGCCCGAGGTCCTGGTTTGGGGGCATGACATGCCTAGATGAAGTACTTGGCCGAGGTGAGCTGTCTGACCGAGGTGAGTTATCTGGCCGAGGTGATCTATCTGATCGAGGTGAGCTATCTGACCGATAATGTCCACTGAACCGAGATGAGCCGCCTGGCTGGTACTATCCACTGAACCGAGATGAGCCGCCTGGCTGGTACTGTTACCGAAGCTTAGCACCATCTCGGTACTGTTAAACACCCGTACTGGTACAACTACCGAGTACGGATAAAATCTTTGTATGAATGTAATCTGGCACTGTTGCCGCCGAGATGCCTTTCCCGGCCTTTTTCGAGGCCTGAATGATGGAATTAGGCCTAAAAACAAGCAATCCATTGCACAGTAATGGATTTTGAAGATCTTGCCATTTCCTTTCCAGAATGGGGTTCCGTTCGAGATTCTGACTCCGGAACCATAATTTTGCCTAGTATCGTTAGGGCGAGATGGGTTGAGCCGAGGTACTGAACTGGTACTCTTACCGGAGCTGAGCACGGTTTTGGTATTATGAAATTATCCCCACACACTAACCATCCAGCCAACTTCAATAGAGTTCAAGTCATTATAAGGGCCAGCAACCACCCATAACTGGGCAAGGGAGACCATCCAACTATCTTCAAGTTTTGGCCCCCACACATTCATAACTACTTTTGTTCCATAGAATTCTCCAATGTGTGTTTTCATCACGGCGTAAGTGTAGCCTGGAGGCGCAGAGGATTGCTGCCTGGGATAAGGTTTATTGCTGATTCCAAGCAAAGGAGGAGGAGCTCTTAGTAAAGGAATCTGGGGTCCTAACTCCAAGTTGTTCACCGTAGGATTGGCATTCTGAGAAAGAAGACAAACCAGCACCCAAGCTACTAGCAGTGTGTTCATCTTCCAACTACACCAAAAATGCCAGAAAGATAGTGAATGATCGGAATCGAGCGTCGCCTTGGACAGAGAAGACAACAGCGAAACTGTGAGCTTCTGGTGAAAGGTGGAAGGTGGAAGGTACTGCCTCCATGGCATGCAGCCAACTACGCCCCATTATCACATTGTAAGGAGATGGTGCGTCCACCACCATGAAGTCGGCCTCCATGGCATGCAGCCAACCGGTGACTCCTCCTATTCGGACCTCGAGCGAGATCCTTCCCTTCTGGTACACTGGTTTGGCGCTGAAGCCTACTAAGGGGACGCGGGCTTCCCGTAGATCGGATTCGGTCAAGCCGAGTTGCTTGAAACAGCTGAAGTAGAGGATCTCGGACGAGCTCCCTGGATCTACAAGGACGAGCTTCACAGTATAATTGTTCAGCCGAAGGGTGAGGATGAGGACGTTGTTGTGGTGGAGCTGGACCCCTCCTAGGTCCTCGTCCGAGAGCCAGATCTTGGGTTTTTCCTTCCTGGCTTTCTTCGGAGCACGCTCTAGCTTGGCCGACATCACCTGTTTGCCATGGGAGGCCCTCCTAGCCTCTGAGCGAGCTTGGCTACTCCCTCCATTAGGAGCCGGGGCCAGATGAATGACGTTAATGACACCCGCCGGCCCGTCGTTGTCCTGATCCTCACTAGGTGGGGCGCGCTGAGCTCGGTTGACCCTCTCCCCCTCCTTGATGTATTCGCGGAGGTGCCCGTCCCTAACGAGCTTATCGAGGTGGGATTTCAGGGCCATGCAGTTTTCAGTCATGTGTCCGTGCTGCTTATGATAAGAGCAGTTCTTGCTCCAGTCTCTGGTGGATGGGTCGCCCCTCATCGGCTGCGGCCACTGAAAATAGGGTTCTGCTTTGATTTTGTCGAAGAGTTTGTAAATGGGCTCCATGAAGACAACATTGACGGCCCTGTAAGGATCTCCGGCCGGCTTGGCAGGCTTGAACTTTCGGTTTCTTGGTACTACCCGAGGTGGAGGTTGAGAAGGTCGTTGAGCTGGTGGTGGCCCTCTTCTTGTCTGGCTTCTGTCTGGGGAACATCCCCTCCCCTCTGTAAGTTTGGCCCTTTTGCGGGAGGCTGAACCGCTCGTTGCCTCGAGCTTCGTCCTCTTCCTGCTCAATGTATTGATTCACCTTTGCCATCAACACTTTCATTATGGTCACGGGGGATCGGACCAGGTCTCTGTGGAGCTCATTGCCTGGGAGCAAGGTCTGCCGAAAACACATAATGGCAACGTTATCTTTGGCGTCCGTGATCTGGCTATAGATTGTCCAGAATCTTCTGGCGAATGCAATGATACTTTCATTGTCCTTCATTCGGATCGCCATGAGGTTGCCACCTATCTTCGGGATGACACGGTGCGCTTGAAACTTCTCAACGAAAGAGCTTCGGAGCTGTCGCCAGCTTGAGACCGACCCGGGAGGGAGCGCGTAGAACCATCAGAGTGGGAGGTCGCCTAGACTGGAGGAGAAGACCCTGCAGTTCAGGTGGCCGACGTCCCCCCAAACCGACATCCGCTGAGTGAAATGCCGTAGGTGCGCTTCTGGGTCCGAGGTCCCGTCATAGAGGACGAACCTCAAAACGCTTAGTCTCTCAGGGAGAGAGAAGTCCTTTATTTCCTGGGAGAAGGGAGACATGCCCTGGTCTTCTGCATCGCAGGCCTCTGTATGGTCTCGGGAGAGACCGATCTCGGACATCCGGGCCTGGACCTCTTGTTTGACGTAGTGATCGAGCAATTCCCTTAGGCCCGTGATGTTCTCTGGCTCGCGACGCGACCCCCCGAGGTTGCTACTCAGATGGCTGCTGCTTGAGCCTTTTTCTTCGCAGCGAATTTTCTTCTGTCGTTGAGGACTTGCCTCAAGTCTCGGTTGTCCGGACAGTGCTACTGTCGTCTAGGAGGTGGAACAAGAGTCCTCCTTTCCTTTGCCTTGAGCTGCTCTTCGAGATGGTGAATCAACTCCTCTTTCTCTTGGAGGACCCGATTTTGGGACTTGAGCTCCTCAAGCAGGGGATCATCTTCTTCTTGGGCCTGATGAAAGGACTGGGCATCGTGGTGAGTGTGACGACGGGAATGATGAGATTTCATCCTGACAGGGGCCTTGCCTCATCGTCGAGGATCCGACAAGGAGACATTCTATTGTGGACCCTCGGGTGGCTGAGCATCTAGGGGGCACGGAGCCACATGGCGGTCGTCACGTCGGGGGAGCGCTATCACAGGTCGGGATGAGGAGTCCGACTGGACAACTCCCTCGACATAGACAGGACCGGATTTCCCTCCGGATCTTCTCTGGCGGGGAACCGCCGACAGCTCCTGTAGGACGAGAGGAACCTCCGTTAGGCCCGGAGGGGGAAGAAGAGCAGAATGAGCGCCAGTGGGTACCACTGGAGGCAACGGCTGGAGCGGCTGAGGCTGCGGCTCCGGCCGCGCAAATGACGGCAGCGGTGGTTGTTTAGGTGGTGGAAAGGATGACGCCTTCCGGAATTTTGAAGATCCTTCGCCACGGTTCCTGGTTTTTTTATGCATGGCTTTTGTAGGTTTGGTTTTTGACAAAGATAATGTTCCCACATACGGCGCCAACTGTAAGTGCTTAAAAACTACGGACTTAGTTAAAAGAGGATTAAACTCTCGATTTAGTGATCTAGGGATGATTATGGGAAGGGATCGGCCTCCGGTAACCTAAAAGGAAAAACAAAGGTCAAAGCCCCTGGTTGTTGGCAGCCGAAGGCACTCCGATGCCTGAGTTAGTTTTATAACTGAGGGGAAAACAAGGGAGAAAGAGTATGGGGGACAGGCTAGTTGCATACCTCATGTAGTTTTTCTCCATGAATTATATAGATGTGAGAGTCATCACCGGACTGGGCCCTTTAGAGAGAGATGGGAGTCCCATCAACATGTACTTTTCTCTCCTGAGTGGGGGTAGGTAAAAAGGGAACGTCCCATCTGACCATCCCCCTATGCCTGTGGATGTGACCTTGAGATAAGGCGTGTCACTTATCTAGGTTCGATTCCCACTCTATCTGTCAGTTTGTCGTCTACTGTCATGGCAGTGCATTTATGGTCGCATTTATGGCTGAATGACAGGTGGCCGAGATCAAGCTAAGACCGAGACCGAGGTGGGTACCCGCAGACGTGGCCACCGAGATGGGCTCCGTGCCTCCCCAAACTGGTGCTTCTACCGAGCTGGGCAACACCAAGACTGGGGACTTTCCTGAAATTAGGGAGTGGCCCCACGCAAATCTGTAATTACAAAGTGACCCCACACATTAACCATGCATGGATTTTAAATGGAATGGAAATCAATCTAAACTTGAAAGATATACCTTTAAATTTCAAAAAAATTGATTTCCAATAGCCTTCTAGCTTTCTCAGCTTATTCCTCTTCCTTAGGCTTCAAAATGGTTCCAACGATTCACTCAACAAGCCTCTAGAAAGAAAGGAATGAAATGGACTTTTATAGAAAAAAAACAGTCCAACAGCTAGTTGGCTCGGTCGACCCCATGACCCTCGGGTCGACCGGGCCCAACGGTCATATTAACCAACGGCTAGTTTCCCCGGTCGACCTGGACAGGGCTCGGTCGACCGGGTATATTGGCCATAAATCCCAACGGCTAGTTGGGTCGGTCGACCGGGTAAACTGGCCTGGGTTGAGTTCCTGCAGAAATTGCAATTTTCCAAAGATGAAACTTGGAACTCATGACCAATGTGATTTAAGCATAATAACAAGATTCTAAAAATGAGGAATGTATGCAAATCACAAACCTAGATGTCTGACTCGAGTTTATGAAAATATGCATGAAGAACTAGGTTTTCAAAAGTGCATTTTAAGTTCTAAAACATGCATGATTAAATCATTTGAAAATCAAATGCAAATGCAAGCTAGAAACTTAGATTTCAAAGTCCAAACTAAGATGCATGAGTGTGTGATCAAATGACGGTGAAAGTGATAGTGTATCCATCAAATTAGCAACAAACAAAAACCTAACATGAGTCCTCTGTTCAGTCGACCTAGGACACTGCTTCAGGAATGCAGAATTTGGATTTTTCAATTTTGGGTCTTCTCCGATGTCCTATTTTTCCAGCATTGTTTGGCAACCTATTTTTATGATTTGTATGGTTGTATGAGATACTAACATGCAGGTGATCTTGTCCTCTCCATATGGCCCACAAGTCTTTTACTTTCTTTAAATGGTTTATGGTTATTTTGGGCTACTTGTAAAGGGCATCATGGTTTCCTTGGTTTCCCATGAAAGGGCAAAGCATGGCGAATTTCCCTACTGCCCTTTTATTTCCATGTTTAGATTGCCATGTAAGTCTCATAATTGAGGCATAGGAATTTATGTAATTTTTCTAAATTTGTAAATTATGGCGTTGTCCGAGACGAAGAAGGAAAGTGAAGTTGGACTCTTAATCAAAGAGTTTGAAGATTACCAAAAGCGTTTTGGAGATGCCCAAAGAGTTTAAGGAATCCCAAAGTTTTGGAAAGTCTAGAAGTCCAAGAAGTCTATTCCGCTTGGGCCATGTGGAGGAGAGAACTCATTTCTATTTTTTCACTTTCTATTTGTGGATGGTTGTTGTTATAGAATGTTTCCAAATCTGATCCAAACATAGCAATTTCCAGAATTGGTCAAATCAAATTAATTTTTCGAAAAAGTTCTAATTAGAGTTGATGGGCACATGAGATGGATCCATTGGTAACTGTCACGCCCCCGAACCGAAACCTCGGGGGCGGGAGATGGGATTAAGGAATAATTGTATTTTACTTCTCCCAAGATCCGCGTGTGTGAAGACAACACATTCTGAATATTTTGCGGAAGCATTTGTGGTGTTGCGACCCGAAGTCCGTGGCCATCGGATTCCGCGTCGCACTCAACCTTTAGCGTATAGCTATTATATCAAGAATCATATCAGACTGGAGTGAACCATCACAATAAATTACAGAGCTGACAGTAACAGGATATTAAATTCCCAAATATGTTCCAGTTACAATTATCAATGTACATTAATTAAGAATCCCAAGACAAAGGCTAACAAAAGCCATACAACAATAAGCTATAAACTACTACCCAAATATGACGTAGCTCCGATGTCAAGCTCAATGTCTACATGACATAGCCGATACGACAACCTGCAAACATGGCTCCACAGCCAACAAAGTTCTCAACTCGGGACGAAGAAATCTGAACCTGAGTACCAAAAGTAGTGGGTCAGACACGACGGTCTGGCAGGCGGATGACAAGATCAAAAATATACTAAAGAATAAAACATGTGATAAATCATGTTAATCGATCAAATACTGCAAATAGTTAAACGGTGCAAATTCGGGAATCTCGGGAAAAACCTGTATTCATTTCAAGCATGGATAAAACATGAATATCTAATCAAGCATATGTTCATTTACATCATCTATAAAAGCATAGATATTTGACAATCGGGTGTTCGTCTAAAACATGTGTAAATATAGAAGTTTGACAAACAACGTTCCTTTAAAACAAATGTGTAACCAAGAAATCTGTCGAAACTAAGGTTCATTTAAAACATATTTCAAATCATGGATATTTCACAATTCGAGTAATCATTTAAAACAGGTATAAACACAGGAATCTGGCAAAACGAGTGTCATTTAAAACATATTTCTGAACATGGATATTAAATAACTCGGTAATCATTTGAAACAGGTATCAACATAGGAATCTAGCAAAACACGGATACTTAACAGCTCGGGAATTCCTTTGAAACATGTGTAATCATATGAATCTAGTAAAACCATTGATCATTTGAAACCTATGTGAAAGCATGGGTATTCCACAAATCAGGCATCGTTTAAAAACATGTGCGGGTACAAAGAACAGAAGGCAATATAATAATAACTGAATTTACATTGGAGAATATTAACACTTGTCTAAATAACAACTTTCATAAAAGCAATAAATCATTATCTGAAAACAAGTAAGCAATATAAACAATGTCGGGTGTCCAAGGAATCGGGAACTGGCAAGATGGCAATCACAAGAAGCTAAGTCCTCTATCACCGAAGTGACAAGAGCGGGACGTTGGTCTCAGTCACACAAGGTGAGGAGACTCAACGTTAATCATATATACAATAATAACTATACGGGAACGGGAACGGGACCGCGGTAGCGAACCGGGTATCGGGACGGGACCACGGCAATAACCGGGTATCGGGATCCAAACTGCAGCTGGCGGGACAGGAGAGGGATTTCCAAGTCAGTGGATCAGACTGACAAGGTATCCAAGCTTAGTGATGCCGACTCATAGGTTAAAACCAATCGAGACATATGCAAGTAATCAAGTACAGTAAATAAACGGGTAAACGGGGGTGCTCAAGGGCACGTAAATAAACGGGTAAACGGGGGTGCTCAAGGGCACACTGTCATATCATATCGGGCAATACATTTCGGGACAAGTAACTGTTACTAATGTAACTTCAATGCTTTCGGGAAAACAAGTCATGTAATACAAGTCTTGGAAACGAGGTGAAATAACGAGTTATAACACATTTCGGGTGAAAAACTAATTTCAAAATCTATTTAAGTGAATAGGGGTCCCGTATGTCGATTATAACAATTACTTGGTACTCCTTGAGTTTAAAGACCTTCCGGGCTCCTTATGCACTTTTACTACTTTTCAAAACTTTGAATGACGTCCTTGTGATATGGTTTCTTTCTCGAATGGCCTCCTACCATGCTTAGCGAATCTCCTTTGATCGACAAAGCTCAACGCTCGAACGAACCGAAGAGTTCGTTCGAGCGGGGAGCTTTTCGAAATCTGGGGAATTTCGGTTAGCTGGCGGTTAGCCGCCGCTGTGGCAGGCGGCTAGCCGCTGGCTGACCGCACAGCTGACCGCGGCTGGGCTGCAGAAATACAGCTTACTGGAAAGCTGACCGCCAAGTGCGGTTAGCTGGCGGTTAGCCGCCGATGTGTTCGGCGGTTAGCCGCTGGCCAACCGTGGAGCTGACTGAGTTTTGAGGAGAAGAAGTGTGCTCTCTGGAAAAGCCACCGTGACATTTCGGCTAGCTGGCGGTTAGCCGCCAGTCACCAGGCGGCTAGCCGCAAGGTGACCGCAGGCTGACCGCCAGGTGCGGGAACACCCACTGTAATCAGATTCTCAGCCATTTCTCCTCCTTAAAACCATTCTCCCCACTTTTACTGAGTCCCTACAAGAAAATTGAGCTAAGAGCTCCTCCAATGCATCCATCTACACTTCTCCATTACTCCATCATGTGTTCATTCCATCACTTCTTCCATCAATATCAAATCCAATGCAATTAAAGAAAGAAGGAAACCATTTCACAATAGGGTACATTTGATATAAGCAAGAAGAAATTAAATGACATTCACCAATACACTTATAAGACATAAATGCACTACCATGAATGCACTACCAAAGCTCTATCATGGGCATTTATTTCAAACCAATGTAATAATTAGGCATGAGTGAAAAGCACCAAAAGTCATGGAAAGCTTATAAAGATCAAAACATCCACTTGCATTTCTCTTCCAAAATCACTTCAAATCCTCATTAAACTCCAATGCACAATTAAATTCAAACACCTCTTTAAATGAGTATCAATTCAAGTCAATGTGACTTATAACATAACCATGAATAGCCAATCCAACCTCATTCCTTATAAAACCATATGAACAAACTTGACTAAATAAAATGCATACATTCCCAAGAGTTCCAAGAGATTTAACAAGAGAGAAAAACCAATTCATATGCATTTCGAAATCAATAGAAATGTGACAAGAAGCATATGTGCAAACATGTATCCAATGATCAAGAACAAGTAATAAAACTTAAGATTTTCTCATAAAACTTAATAACATTCAAACCATCCATTCATCCACTTGCCTTTGACTCTAATCAAGCAAACCAAGCTCCTAATCACCTCTCAAGCTCAAGATCAACAATCTCTACAAAAACCCCCAAAACAAACCCTAAAATGGGTTAAACAAAGGAAGACAATGAATGGGCTCAAATCAAACTAAGAAATAGCACCTAAGGGAGAGCCATAGCACAAAAAGGGAAAATGGGAAGGAGTCTTTACCTCTAAGGCCATGAATGAACAAGAAGAAGCTTGCAATAGGGGCTGCCCACCTGGTTTCCCACAAAAATGGTGTCAAACAAGAGAGGAGATGAAGGAGAGGAAGTTGCCGGAGTTTCCTCTTCGGATTGGTGGCTTGGAGGCTCCATAATAGCAAGAGAAATGGAAGAAATGAGGAAGAGGGGCTGCTGACACTGTAGCTGGGAGTTGCAGCCGGTGGGGAGTGGAAAATGAGGGAGAAAGAGTGAGTGAAGTCACTTATATAATGGGTGGGTGTGGGTCCCACTACACTCAAAGCTTGCAAAGGGTAAAACATCTATTTGTGGGCCTCGGATGCGATCGACGAAGGAGAGAAAGATGTTTCTCAAAAAATCTAGTTTCCAAAAAGTATAACTTTGGCATGGTTCTGGGATCTCGAAATTTGGGTCCAGATTTGGTGTGAAAAGACTGTTTTGCCCTCAAGGCCAAGAAATCGGGTTTTGGGTTCCCAAATGGATACGAGATCAACATGAAAGTTGTAGGATTCCTCAAGATGAATGCAACGGGCCAAAAACACAATACGAAACCCATCGGGAAAATCTCACAAGAAAATGCAAAGCCGAAAAGGGAACCCCCAAAGGGCCCCACAAGCTACCAAAGCACTCAAAAGCCCAAAACTAGAAGAAAAACCATTCTAGCTCACAAACTCAACCCAACAAATACTAATCCCACTAAAAGAAACTAATCCTCAAGAAAACAACACTAATCCAAGAGATCAGGGGTCGGGTTCTCACAGTAACACTAACTAAACTTTTCATAAAAATAACTTGACTTGGAACCAATCATTGGTCATATCATGAGATGATTTGATGTTTATATATGTGGGCCCATATACCTAAAAGGAAATCCTCAATTCTAAAATATTAAGTGGAAGCGGGGCATTTATATTTAGAAATCTCCATGGTTTTCCACCATAGGTCCATTGTAAGGAAAGTATTAGCCTCGCGCCATCTTGAGAATGGTTGTTCCCCACAGAGGGCTTTTATTTCTCTGGTTACTAGATATGGATCTCCTATGGATAATGTTGGTGGAACGGGTGGGGGCCCACTCTCCAAGGAGGAGCTACTCGCAACGATTGTCATGCAATGCTAGTCAGTGGGTCACACTTAACTAAAATAATGATGTAGTATCTCCAAGGATTTGCCTCATATATTTTAGAAACCTAAGCTAATCGGGAGTCATTCATTATTTGGTATGAGATACCTAGATAATAATGAATGAAGGGGATCATGGATAGTTAGTCTTAATCCTAATTTTTGACCAACTTTGATCCACACCAATCTAGGTGGTATTCGCACTCCCCAAGGAGGCATACCCCGGGGATTGGGGTTCCGATGTATTCTAAATTTAGTGGTTATGAGGATTCCCACATAAATTTGGTAGAATACTAAACCCTAATGTCATTTAAATTCATTAATTAAATGTATGGTTTTTGTAAGGTTCCCGACCTTAATAGGGTGTTTAATTTCCTAATATTGGCGATTAGCCTAATTAATTATGATTCTAGATAATTAGATGGGTTTAGTGGCTAAGTGAGTTTCTTTTATCATTAGTAAGATGTTCCTGAAGTTTCGTTTGATTCCGAGTGCAATTAGTCTTAATAGGGGGTTAGGTTGTGATGAATAGGAAAATTTGGTATTTTTCTGAAAAGTCCTGTTTTTCCCTGAATTTGGGTGCGTTTGAAAGATCTTGTCACACTCGTCACTTTTCGTTCTTGACTCATCACGATTCGACGCCCCGAAGTCCCTCAAATAATTGCATTTCTCTCATTTCACTCAGGTGGGCATTTCAGACATTTCCTTCTCCACCTCTCATTTTAACCATAACACAGCCCTATCATTCATTTCTTCCTCCCTTCACTCAACAGTGCTGCAACTCTCTCTTCTTTTTCGTCCTTCACTCTCTCATCTTGCATGTGGAGCTTAGAGGCCCTTCCAAGGACAACCAACTACACCATTGTCTTCCTCTCCTCTTCTTCTTTCCTTAGACCACAAATTTGGTAAGTTTCCCCTTCTCCTTCCCTTCCCATTTCGTTTCTCATGGCTGTGAATGGATTGCATGTTAATGGATTTCCTTTTTTTTTTTCCTTTGTATTCCTCGAGTGTATAAGAGAGGCTTGGGAGAGTTGTTTTTGCTAGAGTGTGTGTGGGAGCTTTCTTCCTCCTCAATCTTCTCAAATTCCATTATTTCACTCTCTTTGATGAAGGCAAGTAGATTTCCTTTATATATTAGGCATGCATGTATTATTATTGTGCTTGTTAACTCATTGTTTAGATTTTCCCTAAATTCCAAGCTTGTCATGGTTAATTGGATTACACATGCTAAAATTGGATTAATGGGCTGAATGGATTTTATTATGGGTGGATGACTTGATGAATGGATGAAATGTGATGACTGGGAGAGCATGGTGGCTCAGTTTTGTGCAGGTTACAACCTTTGAAAATATTTGAAATTGGTGGGGAATGTTTTGGAATGAAGGAGGTCAGAAATCCAGCAAAACAGGAGAATCCCAGGAGGTTTCTGCCTCCAGGACGCCAGAAGGCAGAAGCTCTGGGCGTCCGGACGTCGGGAACCTGCAGGGTGGTTAAAAAGGGGCTACTTGGAACGCCCATAACTTTTGACCCGTTTGTCGGAATTTAGAGTTTTATATACCGTTGGAAAGCTCTTGAGACGTAGAATCCAATGGTATACTAATCTTGACCATTAGAGATTGGTAAAGGAAGTTGGTATTGGATCAATGAACCAACCCTTTATCTCTTGTGGAAAGGGGTTCTAAACCTAGTTTGGACCCTAGGTTGGAACCCGTTGACCCTACCCTTGCATGACCAATTGTGGGAAATGGAAATTAAGCACAGTTGGCTTGGCGTACTTCGTTGGTTGTCCGGGATTTTCCGTATATCAACGTAACTTGACCGAATGCTTGTGGAAATGAGTTAATTGGTGCCCAACAACTTCCGTACACCATGGGCCCGTCAAACTAGGACACCATTAACTCATCCTCCATACGTACTCCATTAGGGATACATTCGGTACACGGTGGACAACTCTTGACCTAGGATTGGCTTGTTCTTCACTCTTGACTCACGAATCTTATATCCATAGCTTGTCGTACCTTGTACACTCTATCTCTATACTTGTATAACTTGTAACTTAACTTGTAGAATTAGGATGTGACCAAACTTAGAGTGTATCCTTAGGTACCTTGTCTTGTATTGATAAACACGTGTGGATAGACTTGAAAGAGGACTACTCATGGGACTTGAAACTTGACTTGTATCTTGGCTTGACTTGGAGTAGCCCTCGGCTTGTTATCTTGTATTTAGAAACCTATCCACGTGTATTTGTCTTGGAACTTGTGTCGTATACAAACCATCATCATCTTGCATTCATGACCAGCTACAGACTGAGGATTATAAAGTGGGTCGGGTACCGGACACTAGGGTGGACAATCGGCTTTGGACGGCGTCCATGGCGTGAATAGTTGGGAGCGGGCTTGGACCATGCTGCTATTCCTAGGACCGGGAGCTAGGATCCCCCTAGAGACGGACTTTGGGTATTCGTAGTTGGCTTGGACGTCACTTATACCCCCGGGAGGTGGCTTGGACATCCTCGGAGTCTCCTCTTGCTTAACATTGCATTTCATGGATAGTTATTCTTAGTTATCTTGTAAGGACTTACATTGTTACTTGACTCTCGTATTACTCCTGCCTTATGCATAGCTTGTACCTTGTTATCTTATAATCATGTACTTGTCTTTATTCTCATTTGGAACATGTTATGAATAATGTATATTGCTTATCTTCTTGCCAACATGTTGTTGATCCTTTATTCCATGGTGTACAGAGGACACCTACTACTATTACGCAGACCCGAATGTCAAGGCAATCCCAGAGGATCCTCAACCGGGGGAGGAGGACGAGGTACGAAAGTGGGGTGCCAATGACATAGCTTAGCGTCATCACTCCCGGCACTAGTGCGCGTCACACGAGGATATCTTACCGTGCCACTCCTTCTCATCTTTTGGAGATTTCTATACTTTTGTATATCTTTTCCACCAGGACCTAAGTTTCTGGGACGGTCCTGATGTTTATAAACCTTATATGTTTTAAACTTTGAAACTTGAATACATAATGGGATGAATATTGTACTTGCTTTGATATCTCTACAGGTTTAATGAATGTCTTTACCGGACAAGTCCCATTGACTAATTTGTTAATGAGGCTCAACCACACAATCCTTACAGCGGATTTCGATCCTTGGGCACTAAGGGTAAGAAATTTTAATTAGCCCTAAATTTCACACCCCGGATCCAGTTTAATCTCTAATCGGGTTCGGGGCCGTGACAGTTATGTGCTACAGTATTTCAAGCATGAATTCAAATACTTTCAATCCACTTGCGACAATCCTCAACCAGAATAAGTTGGTGGGATCCAACTATGTAGACTGGAAATGGAACCTGGATATTGTCCTGACTGCTTCAGGATATAAATATGTCCTTACCAAAACCCCCCTTGATGAGCCTGGCCAGGATGCACCGAAAGAAGAAAATGAACTTTACACCAAATGGGCCAAAGACGATGAGATGGCCAGATGTTACATTCTGGCATTCATGTCTAGTGTTTTGCAACACCAACATCAATCCTATAAGACTGCATACAATATGATATCGAACTTAAAGGAGTTGTTTGCGGAACAGGGCAGGCCTACTAGGCAGCAGCTATGACGGTGCTCATCAGCACCAAGATGGCTGAAGGTACATCAATACAGGAACACATGTTGAAAATGAAGGACTCATTGAATGAGTTAGATGTAATAGGAGTTGCAATTGATGCAGAATCGCAGATTGACATAATCCTTGAGTCACTACCAGAGTCATTCAACAATTTCAAAGTTAATTATAATATGAATAAGATGAATCTGACTCTGGCTGAGCTGTCTAACCAGTTGGTGGTGACTGAAGGGATTATGAAGAAGAAGCCAACTGCCCTAGTGAAAGAAAAGTCAGATGCCAAACCCAAGCCGAAAGGCAAAAAGAAATCAATTCTGAAAAGTCCTAAGGTGGAGAATGGTCCTAATGGTAGCATGGCCAAGGCTAAGGGTTCAAGGTCAAAACGAAAGTGTTTCCATTGTGGTAAGACAGGACATTGGAAAAGGAATTGTCCAGAGTATCTGTCTAGGAAGAAGACCTCAGGTATGATTGAGTCACTTATTTCTGAAGTTAGTCTTGCAACCGGTACTTCAAAATATTGGTGTGTGGACTCCGGGGCAACTAATCACATATGTAATTCGTTGCAGGGGTTCAGGGAAACCAGGAGACTCAGTGACGGAGAAATCATTGTCAACCTAGGATCTAACGCTAAGGCAGAGGCTGTTTCAGTGGGAGTTATTACTTTATGTTTTTCAAACAATAAATTGATTTTGTCAGACACGTTATATGTACCTCTTTACGGCGGAATTTAATTTCGGTTTCTAGTTTGATGATTAAAAGTTATTCCATTACTTTCGGTACTGAAGTTGTCATAAAGAAGAATGGTACTTTTATATATTCTGGCAAGGTAACCAATGGGCTTTATTTGTTAACTCCTACAATGTATGAGATACATGATGCTAAAACAATTAATAGACCATCATTAAAGAGAAAGTCACCTTCATCTAATCCAACAAAACTTTGGCACTTGAGGCTAGGTCATATAAACCTAAACAGGATTGACAGGCTAGTGAAAGATGGTATCTTGCCTTCATTGGTGGTAAAACCAATGCATGTCTGTGAGTCCTGTCTGGAAGGCAAAATGACCAAAAGACCCTTTTCATCTAAGGGCAATAGGGCCAAAGACTTATTGGAACTAGTGCACACCGATGTGTGTGGACCCATTAATGTCAGGGCCAGATGAGGATATGAGTATTTCATCACTTTAACAAATGATTACTCAAGATTTGGATACATATACCTTATGCACCACAAGTTCGAGGCTTTTGAAAAGTTCAAAGAGCTTCGAGCGGAAGCCAAAAAGCAATTAGGTAAAAGTATTAAGACTCTTCGATCAGATCGAGGAGGGGAATATCTCACTAGTGATTTTATGGGACACTTATCAGAAAATGGGATTCTATCCCAGTTGTCTGCTCCTAGTATGCCTCAACAGAATGGAGTAGCGGAAAGAAGGAACCGGACTCTTTTAGATATGATTAGGTCTATGCTGAGTTTCTCAGGATTACCTATATCCTTTTGGGGATACGCCTTGGATACTGCAATGTACATACTAAACCTCGTACCATCTAAGTTTGTACCTAAGACTCCCCGGGAGTTGTGGTCCGGGCGAAAGCCTAGTGTACAACATTTACACATTTGGGGCTGTCTAGCACATGTGCTAAAGGTTAAGACGGATAAGTTGGAAACGAAGTCAGGAGTATGCACGTTTGTAGGATATCCTAAAGGAACTAAAGATTGGTTATTCTATAATCCTAGAGAGCAGAAAGTGCTAGTGAGCACTAATGCGGTTTTTCTGGAGGAAGATTATATGATGGACCGGAAATCTTTAGAAAATGTGATCTTGGAAGAAATTCAAGAGCAAACAATTTCAAATCCAAGAATAACCGAACTTGAGGAAGAACCGCCCTTACCGGACCCGGTAGTTACACCAGTGCCTCTCATAGTGGGAGGATTGTCAGACCCCCTGACAGGTTCTCGTTCTTGGGAGAGTCTTACGAGGCAGTCCCAGAAGAACCGGAACAAGATCCTTGTAACTATGATGAAGCAATTAATGACATAGATTCGGGACGTTGGCAAGATGGTATGAAAGCTAAGATGGAGTCTATGCACTCCAATGAGGTCTGGACACTTGTGGACTTGCCTGCCAATATTAAACATATTGGGTGCAAGTGGGTCTACAAGAGAAAAAGATGACCAGATGGTAGAGTGGAGACCTTTAAAGTCAGGCTTGTTGCGAAATGGTATACTCAGAAAGAGGGTATCGATTATGAGGAAACCTTCTCGCCGGTAGCCATGCTCAAGTCCATCCGGATAATCTTATCCATTGCAGCTCATCTCGATTATGAGATTTGGCAAATGGATGTCAAGACGGGGTTTCTCAACGGCCATCTTGAAGAAGACATCTATATGGTGCAGTTAGACGGTTTTGTAGCTAAAAACCAAGAGAAAAAAGTTTGCAAGCTGCAGAAGTCTATTTATGGACTGAAGTAGGCATCTCGAAGCTGGAACATCCGTTTTGACCAGGCAATCAAGTCATTTGGTTTTTATCAAAATCAGGATGAGTCATGTGTGCACACGAAAAGTGACGGTGACAGCGTAGTCTTTCTAGTTTTATATGTCGATGACATCCTACTCCTTGGGAAAGACATGGGAATGTTGTCAACAGTGAAAGTTTGGTTGGCAAAGACTTTTGATATGAAGGACTTGGGAGAAGCTATCTACATCCTAGGATCAAACTCCATCGAGACTGGAAAAATAGGATGATTGGCTTATCCCAAGCTTCATACATAGATAAGGTACTTGTACGGTTTGCTATGCAAGACTCCAAGAAGGGTATTATACCTTTCAGGCATGGAGTGCACCTTTCCAAGGATCAGTGTCCCAAGACACCTGAGGTAAAGGAGCAAATGAGATCGATACCATACGCTTCAGCTGTTGGTAGCCTCATGTATGCTATGCTATGTACTAGACCGGATATCTGTCATGCTGTGGGCCTAGTCAGCAGATATCAGTCTAACCCAGGACCTGTACATTGGACTGCTATAAAATGTATTCTCAAATACTTGAGAATGACTAGATATTACATGTTGATTTATGGCAGTGATGAACTGATTCCAGTCGGTTACACAAATTCTAACTTCATGTCATATAAGGATTCCAGAAAATCCACATCTGGTTATGTATTTATGCTTGGTGGCGGAGCTATCAGCTAGATGAGTATAAAACAGTATTGTACTGTTGATTCCACCTAGGCTGAATATGTAGCGGCTTGTGAAGCAACTAAGGAAGTAGTATGGCTCAAGAGATTCCTTATGGAACTTAGGATTGCACCTTTGGCGCGACAACCGCTCACAGTTTACTGTGATACTAGTGGGGCAGTCGCTCAATCCAAGGAGCCCAGAAGCCATAAAGACAAAAGCATGTACAACGAAAATATCATTTAGTCAGAGAGATTGTGCAGAGAGGTGATATTGCTATTACCAAGATAGCCTCTGTGGACAATCTGGCAGATCCCTTTACTAAGCCTTTGACTACCAAAGTCTTTGAGCAGCATGTAGATGGGATGGGCATTATATGCAACCCTGACTGGAATTGAGCCCAAGTGGGAGATTGTTAGATTGTATGGTCTCAATCCATCAGTCGATGTAATAAATTGATTAATTTCTTTATTTATCAATAAAAATCATTCTTTCCTTTCATGAGATGAATGGTGTTTTATTACTTAATGCACATGATTGTTGGAAACTAGGTGGTCCATTCAGATAGGTTTCAAAAACTTTTGACCCACTTGATGCAGGGATCAACTATCTAGAAGGCAACAAACTCAATCCAGGATGCAATCCCTCAAACTCATATACCATGTACAGCAACATAACCTATCTAGAAGATAGAAAATAGCACATAAACAAGCAACCACGAAATCCACAACATACAAGGATGTAGATTATACCTTTGGAGCTTTGTAGTGCTCTAATGGAGAAGTTGATCTCTTTCTTTGATGATGAACACCTTCACTAATCAAATTAAGATCTCCAACACCCTTTGATCTTCCACGCTATGTCCCGTATCAGATTCTCTTTTCTCAAGAAGATGGTGGGATCTCCAAGAGAAAAACCCTAAAGGAAACTAGAAGAGAACTAGAAGAGGGAAAGGAAGAGAGGAGTGCAACTCTTGCACACTTAAATGGGCTGGGCGTGAATCCCTATATGGAGTAACATTAGAGACTTCAAACACTCTCCTCTTCTCCTTTTATAGCATTGAAGTCATCTCCTCTTACTAATTGAAATAGAAGTCTTACTTCCACTACAATTAGTTGCTTACTACATCACAATTAGAAGTCTTACTTCAAATATGATTAGTAACTTCCTCTTTTACTAATTAAAATAGAAGTCTTACTTCCATTAATAATTAGCAACTTACTATTACCACTATTAGAAGTCTCACTTCAAATAGAAATAGTAACTTTCTATTTCCTTTTAGAGTTCTACTACAATTAGTATCTTTCTAATATCTTGGGCTAGCGTGGGGACCACTAGGGATTCGTTAGAAAGCTGGCTCCAACTGGGACACGCGACCCCACATCTCATGTGCAATCCGGGCCCACAGTTAATTACAAATAACTCCACTATATAAATGCAATTGCACTCCAGTCTTAGGAATATATTTCAATGAAGACCCTAAACTTCCCAATTACCACAAGTAGGCCCCTCTATCATTATCCATGGATCAATTGGAATAAATCTGTCTCATCCAATATTAGATCCACATCTTATTATCCTTGAGCCCCAATTAATTATAGTGATCATTTGGTACCGCTCCAATTAACTCTTAATTGGAATGGGTGCGCACTTACCAATGATAAATCCATTAATTGGCACAAGGGGATAATGTAGATAGATTCCATCTTGATCATCGCATGTTCCCACAGTCCTACTACCACGTACCCAAGACACCGAGGTGTTGACCTACAGTTGGCCTCACTCATTGGTGACTCAAAGCAAATGAATAGATAGAAACTTGAGTTCATCAATGTCTCAGGATTGAGAGCCTATTGCTAGGGAATTATGAGAGCATTCCTTAAATCGAGACAGTATTTCATAAGGTGCTTCTCATGGTCCTTCAATACACCAATGTACCAGCACCGTGATCCAGAATCTTACATCCTGATGATCGAGACAAATCACACTATCTCATAGTGATCAAAGTGCTGCAACCTTGTCAGATGAGATGCCCAATCTCATTACTGGTTTTGAAGATATTTTAAGTATAAGATTTGTGACACATATCTCCTGTATGTGGATCTCATCCATATACATATATCACATCTAATATACTAATGGGACCCGGTTCATCTCATGAACCATTATGTCATATGTATTAGTCATGTGCATTAAGTAATAAATCACCATTCATCTCATGAAAGGAAAGCATGATTATATTGATAAATAAAGAAATTAATCAATCTATTCATCATATACTGGTATTGAGACCATACAATATAACAACCAATACATATGACATAATGGTTCATGAGATGAACCGGGTCCCATTAGTATATTAGATGTGACATATGTATATGGATGAGATCCACATACAGGAGACATGTGTCACAAATCTTATACTTAAAATTGTCTTCACAACCAATGATGAGACTGAGCATCTCATCTGATAAGGTTGCAGCACTTTGATTACTATGAGATAGTGTGATTTGTTTCGATCATCAGAATAAAAGATTATGGATCATAATGCCAGTACATTGGTTGTATTAAAGGACCATGAGAAGTACCTTATAAATACTGTCTCGATTTTAAGGTATGCTCTCATAATTCCCTAGCAATAGACTCTCAATCCTGAGATATTGATGAACTCAAGTTTCCGTCTATTCATTTGCTTTGAGTCACCAATGAGTGAGGCCAACTGTAGGTCAACACCTCGGTGTCTTGGGTACGTAGTAGTAGGACTGTGGGAACATCCAATGATCAAGATGGAATCTCCCCTTGTGCCAATTAATGGATTTGTCATTAGTAAGTGCGCACCCATCTCGATTAAAAGTTAATTGAATGGTATTGATGATCACTATGATTAATTGGGGCTCAAGGATAATAAGATGTGGTTCTATGATTAGATAGGGATAGATTTATTCCAATTGATCCATGGATATTGATAGAAGGCCTACTTATGGTAATGTGGAAGTTTAGGGTCCTCATTGTAATTTATTCATAAGACTGGAGTGCAATTGCATTTATATAGTAGTGTTATTTGCAATTAACTGTGGGCCCGGATTGCATATGAGATGTGGGGTCGCGGTGTCCTAGTTGGAGCCAGCTTTCTAAGGAATCCCTAGTGGTCCCCACGCTAGCCCAAGATTGGATCATTACTAATCTTAGTTGAACTCCAAAAGAAAGGAATTAGAAAGTTACTATTTCTATTTGAAGTGTGACTTCTAATAGTAGTAATAGTATGTTACTAATTAGAATGGAAGTGGGACTTCTAATGTAATTAGTGACAGAGAAAGAAAAGGAGGCTTGAAATCTATATAAAGGGGGGCACTCCACCCTTGGACGTCCATCCCATTGTTACACACGCCCAAATCCCTCTTGTGCAAGAGTTGCACATCTCTTCCTTCTCCTCTTTCTTTTCTAGTTCTCTTCTAGTTCCTTGGAGTTTCTAGTAGGGTTTTCTCTTGGAAATCTCACCCATCTTCTTGAGAAAAGAGAATTTGATATGGGTCATAGCATGGAAGATCAAAAGGTCTTGGAGATTCTTATTTGATACGTGAAAGAGTTTCATCATAAAAGAAAGACGCAACTTCTCCATTAGAGCACAACCGAGCTCCTAAGGTATAATCTACTTCCGTGCATGTTGTAGATTTTTATGGATGCTTGTTGGCTGCTGTTTTGTTTACTTGATAGGTTTATTTACTGATTATGATGGCTGAGATTGAGTACATGGATCCTGGATTGGGTTTTATAGCCTTCTGGATGGTGTTTATGGCCTTATGGGTATTTGATCCCTGAGTCAAGTGGGTCAAAAGTTTTGAAAACCTATCCACGAGACCCACCTATTTCCAATATCACCACCTCCCCTAAATGAAATATTTTCCTGGTCTGGATATAAATTACCAGTAAATGGATTGGGTCTATAGTGGATAGGGATCTGCACCCATTAAGCACGGTACCTGATGGGTGTCGTAGGCCTACATCTGTCCATACACCCATATACCTGATATATTTACAGGTAGGATGTTTTGGTGGTGAGCTGCTACTGGGCTCATTATTATCCCTGCAATATCATTTTTTTATCTAACATACAAAACTTTGAACGTGTTCTGATACCTAAATATTCATATATGTACCCTACTGGACTCGGTTTGGATTATGAAGTAGATGAGGCAACCTCATGAAATCCAAAGGGCTCTCCGTCATTAGATCCCATGTATTCGTGCAGGCCAAATTTCATGCCAGTCAAAATTGTGTCCACTGTGAGATTGATAACATCTATGAAGGCAAAGCTACAATGCAGCGCCTACAATATGCACAAGGATGGGGCCCACCTTTAAGAAATTCAATCCATTCATTGGTTCTAATACCCATCCTGATCTTTGCTCATAAAACTTCAAACAATATTTCGTGGGGCCTACCGTTAGAATGACTAGTTGATTTTAAACATGTGCCCATCTTCTCTTTCCATCAGGAAAGAGAGAAAGTAGATAAAGTTGAATCATGTGTTCAGGATATAGTTAATCGAACGATGTACATATTGCTTATTTGAATAATATTTTATATGTATATCCTGGTCTTTGCTTATAAAACTTCAAAGTGTATTTCTGGGGCCTACCGTTAGAATGACTAGTTGATTTTAAACATGTGCCCATCTTCTCTTTCCATCAGGAAAGAGAAGAAAGTAGATAAAGTTGAATCATCTATTTAGGATTTAGTTAATCCAACGATGTGCATATTGCTCATTTGAATAATATTGTATATGTATATACCATAGTGGGTGTTAGAACCAATGAACGGATTGAATTTCTTAAAGGTGGGCCCACCCCATATATGGGGTTTTGGGGTTTGAAGCGCATCCAGCCCGGCCCCCACTTAAAAAATTGTCCAGCTCCCATTCGTTTCCCCAAACTTTCTCTTCCTCTCAAAAAACCTTCAAATCGAAAAAGACCCTCAAATTACACTTTGTATCCTTCATTTGTTTATCTTTTGCTAGATCAATTTTGTCCTCTTAACATCTAGATATTTCTTAATGTCTAGTATTTATGTCCTTGCATTTTTATATATTGCCAAAAACAACCTCTTGTCACTATATGACATGGAGTCTTTGAGGGCACATTTGCCTAATATGTGGAAAATCACTCGAATTTTCTGTACGACTCATTTTCCACCAGATGGTGCAATATTTCTCTACATAGAAAAGACACTTTTTTTTAAATGGTATTCTACGATAGAAAGCAAGCAATTACATATGAGAACTCATTACGAGATCTACAAAAGATCTCTCTCTGATTCACTGCAAGACCTAAACCAAAGCAGTTTTTCTCCTTTTTCTTATGTAAACTTCAAAATAGTAATTCAAAATTTGGGATTGATCGATCATCACTTTATATCATCTTTCTCAAAATTATCATTTTCACTTTCTTAATGAGTAAAGTACATTAAGCGGTTTAAATGTTTTGGATTGTTTGGATGTATTTCACAAAAATTGCAAAATCCATTAAAATACAAAAGATGTGAAATGAACATATTAATTATCATCATGAATCTGAGAATGTTAATGATGTGAATCATAAATTTGTGACCCATAAATTGATTGGTTAGATCTTTTTTACATATATTTTTCAAAAATTACTTAAAATCCATAATCTGTGATAATTAAACTCAACTATTAATCAAAATAGTACAAATAGATCCATTAGGTGAGATATGGTTACCATACTATGCTCATTTAGATTAGATTACCTTTTGACACATTTGAAATATATGGCCCCCGCTAATTAGACCTAAATCATGTGAGCAACGAGTAAACATTTTGTTTCCAACACAGCTCTGCTTCTCAGTTTCTAGGCTTACAATAAAATGTGATTCAACTCATGGGGTCAATCTAGCATCATTTTCAAGCCTATTTAGATTCAAATACAAACTTTATTTTTATTAATATAATGGGACTTAAGTTAAAATGGGTTGGAATATTGGACACAAATCTAATTTTACTTATTTAAGTACTTTAGTACTTGGGACTATATTTCAACCCTATTGATTAACACCTTTATTTTGGCGACTTTCGTTATTTTTATTTAGTTATATATAATTGTGAGAACCCGACCCCTAATCTCTTGGATTAGTGTTGTTTTATTTGTGGATTAGTTTCTTTTAGTGGGATTAGTATTTGTTGGGTTGAGTTTGTGAGCTAGAATGGGTTTTCTTCTAGTTTTGGGCTTTTGAATGCTTTGGTAGCTTGTGGGGCCCTTTGGGGGTTCCCTTTTCGGCTTTGCATTTACTTGTGAGATTTTCTCGATTTGTTTCGCATTGTGTTTTTGGCCCGTTGCATTCATCTTGAGGAATCCTACAACTTTCATGTTGATACCGTATCCATTTGAGAACCCGAAACCCGATTTCTTGGCCTTGAGGGCAAAACAGTCATTGCACACCAAATCTGTACCCAAAACTTGATATTCCCGAAACCCACGAAACATATACTTTTTGGAAACTAGATATTTCGACGATCATTTCTTCCTTCTTCGTCGAATTCATCCGAGGTCCCGAATTAGATGATTTCAGCCAAACTAGTCCCTTAAGTTGTGGGACCCAACCTCCTTTGTTAACATAAGAGAACCCACCCCCTTCATTGCATCCCATTCTCCATTCTTCCAGCACAGCCAGCTGAACCTAGGGTTTTCCCTTGTGTTTCTCTTCTTCTTCTTGCTTCTTCATCTCCAAGCCACACCAATCTTGCACCAAACTCGAAATGGAGATCATCAATCTCTTCCTCTCCTTGCAAGCTTCATCTTGATACCATTTTTGGAGAAATCCATCAACATTGAGATCTTCTTGGAGCTAGTTCTCTTCATTTGGAAGTCATCCAAGTAAGTGATTCTTCCCATCTTCTAGATTTGTAATCTTCTAGCCTTAGAGAAGCTCCACCTTGATTATTGAAAGGTTTCCTTGTCATTTCATTGTTTAACCCATTTTAGGGTTTGTTTTGGGGGTTTTTGTAGAGATTGTGGATCTTGAGCTTGAGAGGTGATTAGGAGCTTGATTTGCTTGATTAGAGTCAAAGGCAAGTGGATGATTGGATCGTTTTGATTATTAACATGTTTTGTGAGAAAAAGCTTGTTTCATTAAGGGTTTTGGTGATTTTAGTAGTTGTCTTTACTATGATTAATATTGATTTCGAAATGTGCTTATTGATGAGTTTATTTCCCTCTTGTTCATGCTTGGAAAATGTATGCATCATATTGTCAAGGTTTCAAATGGTTTCACATGAATGAGTTTTCTCCACCTTGAGATTTGTTGTGAATGGAAAGAATGGAAAGGGAGAAACTTGAAATGAGGAGCTCTTTAGCTCATATTATTGTATTGGAAACATGTATTTGAGTCTTCTTGATTATAGTTCTATGTGATTGTTTAAGTGTTGGAAAGGAAAGGAAAAAGGAAGGAAAAATCAAGTGTTCCCGAACCTGCACGCCCAGGTCCGATCGATCGGACTGTCTTTAACTGGGAGGCTTTTCAGGCCGATCGATCGGACCGAAAGTGAAATTTGATATTGTTTTTTTTTTTAAACCTTTGGGCTTTCTATGAGTCCTAGGGGTATATACCTTAGTGCTAAGACCAATTATACCCTAATCTAAGGTCTCTAAGACTAGGGGACTAAAAGAAAAGAATGGTGTTGATCTAGACACTAATTCTTGGTTTTAGGTGGTTCCTTGGCTACCCTTTTTGGACTGTTTGGCCTATGTGTGAGGATGTCTTGAGCCGACACTCCTCACGGTGGGTTCGGTGACATCGAAGTTAATCCACTTCAATCTTGAACGGGATGGAACGACGCGATATCTTCTTTATATCTAAACACAAGTCTATTTCCTTGGTTATCGCTAATTCTATTCCTTTCGATGACTAAGTAGGTTGCTCGATGTTTCCGGACTAATGTCATGCCTAGGATGGACCGTTTATAATCTTGATTTTTGCTATTGTAATACCTAGTTCTACCCATAAGCTCATTTTAAGTTTTGAAAGTAGTAAAAGTGCATAAGGAGCCCGGAATGTCTTCAAACTCAAGGAGTACCAAGTAATTATTATAATCGACATACGGGACCCCTATTCACTTAAATAGATCTTGAAACCGATATTTTTACCCGAAATTGTTATAGTTCATTGTTTCACCTCATTTCCCGAGATTTGCATCACATGACTTGTTTTCCCGAAAGCATTGAAGTTACACTAGTAACAGTTATTGTCCCGAAATGTATTGCCCGACATGAAATGACAGTGTGCCCTTGAGCACCCCCGTTCTACCCGTTTATTTATTGTACTTGATTTACTTGCATATGTCCTGATTTGTTATTTGACCTATGAGTCGGCATCACTAAGCTTAGATACCTTGTCGGTTTGATCCACCGACTTGGAAATCCCTCTCCCGTCCCGCCAGCTGCAGTTTGGATCCCGATACCCGGTTATTGTCGTGGTCCCGTCCCGATACCCGGTTCGCTACCGTGGTCCCGTTCCCGTATATTTATATTGTATATATGATTTGCGTTGAGTCTCCTCACCTTGTGTGACTGAGACCAACGTCCCGTTATACTCTTGTCACTTCGATGATAGAGGACTTAGCTTCTTGTGATTGTCATCTTGCCAGTTCCCGATTCCTTGGATACCCGACATGTTTTATATTGCTTACTTGCTTTCCGATAAATGATTCGTTTCCTTTATGAAAGTTGTTATTTAAACAAGTGCTAATATTCTCCAATGTAAATTCAGCTATTATTATATGGTCTTCTGTTCTTTGTACCCGCACATGTTTTAAATGATTACCCGATTCGTTAAATACCCATGCTTTTACATATGTTTCAAACGATCAATGATTTTGCTAGATTTATATGATTACACATGTTTTAAAGGAATACCCGAATTGTTAAATATCCGAGCTTGCTTTAAAGGACATTTGGTTTGCCAGATTCCTATGTTTATACATGTTTTAAATGATTACCCGATTCGTTAAATATCCCTGCTTTGAAATATGTTTCAAATGACACTTGTTTGCCAGATTCCTATGTTTATACCTGTTTTAAATGATTACCCGATTCGTTAAATATCCCTGCTTTGAAATATGTTTCAAATGACACTTGTTTGCCAGATTCCTATGTTTATACCTGTTTTAAATGATTACCCGATTCGTTAAATATCCATGCTTTGAAATATGTTTCAAATGACACTTGTTTGCCAGATCCCTACGTTTATACCTGTTTTAAACGATATCCGGTTTGTTAAATATCCGCATTTCTACATAGGTTTCAAATGGACATTGGTTTTGCTAGACTGCTATGAATACCTGGTTTGTTGTATACTTATGTTTTTACCTAAGTCTCAAATGAACGTTTGTTTTGCCCGGCCACTATATTTATAAATGTTTTAGACGAACACCCGATTGACAAATATCTATGCTTTTTACGGATGATGTAAATGAATATATGTTTTATTAGATATTCATGTTTTACCCATGCTTGAAATGAATACAGGTCTTCCCCGAGATTCCCGACTTTGCACCCGTTTAATTATATGCAGCATTTGATCGAATAGCATGATTTATCTTATGTTTTATTCTTCAGTATATTTTTATCTTTTCATCCACCTGCCAGACCGTCGTGTCTGACCCACTACTTTTGGTACTCAGGTTCAGATTTCTTCGCCCCGAGTTGAGTGTTTTATTGGCTGTGGAGCCATGCCTTGCAGGTTGGTTTGTCGGCTATGTCATGTAGACATTGAGCTTGACATCGGAGCTACGTCACATTTGGGTAGTAGTTTATAGCTTATTGTTGTATGGCTTTTATTAGCCTTTTCTTGGGACTCTTAATTAATGTACATTGATAATTGTAACTTGAACATATTTGAGAATGTAATATCCTGTTACTGTCAGCTCTGTAATTTATTGTGATGGTTACTCCAGTCTGATATGATTCTTGATATAATAGCTATATGCTAAAGGTTGAGTGCGACGCGGAATCCGATGGCCACGGACTTCGGGTCGCAACGCCACAAAAGCTTCCGCAAAATATTCAGAACGTGTTGGAATGTGTTGTCTTCACACACGCGGATCTTGGGAGAAGTAAAATACATTTATGCTTAAATCCCATTCGCGCCCCCGAGGTTTCGGTTTGGGGGCGTGACAATAATGGCTAAGAAGAGTGAGCAAAGAGATGTCTTGCATTCATTCATTTCAAAAGAAGAGCTTCGTTGTAAAAGGATAGAAGAACGACAATAGATAACTTAATATAGTATTGACTATTTATCTCATATGGTATTAAAAAAAAAAAGTATGAATTTTTAGTAGCTCATAAAACTCAGCCAACTCGTATCAATTTGGCCATCTATAAAACTCGTCTTTCAAGTTATTATTTTAAATATAAAAAAAAACTTATTCTTTCAAGCCCATCTCAAATGAAAATCCTGAATTTGTCACTTGCCCATATGCACATGCCACTATGATGCGGCGCCCCTGCATTATAGCTTTGCCCCATCTATGATTCAATCATCCTTCTTTATGTATGAATCATTAAATGTTCAACAAGTCAATTAGTGGCGCCTACTTTAATGAACCCCAAATTGTGCAACAAGTCAATTGGTGGCGCCTACTTTAATGAACCCAAATCGTGCAAGCTCCAAACTGCAGTTAACTTAGTACTGTCAAAATTTGTCCGTGGGACCTACCCAAGGCCATTCAATTCCTGGGAAGGAGTGGCATGGTCATGGAAAGATATCAAAGGACATCTCCAATGGTGGGAATCATCTACAGTGGGAAAATTATGAGCGCGCAAATAGCTCCATAGAAAAGTGTACCCAAACAGAATGAGATGGATTGACGTCTGTTTTTTATCCATGCTTCCTCATTGGAAAGCTGCCTTGAATCTTCCATTTCCTGCTGCTTCTGCATATTTTCTTCTCCCTTTCTGCCAATGCCCCTGAATCGGACAATGGGCCCAAAATTATATCAAAACAAAATTTCTCAAATGATTGAGAATAAAATTGAGTATATCATTAATGCATTGACTAGATTATTAAGTATTGTATGCTCAACCTTAAGGTGGGGTGAGAGTAGGGGTGTAAATATGGGTGGGCGGCCCAAGCCCAACACAGGCCCGGCACGGAAAAGCCCGTTGACTTGGACAACAGATAGGAAAAGCCCGGCCCGGCAATCCACACTAAGGCTCTAAGCTCTCTTAAGTCTCATTCTAAAGTCTAAGCTCTCTATAAAGTTTTCTAAGAAGTGAAGAGTGAGAGTGACTTCTCTAAAGTAGAGGACTCAACAAAGAAGGACTTCTCCATTAGCTCTCCCTCTCTCATAAAGGTATTTATTATCTTTAATTTTGAGTTTTATTTAGTAATAATATACATAGTAATATTATATATTAAGTCTCATCTTCTCCCCTTTCTTATATAAATTATCACAAAAAACACATTATACATAATTATTTATTTTAGTTTTTTTTATCTTTTATTTAGAAAAATGGTTGGACCATCACAACCTTTCAACCTTGACTTCTCTCTAAATGAGAAAAATTCTGGATTTATTTATTTAGATCAAAGTCAGGGCATAGAAGTAGATAGTAATAGTCCCCCAAGATCTTGCATGTTCGGTTTCTACAACTAAAAAGAAGAGAAAATCAAGATTGACTTCTCTTGTATGGTCTTATTTTGTTAAAGTTACTATCCTAAGTCCCAAGTGAGGAACAGAGGAAAAGGCACAATGTAAATATTGCAAAGATCTCATCAGTGCCAAATCATCAAGCGGTACTGGTGTCACGCCCCCGAACCGGAACCTCGGGGGCGGGAATGAGATTTAGCATAAATATATTTTTCTCCCAAGATCCGCGTGTGTGAAGACAACACACTCCAACACATTCTAAATATTTTTGCGGAAGCTTTTGTGGCGTTGCGACCCGAAGTCCGTGGCCATCGGATTCCGCGTCGCACTCAACCTTTAGCATATAACTGTTATATCAAGAATCATACCAGACTGGAGTAACTATCACAATAAAATACAGAGCTGACAGTAACAGGATATTACATTCCCAAATATGTTCAAGTTACAATTATCAATGTACATTAATTAAGAATCCCCAAGAAAAGGCTAATAAAAGCCATACAACAAAAAGCTATTAACTACTACCCAAAATATGACGTAGCTCCGATGTCAAGCTCAATGTCTACATGACATAGCCGACAAAACAACCTGCAAAACATGGCTCCACAGCCAACTCAAGCACTCAACTCGGGACGAAGAAATCTGAACCTGAGTACCAAAAGTAGTGGGTCAGACACGACGGTCTGGCAGGTGGATGAAAAGATAATAATATACTGGAGAATAAAACATAAGATAAATCATGCTATTCGATCAAATGCGGCATATAATTAAACGGGTGCAAAGTCGGGAATCTCGGGGAAAACCTGTATTCATTTCAAGCATGGGTAAAACATGAATATCTAATAAAACATGTGTTCGTTTACATCATCTATAATCATAGATATTTGACAATCGGGTGTTCGTCTAAAACATGAATAAATATAGTGGTATGGCAAAACAACGTTCATTTGAAACTTAAGTAAAAACATAATTATACAACACCAGATATTCGTAGCAGTCTAGCAAAACCAATGTCCATTTGAAACCTATGTAGAAATACGGATATTTAACAAACCGGGTGTTCATTTAAACAGGTGTAACCAAAGAAATCTGACAAAACTAGTGTTCATTTAAACATATTTCAAAGCATGGATATTTAACGAATCGGGTAATCATTTAAAAACAGGTATAAACATAGATATCTGACAAAACGCGTGTCGTTTAAAACATATTTCAAAGCATGGATACTTAACGAATCGGGTAATCATTTAAAAACAGGTATAAACATAGATATCTGACAAAACGCGTGTCGTTTAAAACATATTTCAAAGCATGGATACTTAACAAATCGGGTATCATTTAAAAACAGGTATAAACATAGATATCTGACAAAACGTGTGTCGTTTAAAACATATTTCAAGGCATAGATACTTAACAAATCGGGTATCATTTAAAAACAGGTATAAACATAGATATCTGACAAAACGCGTGTCGTTTAAAACATATTTCAAAGCATGGATACTTAACAAATCGGGTATCATTTAAAAACAGGTATAAACATAGATATCTGACAAAACGCGTGTCGTTTAAAGCAAGCTCGGATATTTAACAATTCGGGTATTCCTTTAAAACATGTGTAATCATATAAATCTAGCAAAATCATTGATCGTTTGAAACATATGTAAAAGCATGGGTATTCACCCAACCGGCATTCATTTAAAACATGTGCGGGTACAAAGAACAGAAGACCATATAATAATAACTGAATTTACATTAGAGAATATTAACACTTGTTTAAATAACAACTTTCATAAAGGAAACGAATCATTTATCGGAAAGCAAGTAACCAATATAAAACATGTCGGGTATCCAAGGAATCGGGAACTGGCAAGATGGCAATCACAAGAAGCTAAGTCCTCTATCACCGAAGTGACAAGAGTGTAACGGGACGTTGGTCTCAGTCACACAAGGTGAGGAGACTCAACGCAAATCATATATACAATATAAATATACGGGAACGGGACCACGGTAGCGAACCAGGTATCGGGACTGGACCACGGCAATAACCGGGTATCGGGATCCAAACTGCAGCTGGCGGGACGGGCGGGGGATCTCCAAGTCGGCGGATCAAACCGACAAGGTTATCCAAGCTTAGTGATGCCGACTCATAGGTCAAAACCAATCGAGACATATGCAAGTAAATCAAGTACAATAAATAAACGGGTAAAACGGGGGTGCTCAAGGGCACACTGTCATTTCATGTCGGGCAATACATTTCGGGACAAATAACTGTTACTAGTGTAACTTCAATGCTTTCGGGAGAATAAGACAAGTAGTGCAAATCTCGGGATCAGTAAAGTACTGTAAACAATTGACATTTCGGGAAAATATCTATTTGAAATGGATAGGGACCCCGTATGTCGATCACATGACAATTTGGTACTCTTTGAGTTTGGGGACATTCCGGGCTCCTTATACACTTCGATCTTTTCAAAACTACAATGAAATTCTTGTGATATGGTTTCTTCCTCAAATGGCCTCACACAATGCCTAATAGATCTCCTTGATATGGAGGGGTTCCCAAAGAATAGTTCCAATGCGTTGAAACAGTCGAACGTTGTCCCAAACATATCCTAGGCCAGACGACCCGAATCGCTCGAGCGGACTGTAGGGTTCGCTCGAGCGAGTCGCTCTCTGGGAAGGTTGTCTGGGTGAGTTCGCTCGAGCGGACTGTAGGGTTCGCTCGAGCGAGTCGCTCTCTGGGAAGGTTGTCTGGGTGAGTTCGCTCGAGCGAACTCATTGGGTCGAGCGGTTATTTAAATGCGTTCGAGCAAACAACTCACTGGAACGCTCCGAACCCTTTCTGGACAGGTCGCTTGAGCGAAGTGTCATGGTCGCTCGAGCGAACTGTCCAGAAACAGATTCCGGACCAGTTCAGCTCCTCTCTATTTCTCCTTTTTTTTTTTACAACCTCCTTTTAGCCCTTCTTATACATCAAATGAGGAGTCTAAAACCCCATTCCAACTACTTCAAATCTCCAACCATATCCATCCCATTCTCCTCCATCAACCATACATTCAAAACAAGGAAAAAAGGGAGAAGGAAACCATTTCACAATATATGCATTCGGAACAAAAAAAGAAAGAATTAAAAGCTATGATCAAACACATCTTTGTAATCATAAATGCACTAACAAGGCTCTTCATGAGCATCTATTTCAAAGCAAGACAATAAATAGGCATGAGAGAGAATTAATGAAACCAACCACTTGCCTTAGGTCTAAGCTAGCCAAAAATCTAGAGATAAATAAGGACTATTGGTTACATTTCCATAACAATAGATGAGTTAGCAAAACTCTTTAAATGAGCATCTACTTCAAATCAATGCAAGCTAATAAACATAAATATGAATGGAAAAACCAACCCCATTCATTATAAAACCATATGAGCAAACTTTGACCAAATGAAATGCATAATTTCCAAGAGATTTAACAAGAGAGCAAGACCCATTAATATGCATTTTCGAGATCAATATATATGTGGCAAGGAGCATATGTGAAAACATGTATCCAATGATCAAGAACAAGTAATAAAACATAGGATTTTCTCCTAAAACTTTGATAACATTCAAACCATCCATTCATCCACTTGCCTTGGGTTCCAATCTAGCAAACCAAGCTCCTAATCACTTCTCAAGCTCAAGATCAACAATCTCTACAAAAACCCCCAAAACAAACCCTAAAATGGGTTAAACAAAGGAAGACAATGAATGGGCTCAAACCCAACTAGAAAATAGAACCTAAGAGAGAGCCATAGCACATACAAGGAAAATGGGAAGGAGTCTTTACCTCTAAGGCCATGAATGAACAAGAAGGAGCTTGAAATAGGGGCTGCCCACCTTGGTTTTGCACAAGAATCACATCAATGGGAAGCTAAAGAGATGGGGAAGAAGATGGTATAGTTAGGTTTCCAAATGGCAAGAGTTTCTTCCAAGAATGAGAGGAGAAAGCAAGAAGAAGTGGAAGAAATGAAGAAGAGGGGCTGCTGGCACTGTAGCTGGGAGTTGCAGCCGGTGGGGAGTGGAAAATGAGGGAGAAAGAGTGAGTGGAGTCATTTTATAATGGGTGGGTATGGGCCCCACCACACTTAAAACTTGCCAAGGGTAAAACATCTATTTGTGGGCCTCGGATGCGATCGACGAAGAAGAGAAAAATGTTTCTCATAAAATCTAGTTTTCAAAAAGTATAACTTTGGCATGGTTCTGGGATCTCGAAATTTGGGTCCAGATTTGGTGTGAAAAGACCGATTTTGACCTCCGGGCTGGAAAACCTGATTTTCGGAGCTTCGAATGGGTACAGAGTGAACACGAAAGTTGTAGAGAATAACAAAATAAGTCAAATGAGGCTAAAACAAGGATTATCAGGAATTTAGAATAACATTTCAATCTCGCGCAAAGTCACTAAAAGAACCCCCAAAGGGTCCCACTAATCACAAAGGCCCTCAAAATTCCCCAAAACTAGAGAAAAACTATTCTAGCTCACAAACCAAACCCAACAAATACTAATCCCACTTAAAGAAACTAATCCACAACTAAAACAACACTAATCCAAGAAATTAGGGGTCGGGTTCTCACAACTGGCCACCTTAATAGACACATGAATAAGTGTGTGCGCAAACACACGAGTACCGCTAACGATGGGGAAAGAGGTGGGATGATTCAAACACAACTTTCTCAAAGAGATACATCTGGTGGTTTAGGAGTTTTCAACTATGGCCCTACTAATGCTAGATATCATCTTATTAAGTTTATAATAGTTCGCCAATTACCATTTATACTTGCCGAAAATCGATCCTTTGAAAGATTTTTGAGGTATGCCTTTGTTCCTTCATGGTAAAAAATATCTAGAGTTATTACTATAAATGATGCAATAAAAAAATTTGAAAGAAAAAGAGAATTTAAAATAAGTTTTTCAAAATATACCTCGAAAAGTGGCTTTAACTTCATATTTATGGACCTCTAAACAAAATATGGGGTACATTGCAATCACAGTACATTATATTGATAGTGATTGGGTGATGCAAAAAAGAATGATGTCGTTTTCTATATTAGAGTTCCCACACACTGGTGCTTGGATAGGGTCCACCATCCTTGAAAAACTTAGAGAATTTAAAATTAAACATAAAATAATTTCTATAACTTTAGATAATGCAAGCACTAACAATGTCGCAACAGATTTACTAAAACCTGCGATTCATCTTGATTTAAAAGGATATCTATTTCACAATAGATGTGCTTGCCACATCATAAATCTATCTATAAGTATGGGTAAAATCTATTAGAGATGATTTAGAAATCATTAAATGGATTGTAGGATACATTTTTTGTTCTCCCTCAAGAAAACAATGGTGCAGGGACATATGTGTAAATTTGGGTCAAGACCAAAGAAAATATCACAAGATGTAAAACATAGATGGAGTTTTACCTATAAAATGTTAAAACAATCATGTGCCTATAAAATGGCACTAAATCAATATTGTCAACTTTATTTGGAGCATGAAAATATTTTTATAAGTGATGATAGATGGACCCTTCTTAAGATAATAAGAGGTTTTTAAGAAGTTTTTCATGATGCAACATTATTTTTTTCCAGGGTATATTATCCCACATCAAATCAAGATTTAGCCCATTTTTATGAAATAAGTCTTACTTTTAAAAAGTATAGAGATTTTCCAATTTTTCAACTTATGTGTGTACAAATGGAGGCAAAGTTTTCATAATATTAGAGAATAGCTCCTTTAACATTTTGTACAGCTACTACATTAGACCTTAGATTAAAATTAAAAGGTGTAGAAACCCTTCTTGATGAAATAAACTCTAACATGAATACAACTAATATAAATGACATGTTTACAATTATGACACAATTAGAAATACTTTATTTGGATTATTCTACCCGATTAGGTAGATCCATACCACCCACAGTCCCAACCGGCCCTCCCCAAGTACATAAAGGAAAAAAAAAGGCTATTTGGAGCATTATAAGGAAATCTTACCAAAGTAACTCCTCTTCTTTCGGAGGATCATCTTACAACCTTAATGAATTAACAATGTACCTGGGGAGCGATCATATTTCAATTTCGGATGATGAAGAAGATGATTTTGATCTTTTGGCATGGTGGAAATCATTCGAAATTAAGTTTCATGTGTTTTCCGCCATAGCCCGTGATATACTAAAAATACCAGCGTCTACAAGTGCATCGGACCAGGCATTTATTGCAAGTGGACGCCTTATTGAACCTAGAAGGACTATGCTTACAGAAAAAACCGTTGAGACCTGCATGTGCTTTCGGAATTGGTATCAAGCACGGGATAGGGAACAACACATCGATGATGAATTTGAGATAGAAAACGACCTAGCAACGTTACATATATCATAGTATAATTTTTTTTAGAATGTATAATAGGCTTTCAACTTGTAATTTATTTTTTAGAATGTATCATAGGTTTTTAAAGTTGTAATTTATTTTTTAGAATGTATCATAGGTTTCTAAAGTTGTAATTCTTTTTTCATGTATCAAAAGGTTTGAATTTCATTATATATATATTGATCCAAGTTCAAATTTGTAATTTTTTTGAACTTTTGTAACTTAAATTTCAAGGAAATACAATTTATTTGATTTATTTTTTCAAAACATCATTAGTGTTATTATACATATTTATTTCTCTTAATTTCTTTATCTTAATGAAATTGGTCCAAGACCAAGAGTTTAAGTCTCTAAGACTTAAACAAATTAAAAAAAGTTTTAAAAAATAAAAGAAAAAAAGGGGAGGGGAGGGGAATCTGTGGGCCACCCATAGGCTGCACGGCCCAAGCCCAACTAGGGCCCGGCCCAGCAAGGCACGACTAGAGCCGTGCTGGGCTGACCCCAAAGGGTTGGGCTCGGCACAGCACGGCCCGCATATTAATCATGGGTTGTGCCGACCTGGCCCGGGCACGACTGGGCCCGGTCTTGAGTGGGGCCCAGATTTTCGTGCCTAGGCGAGTGGCATGAAAATCATGGCACGGCCCACTCAAGATCGGGCCTTGTCGTGCCCGGGCCGGGCCAGCACGGCCCGTGAAGAGTATTCGGGCTGAGCCGGGCCCAACCCTTTAGGGGTCAGCCCAGCACGGTCTTAATTTTGCACTTTCAATTCATTTTATTTACTACTCATAATATAATATCTTATCAGTGTTAAAGAGTCTGTCATATTGATGGTGATACAGAATAATCACATATTTAATTAATTTTGCAAAGTTGTTCATTAGCTGGGCCTGCTAAAAAAATAGTATTTAGTGTTGTATATTTTAGTGAGGTTTGAATGAGGCTCAGAATTGGCATTAGTCTGCCATGCCTCGTGACTGGCCGGGCCACCTGCGGGGTTAGAGGTGCAGGCCCAACATGGCACGGATTGTATCTGTGCCGTGCCGGGCTGTGCCTTGGGCCTGGCAGCCCTGGCCTAGCACGGCCCCGGTGGGGCTTTCGGGCCGGGGCGTGCCAGCCCGTTGACTAAGTCAATGGCCCATGGATGATTTTTTGGGCCTGGTCTGTGCTGGGCTTGGGCGGCCCGGCCCGCCCAGATTTACATGCCTAGGCGAGATTGTATTAGATTAAAATTTGGAAAAACGCGTCCAAATTTGAGCGTGTACATTTTGACCCATCCAGGTTTTTTTTTAAGGAAAACAACATAATACCTACTTGGACTTTGGTCATTTTGCAGAATACCCCCTGCACTTTGGTATTTTGTACTAAACCTACCTATAGTTCTAATTAACATGCAAAACTCACGGATTTTGTTAGTATTAACGGCGTATAACGGCATAGGTCGTATAAATATTGTCTGATGCATACTGGTGGGAAATTACTCACCCAAAAAGACTTATTTGGCCCTAGGGAGAATGACCCTAGGGCCCGCTCTTTTTTTGTTTTTTTTCATTTCCCCCTTTCCAAATTTTTGAACCTAATCGATCTGCAACTCTCCCTTTCTCGTCTGCACCCCCTCTCTCTAGTTAGATCCAGAAAATCTCCGGCCTGTGCTCTACCTTGTGCTTCCATCTCCGGTCATCTCCTCTCTCCCCATACCTCCTTAATTGATTTGGAGGTTTCCCCATCTCTCTTTTATTTTCTCTATTTCTCATGTTGTGTGTAGAAAAGCTTCATGTGCTTCTCTTCATGCCCATTTGAGTGACTTCAGAGCTGATGCAGAAAACCCTGAACAAGAGGTGGAAAAAACATTTGAAAAAGAGACCCAAAGGAGAGAACAGAACCTAAGGAGAGAAATAACATTTGTCCCAAACTTGTCTGATGAATGATGCATCCGAAATTAAAATGCCTTTGAAAACTGTGGTTAGAACAGAACCTAACTTATTTTTCTGAGCATTTGGGTAACATGGAAATCAATCATTCAAAAAAAAAAAAAAAAAGAGGAAATGGAAGTGGAAGTGGAAATCGGAAAAAGCCTCTGTTTGTTCGAAGCTATACCCAACTCTGCCATACCAAATCAGTATCAATTAATTAGTTCATGCTAATAGTCCAGGGAGGGAAAAGGCAGAAAAACAATATCTGACCCTGTCCAGAAGGTTTCGTGATCAACAACACTTGGCACAAGCTTCCCATAGATCGCTTCCACAGTTCCATTCTCACTGCACAAATTCTCAATCTCCTCATCCTTCTCCTCCAACACAAACCCTAATTTCCACTTCCCGTAATCCTCCACATCCTCCGGCTCATCGCAGTACGTCACCGGATCAAACTGGAACCTGCGCTTCAAACCAGCTATATTGTTTTGAAGTCTGACTGGCAACGGCGGAGGAGCTAGAATTGAGTGTTTCAGAGTCGCCACCGTTGTCGAGATCGGCGGAGAGGAACGCGTCCTTGCCGTGGGAGATGATCTCAGTCGTTCCTTGCCAGATGGAGCTGCTGAAGTCATCGATCGCCTGTCCGACCGACTCGAGCGACTCCTGGGCGATGGAGGCACCGGTTTGGAGGGAGCCTGGGAGGTCCTGGACAGCGCAGAAGGCGGCAAGATAAGATGCTAGTGGCTAGTCTTGATTGGTATTCCCATCGTTCAGTGAAGGCTCGAAGCCATCTCCATATTCATCCCCACCAGCTGCCATTGACCTCTATGTTGCATTCAATCCATCTTCCCCATCACCAGAGGCGGATATGTGCCCAGGCATCTTATGCCTTTCGGACCTGTAAGGGGAATCAGTCATAGGTAGGCCCCATAGCCATCTCCATTCATAAAAAATAAAAAAAAACAAAAAAAAAAACTATCAATTACAAGGTTAGCCACTAGCATCTTATTTCTTTTCATCCTTTCTGTCGCAAATGGCCGCCGTCTCCTTGCTGAGGCCGAGCGGAACTCGTCAAGATTGCAGCGATAGGTGTCAATGATGAACCGGAACTTAGATAAACCAAGAGACATCTTATATATGGAAGAGTAAATTTTTCATTTGACATTTTCCGTCACAGCCGTCTCTGTTTGCATTGTGATTTAAAATACAAGTAGGTTTAGTACAAAATACCAAAGTACAGGAGGTACTCTACAAAATGACCAAAGTACATGTAGGTATTATGTTGTTTTCCCTTTTTTTTATGTGGACCATCATGGAGATCCATTTTTTTACTTTTTTTCTGAAAATGTGAGATATTATTGCAAGAGAACAAATACAAAATAAAGGAAAGCCAAAAGAGTTTTACAAAAGATGGTTAATGAAAGTCCTGGGATCCTAATCCTAGAGGGGGGGTTGAATAGGGTGTGCTACAAATATGACCAATTTAGACCAATTTTAACTTCTTAACATAAACTAGTCACAAATAATGATTAATCAAACAAGATGCGGAAGCTAATATAAACAATCACCACAAGCATACACCACAACACAAAGGTTTATAGTGGTTCGGCCTCAATGCCTACATTCACTACCGGCTTGTGATCCAATCACCCCACCGGATTTCCACTAATTATGCTTTTTACTAGGCTAAGCAATAACCTTTACAATGTTGTTTTTCTAGGCTCAACAACAACCTTTACAAGATGTTTTTCTAGGCTAAGCAATAACCTTTACACAATGCTTTTCTTAGGCTAAACAATAACCTTTACAAAAGAAAGATTCCTCTAAGAAGGTGTCTTCACAAAAGATCACTCTAAGAGATACAATTTAAGCTCAATAAAATTGCCTCTTAAATAGGCTAATATAAAAGTGAAAAACAAACTCACACAAACACTATATGAATGCAAATATGTATACTCATGATGTGTGTGTGTGATAACTTCAATCAAGTTAAAAACAAAGCTCAATTAATATATTGCTTAAAGCAATTCAAAGTTTAAGGCTCATAAAAGATTTGATTGAAGTTTAATGCAAATCACATGTATGAATATCAACTTGTTAATGATATGAAAATCAAAGATTCACAAATTGTATGAAAATGACTAACTTAGAACATGTGATGCATGTGCAATGTTGTTTTCAAAACTAAACAAATTTAACTAAAGTTTAAATGAATGAAAACAACAAATAATGTTTCAACCAAGTAAAAGACTCATGCTATAAAAGAAAAACAAAGATTTTGTCTAAGCATGATTAAGAAAGATTTTAAAACAACTTGGTTTGAAATCAATGGTGAAGAATCCAATCCAACATAAATCAAAGATTAGAAAAAGAATGGATTCAACACATCATAGTTATAATGCTAAAATTAATTTACCAATAATTTAAACAAGGCATATAACATATCATTAATAAAAAGTAAAGCTTACTTAGATATTTAACTTCATTGATCCAAGCTTTAGCTTCACTAATGACCCCTTGATCTCTCTTAGTTCATCCCCCTTTTTCTTTGTCTCAAAGCACCTCAAGAGGCTCTTGGTTCCTCTTTCTTTCAACCCTTTTTCAAAGGAATGAACTTGTATTTATACTCAAAAAATGAGCTCCTGCGTGCCCCCAGTCGACCTGCCCTTTCCCCGGTCGACCGGGCCTTCACAACGGTCATAAAATTGACCGTTTGAAAAAGGGCAACGACACTTTACCCGGTCGACCTGCAGTGTGGGGCCCGGTCGACCGACCACACTGCAGGTCGACCCGCTGGGACCAAAATTCCCCCAAAAATGCATATTTGAAGGTTTTTCTTGGAGGGGATTTTTGGGCAATTAAATCAAGCTTGGAACATGTTTTAAATCAAACTATGATGTTTAAAAACATGAAACATAAAAAGCCTAAAATGATTCGAAACTTTAAATCCAATGGCTTGCTTGATTTCTAAAACTCTTTTCTAAAACAAATGAATTGCAAGATTAAAAACAAAACATGCATAAATCAATATTTCTTCAAGACTTAAAAACCAATGCATGTATAAAACAAGATTTCAAGATTTTCAAAATCAATGCATATGTGTGTAAATCAATAGATGCTAGAATGATAATGCATCCATCAAATTGTAATCTACAAAATCCCTAACAGTTAATTTAGAGGAAACCTTAAAGTGCTTACCTGTTATCCTTGTGATGTGACTGTGAGTGTGTAGAAACAATCCTTTCACTCACATTCCCGAGTCTAGAAAGAGGGTGTTCTTTTCTATCTTTAGAAAATTTAAGGTAAAAGGCCAAAACGCCATTTTTACTTAGTAAAAACTGTAGAGTAAACGTGGGACTATAAAAACTAGTTGGGTGCAACTAGGCCAGTACCCTCCTTCCAAAATATCCAATCGTCGTTGAATGGAGGTGACTAAAATGTCTAATGTTGACAAATATTTAATCTCTTTCTTACTGTTAATTTTGAAATTTTAATATCTTAGACAATTTGAATTCTAGTCAAGATGATTTTTTGTTTTAAGAGTTTCTCCAAGAGGTACAGCTACCTCTATGCATCTCACTTAGACCCACTTTTGATTCGTGTACCCCCATCAAAATCCCCTCCCCAGTCCCCACCCTCATATGATCTGGCACACAGGCCACCTTCATCTGACAATTACTAATCATTAGGTTGAATCTTCAACAATAACAATAACCTGTGGCTAAAAGATTATTGTGTGATGGGCTGATCATTTGCCAGAACCTTATCCAAGATGGAATCTTTCCATGCCCACAACCCCCATTGATGCCGGTGGGCTGCAAAATTCTAAATTTTTGGGCCAATTTTTGTCCATGCATATAGACCGTTCCGTCGTCCTATAAACCCTCTTGAGTGATCGATCTCCCAGGTGGCCATGCAATAGTGTCACATATTGTCATAAAAAATGAATATCAAATAATCTCCCTTTCCATGGGAAATGAATCGAGGGACATGGAAATGAATACCTGACCATAGTAATTTAAATCATGGGAAAGGCAAAGATCTCATCTTCATCTACATCTCCACCATATTGTTCACCTCTCTCATTTTTAATAATCTTTTGCTAGAGGCCATTTGATGTACGTTGTCATTCAAACAAACCGGCCCTAAAATTCAATCGCTACAATATTGACGTACCCAGATGGTCTGTTTGCGACTGCACCCACCAGCACGGCCTTCATCCCTGGTTTTCATGTACCTTGTGGATTGTTCATCGTAGGATCATTTTGGGTAGAGCCGAAAATAAGTGATTAATCATCATCGACATTATCATTAGAGCATTTATCTCATTAACTTCAGGGTCGGCAAGACCAATATGATAACCACCAACCCAAAGGCATGGATCTTTTTAAAGAATCAACTCATGAGAAGATGAATTTGTCATTCAATCCAGATGCACGGGGCCTGAAATATCTTACGGATGACACAATGATCAAATTTTTGTAGCGGTGCTTGTCCTGAACGTTTGATCTTTTACTCTTTGTTCTTGTCCACTACTCAAGGCCTTTTGTGAAAGGCTGTCTGGGGGTATCCCAATTTATCCAAACATCTGAAGTCCATCTGCCTACGGAATCAGAGCGTCTAGATAGACCTAGGTCATCTGGAAGGGTCAGAGAGCTTTCGATGGCAGAAGCTTTAGAAGATATTGATCCAAAGTGTAAAAATAAAAACTAAAAAAACAATAATAATTGAACAAACTTTTGCCATGTATTGGAGTTTAAAACCACGACACAGACGTGGTGAGTCAAGCTATGAGTTGAGGACTACAACTCCTTGGTACTCTAAATCAGTTTAAGCCAACACAAACCAGCTAGAAATGATGCTTTATTTCTCAAATGCATCAAACAAATGATTCAATTAAGCCTTTCGAGAGGAACTCGCATATCTTCACTCACCAAGATGACTCACCCCATACATGTCTAAAAATCACATGCATAGGATTCAAGCCTTTCAACCACCCCAGCCTACCACACTGGGACTACAGAGGAGTTTACCCGGCTTTCCTTTAGGCCGGGAGGGATTAGTCCAGTCCAAAGGGTTGGGAGCCCTCCGATAGCAACAAATAAATAAATAAATAAATAAACCACCACAGCCTACCTTGGCGTGATTTGGGCCACCAATCAAGCCAACCCGCTACAAATACATATTTGCAAACATCATTTTCTACATAATAGCAGAAACCTAACGAATAGACAGGCCTTTTTATTATCCAGAACACATGAAAGGTGAGCCTCACCTGTTGATCGGCTCAGATCTAGGATACAGATGATGTTTTAGCAAAAGGACTGGGACCGCCCAACGAGCGCAGAGGCCCAAGTTCTTTCAGCATTTCTATTAATTGATTTCTCTCTTACATACAATAATAGCAGCTGTGTACCTAAATAATTAAATAAATTATGAATGGTAAAAAAAAAAAACTCATTGCGAAAGGCAGCAATTCATATGGAGTTGTTCACACAAGCTTAAGAGGTGGATAGGGAAGAGCCTCTTTGAGCTCTCTCACTCTCCAACTTAAAGGCAGTCACAGCATGGTCATTGAGATCTTGAAGATGTTTCAATTGCAGCTCGCTCCTTGGAACATCTGATCGTTCGGGGTCTTCACATTCATCTGCACCAATCTCATGTGACGAAATAATGTAGGAACCCTCAAACTGAATTCACCGATTCTGAAGTCCCTCGATTGCCTTCTTCCATTGCCATGCCCGCTGTTTTGCGTCTTCGAATGACAGCACCTTCTTAGGCTGAGATATCAAACGAGGTGACATTATTTATTTATTTTGAATGGTATGAGTAATTGAGAGAGAGAGAGAGAGAGTACCGTGACAATCTTGAAATGTGTAGAACTGGTGACTTGGATACTGAGATCATTGGGATTATCGGACCAGATTATATTTCCTTTGACAAGTAGCTTAGCTGGGTCCACATATATCAGCTTGGGTTTGTCAGTGAGGATAAGCTGCACCTTCTTGTTAGTTAGCTTCTGTATTTTCTTCACCATTGAGATCAGAATAACAGACTCCCCAGGATCCAGAAATTCATGCCTATTGTTAACATAGCAAAAAAGTAAAAATAAGCAATTCTGCTCATCAGCTGCAAGAATACATACAATAAATGCAGGTATAAAAATTCGAAGGATCTAAGATACATTTGAAAAGCATGCTCCCTGGGCATTCCCTACCGACAGGGGCAGACCTAAGTGATGCAGACCTCTCATCCAAAAAGTCTTAAAGGTTGCATGGACCACCCCATTCCAGTAAAGTTATTGCCCCACCACAGGTATTGAAAAATCCTAATAGTTTCCTGCTTTCGGTCTCAAAAAAAAAAAAAAAAAAAAGAATGATCAAGCTCAGGCGGTTCGGCTTTAACACAATAGCATAGCATAAAGGTCCACCCTCTTTCTCGCTTCCTTCTTTTATGATTCTCTCTTATGTTTCTTCCTTCTCACTTGGATTCACCAACACCACCTCTCTCTCTCTCTCTCTCTCTCTCTCTCTCTCTCTCCAAAGTGCATTCTTGCAAATGGATTAAAAAAAAAAAACTCAAAATTTTGCCCAAAACATCCTACTTTCGATTTTGTTTTATTTATTGCTTGATCTTGAGTTTTAGCTACTTTCTTTCTTTATTTTTTGTTAGATTTTCTTGGATTGATTTTTTTTCTTTACTCACAATATGATGTTTATGATTATATGCTGATCTCATTTGGATTCAAATGAGAGAGGAACTCTTAGGAGCTTAAGGAAACAATCAATGATGTTTTTTTTTTTTATGATAATTATTTTATTCCTTTGGAGTTCTCTCAAGAAAATCTGGAGTTAAATAAGTCAACAATTCATACAGATGGGCCCAATCTTCCTGTAAGCAAGAACGATCTAGCAGGACCCGTCAAGGTTAGGCAATGGAAATGTTATTCTATCAAAAGCAATGGAAGAAAAACCTCTGAACAATCCCAACTATCTAACTAGTTCAATCACCATCTATTTGAAAGCTAACTATTGTTTCGCCACATCACACATTAACTTTTGAACTTACCAGGTGAACAACCTGAATCACTGGAAAAAGGAGTTCCATCAATAATTGGATAAGGAGGGTAAAGTCAAACAAACCATATTTTCTCTCTTGCAAGCAATGTATGTTTCTTTGATGAAGGCAAGAAGGGTATATAAACTACGTGTGTTTTTATTGGGATTCATAACATTTAACATCTATGAGTATAATACTGAAACTAGAACACAGAAGTTGAATTCAAGTAATACCATCTAGAATCAAAGGAATCGATTGAAGCTAGTCTAGTAATATGAGAAGATGCTTCGGAAGATGTTGCCCCACTGCTTTCATCAGGAGCTGCACTTTGTTGGTGACAACCATCCCCAACATGATAAAGGTTCCATGAATCAAGAGCATCATCAGCCTCATCAGCCTGAAAACCAAGAATAAGCTCAGTCTAGGTGTTCTGAGTTGTGGAGTAATGAGGGGAAGAAAAGAACTGGTTAAACTTTTTATCAGTAAAACTCATTTCTACATTCAGGAACAAAACAAGTTATGAAAAGTGAGTGATACATTTGACTCTATAGCAAGTCTTGGTGCTGATGCTGTCCTCAGATTTTTCCAGTCCACTCCCTCAAAGAAAGGATGCATCTTCAGGGCAGCATAGCCATCACTTCCAGCACCAGGTCTCTTGTTGGGATCTGTATCCTGCATTGAAATCACATCAGATGAAATAAAAACTACATTTATTCATGTTTAGTACAAAGTACCCTCCACCATCTTCATACTGGGTTGCATATAAATATAAAGTTGCATCAATACAATTATCCACTTAAAAGAATAAAGATATCATAATGAAAATGAAGTTTTAATTATATCATCGCCACATTCAAAAAAAAAAAAAAAACCAAATGCATGCTAAGAACACCTAAAAAAAAAACCCTTCCAGCATGATTATTTTTCTTTTCATTTTTACCATTTTTAACAAAAGTGACACCAAAAGACTTACAACCCTACTCAGATCCCGCTTTTAGTGCCGATACAACCTCCGGGGCAGTATAGGCACTAAACTCATCCCTATAGATGTTTTCAGTATGGATTATGAAGGGTCACACAAAGTCATTAATTACTTTGAGTCCATACAGCAGCCACAAGCAATGAATGTTATAGGGAGCACCACAATTCCATTAGTGTTCGATTTTTCTTCAACCTGTATAGCCCCATGTATAGAATCCACAAAGATCAAATTTTTGGCTCGACGTAGACATGTGACAACACCTTACTGTTGGGAAGTCCTACATCCCACATCGCCTAAGTCCTGAGTTGGACATGTCTTCATATACCTGTTTGGGCCTTCTACCTATTAGCTTAAGCTTTTGGGTTGGTACATGGCTTCTAACATGGTATCAGAGAGGGTTAAGATCCCATCATTCTTGTGTAGTGCATATGGCTCCTGTCATTCTTGTATAGTGCACGAGGCAAGCCCGTCCATGAAATCTGTTGGGCCTGCACGTGAGGAAGAGAGTTGGGAAGTCCCACATCCCACATCGCGTAAGTCCTGAGTTGCCTGCACGTGAGGAAGAGTGTTGGGAAGTCCCACATCCCACATCGCGTAAGTCCTGAGTTGGACATGTCTTCATATACCTATTTGGGCCTTCCACCTATCAGCTTAAGCTTTTGGGTTGGTACATGACTTCTATAACACTCAAGCCTTGAAAAATATAAGTATTTACAGAACACAAGCACAAGCCAGTAGCTCACACACAAGACATCTTTGGAGCAGTCACCTTATTAAATACTCCTTGCCATTTGATAATATGGTGCATAAGAATATTGAAGTACAAAACTACGATAAAAGTTTGATTAAAAAGTAGGGATATGTGAAGCACTCCTATCCCTACATTTCAATATCTCCGGCTCACACAAGACATCTGGAGGCCGTTTTGGATTTGACTCCAGACTAAATCATTTCAGCTAGTTAGGCATTTTGGTGTTTCATTTTGAACTTTTTTTTTTTTTTAAATATTAACCATTTAAAAATGCACATATATTTGGAAAGTAGTAAAAATTTAAATAAACTATATATTTAAAGGAAAGAAAAGGCCATTGCCCAATCCCAATGAAATAGACTATGGAAATCCGGGAATTTTGGGGGGTTAAAAACTTAAAATCCCTTCCCCATTCACTAGAGACCAGAAAAATCTCAACTTTTTGCTCTAATGGAAGGTTTGTTAATAAAATTGAAAAAAAAAATTACATGGGGTTTGGCAGAAATTGGGAATTTCAATCTGTTTTGGATAACAAATTCAAAACTAAAACACAGATTTTGATCAAACAAGCCTAACCAAATGTCTGACCTAATATTTTGTGCAGTCTAAACAAACTAAGATTTGACTACTATAGCTATTATTCCCCAATTCATGAATAAAATGAAATAGCAAATCAAGTGTGTGTCACCCCAGAGTCCCACATTGACTATAGAGAGGAAAGTAAATGGGATTATATGTAGAGCTTACATCCTTACTTTGCATGAGGCTTTTTGATGGGTTGAGGCCTACCAAAAACAAAACCGTGAGGCCCATGGGCCAAAGCGGACAATATTATGCATGCGTGTAGGGTGGGGCGTTACAAATGATATCAAAGGCGACTCTCGACTAGTTTGAGTGTGGGTCCCTGCCATGGGCGGGTTTCCATGTGGGTTGGCCAAAAAGGCTTGCAAGCTACGGGGACTGGCAGGCTACTGCACAAGGAGGTGCAGCCTTAAGGGGGTGGATTGTGACACCTGGAGTCCCACATCAATTATAGAGAGGAAAGTGAATGGTATTATATGCAAAGCTTATGCTCTTACTTTGCATGAGAACTGTGAGGCCCGTGGGCCAAAGCGGATAATATCATGCATGCGTATAGGGTGGGACGTTACAAAGTGGATCTAATGTAATCTACACAGTAAAAACCTAACATTCTAAATATTCTGAATTACTAGAACCTAAACATTTTTACAACATTCTGAATTTAGTAATATTTTTCTGATTTTTGTGGGATGAAACACACCACTACAAACAGCAAACAGCCGATAACATGTTGCAGATACCTATTAGTTTTTCTCAGACGTATACAACCACCAATACTTTTGAATAAATAAGTGAAGACAGCCTTCAACATAATTAAGCAAGCTTCCATGGAATCAGAGACGAACCATGCTGTCGAAACCTCAAAATTGCACCATTTGAGTATCGAATTATGCCACTGATTTCTCCCACGCCAGGAATTCCTTCAGTTCTATCCATTGAGGTTTTGTTAATTCAAAAGCATTAATTTGACAACATTTATATTTCCATTTTGACATGGCTTCTTGAATAATCAAACAAATTGCTAAATTATCTTAAAGTCTAGTGATGAGACTTCTTCATACTCAATTCAGAAAATGTTTCCTTTCATGATTACAAATAAACCACCTTTTAATCAACTACATCTGAAATTCCAAATGGTAAACATAGTTTACCGTACTAGAGAAAGCATTACTGGCTCTTCACAGGTCACAAGGCATTCCATTTCTGATGGAAATCGAATTATAAAATTATCTGAGACTTGCTAACAGAAAACAATACAAATAACAGTTCAAAACAAAATACTAAAATACACCTGTAATTGGCTGGCAGATAGGAAAAAAAAATCAATAAGACAGAATATAAATGGAAACAAATGCACAACTGAAACAAGAATTCTTGTAAGTACTCTTGACGCTAAGTGTTATCCAAATGATCCCAGGCTTGTAAAGAATAAAAAATAAAACAGATGATTTTCACGTAATCTGCTGCTTACCAATAACTTATCAATCAGGTCTCTTGCTTCATCTGAAAAGTAATCTGGAAAACTGAGATCCCTAGCAATAATTCTTTGGAAAATCAGCCATTCACTTGCATCTTTGAAGGGCGAAGTTCCTGAAAGCATCTGATATAAGGTGCAGCCAAGTGCCCAAAGGTCATTTCTGTTTCAATATTAACACAACTAAAAAATGAGAATAAAGACGAGCAGAATCACATAATATTGAATGAAGGTAAAATGAAATTTAAAACAGTTTTCTACAGTTAGTGGTATAAATATTATATATGATTTATTGGATGAGGCCTTCAATTTCATGAATGCCAGACCCATGGTCACTTATCCAGGGATCCTCCACGAATGGTGAATGGTGATGCCCCAAAATCTTCAAGAGACAGTTATGAAAGAAGGAAAAATTGTCCACATATAATAAAAAATGACTGAGTTAAGGATGATCATATATGGGATATTTTGGGGCATTCCCATCTTCCCAGGACTAGACCCTCAACAATGGGCCTCATGTGTATGGAAGCAGGGCCCAATGACACATACACTAGGCGATATGTTGGATTATAACACTTAACCTAAAGAATAAAGTAATATAAATATTAAGTAGATAAGATAGATAGACAACCATATTCATTCCATCTTCCACGTTGATAAGAATTAATAAATTTATTTTTACCATTCTAAAAAAAAGGGGTTGAAAGTATCATGCATGACATTTTTGATAATCAAGGATCCCATCACATTATGGTATTAGCAATTCCTTACCCAAAAGCTGCAGGTGAAGAATTAAGGACTTCTGGAGGGACATACGCAGCTGTTCCCACAAAAGTACAGGCCTTTTCATCTGGATAAGAGCATTGGAAGAACAACATAACCTATTATTGGATCGTTACAGCAAAAGCTTTCTCTCATTACCAAGCATTATAACCTTACAATTTGCAGTTGGAAAGACAGTAATTTGGCAATCCTTTGTTGGCTTTACACTACCAAAATCAGCAAGCTTAATGTGCCCATCTGAAGTAAGTAGCAAGTTCTCTGGCTGGAAACATCAAAAGTGTTAGCATATGTCATGCTGATGGAACACACTGTGCATGGTTCAAGGATATACCTTAATATCCCGATGAATTAGGCCTACACTATGTATGTACTCAAGAGCATCAACAACTTCTGCTGCATAGAATCGAGCCTCATCTTTTGTAAGACGACCTTTCTGCACCCATAAAAATAAAAATGGAAATCAAAGGTTCGAAACAGATAGAGATATTATTTGTAAAATTATGCACTGTAGACTGTTGCACCTTACCCTGGTTATTTGATCAAAAAGTTCTCCACCTTCACAAGACTCAAGGGCCATATCTTCATGGTATAATCATGAGAACATGTCAAAAAATAAATTAGAAAACAGGAAAATATGACAAAACAAACAAGTCAGATAGTGTGATACAAACTTGGACCTATAAAAAAATGATGCAAGTAGGCGGATTAAAAAATGATTATGGTGGCTAAACCCAAAATACCTACAAAGAGAATAGGTGTCTTGAAATGTAAAGAATAGCCTGATGATGCCAGGATGATCCAACTGATCAAGTACAATACGCTCCAGTTTCACATATGATATTTTATTTTCTTTGGTGATGAACTTTTTATCCATGATCTTCAAAGCATACACATTTCCTGTGTCTTTCTTTTTCGCCCTAACAACCTGAAGGGACAAGAATAAGATAACATTAGGAAAAAAATGAAGCCAAGAACATGAATATGAACTGAAGAAAAATGCTAAAGATGAAACAAATAGTCTTCTAACATCATTGCCCCGCACCAATGCCATTGATGGAGAAAAGAATGAATAGTTCGAATGAGGACTTCTGAAATAAACTGAAAATCAATAGGCGAAAACAAGACAGCCATGCATAAAGTGCAAAACTTCCCCATATTATTTGAGAATCGTAACAACTTCATTTTGGTTGTGGTTCCCCAGCAAATCTGGGGTCTGATGGACAATGCTCCAAAGAAAAGAATCTAGAAGATCCTGGTTACCTGCCATTTATTGGCTTGCCTGCAGAATACTGTTAAGTGTGACTCATACAATTCTGCATTTGGAAGATTATTATTCAGACTCAAATCACATTTATAGCAGACCCAGATTGATGGGATAAGGCAAATGATGACAATGATGATTCCATCACTCACGATACAGAATTCAAGAAAAGCCTCAATTCAACAACCATCTTTTTCTTATTTATATTTTTGGTCGTTCAAAAACCATTTCTTCAAAATAAAAACTTTTTTCCAACAAAGTATGAACCCTTTTTCTCAAAATAAAAGAAATGGTAGTCCATATCATATCCATTTATATCCTTTAATGTCAGCTATTGATTTGCTAAATACAATCTAACTACCAAAAATCCAAAAAATGATAAACCCATAGGTAAGCCCACCATTTTACTTTATACAAGTAGTTGAGGTAGGCATCATTGATTGAAAATAAAACTCTTTTTTTTGTTTTTAATGATATCTCGAAATAGAATTCATAGAGCCCAATTGGACATCAGAGAGTTAAGTTCTCTCTAGAAAGCTGTTTCAAAACTGAGAACTTGAAATGACTATTTTCCCTGCCTTCAATTTTTTCCAGCTAATTAAGAACTAGTCCTCAAGTTAAAAGCATATACTGCATCATTCCTTTCCATGAATCATTATATACTTTGATGTCTTCTCTTGCTTCATTTCCCTTCATGCTGCTTTACATTTTCAAATCAATTCAATTCAAAATAGAGATTCAACTTATTAAGCTTGATATTTCATATGGAATTACAATCCAATCCAACTTCATATCACTCATATGCAGAACCCATTTTTCTTAAATCACGTCCTCTTTGCTAACCCTTTCATCCATTAAATTCTTTGACATTCGTCACTAAGTCTGGGACCAACTTGAAAATAGCATTTTAATGCAGCCCATCCTCTTTAATTTCGTGCAGTTGTGAAGTCAAGTAAACTGACCTATGGTTTTCCATTATACAATTCAATGAATGGATCCTATTCTCCATTGTCACCACATAGATTTCTAATTGGCTCCCTGGACAGGATGCATCCAATGCCTACTTGAGAAGCATTGTATACACCACTTCAAAGGCTTTGCCAAAATTAGGAAGTCCAAGAACTGGTGTCTGTGCCCCTTTTACTTTAATACACCCAAAGGCCTTCATAGAAGTTTTTGTCCAAGTGAATGTGCTGGTCAATGCCATAATAGCATTGAAATACATAACAAAATGCCAATAAAATGTGGCCAATCCATGGACGCTTCGGATTACTTAATTATCTGGGGGATAGGCAACTCCACAACATTCCAAACTTTCTTGTGGTTTGGCTATATGCCCTGAAATGATACAACAAAGCCAAAGAAGATAACTTGCTTCCCCATAAATGTACACTTTTTAAATTTAAGATAGAACTTATCTTGCCAAAGAGTTCACATGACCAAGCAGATAAGTTCCAAATGCTCCAATGTGTCCTTGATGTTCATCAAGATGTTGATGAAATAGACAGCAACAAACTTCCCAAGGTACAACCTTAAGATATGTGTCTTCAGTCAAATCACGCACATGAAGGTACAAGGTGCATTGGTCCGTGCAGACATTCATATAAGCTAACATGCATCTTGAAAGAAATTTAACGCTCTTCCCTGCTGTGGATCTTGATTAAATGATATCCTCTCATTAAATAATTTTAGTACATATCCCCAAATCCACCATTATATCCCATATATCGTCAAACCTTGGTATCAGAAATCGATATTTCACAATAATTTGGCTGATGGCCCTGCAATCAACACACATGTGCCAACTATCATCCTTCTTTGATGTCAGCAATGCAACAACAACAAAGAAATGAGCTCTCATCAATAAACCTTTTATACAATACACCTTCCACCTGCCTTTGAAGCTCATCATGCTCAGTAGCAAGGATGTAAATATCGGCCGCTACGCGATATCGGGCGTGGCGGTATCGCAGAGTATTTAGCGGCCGCTACGGAAAAACGCACCGTAGCGGCCGATAATTTTATGTAGCGGCCGCTACGACCGCCACAAAGCGTAGCGGCCGCTACGTTTCCGTGGTTTTATAAAGCCCCATCACAGCCGGCCCTAGCTCTTTTTCAAGTGCTTCATTCCATTTTCATATGCTGTGTGTGCCTCCAAACCATCTCATTTTCAAGTTTCAACCACAAGAGCCAAATTTGAAGGAATCAAAGTATCAAAGTAACACAAACAAGTGATTAACAACTACAAGTCTACAAGATCCAAGGCAAGCTTCCATTCCATTTCCACAAGGTATGTTTTTCTTTTTTATTTTTTTCTAGTCTTTTGACTTTTGAGAATTGAGATCATCTATTCATCTCTTTCTAAGAGTCTAGGTATTATAAAAAGCTTCATTGTCTTGTAATATGATGAGATCCATGTTTCCCTTTCATCATGCACACATATTTTTATTTTTATTTTATTTTTCTCTACTTTTTATTTTCGGATTTATTTATTTTTTTGAAAAAAAAAATTGAAAACTCATGGACAACCCATGAAACCACTTGGAAATTGCTTGTAAATGATAGATCTATGTTTCCCATGGATCAATCCATCACATTTTCATTGTTTGTTGATTTTTCTCTACTTTTTATTTTCGGATTTTTTTTTTTTTTTGAAAAAAAAAATTTGAATACTCATGGACAACCCATGAAACCACTTGGAAATTGCTTGTAAATGATAGATCTATGTTTCCCATGGATCAATCCATCACATTTTCATTGTTTGTTGATTTTTCTCTATTTTTTTATTTTGGATTTATTTATTTTTTTGAAAAAAAAAATTGAATACTCATGGACAACCCATGAAACCACTTGGAAATTGCTTGTAAATGATAGATCTATGTTTCCTATGGATCAATCCATCACATTTTCAATGTTTGTTGATTTTTCTCTAATTTTTATTTTCGGATTTATTTGTTTTTTTGAAAAAAAAATAATTTTTAATATTTGAATACCAATCAAATGTCTTGAAAATGATTCCTAGATTTTTGATATATGTTTCCTCTAACATGTTTCTTTGTTTTTTTTAATTTTTAACATACTACTTGTTCATATTTATAGTCAGCCAGGTATTCAGACTATCTGTCTTTATCAATTGATAAGTTAAAATGCCTCGTGATATTGATCCCGCATGGAGCTTTGGTGAGGCAGTTGATAATAATAGGTTGAAAATCAAATGCAAGTTTTGTGGGAAAGTCACCAATGGAGGCATTACAAGATTCAAGCACCATTTGGGCCACATTTCTGGCAATGTTGCTGGCAGTACTGAAGTACCAAGGGAAATCAGGGAAGAAATAAAAGCTTTGGTTGGCCAAAACAAGCTAGAAAAATAGAGATAAAAGAAAAGAAGCGGCAAGATGTTGATGCTGCCCGCTATGATGTATTTGGAGATGAATACTTTGATGAGGAGGAAGATAGACAGATGGAGGCTGCACACCGAGAGTCTTTAATGAGTCAACAAGAAGAACATGAACGTCGTGCATTTGCTGGAAGCAGATATTATGATGCAGGAGGCTCATCTGCTTCTGTGCCAAGCAGGGGTAAGGGCATTGTGGGGTCCATGCGCAGGGCATTTAGCACCCGGGAACGGGATGTTGATGTAGAGTTGATCTCTACGGGAAGAGCAGTTCCTCCCCCTGCTGATCCTCTAGCACATAGAAAAGAGGGAGCTAAACAACCAAAAATATCTAGTGTTGTGAAAGGGGTAATGAAGGCTGCAAGAGATAGATTGGCCAAAGCTACAGCAAAATGGCTAATTCACAAGAACATACCACCTACAGCAGTAGATTCCCCATATTTCCAGACTATTCTTGATGTTGCCGCAGAAGCTGGGCGGGGTATACAGGCGCCCTCCGTATATGATGTGGGCACTAAATATCTTGAAGAAGAATATAAAGAAATAAAGGCTTGGGTGGAAAAGTTTAGGCCCATGTGGCAACACAATGGTGTTACCATCATGTGTGACGGGTGGACCAGCGGCACCCAAACACAATTAATAAATTTTTTGGTGTATTCAGTCGCTGGGACCGTCTTTGTGCAGTCCATTGATGCATCTGAACATAGACGGATAGCCACATATATATATACTCTTATGGATAAAGTTGTAGAGAGTGTGGGAGAGGAGTATATTGTACAGATTGTTACAGATAATGGTGCCAATTTCAAGGCAGCAGGTTTGAAATTAATGGAGAAGAGGACCCATTTATTCTGGACCCCATGTGCAGCACACTGCATAGATCTCATCTTGGAAGAGATTGGAAGGAAAACAAAAGTGGCTTCATTGATCAAGGCATGTAGAGGAATTACAAGATTTATATATGATCATTCATGGGTGTTAAGCTTGATGAAAAGATATACAAATAACCATGCCTTGATGCGTCCAGGATTAACTAGGTTTGCAACCCATTTTCTGGCTATGGAAAGCCTTGTAAAGTTTAGAACGGAGCTCATTCAGATGTTTGCATCAGAAGAATGACTGCGTTCGAAATGGGGCAATGCAACTAGTGGTCCGGAGTTTGAAGTCCCAAACCTGATGAGGGACAATAAATTTTGGAAGAAAGTGAGGAAGATATTAAAGGTTTTTGAGCCTTTAGTTAAAGTGTTGCTGCTTGTAGATGGTGATGACAAGCCGACAATGGGCTTTATATATGAAGCAATGGATCGGGCAAAGCAATCCATTATGGAAAATGTTAGATATCACGAGAAATATATAAAGATCATTGATGCCCGTTGGAACGATCAGTTGCACCATCCATTGCATGCTGCAGGTAATTAATATATATCTTTGTTTGTTGAAACTTTTTTGTTTTCCTAACTAATGTATTTATTATCTTATTTGCTCACAGTACATTCTACATATTTATAATGTAGGTTATTTTTTGAATTCCGAATTCTATTACCGCAATGTCGAACTACACACCGAAGCAATAGATACGGACTTGCGGGTAGGATTACGGGAGGTGTTGAAGAAATTGTTAAGTCTAGATGATCAAATTGATGCCATACAAGAGGTGAGTGGGTGGTTACTTAAGAGAATTTAATTATGTTGTAGGGGTTTACTGACTAATGTCTAATTTTCACATTGTAGATATCTATATACACACAAAGGAGAGGAACCTTTGCTGACCCTCTTGTGATACGATCGATTGGAAGGATGCCACCTGGTAATATGACTATGAACAAAAGACATATCCACATTGTAGATATCTTGTGATACGATCTAATTTTCTTTATTTATCTTTTGCATTTCAGCTGATTGGTGGATGAATTTTGGAGAGAGTGCTCCACATCTAAGGAGTGCGGCTGTTCGCATCCTTAGTCAAACTACAACATCTTCCAACTGTGAAAGAAATTGGAGCATTTTCCCTTTGATCCACACGAAGGTCAGGAATCGGCTTACCATGCAGAAACTCAACAAGCTTGTATATTGTCATTACAATCTGAAGTTGAGAAACATAATTAGGGAGAGAAGAGTAAGGGATAGTCTTGATTATTGTCCCATTGATTTGGATCACATATTTAGAGATGACGATCCCTTACTCCCACGGCTAGCCGAGATAGAGGATCCACTGCTAGATTCAGATCCGGGGTTTCAGGAAACGGTTCAAGAGTTGATAGGTGAGGACATGGGTGAGGCACCTGCAGAAGGTCAGCCACCTCAGGGAGAAGGTACCAGTAGTAGGACTAGGAGGAGTGGGAAAGAACCTGTTTCTGAGAAAGCTAGTTCCACCACAATCTCTTCAAGTAGCCATGGTGGAGGTCCTGGAGGAGACAGTGGGACAGGTGGTACTAGTGAATACTATCAACATGATGAAGACGATGTCATTCCTGTAGAGGAAGTACAGGAGTTACCTCCATCTGGAAGATTTGATCCAAGCCGTGGTTATCAACGGCGCCGAAGAGATTCACCACCTGGGGCTGGAGGTAGTACTGAGCAAGGAAATATGGGTGGAGATTTTGGAGGACAACAAGCGGCATCATGGACCGATTCGTGGAACCCTGGTTACAGTGGACAAGGACCCTCACACTCACAGTATTTTGACTTTTTTCCATATGGTCAAGTACAACAAGGAGAAGAACAGTCTTCAACTTCGGGGTCCTACTCATATGGTGACTATGGTGAAACACAATATGGTAGATATCCACCTGGACCACCTCCACCTCCACCTCCACCTCCTCCAACTTCCTATGATGTGGGTGTGGCTGGCTTCTTTGGATTTGTGGATCCCAATACTCATCAATATCAAATTCAATATGGTGCCAATAGAAATGATAACACTGATGGGGAGGAGGATAACCATAGCCCCTTGAATCTTGGTAGACATTCCTTTTGGTGGTGATCAAGGTATTCCTAATTTCCTATTTCTTTCACTAACTCTCTACTCTCTTTGTCATTTCTAAATTGGTGTTGAATGTTGATTGTTGATCACTTCATAGTTCATTCACTTGATTGAATTTGAACCTTGAATGCTGAAGTATTGATATTTGATTGTTCAATGTTCACTAATGACCTAACTCTTAAGTCTTCTTAATTCTTATGCCTTTATTTCATGTTCTAATTTTTTTTAATGAGCTTTCCATTACTTTTTAAGTTAACATGACTAAGAAACATGAATACATGTGAAAAAACTAATCATTACTATTATTTTCTATTTATACAGCGATACAGGACCTCATATATTGAGGGCACAGCTACGCCCCCTTTTCTTACTTACTTTTGCAAAAGAATCACATTTTCTTTCATTTTACAATTTTCTGGATTTTCTGAAATTTTTTCAGATTTTTTTGGCGATTTTTTAAAATCGCACCGCTACGCCGCTACGTATCCCCACTACGCTACGTATTGCCCACTTCGTAGCGGTTTGGCGGCGGGCCGCTACGGCTATTTTCATCCATGCTCAGTAGGATTCATGGAATAATGTGGCACGTTGAGCAGCATCAATCCAAGAAAAAAGATCAATGGCATGTTACATCTCTCAGCCAAAGGGACTGGTCACGAACTATTCCAGGATGAAGTTAGTAAGTCCTCTAAGAACTTCTTAACCTCTAGAGATGCATTAGTGTAGGCTCCTCATGTTCTGCACCGACTTCTCTAGCCATCATAGCATAAATAACACCCAATTGTCTCTATTTTCATATTCAAAGCAGTGCATGGTAAGTTCATTAACATCTCTAGTAACTTCTTTCTCCTTCTAGACGGACGAGGAAACCTTTTGGACCTCCAAAAGCGCTTTTTCCACTTGAATATAAAGCTATAGGTATTTTCCTGCTAGTATGACAAAACTTATAGAGCAGTTTCAAGGTCTATGGAAGCAACTTTTAAGGTTAGCAAAAGTGAGTCATTTACAAAAAGGAGTTTAAAGATCTTAAACTGCACAAGATTCTTCAAAATTTGGATGCATGTATGAGGGTTGAGTTGTCCAAGGTGAAGAGATCAGTTTCGTGGTCTCCACCTCATCATGGATCCTTAATGTTTAATGTGGATGGGACAGCTAGAGGGAAGCTAGAATCGGCTGGTATTGGCAGTGTCCTTCGCAATGAGAAAGGCGAGTTGTTATTTATGTTTCCCAAGCATGTGTGTTATAGATTCTATTGAGACAGAGGTGCTGGCAATCTTAGAAGCTATGCATATATTTTCATCCAGTGTCCAAGGTAGTTTGATTATTAAGAGTGATTCATCAATTCTATTACTTGGTTGAAGTTTGCAGATAGTCGTCCTTGGAAATTTCTTCTATAATTTTCAAGCGATCAAAGTGCATTCTTCATCTTTAGAAGTATTCTTTCAACATGTGGGAAGGTCAGCTATTGCCTTTGCAGATGTTTTGGTAAGCAAGGGGTGGAGAGGATTAATCCCCTTATGGCTATGGTTGGGTAATGTCTTTTTTGTTGCGTTTTGGTATAATGCTCTTGTACCTGCACTTTTTGTGAGATTGCTGGCTTGTTGTGCTTTCCCTATATTACCTTTTAATCTAATACAATTTGTCAGGTATCGATCAAACCAAAACTAAATAAATAAAAATAGTCCCATTATAAAGCAAGATATGCTACTCCACTAGTAGTAGCTGCAAATCGCAATTTATTAAGAACGTCTTGCAAGAGGTTGTTCATCACACTACCATAATAAACAAGAAGGTTGGTGGTGACAATCCTTGTCCTAGACAATTCTATAAATTATCTGAGCGCAACCAATCTTCATTTTCTTCATTAGTGGTGAGTAAATGTTGAACCACTAAAAGAGGTAAAGTAGCAACATCTCTATCAAAATATGGGCTAGCATTTGCATAACCTTTCTGGGATTCTGCTCCTCTAAAGCTTCACTAACCACAGTATCTTCTGTTTCCTCTTCTCCATCATTTTTCAATGGAAACATTTAGATAGACATATTGTAGCAAAAGCTTTACCTTAATTTTGTGGCTATGATTGTCAAGGATGTGAGGGTTGTTATTGTTGATTGGGCCCAAACACATAGGACTGGTCAGAATAACCAAGTGGACCTCTCATTTTGCCTCTTGATTTACATTGATGACTCTTCAGATTTAAAGCCAATGCGCCTCTCCCTCCACCCTAAAAGCCATCTGGAATGCATCATCAAGATGATCAAGCTTAAAAAGTTCCATTCCCGGCTAATCTCAGCATGGTGATCAGATTTGAATCAAGAAAGAACCCAACTATCATCTTCGTGAACATGGCATTTATCAGATCATCAGATTTCTCCATGTATTATTCGACCAAAGAGGCTCCTCGGAGCAACATTAACTATCAGATCATTGAATGCAAAGTCATGCATGTAGTGCGTTTATGACGTCCAAGATTAGTTGCGGTAGGTCGAAGAGTACAGAATGGAGGCTAGTCAGCCTATCCCTTCAAAGCACTTCCAGGCTGAGCGGTCGAAAAATGGGGCTTCACAACCTGATATTGGCAAGCACCAAAGCCCAAAGACTAACAAGAGTCCCAGTAAAGGCATTGTAAGACCTCGTGTGTTTCAAGGTTGTGTAGTAGGGATTCCTCCAGGAATTGCATCCCTCATATGCTACAGGTTAGAGACAAGGCATCCCGAATGGGGTTTTTTGAAGCCACCCTCCTAAAACTACCCTCCGGAGTGAGTTTGTAGGTAAACTTTGCCACATTAAAGACAAGGACTACAACCTTGCCAGGGGACAAAGGAGAAAATGAAGAGGAAGTGAAAGAGGATGTCATCAAAAGTCTCGGAGTTGTTCCTCGGATTCCACTAGGAATGACAAAAGTATATAGAGGGTAGAACGAGAAGCAAGAGATCCACATATGCACACACATACAAAAAGTAACGATGAGCAGGTACAAGGCAAACTCTTGGGGACAAAGCACAGATGCAATGGATATGTGTATTCTATTAATGTTTGTATGTACAATGGCACTAAGCTCTCGATCAATAACTTTCAAGTAAGATGACTTTTGATATCCTTTTAAAACCGAAATACATGTCAGCAAAGAGAAGAGTGCTTCTTCTCCTACTTCCTCCTAGATTTGAATGCTCAGGTGCACGAGAGATGTGGCTAGAGCTTCGAGGTGGGAGAGCATTTACTGAGACCCCCTAAAAGAAGAGTCTAGAAGGAAAAGGGTGTCAACTGACAAGAAATCAAATTGAGTTGGAATCCTTAATCTCAAGGCATCGTTTCCCTTCTATAGCAGCCCCTCTCCTAGTATGATGCTGGAAAGAGTGGTCTGCATGCTGTCATGGATAGATTGCTGCGAGCATGAGGGTGGTGACACAGATGCAAACAGTTAGGGGTCATCAAATGATTTTGTGGGCCTCTGTCTACATTGGAAATAGGGAGAAGGGAAGGTGGGACTTTAGATAGCTAGCCGATGGGGTGGGAGACACGGGATGTGCAATAATAAGAAGATACGATGCCATGCAACAATTAGACCCAGATGCTGCATGGACATGGGAGGGAGCTGCCAAGATAAAGACAGCAACATGGATTTTACACATACAAATTTGAAGTTTATGGGCATCATGCACATACTAATCAAACGAAGTAATATAAGTTGTTACATCAAGGGGTGAAGGAAATGACTATTTACAAATTTTACATTATTGATCACCTGCACAAGATGCAAATTAGCGGAAGCAAGAACACGTGTACTTGGAAAAAGAAAATAACTTTTTTTTTTTTTAAGTGAACGAGATGGGGCTAATCTTGAAAACCTGTTCGCCTCCCTTTTGGTTAGTTTGCCCTAAAATTTTTTCAGAAGGAGAAGGAAACAGGTTTCCAACATCTAAAATCTGACAGTGCCATTTCATATGCTAGAAACTGTGAGAAAATACCAAACCTGCCCTGGAAGACGGAAAAACAATAGGTCCTGTTGACCAGGCATGGAGAATATAAAAAATAATAAATTAAAAAACACATGAACTTGGCACAGCATAACCACCACAAGACTACAGGACCCATCTCCTTATGATTCAATGAAAAAACAACAAACCCCAGATCAATTTGCTCAGACACACGCATATCTAATTTACAGCAAAAGGTAACCAGAGGAGAGCCCGACAAGGAAATTCCATTTCAGATTCCTCAACAATCATGGTTTAAAACTTGACCAGAAACCAAGCTGTATTACCCAACTTGTAAAGATTCCGGCCAAGACCAATATGCATTTTCTACATGAAGAGCCCTAAAACGAGAATGTGTTGGAACTACTCCATTGTCCATTCAAACAACCTCCATATTCTATCTTGCTATTGTGTTTCAATCTAAAACACCCCCAAATCTATCAGAAATGAAGAATCCTAATTCTCTGTTCCTTGAGAATTTCCAAAATTTCTCCTGTTAAACGTTCCTATCAATTCAGGACAACCAATACAACATAAAGATTTCAACTTTCGCCAATACGATCTCCAAAACCGAATTTTAATTAAAACCCATCTCCACAATAGATGTATGAATTGAAAGGAATATGAAATTGAAGTTGAAGAAATCGCATGACCTTGGAATAGGAACCGACGCCATAGATCTTGCCCAATTCGAAGTCCTGGATGCCAAACTGCTCCTGGGGTGCCCTGAAGGTGATGCTTCTAGATCTCGGCACCCCATTTGGGCTGCAATTGCTATTGTTTTCGCTGTTGCTGCTGCTATTTTGCAGATGCAGTTTCGCTTCGAAATCCTTCTCCATTTCTTTCTCAACCCACCAATCAACAACAGCAGCATCTCGTTCCTAGTCTCTTCATCATCAATCAAAAGACGAAAAAAAAAAAAAAAACCAAAAGAAAGGATTAAGAAATCAAACACTCTTCTCTTTTTCTTCACGGCCTCCAACGACGGCAGTCAACGAAGGCACAGGAATCATCAGATTCCTTCTTTAGCCGTCTGATAAAGCAGGAAAAGCGACCACCCCATCTGCCATTTCTCTATTCTCCCCCACCCCTTTTACCCTTTTTCCTCCTTACCCCTTCCTTTTCCCAGACCAGAACCAGAAGCAGAAATATGTATATACAGAAAGCTAGGCCTAGAAAGGATGATTTCAGATATAGGAATAGGGGAAATGGCGATTTGGGAGATTTCCTTTGATTTTGTTTCGGTGTCTATGCATTGGATGGATTGTCATTTGCAGATTGGAGAGAGACGACAAACGAGCAGAAGCACATGGCTTGCAATGATGGTGGCCATTTCCCAACCCCAGAAACTAAAACGCTACTTCTCAAGGAATTGGATGCGTATCTATCTGTGATTGGGAACGGCATTACTTTCTGTTTTAAAATCTGGAATCCTGATTCCTGGCCCTGTTTTCGTAGAGTCTTTTACAGAAAGACACGTGGCATGTTGTGGGACTGTTGTGCCTCTTAGATTGGGTGTGGATCTCATGATTGGTGGGGTGGGCCATCATTTATAGTTGATGCATTTGAGCAATTTTTGACTGTCGGAGTGATAAATGTTGATTGGATTGAATGGTTTGATTGGATAGAGTGATGAATGTTGATTGGATTGAATGGTTTCAATTGAATGAATGAAAAGTAGTCCCATGATTAGTAAATAAGGGGTGTTGTGGTGAATGTTGATTCTTATGGATGGGCTGGATAAATGATGGGTGGTCCCATTAGAAGTAAATGAGGGGCAGCAAGAGGAGTTGGCTGGTGGCATCTAATAAGAGATCTAAAGATTCAATCAAGGATAAGAGAGGCATTTAGATTAATTAACTGTTAAAGTTTTGATTAAGTGGAGCTTGTTATTAGTTAGGCTTCTTATTAAAGTAATGAAATGAGAGGTCAGTAGATAAAGAAAGGTGTTTTGGACTTTAGAGGCGCCTTTGTGTAAATATCCTTGCATGCTTCTATTTTTTATATATGATGGAAGAATGATTTTAGAGAAATGATTTTTCGTAGAATTGCAGAGAGTTAGTTGATTTTATGTCACATAAATAAATGATCTTTTCTGCCATAGCTTTTTTTTATTGAAAATTTGATACTACTCCTATTTCTTTGCATTAGAATATTTAGGAAATGAAAAGTACGAATTTAGGGTCAAATGAGTTTCACCAAAATTACTAAAGACATGAAGTGTGAAGAATAGGAGGTGATGAGTAATGAAGGATATAGACTTTCCTAGGATTTGATTTACTGAGGTAATGATTGAGTTGTCATTTCTCATCTTCCTTTAATTCACTTTTCATTAAATGGGAGATTATTTGATAGTCATTTTTGTATGTGAACCTTAGATCTTCATTTTTAACCACTTATGACATGAATTCCGATGTATTACCAACAAACAAGCCATAAAAGCTTATTTGATGGCCTTATTGATGTAGGGATTTTTATGGGCTGATGAGCCTAGTTCATAAGCTTATAGGCTCAATTATATATATATATTATATTATATTTTTTTTTATACCCTAGCTATAAGGGGCTGCGACCCCTCTCAGGTAAGGGTAGTAGACCTCGGAAGAGGTGATAGAGCTCTTGGGTAACGGAAGTAGATCTCGGGTGAAGTGATAATGCCCTCTGGTGAGGGAATGTGGCATGCCCAAGATTCGAACCCTAAGCAGCCAACCACCTCTTACTAGTGAGATAAGAGGCCATTCTCGGATCAATTAGTTATTAGACCCAACATCAAGTGTGGATCCAATCCACTGCCCTGAAACTCAGGCTCTAAGTCGTAGTCCTTTCGTAGATGCATACAACATTTGTAAAATTCATTCCAGTTAGAACTTACACCACATATGGCAATCCCTAACTTATTTAATAATTGAGTAAAGACTGACTCACAGGTCTACAACATAGCCCAAATCCAAATCCAACCCCTATCCAAACTGAGCTAAGGCTGGTCGGGCCAATGAGCACCTCTAGTCAAAAGCTTTCCGGTAAACTGGTGGGCCATGCAATACTATTGAACGTAAGATGCAACCTTTTTGAAAAAATCACACGTAAAGGGAAGAAAATAAGAAAAAAGACTAGCTTGACCACTCGTGCCTAAAGTACGGACATTTGTCATAGTAGCTTAACATGGGGTTAAAATCTTAAAGATATAATGTAAGACCCCGACCCAAGTGACCTCGATTAGCACTAATTAAGTTGTATTATTAGTTCTAAATGAGATGAGTGGATTTTGGTTAAGTTTGAGAATTAGAATAACTTTTATATAACTTTGGGGAATTTTGAGAGCCTTTTTATCTAGGGGGCACCCTTTGGGGGTTCTTTTAGTGTTTTTACGTGTGCATGGGGGATTATTCGTGATTCCAAAATTCATATTTTAGCCTTGTTTGACTTATCTCGTGATCGGACCCCAAGTATAGGGTGCAATTGTAGTAATAATCTGGTTAGTCCAAGTCGATCCACAGGGAGCAATGCTTTTTAAGAAACTTTCCAACTTTAACCTATTTTAATTTAGAAACTAAATCTAACCTAATAAAGAAACTAATCAAATTACAAGAAAATTCCTAAAAACTGAAAATTAACAATTACAACTTTTCAAATAAAAAAAACCCTAAACTAAGTAAAGAAACCTAGTTTATTCAACCATATTCTAACTATAACCTGCAAAAGAAACAAACTCATTAAAACAACCAATTTAATATAAAATAAATCAAAACAAAACTTCCTAAATTAGATCCTAGTTACCAAAATCACTTTTTATGCAAATATGAATGATCTATAATGCCCTAAATGCTAACAATGCAATTTTATGCAAGTTATTAAAAATATGATGCATGCTGTAAAAATTATTAGTATGTGTGAGAACCCGACCCCTAATCTCTTGGATTAGTGTTGTTTTATTTGTGGATTAGTTTCTTTTAGTGGGATTAGTATTTGTTGGGTTGAGTTTGTGAGCTAGAATGGGTTTTCTTCTAGTTTTGGGCTTTTGAGTGCTTTGGTAGCTTGTGGGGCCCTTTGGGGGTTCCCTTTTTGGCTTTACATTTACTTGTGAGATTTTCCCGATTTGTTTCGTATTGTGTTTTTGGCCCGTTGCATTCATCTTGAGGAATCCTACAACTTTCATGTTGATCCCGTATCCATTTGAGAACCGGAAACCCGATTTCTTGGCCTTGAGGGCAAAACAGTCATTGCACACCAAATCTGTACCCAAAACTTGATATTCCCGAAACCCATGAAACATATACTTTTTGGAAACTAGAAATTTCGACGATCATTTCTTCCTTCTTCGTCGAATTCATCCGAGGTCCCGAAAGAGATGATTTCAGCCACCCAAGTTCTTTAAGTTGTGGGACCCAAACCTCACTTGCTTATAAGAGGAACCCATCTCCTTCATTCATTCCATTCTCCATTGTTCCAGCACAACTATTGAGCCTAGGGCTTTTCTTGCAACTTCTTCTTCTTCTTCTTGCTTCTTCATCTCCAAGCCACACCAAGAGTTCATCAATCAAGAAATGGAGACCGTCTTCTTCTTCCTCTTCACCATGGCTCCCTATTGATACCATTTTTGGAGAAATCTCCCAACCTAGAGACCTCCCTTGAGCTTGTTCTTCTCATTTGAAGGTCATCCAAGTAAGTGTTCTTCTTCATCTTCTAGATTTGTAATCTTCTAGCCTTAGAGAAGCTCCACCTTGATTATTGAAAGGTTTCCTTGTCATTGCATTGTTTAACCCATTTTAGGGTTTGTTTTGGGGGTTTTTGTAGAGATTGTGGATCTTGAGCTTGAGAGGTGATTAGGAGCTTGATTTGCTTGATTAGAGTCAAAGGCAAGTGGATGAACGGATGGTTTGAATGTTATTAAGTTTTATGAAAAAATCCTAAGTTTTATTACTTGTTCTTGATCATTGGATGCATGTTTGCACATATGCTTCTTGTCACATTTCTATTGATTTCGAAATGCATATGAATGGGTTTTTTTTCTCTCTTGTTGAATCTCTTGGAACTCTTGGGAATGTATGCATTTTATTTGGTCAAGTTTGTTCATATGGTTTTATAAGGAATGAGGTTGGATTGGCTATTCATGGTTATGTTATAAGTTACATTGACTTGAATTGATACTCATTTAAAGAGGTGTTTGAATTTAACTGTTCATTGGAGTTCTAATGAGGATTTGAAGTGATTATGGAAGAGAAATGCTAGTGGTTTAAGTGTTGGAAAGGAAAGGAAAAAGGAAGGAAAAATCAGTGTCCCGGACCTGCTGCACGCCCAGGTCTGATCGATCGGACCTACAGGCCGATCGATCGGCCTGTCTTTTAACTGTAGGGCTTTTTGGGCCGATCGATCGGCCGATCAATCGGACCCTGTGCATTTCTGGTACAGAAATTTTACCGATCGATCGGAGGACTCAGTTTGAGTCCGGTGAAATTTGATATTGTTTTTTTTTTTGGAAACCTTTGGGCTTTCTATGAGTCCTAGGGGTATATACCTTAGTGTTAAGACCAATTATACCCTAATCTAAGGTCTCTAAGACTAGGGAACAAAAAGGAAAGAATGGTGATGATCTAGACACTAATTCTTGGTTTTAGGTGGGACCCTGGCTACCCTCTTTGGACTGTTTGGACCATGTGTGAGAATGTCTTGAGCCGACACGCCTCACGGTTGGTTTGGTGGCATCGAAGTTCAATCCATTTCAATCTTGAACGGGATGGAACGACGCGATATCTTCTTTATATCTAAACATAAGTCTTTCCCTTGGTTATCGCGGATTCTATTCCTTTCGGTGACTGAATCGGTTGCTCGATGATTCCGGATTAATGTCATGCCTAGGATGGACCGTTTATAACCTTGATTCTTGCTATTGTAACATCTAGTACTACCCATAAGCTCATTTTAAGTTTGAAAAATCGAAAAGTGCATAAGGAGCCCGGAATGTCTTCAAACTTAAGGAGTACCAAGTAATTATTATAATCGACATACGGGACCCCTATTCACTTAAATAGATCTTGAAATCAATATTCTTCCCGAAATGGTATAGTGCATTATATTTCCTCATTTCCCGAGATTTGCATCACATGACTTGTTTCCCGAAAGCATTGAAGTTACACTAGTAACAGTTATTTGTCCCGAAATGTATTGCCCGATATGAAGTGACAGTGTGCCCTTGAGCACCCCCGTTTTACCCGTTTATTTACTGTACTTGATTTACTTGCATATGTCTCGATTGGTTTTGACCTTTGAGTCGGCATCACTAAGCTTGGATACCTTGTCGGTTTGATCCACCGACTTGAAAATCCCTCTCCCGTCCCGCCAGCTGCAGTTTGGATCCCGATACCCGGTTATTACCGTGGTCCCGTCCCGATACCCGGTTCGCTACCGTGGTCCCGTTCCCGTATATTTATATTGTATATATGATTTGCGTTGAGTCTCCTCACCTTGTGTGACTGAGACCAAAGTCCCGTGATACTCTTGTCACTTCGGTGATAGAGGACTTAGCTTCTTGTGATTGCCATCTTGCCAGTTCCCGATTCCTTGGATACCCGACATGTTTTATATTGCTTACTTGCTTTCCGATAAATGATTCGTTTCCTCTATGAAAGTTGTTATCTAAACAAGTGTTCATATTCTCCAATGTAAATTCAGTTATTATTATATTGTTTTCTGTCCCTTGTACACGTACATGTTTTGAATGAATGCCGGTTGGGTGAATACCCATGCTTTTATATATGTTTCAAACGATCAATGATTTTGCTAGATTTATATGATTACACATGTTTTAAAGGAATTCCCGAGTTGTTAAATATTCGTGCTTTGTTTTGAACGACATTTGGTTTGTCAGATATCTACGCTTATACCTGTTTTAAATGAATACCCGGATTGTTAAATATCCATGCTTTGAAATATGTTTTAAATGACACGCGTTTTGCCAGCTTCCTATGTTTATACCTGTTTGTATATGATACCCGATTTGTGGAATACCCATGCTTTGCAATAGGTTTTAAATGACAATGTTTTGTCAGATTCCTATGTTTATACCTGTTTTAAATGATTACCCGGTTCGTTAAATATCCATGCTTTGAAATATGTTTCAAATGACACTTGTTTGCCAGATCCCTACGTTATACCTGTTTTAAACGATATCCGGTTTGTTAAATATCCGCATTTCTACATAGGTTTCAAATGGACATTGGTTTTGCTAGACTGTTATGAATACCTGGTTTGTTGTATACTTATGTTTTTACTTAAGTTTCAAACGAACGTTGTTTTGCCATACCACTATATATTATACATGTTTTAGACGAACACCCGATTGACAAATATCTATGCTTTCTACGGATGATGTAAATGAATATATGTTTTATTAGATATTCATGTTTTACCCATGCTTGAAATGAATACAGGTCTTCCCCGAGATTCCCGACTTTGCACCCGTTTAATTATATGCAGCATTTGATCGAGTATCATGATTTATCTTATGTTTTATTCTTCAGTATATTTGTTATCTTTTCATCCACCTGCCAGACCGTCATGTCTGACCCACTACTTTGGTACTCAGGTTCAGATTTCTTCGCCCCGGGTTGAGTGTTTTGTTGGCTGTGGAGTCATGCCTTGCAGGTTGGTTTGTCGGCTATGTCATGTAGTCATTGAGCTTGACATCGGAGCTACGTCAAATTTAGGGTAGTGATTATAGCTTATTGTTGTATGGCTTTTATTAGCCTTTTTCTTGGGATTCTTAATTAATGCACATTGATAATTGTAACTTGAACATATTTGGGAATGTAATATCCTGTTACTGTCAGCTCTGTATCTTATTGTGATGGTTACTCCAGTCTGATATGATTCTTGATATAATAGCTATGTGCTAAAGGTTGAGTGCGACGCGGAATCCGATGGCCACGGACTTCGGGTCGCAACGCCACAAATGCTTCCGCAAAATATTCAGAATGTGTTGTCTTCACACACGCGGATCTTGGGAGAAAAATATATTTATGCTTAAATCCCATTCCCGCCCCCGAGGTTCCGGTTCGGGGGCGTGATAGCAGACAACTAGGATAAAATCCCATTTTCTGATAAGTGTGCCATAAAATCTCCAGACAGATATTCTCCTCCTCGATCTGATCGAAGAGTCTTGATACTTTTACCTAATTGCTTTTCCGCTTCCGCTCGAAACTCTTTGAACTTTTCAAAAGCCTCGGACTTGCGGTGTGTTAGACCCCGACCCAGACCAATCCGATTAGTGTGTAATTAGTATGTGTTTAGTCCTAAGTGGGTTTAGTTATTGTTGGGTTAGAAGTGATTAGTTTTAGTCTTGGATATAGCTTTGGTAATTTTGAGAACGTTTAATATTAGTTAGACACACTCAGGATGGCCTGAGTGCACGTGTGAGCTTGGGAAGATCGTATCGATTTCCGTGTGATTGTGATTTTGATTGCATTTGATTGATATTTCGACGTGTTACAACTTTCGTATTAAGCCCATTCATGTTTGAAGCCCAAGAACCCAAGTTCTGGCCCAAAGAGGGTAAAATTGTCTTTCTTGCACAAATCTAGACACAATTTTCGAGACTTCAAAACTATGTCAAAAATATACTTTTTGGAAACTAGATATTTCGACGATCGTTTTATCCTTCTTCGTTGAAGTCATCCGAGACCCACAAGATCATGTTTTAGCCATTTCAAGTTCAAGCCCAATGGGCCCATGAGTCATCACTTAAGTCTCCTTTCTTCCTCTCTTTCATTCACTTTCCCCAATCTCTGCAACTTCTGAACCTAGGGCAAGAAAACCCTTTTTCTCTCCCTCCTCATTTCCCCTTGCATGATCTAGTTAGAGAGCTCCAAATAAAGTTTCAAGTTCATCATCTTCTCCATCTCATTGCAAGCTCTCTATTGGTACAAGTTTCTTGGAGTTTCTTTTGGGACAAGATCTACATTTCCTCTCTTCTCTCTTGTGTGACCATTCCTAGGTAAGAGCTTCAACCCACATCTTTCATGGAGTCTTTTTAGTCCTTTAAGATCATGATTTTCCTAGTTTCAATCCTTTTTCTAAATGGGTTTCTTGTTTTCAAGATTTAGTGAGTTGTGTGGTTTTCTCTTGGATTTTCTTGTAGTGTTGATTAGCTTGAGGAAGTACTTGAGGAGGAGTGTTTAGCTTTGGTCAAGGCAAGTGATCTTTATAGGCTTCATGTGCATTGTATTTTGATTCTATTTCGTTTTAGGAATTGTGCATGTGATTTGTCTACAAGTTTATGATTTTATCTTACTTGATTTGGATGTGTGGATGATGATAAATAAACCCTTGGTGAGCATGAAGGCTCAAGGGATGATATGTGGTTGATTGATGAGAAGAAGGAGAAGAAGGTAGTGAAAGATGTGCAAGAAAATGGAGATTTCCGCACTCAGCGAGCTCAGGCAGCAGCCTGTTCGCTCGAGCGACCCCTGGGTCCGCTCGAGCGAACATGCCACTGTCTCCTACGGAGCGAGGCAGTGAGTCGTTCGTTCGAACGCATTTTATTATTCGCTCGAGCCAACATTCGCTCGAGCGAACTGTCTACGCTTTGTAAGGTCCGCTCGAGCGAAGTGTCTCGCTCGAGCGAAGTGTCATCAACGTGGCAGGTCCGCTCGAGCGAACCTGCCAGTTGCAGGAAGATGAGTTTCTTTCCATTTTGTGTATTTTTCTTGAGGTCCGAAAACTAGACTATGTTAAGGGTTTTGACTTGACATTGTGTAAATGAAACCTCGAAATGCCACCCAACCACTAAGGACACCAATTCTTGTATATTCTGACATTTGGAGTTTCAATTACACAAAGGTCAATTTGTAGCCTTAGCACATGCTTGTCAGATTTCGTATTTGAATTTCCGTCTTGGTACTATAAGTACAAACGTGCACTTGTTTTGTATTTCAAGTATAAGTTTGTTTTGAAGTTTTGTTTCAAGAAAAAGGGGATCACTTCCTAAGCGTGTTATGCATAATTATTATGCCTCTTGCTAGTCGTGCTCGTCGTGTTTTGATAAGTGATTTCCCCCTTTTTGTCTCGACATGTTTAGATCGTGTTTTATGCATTCATGAACTAAGTGAACACCACTGAGCTTAGACTGCCCTTTCGGTTTGATCCACTGTCTGGGGGTCTTTAAACATGTGGACTGTCTGCAGACTAGTCGTGTATTTATTACACATCGTGCGTGTCCGGTTCCGCGGCCGGAATTCCCGTCTTTGTGGGAAATCGTGTCGTGCTTATATTATGTATATTGTGCTTGTCGTGCGTGCTTGCTCTTTTCATTATATAAATGATAGAGAAAGGATGGGCTCTTTGTGGATTGTAACTTTTCATGATATATTATGTACTCATGCTAGATTGTTTTGTATCTCAGCTTTGTTCGTACTCTTGAAAAATGTATCTCAACTTTGATAGTACTTCATACCAAAGATTTGCTCACATGTTTTCTCTAAATTGATTACCTACCAAACCGTCGTGTTTGACCCTTGTTTATTGGTGCCCAGGTGCAGGAGACGTTGCCTTTGAGGAGGAGCGTCAGGAGGAGGCTTGTGAGCCAACTCCCGTGAGAGAGTGGCAGCCCGACGATGTCATTTAGATGTCGGTCTGGTTCTCGAGTTTCGTCACCCTTAGTCTTGGGGTTTCTTTTGACTATTTTGAGATTGTATTGACCTTTATTGGTCTCTTATGGGTTGTACTAAACTTAACTTGTTTTTGTATTAGTTTTATAACTTGAATATTAATGGGAATGCTTGTTAGCTTCTTTCTATGATACCATGCCTTGTGATCATTTATTATGGCACCCAAATGTTTTGTTGGGCTCATCTTGATGTGTTTTGCTACACGCTTCCGCATACTTGTACGTGTGAGCCAGATTCCGCGTGTCTTTGGGAATCCTCACCGCGGGAACCTGTGGGAAAGCAATTAACAACACCGAATGAAATGCAACACTCGTCGCGGGCCCGGGATCCGTTCCGGGGTCGCGACACGGTGCATAAGGCATATGTATCTATATCTTGAGTAATCATCTGTGAAAGTGATGAAGTACTCATATCCTCCTCTGGCTCTTACATTAATGGGCCCACACACATCAGTATGTACTAATTCCAATAAATCTTTGGCCCTATTGCCCTTGGATGAAAAGGGTCTTTTGGTCATTTTGCTTTCCAGACAGGACTCACACCGCCAGCTGCAGTTTGGATCCCCCTACCCGGTCATTACCGTGGTCTTGTCCCGATGCCGCAGATTGCTACTGTGGTCCCCGATGCCCGGTTCGCTACCGTGGTCATGTATAGTATATGTATATGTATTTATAAGATCCATTGTTTCTCCTCACCTTGAGTGACTGAGATCAGTGCCTAGTTATTGCTCTATCACTTTAGTGATAGAGGACTTAGCTTCGTGTGGTTGCCATCTTGATTGTTTCCCGTTCCCTTGGTTACCTTTACATGTTTGATGATGCATACTCGTATTTGAATAAATGTTTTATCTTGTTTAGAGAAATTGTCATTTAAACAGGTTCAAATGTTTTTGGAGGTAATGCATGTATTTTCCATATTGTCAATGTGGTTTATCCAATTTGCCAAACTGTCGTGTTTGACCTACTCTTTGGTACTCAGGTCCCGTTGTTGGTTATCCCGAGGAGGAGCACGAGGAGGCGGTCGTAGAACCGCAACAGTTAGTTGAGTGGCGTGCTGATGACGTCATGTAGACGTTTGGTGGCTATGAGAGACTTTATATTTTGGGAAACTATTTAACCATTCTTTGGATTGGTATTTTGGTTATATTGGCCTTGTGGGCCTCTATTTTTGGGGAAATGTAATTAAGTGATATTTGTATAAACTTTAACTTACTTTGGGGTAACATGATAATGATCATTGCTCATTCTAATACTTGTTTATACATGTGACTTATCTTGTGATTAGAAGTGAATTATCATTTGATTTGTTACACGCTTCCGCACTTAATAGAAATGTTCACTTAAGGTTGTGATATCCTCACCGCGGACACCTGTGGGAAATTAAATAAATGTATAGCATAAATCCGACGTGCTGTCATTATATCATCATTATTAGTCCCGATCCCGGATTCCCGGTCCGGGGTCGCGACAGCTAACGTGGTCCCGTCCCGTATATTTATATTGTATATATGCTTTGCGTTGAATCTCCTCACATTGTGTGACTGAGACTAACGTCCCATTATACTTTTGTCACTTTGGTGATAGAGGACTTAGCTTTATGTGATTGCCATTTTGTTAGTTCCCGATCCCTTGGATATCTTACTTGTTTTATCTTATTTATTTGTTTCCTAGTAAATGATTTATCTCCTTCATGAGAGTTCTTGCTTAAACAGATTTCCATGCTTTTCAAGATATTTCATTTATTATATGTTGTTGTACCCTTCCACTCTCTTGCCAGACCGTCGTGTCTGACCCATTTGCTTTGGTACTCAGGTCCCGTTGCCGGTTACCTTGAGGAGGAGCCGGAGGAGACGGTAGGTGAACCACAACCCTTAGTTGAGTGGCGCGCTGACGATGTCATGTAGATGTCGGGTTGCTACGAGAGGCGTAACATCTTGGGGAAAACTATTTAACCATTCTTATGGGTTACTGTTTTGTTATATTGGCCTTTGTTGGCCTCTAATTTTGGGGAATGTAACTAAATGATCTTTTGTTTAAACTTTAACTACTTTTGGGAAACATGCTAATGATCATTGCTCATTTTAATATAGTATTTCATACTTATGTTATTGCCTTCATGAATAGGGATAGTCTGACTATTTGATTTGTTACATGCTTCCGCACTTAAAAAGAAATATTCATTTGTGGTTGTGATATCCTCACCGCGGACACCTGTGGAAAATTAAATAAATGTATGTTATCATTAAACCGATGTGGTATCTGTTAGACCCCGACCCAGACCTTTATGATTAGTGTGCGATTAGTATGTGTTTAGTCCTAAGTGAGTTTAGTTGTTGTTGGGTTAGAAGTAATTAGTTTAGTCTTGGACATAGCTTTGGGAATTTTGAGAACGTTCAGTATTAATAAGACATACTCAGGAAGGCCTGAGTGCACGTGTGAGCTTGGGAAGATCGTATTGATTTCCGTGTGAGTGTGATTTTGATTTCATTTGAATGATGTTTCGACGTGTTGCAACTTTCGTTTTAAGCGTATTCATATTGAAGCCCAAAAGCCCATGTTTTGGCCCAAAGAGGGTAAAATTGTCTTTTATGCACAAATCTGGACACAATTTTCGAGACCTCAAAACCATGTCAAAAATATACTTTTTGGAAACTAGATTTTTCGACGATCGTTTTATTCTTCTTCGTCGAAGTCATCCGAGGCTCCCAAGATCGTGTTTTGATCACTTCAAGTTTAGCTAGTTAGGGCCCATTTCCTCACTAAAGCCCCATCTCCCTCTCTTTTCATTCACTTTACCAATTCCTGCAATTCCTGAACCTAGGGCTAAAACCCCTCTTTCTTTCCATCTTCCTCACCTTGCATGACATAGCGGGAGATCACCAAAGGAAATTCTAAGAATACCATCTTCTTCATCTCCTTGCAAGCTTCCCATTGATACAAGTTTCTTGGAGCTTCTTGTGGAACAAGCTCCACATTTTCGTCCTTCTCTCTTGTTTGACCTTCTCTAGGTAAGAGCTTCCACTCATATCTTTCATGGAGTTATTTTGGTTCCTTAAGATCATGTTTTTCATGTTTGCAAACCCTTTTGTTAAAATGGGTTCCTTGGTTCCATTTTTGAGTAAGTTGTGTGGTTTTTCTCTTGGGTTTTCTTGTAGTGTTGGCTTAGCTCTTGAGTGAAGTACTTGGAGAGGATTATTAGCATTTGGGCAAGGCAAGTAATCTCTATAGGACCATTGTGCATGTGTATTTTAAGCTACATTGTTGTTTTGGAAATTTTGCATATGAATGTGTTTACAAATTTCATGATCTTGTTTTCTTCGGATTGAATGAGCAAGATTGAGAAAAATATGTGTGTTTTAACCTTGGAGAGCATGTAGGCTCAAGGGAATGCAGGTGGAATGAGAATAAGAAGAAGGATAGAAGAAAGATGTGAAAAACCTGCACTGAACCGCGTGTCCTGTGCATTGGCGGTCAGCTTGCGGCTAGCAGCCAGTCTCCACTTCGGCTAACCGCAGGCTAACTGAACTCGGCGGTTGCTTTTCCAGTAGCTGGCTTTTGCATCAGGGTTCGGCGGTCAGCCCTGCGGTCAGCTCGCGGTTAACCGCCAGCTTCCCTTGCGGCTAACCATGAGCCAACCGCGGGCATTTCGGTTCCTTTTCCTGAGAGCTGTTTCAGACCTGGGTTTCCAGCGGTCACCCTGGCGGTCACCTTGCGGCTAGCCGCCAGTTCCCATTTCGGCTAGCCGACAGCTGACCGCGAGCTGACCGAAATTGACCCATTTGCTTGTTTTGAAGAGTTTTTGCAAGAATGAAAACATGAACATGTTTAGGGGCCTTTAGTCTGATATTATGCACTCGAAACTCGAGATGTCCTTGAACTTCAGGGGCACCAATTATGTTTTAATTCCAACATCTGGGCTTCGGCTGCATAACGATCAACCAAGGGTCCTTGCATGAACTTGATAGGCTTTGTATTCGTGCTTTGGTTTCGATATAATGAAGATCCTCGTGTACTCGTTTTGAAGTTAAATACAAGCTAGTTTTGAAGATGTGTTTCAAGAAAAAGGGGATCACTTCCTAACCGTGTTATGCATATTAATTATGCCCTTGCTAGTCGTGTTCATCGTGTTTTGATAAGTGATTTCCCCCTTTTTATCTCGACGTGTTTAGACCGTGTTTCGCGTGTTTTGTGCATTCATGAATTAAGTAAACACCACTGAGCTTAGACTACCCTTTCAGTTTGATCCACTGTCTGGGGATCTTTAAACATGTGGACTGTCTGCAGACTGGTCGTGTATTTATTACACATCGTGCGTGTCCGGTTCCACGGCTGGAATTTCCGTCTTTGTGGGAAATCGTGTCGTGCTTATATTATGTATATCGTGCTTGTCGTGCGTGCTTGCTCTTTTCATTATATAAATGATAGAGAAAGGATGGGCTCTTCATGGATTGTAACTATTCATGATATATTATGTATTCATGCTAGTTTGTTTCTGTATCTCAGCTTTGTTCGCATTCTTGAAAATGTACCACAGTTTTGATAGTATTTCATATCAAGGATTTGCTTATATGTTTTCTCTAAAAGTTATTGTTCATGTTCATGCCTAAATTGATTACCTGCCAAACCGTCGTGTTTGACCCTTGTTTGTTGGTGCCCAGGTGCAGGAGACGTTACCTTTGAGGAGGAGCGTTAGGAGGAGGGTTGTGAGCCAACCCCTGTGAAAGAGTGGCAGCCCGACGATGTCATCTAGACGTCGGGCGGGTTCTCGAGTTTCGTCACCTTTTGTCTTGGGGTTTCTTTTGCTATATTTTGATAATTGTATTGGCCTCTGTTGGCCTCTTATGGAATTGTAACTTAACTTACTTTTGATTAGTCTTATAACTTGAATATTAATGGGAATGCCATGTTAGTTTCTTTCTTTGATACTATGCCTTGTGATCATTTGTTATGGCACCTAAATGTTTTGTTGGTGCTTATCTTGATGTGTTTTGCTACACGCTTCCGCATACTTGTACGTGTGAGCCAGATTCCGCTTGTCTTTGGGAATCCTCACCGCGGGAACTTGTGGGAAAGTATCATCTACTACGTCGCGGGCCCGGGATCCGTTCCGGGGTCGCGACAGTATCATTCATCATTCATCGCTTAGTCCAGATCCAGGACTGGACCGGTAGGGGGCCCGGTCCGGGGTCGCGACAGACTGGTATCAGAGCGAGACGTGTTTCAAGCAATTAAAAGAAACTAGAAATCCTAAGGACGTGGCGGGGATCCGTTTGATCTTTCGTTAGCTAGTATCGTATGAGCAAGGTGTGACCCTTTATTTGATTATTATGTGCTAACAATTTGTTTTGCAACATCATGCCACCTCGTAATAGACCAGTAAATGACAACCCTTCTGCAAGCAATAGTGATGACACAGGGCCACTTGAAGAGGAAAGGGTTGATAAAAACGCACTAAATCAGTTCCAACAAATGATGTAGGCAATGCTTGACCAACAGCGTCAGGCTAATGAGAATCAGGCTAGACTGCAAGAGCAAATGCTCAAGAGAGAGGAAGATCATGCAAGAGAATTGGCAGATATGCAGAGACAATTGTTGGAAGTATTACAGAGAAGGCCCGAGCCAGTTCCACCTCAACCCACCATTGTCATCAATCAGAGGCAACATGACCCGAACGCTTTGTTTGAGCGGTTTCGGAAGAGAGCTCCGAAAGAGTTCCTTGGGATAGAAGACCCATTAGCTACAAATGATTGGCTAGAGCAAAAGGAGAACATATTTGAAATCTTCTAGTACACCGGAGGAGAAAGGGTAAAACTAACATCATCTCTCTTCAGTGGTACAACAGACAGGTGGTGGAAGACAGTTAGGGAGGAATACAGGACTATGCCTGATGCAAAGGTTTGGGTGAACTTCAAGAGGCAGTTTCATGATAAGTATGTAGCCGCCCACATCAAGAGACAGAAGGTAATAGAATTTCAGCAGCTGGTGCAAGGGAGTCTGATAGTCTTAGAGTATCTCATTCAGAGGGATGCCACCGGAGTAGTGCCACCTGCTACTTTTGATGAAGTGGTCAAGAGGGCCTATAAGTTTGAGAACTTCCATAACAAGATCCTTAGGGTTCAAGGCAAGAGTCCAGCTCATCAGCAGAACTACCAACACCAGAGAAATCATCAGAACAAGAAGCATAGGGCAGGACCAAATGTTCAGAATCCAGTGGTTTGCATCCATTGTGGGAAAAACCATGCGAGTGCTGAATGTCGCACCATTACAGGAGCATGCTTCCGGTGTGGTTCGATGGACCACCAAATGAGGGACTGTCCAAGACCGAATAGGCAAAATCAGCAGCAGCAGCAAGGACCACAACGTCCAGCACCACCATATAATGGATTGGTTGTCCAAAACCAGGCAAGGCCACTCCAACAACAAGCACCACAGCAATAGCAGCATAGCCAGTAGCAGCCACAATAGTAGGCCCGTTATTAGCAAGGACAGAACCAAAATCAGCATGCACCGCAGCAGAATAGGAATGCACAACAAGGCAGGCCACAACAAGCTCAGAATAGGCCTCAACATCGAGGATAAATCTACGCAGTCAACAGAGCTGATGCAGAGGCAGCAGGTAATGTCGTGGAAGGTACACTCCTTGTTTGTGGGATTAAAGCTCAGATTTTATTTGACCCTGGCTCTACACATTCATTCGTATGCCATAAATTTTCTGAGTTGATTGATATGCATGCTAGAGAACTTGAGTTCATTTTGACTGTGGCAACCCCAGTAGGTAAACAAGTTATTTGTAGAACCTTTTATCCTAGTTGCACAGTCGAGATAGGAGACGTGGTTTTAACCGCAGATCTCATTTCATTGGAGATGTATGATTATGATGTCATCTTAGGGATGGATTGGCTGGCAGGGTACCATGCCACGATGGATTGTTTCCATAAGACCCTTACTTTCAAGTTAGTTGAGACACCAGAAGGAGTGTTATTTCAGGGAGAGAGGAGGAATCCTCGTGCAGGGTTTGTCTCAGCGTTGAAGGCTGATAGACTACTAAGAAGTGGTTATGAAGCCTATTTGGCGTTTATCACGGAGGATAAACGGTCCCAAGGGGTGGAGGAGATCCCAATTATTTGGAAATTCCCGGATGTTTTTTCGGAGGAGATTCCAGGTTTGCCACCCATCAAAGAGATTGATTTCACTATTAAGTTGTTACCAAGGACCGCTCCAATATCTATTGCACCATATAGAATGGCTCCGGCAGAGTTGGGGGAATTGAAGACTCAGTTGCAAGAGTTGTTAGATAAAGGTTTTGTGAGACCGAGTATTTCACCATGGGGAGCTCCAGTTTTGTTTGTTAAGAAGAAGGATGGTTCCATGAGAATGTGTATAGATTACAGAAGATTGAATCAAGTGACCATCAAGAACAAATACCCATTGCCAAGGATAGATGAATTGTTTGATCAATTGCAAGGTGCTTCATACTTTTCGAAGATTGACTTGAGATCCGGTTACCATCAGCTGAGAGTTAGAGAATCAGATGTGTTGAAAACAGCTTTCCGGACAAGAAATGGCCACTATGAGTTCCTAGTGATGCCATTTGGATTGACTAATGCACCAGCAGTGTTCATGGCATTGATGAACAAGATATTTTCAGAGTATTTAGATCAGTTTGTGGTAGTATTTATTGATGACATTTTGGTGTACTCCAAGACCAAGGAAGAACATGAAGAGCATTTGAGGATTGCATTGTAACTCTTGAGAGAGAACCAGCTGTATGCGAAACTTAACAAGTGCGAATTTTGGCTAGACCAAGTAGCATTTTTGGGGCACATCATCTCCAAAGAAGGATTGTCAGTGGATCCGTCCAAGATTGAAGCAGTAGTGAATTGGGAAAGACCGAAGAATGTGACGAAAATTAGAAGTTTTCTGGGATTGGCAGGCTATTATCGGAGGTTTGTGCAAGGATTTTCATCGATTGCGTCACCATTGACGAAGTTGACAAGGAAGAATGCACCATTTGTATGGACAGGTCAGTGTGAAGAGAGTTTCCAAGAGCTAAAGAAGAGATTAACTGTAGCACCAGTCCTTACTTTGCCATCCGGAAGCGGCGGTTTCACCATTTTTACCGATGCTTCGAATGTTGGACTTAGTTGTGTATTGATGCAAGAAGGAAAAGTGATTGCTTATGGATCTCGACAGTTGAAGGGCCATGAGAAGAACTATGCCACCCATGATCTTGAGTTAGCAGCGGTTGTTTTCGCGTTGAAAATGTGGAGACATTACCTCTATGGAGAGCAGTTCGAAGTCCACTCCGACCACCGCAGCTTACAATACTTGTTTTCTCAGAAAGAATTGAACATGAGGCAGAGAAGATGGATGGAATGTATAAAGGATTACGATTTTCCAATCAAGTATCACCCGGGGAAAGCTAATGTAGTTGCCGATACCTTGAGTAGGCTTGGCAAATCTAAGTGGCACTTGTATCTTTGAGCAATTTGAAGAGTTGAGTATAGACATGCAACCACTAAGGAAGGGTGTTTTGTTACCTAACATGTCAGTGTCAGAACCTTCTTTCATTCAGAAGATCAAGGATAGTCAGTTGCAAGATCCAGAGTTGGCCAAGATTTCAGAGCATATAGCAGAACGTCCTGACTTCCGTATTGTTGATGGAGTTTTGTACTACCGTGATCGTCTGTGTGTGCCTAACATCGAAGATTTGAGAAATGACATCATGACCGAGGCCCACAGCACGAAGTATTCAATGTATCCAGGCAGCACAAAGATGTATCAGAATTTGAAGGGCAGATTTTGGTGGAACAATATGAAGAGAGAGATTGCAGCGTTTGTCTCCCGTTGCATGACTCGTCAGTTGATTAAGGCAGAACATCAGAGGCCTCCAGGGTTGTTACAACCGTTAGAGATCCATGAATGGAAGTGGGAGCACATTACTATGGACTTTATTTCGGGACTACCGAGGACTAGAAGAGGCAACGATGCAATATGGGTCATTGTGGACCGTCTCACCAAGTCAGCGCATTTCCTTATTATGAAGACAGGGAAGAAGATGCACATGCTACCTTTGGCAGAGTTGTTCGTCAACGAGATTGTCAGTCGTCATGGACAACCAGTTTCTATCACATCCGACAGAGACAGCAGATTCGTCTCGAGGTTCTGGAAGACGCTACATGAGTCTATGGGTATGAGATTACAGTTCAACACGGCTTATCACCCTCAGACAGATGGCCAGTCAGAGAGAACGATTCAAACCCTAGAGGATATGCTCCGTGCTTGTGTGTTAGATTTCAAGACTCAATGGGATGAGACTCTACCGTTGTGTGAGTTTGCTTACAACAACAGTTACCACTCGAGCATTGGAATGACTCCTTTTGAGGCTTTGTATGGTAGAAGGTGTAGGACACCTGTATGTTGGGAAGAAGTCGGCGTTCGCAGTTTCCATGGACCGACTATTGTAAGTGAGACCCGCGAAAAAATCAAGTTGATTCAAGAACGACTAAAAGTGTCCAGGAGTAGACAGAAGAGCTATGCAGACTCCCACCGTAGAGATCTACAGTTCAAAGAAGGAGACAAGGTCTTCTTGAAAGTGTCACCTACAAGGGGAACATTGAGATTTGGACAGAAGGGCAAGCTATCACGGAGATACATTGGACCATATGACATTGTGAGCAAGATTGGTGATGTGGCTTATAGGTTAGCCTTACCACCTGAGCTATCCAGCATACACAACGTCTTCCATGTGTCTATGTTGAAGAAGTATGTCCACGATCCGTCCCATGTGCTCCGGCATGAGCCATTGGAGATTCGAGAGGACGGTACCTATGTTAAGAAGCCCGTTCAGATCATTGATACGAAGGAACAAGAGTTGAGGACACGGACTATTCAGTGGGTAAAGGTACTATGGGAGAACCATGGACCGGAAGAGGCAACGTGGGAATTACGAGATCAAGTGTAGAAGAAGTACCCACATCTACTACCTGAGGTGAGTTTTATGTTTCATTTGGAGGACCAAATGCCCTAAGGGGTGGAGGATGTAAGACCCCGACCCGAATGAACCCGATTAGTGCTAATTAAGACTAAGCTTGATTAGTGATCTTGGCTAAGTTGGGTTTGGAATAGCTTTTGTTCTAGTTTTGGGCAACTTTGAGTGCTTTGGTAACTAGTTGGGCCCTTTGGGGGTTCCCCTTATGACTTTGCAATTACTTCGAGGATTTTTCGGAATCATTTTGAATTGCATTCTTAGCCCGTTTCATTTATCTTAGTGATCCCTACAACTTTCATGTTGATCTCGTTTTCATTCGAGGCCCCGAAACCCGATTTACTAGCCTTGAAGGGCAAAACAGTCCTTTTACACTAAACCTATACCCAAAACTTAATATTCCCGAAACCCGTGAAACATATACTTTTTTGAAACTAGATATTTCAACGATCATTTCTTCCTTCTTCGTCGAATTCATCTGAGATCCCGAAAGACATGATTTCAGCCAAACGAGCTCCTTTAGTAGTGAGACCCAACCCCATTTGTTAACAAAGGGAAACCCACTCGCCCTTTTCATTTCATTCTTCATTGTCCCAGCACAAATCAGCAACCTAGGGTTTTCTTGCAACTCCTCTTCTTCTTCTTGCTCTCTCCATCTCCAATCCACACCGAACTTGCAAAAATCAAGAAATGAAGGTCACCATTCTCTTCCCCATCTTGCAATCTTCCTTTTGATACCATTTGTGGAGAAATCTTCCAACTTTGAGACTTCCATTGAGCTAGTTCTTTCCATTTGAAGGTCATCCAAGTGAGTAATCCTTCCCATCTTCTAGATTTGTGTTCTTCTAGCCCTAGGGAAGCTCCATTTTCATTATTGAAAGTTCTATCCTTTTCATTCTTTGTTTGACCAATTTTAGGGTTTGTTTTGGGGGTTTTTTTATTGTAGCTTGGAATTGAGCTTAAGAGGTGATTAGAGGCTTGGTGTTACTAGCTTGGACCTAAGGCAAGTGAATGATTAGGTGTTTTGAGTTTTAAATGGTTTGGTGAAACATTAATGGATTTTTCATGTTTTTATTGATTTTCATTGTTGAAATAAATGCTCATAATACATCTTGTTAGCTTCATTTAATGTCTTGGAAACATGAGTTTAAAGTCTCCTTGTCTCTAGTCTTGTGTAGTTGTATAAGTATTGAATGGAGGGAAAAAGGGAAGGAACCAGCCCACTGTAGAACAGAACTCAGGTTCTATTCCGCAATGCACCCGGTCGACCCCACGGTGGCACGGTCGACCGGGGACACAGGGTCAGGCTCCCAGGGAGCCTGACCAAAACACTGTCCACCATTTTAAGTTACAACTCCCGGTCGACCGGCCATGGGCTCGGTCGACCGGGCACACAGGGAATAGGTCGACCGGGCTTGACCAGGTCGACCGGGACTGCTGTGTACCAGGTCGACCGGGCCAACTGAGAAATTCCTACTGGAAGGGATTTTTACCTTGTTTTTGGATTGGGCTTAGGTGGGACTTTGGCCACCTCTTTTGGACTCATTGGACTATATGTGAGGATGTCTTGAGCCGACATTCCTCATGGTTGGTTCGGTTGCATCGGAATCCAGTCCATTTCAATCTTGAATGGTACGGGAGAACGCGATATCCTTCTTATATCTATACGCGAAGTCTATTTCCTTGGGTATCACGAATCCTATCCCTTTCGGTGACTGAGTAGGTTGTACGATGCTTCCGGATTAACATCATACTTAGGATGGACCGTTTATAGTTTTGATTTTTCTATCATAGCATCTAGTACTATCCATAAGCTCATTTAAAGTTTTGAAAATCGTAAAGTGCATAAGGAGCCCGAAATGTCTTCAAACTCAAGGAGTACCAAGTCATTATTATAATCGACATACGGGACCCCTATTCACTTTAAATAAATCTTGAAACCGATATTTTACCGAAATTGTAATAGTTCATTGTTTCACTTCATTTCCAAGAGTTGAATCACACGACTTGTTTTCCCGAAAGCATTGAAGTTACACTAATGACAGTTATTTGTGCCGAAATGCATTGCATCACATGGAATGGAAATTATCCCTTGAACATACTTGCCTCGCACGTTCATTAACTTGCACTTGATTTACTTGTTCATGTCTCGATTTGTTATTTGACCTATGAGTCGGCATCACTAAGCTTGGATAACCTTGTCGGTTTGATCTACCGACTTGGAGATCCCTCTCTCGTCCTGCCAGCTGCAGTTTGGATCCCGATGCCCGGTTTATTACCGTGGTCCCGTCCCGATACCCGGTTCGCTACCGTGGTCCTGTCCTGTATATTTATATTGTATATATGCTTTGCGTTGAATCTCCTCACATTGTGTGACTGAGACTAATGTCCCGTTATACTTTTGTCACTTTGGTGATAGAGGACTTAGCTTTATGTGATTGCCATTTTGTTAGTTCCCGATCCCTTGGATACCTTATATGTTTTATCTTGTTTATTTGTTTTCTAGTAAATGATTTATCAACTTCATGAGAGTTCTTGATTAAACAGATTTCCATGCTTTTCAAGATATTTTATTTATTATATGTTGTTGTACCTTTCCACTCTCTTGCTAGACCGTCGTGTCTGACCCATTTGCTTTGGTACTCAGGTCCCGTTGCCGGTTACCTTGAGGAGGAGCCGGAGGAGGCGGTAGGTAAACCGCAGCCCTTAGTTGAGTGGCGCGCTGACGATGTCATGTAGATGTCGGGTTGCTACGAGAGGCGTAACATCTTGGGGAAAACTATTTAACCATTCTTATGGGTTACTGTTTTGTTATATTGGCCTTTGTTGGCCTCTAATTTTGGGGAATGTAACTAAATGATCTTTTGTTTAAACTTTAACTACTTTTGGGAAACATGCTAATGATCATTGCTCATTCTGATACAGTATTTCATACTTATGTTATTGCCTTCATGACTAGGGATAGTCTGACTATTTGATTTTCTACACGCTTCCGCACTTAAAAGAAATATTCATTTGTGGTTGTGATATCCTCACCACGGACACCTATGGGAAATTAAATAAATGTATATTATCATTAAACCGATGTGGTATCATTCATCATTCATCGCTTAGTCCCGATCCCGACTGGCCCGGTAGGGGCCCCGGTCCGGGGTCGCGACGCAAAGAGTACCAAACTATTATTAGATCGACATACGAGATCCCTATTCACTTCAATTAAATCTTGAACCCGATACTTTACCCGAAATTTCAATTGTTTATTGTACATTATTGATCCCGAGATTTATACTACATGCCATGTTTTCCCGAAAGCATTAAAGTACACTTACAATAGTTACTTGTCTTGAAGTGCATTGCACCACATGAAACGACAGTGTGCCCTTGAGCACTCTCGTCCTACCCGTTTATTTACTTGTACTTGATTTACTTGCATATGTCTCGATTTGTTATTTGACCTATGAGTCGGCACCACTAAGATTGGATAACCATGTTGGTCTGATCCACCGACTTGGAGATCCCCCTCTTGTCCCGCCAGCTACAGTTTGGATCCCGCTATCCGGTTATTACCGTGGTCTCGTTCCGCTGCCACAGATTGTTACTATGGTTCCCGATGCCCGGCTCGCTACCGTGGTCATGTATAGTATATGTATATGTATTTTTAAGATCCACTGTTTCTCCTCACCTCGAGTGACTGAGATCAGTGCTTAGTTATTGCTCTGTCACTCTAGTGATAGAGGACTTAGCTTCGTGTGGTTGCTATCTTGCTTGTTTCCTATTTCCTTGGTTACCTCACATGGTTTACAATGCCTACTTGTATTTGAATAAATGTTTTATCTCATTTATAGAAATTGTTATTTAAACAGGTTTAAATGCCTTTGAAGGTAAATTCATTTATTATCATATTGTCATTGTATTTTACCCATTTGCCAAACCGTCGTGTTTGACCCACTGTTTGGTACTCAGGTCCAGTTGTTGGTTATCCCGAGGAGGAGCATGAGGAGGCAGTCGGAGAACCGCAACAGTTAGTTGAGTGGCGTGCTGATGATGTCATTTAGACATCGGATTGCTAGAGAGAGATAACATTTTGGGAGAACTTTTAACCATTCTTTTGGGGATTGGTGTTTTGTCTATATTGGCCTTTGTTGGCCTCTATTTTTGGGAAATGTAATTAAATGATCTTTGTATAAATTCTAACTTACCTTTGGGTAACATGCTAATGATCATTGCTCATTCTAATACATTACTATACTTGTGTTATTATCTTTATGTTTAGAGATGGATTGAACATTTGATTTGCTACACGCTTCCGTAATTAATAGAAATGTTCATATATGGTTGTGATATCCTCACCGCGGACACCTGTGGGAAATTAAATAAATGTATGGCATTAAACCGATGTGGTACATTATTATCATCATTAGTGTCCCAATCCCGGATTAACCCTTCGGGCCCGGCCGGGGTCGCGACAGACTGGTATCAAAGCGAGACGTGTTTCAAGCAATTAAAAGAAACTAGAAATCCTAAGGACGTGGTGTTAGACCCCGAACCAGACCATTTCGATTAGTGTACGATTAGTATGAGTTTAGTCCTAAGTGGGTTTAGTTGTTGTTGGGTTAGAAATGATTAGTTTAGTCTTGGACCAAGCTTTGGGAATTTTGAGAACGTTTAGTATTAGTTAGATACACTCGGAAAGGCCCGAGTGCACGTTTAATTTTGGGAAGATCGTATTGGTTTCCGTGTGATTGTGATTTTGATTTCATTTGAATGATGTTTCGACATGTTACAACTTTCGTTTTAAGCTCATTCGTGTTTGAAGCCCAAAAACCCATGTTTTGGCCCAAAGAGGGTAAAATTGTCTTTATTGCACAAATCTGGACACAATTTTCGAGATCTCAAAACCATGTCAAAAATATACTTTTTGAAAACTAGATATTTCGGTGATCGTTTTATCCTTCTTCATCGAAGTCATCCGAGGCCCACAAGACCTTGTTTTGGTCACTTCAAAGTTCAGGTTATTTGGGGCCCATTTCCATCACTAAAGCCCCTTCTCCCTCTCTTTTCATTCATTTCCCCAATCTCTGCAATCTCTTGACCTAGGGCAAGGAAAGCTCTTCTTCTCTTCCATTTTCTTCATCTTGCATGATCTACCAAGAAGACTCCAAAGAAGAATCCAAGGCTACTATCTTCTTCCTCTCCTCCTAAGCTTCCAATTGATGCAAGTTTCTTGAGTTTCTAAGTTGGGCAAAAGCTCCATTTCCTTCCTCTCTTCTTGTTTGGCCATTGTTAGGTAAAAGTTTCAATCCTTGTTTTCCATGAAGTCTTTTTAGTTCTTAGAGATCATGATTTTCGTAGTTACAAACCCTTTTGAGTGAGTTGTGTGGTTTTTCTCTTGGGTTTCTTATAGTGTGAGAATAGCTTGAGGAAGAGTTTGAAGAGGAGTATTGTTAGCATTGGTCAAGGCAAGTAATCTCTATAGGAATGATGCATGTGTATTTTGATTTCATTGTTGTTTTAGAAATTGTGCATAAAACTTGTTTACAAGCTTCATGGATATGTTTTATTTGATTTTGATGCTTGACATTGTGATAAATGAACCCTTGGTGAGCATGAAGGCTCAAGGGATTTTGGGTGATTGATGGATGAGAAGAAGAAGAAGAAGGTGGTGAAAGATGTGTAAAAGAAAGGCAGTTTCTGCACTCAGCGAGCACAGGGAACAGCTCGTTCGCTCGAGCGACCAAGCCTCTGTTTGGTCCGAGCGCAGACAGAGAGCTGTCCGCTAGAGCGACCTTGGGTCCGCTCGAGCGAACTGCCCTCTGTATAATCTGAAGCAAGGCAGAGAGTCATCCGTTCGAACGCACTTATCATCCGCTCGAACGAACTGTCTCGCTCGAGCGAAGTGTCATCGCCTTATGACGTTCGCTCGAGCGAACCTGCCAGATTCAGGTAGAAGAATTATTTCATTTTTTCTGTATTTTCTCGAAGGTTGAAAAAACTAGACTATGTTAAGGGTTTTGACTTGACATTGTGTAAATGGAACTTCGAAATGTAACCCAACTTCGGGGACACCAATTCTCATATATTCCGACATTTGAAGTCTCAATTACACAAAGGTCAATAAGCAGCCTTAACACATGCTTGTCAGATTTTGTGTTTGGAATTCCATTTTAGTACGATAAGTGCATCGTATACTAGTTTTGGATTTCAAGTATAAGCTTGTTTTGAAGTCTTGTTTCAAGAAAAAGGGGACCACTTCCTAAGCGTGTTATGCATAATTATTATTCCTCTTGCTAGTCGTGTTCGTCGTGTTTTGATAAGTGATTTCCCCCTTTTTATCTCGACATGCTTTGATCGTGTTTCACGTGTTTTGTGCATTAATGAATTAAGTAAACACCACTGAGCTTAGACTGCCCTTTCGGTTTGATCCACTGTCTGGGGGTCTTTAAACATGTGGACTGTCTGCAGACTAGTCGTGTATTTATTACACATCGTGCGTGTCCGGTTCCGCGGCCGGAATTCCCGTCTTTGTGGGAAATCGTGTCGTGCTTATATTATGTATATCGTGCTTGTCGTGCGTGCTTGCTCTTTTCATTATATAAATGATAGAGAAAGGATGGGCTCTTTGTGGATTGTAACTATTCATGATATATTAAGTATTCTTGCTAGTTTGTTTTGATATCTCAGCCTTGTTAGCATTCTAAAAAATGTACCTCAGTTATTGTAGTGTTTCAATCAAGGATTTACTCATAGGTTTTCTTAAACACTATTGGTTCATGCTTGTACCTAAATTGATTACCTGCCAAACCGTTGTGTTTGACCCTTGTTTGTTGGTGCCCAGGTGCAGGAGACGTTACCTTTGAGGAGGAGCGTCAGGAGGAGGCTGGTGAGCCAACACCTGTGAGAGAGTGGCAGCCCGACGATGTCATCTAGACGTCGGGCGGGTTCTTGAGTCTCGTCATTCATTATGTCTTGGGGTTTCTTTTGGATATTTTGAGAAGTGTATTAGCCTCTGTTGGCTTCTTATGGGTTGTAACAAAACTAAATTTACTTTGTGTTAATCTCGTAACTTGAACTATGTTGGGAATGCCATGTGAACTTCTTTCTTTGATACTATGTTTTGATATTATTTGTCGTAAGCACTTAAACATTGTATTGGTGCTCATCTTGATGTGTTTTGCTACATGCTTCCGCAAAGCTTGTACGTGTGAGTCAGATTCCGCGTGTCTTTGGGATCCTCACCGCGGGAACCTGTGGGAAAACAGTAGACAGTACAAATCACCAACGTCGCGGGCCCGGGGATCCGTTCCGAGGTCGCGATAGGACTGGTATCAGAGCGAGACATGTTTCAGGCACTTAAAAGAAACTAGAAAGGTCTTAGGAACGTGGCGAGGATTCGTGAGTTCGATAGATTCGTTGGTATAGGATCTTAGAAACCCTTGTACTATGTTATTGTGTTCTAACTCTTTATTTTACAGCAATATGCCTCCAAGAAAAGCTCCAAATCATCATGCTTCAGGCAGTAATCAGAATGAGTAAGATGCATCTGAGGCACCGACAGCCACACAGTTTTAGGAACTCATGCAAGCTATGATAACACAGCAAAGGCAGGCTAATGAGAATCAAGCAAGATTCCAAGAACAGTTGGCAAAGAAGGATGATGAAATGGCACAAGTTCAAAGGCAGTTGTTGGAAGTGCTTCAGAATAGGAATGTAGCACCACCCGTGGGTCCGCAGATTGTTATACAAAATAGGGATCCTGACCCTAATGCACTGTTTGAGAAGTTTAGGAAGAGGGCACCGAAGGAATTTTCGGGCAGTGAGGACCCGTTAACGGCAGATGACTGGCTAGTCAATACTGAAAAGATCTTTGATGTCTTCATGTGCACGGGAATACAGAAGGTCAATCTCACAGCTTCATTATTCTATGGGCTTGCAGATAGGTGGTGGCAAACAGTCAAGGACCCATACGCAGTGATGGCTGATGAAGAGGCATGGGCAGCATTCAAGATACAATTTCAGGATAAATATATTCCCTCTCATGTCAAGAGGCAGAAGGCTATTGAGTTTCAGCAACTCAAGCAGGGTAGCATGACGGTTTTAGACTACGTCGCCAAGTTCGAAAGATTGGCTAGGTATGCCACCGAGTTGATTGACACTGAGAGGAAGAAAATAACAAAGTTTTTGGAAGGATTGAACCCGATCATCATGAGAGATGTAATAGGAGTAGTACCTCCAGCTACATATGATGAGGCAGTCAAGCAGGCTTACACTTTTGAGGATATTAACAACACAATTGTTCAGGACAGGAAGCAGCAATATCAACAGCAGAATTAGAGGCAACAACAGGGCAAGAAGCCAAGGCAAGAACAAGGCCATGTGAGGCAGGGTTGTGGCCATTGTGGCAAAAATCATGAGACACATGAATGTCGTAAGGCCATGGGTGCATGTTTCAAGTGTGGGGCTATGAACCATTCAATCAAGGATTGCCCACTACTTCAGAATCAAGGGAACAGAAATCAGCAGCAGAGGCAAGTAGCTCCTCAGAATCAAGCACCAGTTCAGAATCAAGTCAGACCACCTCAGCAGCAGCAGCAGGCTAGGCCACCAGCACAGAATCAGAATGCTCGTCCTCCACAGCAGAACAGACATGGCCAAGGAAGGCAGAACCAAGTACCGAACAGACTACAGATGCATGGACGTTTGTACTATCTCAACCGTGCAGATGCTGAAGCTGCAGGAGACGTGGTAGAAGGTAAACTTCTTGTTTGTGGGGTAGAAGCCCAGATTTTATTTGATCCTGGATCCACACATTCCTTTTCATCTCCTAGTTTTGCTAAGTTAATTGATGCACCATGTAGTGAGTTGGATTACATTTTGGTAGTGACCACTCCAGTAGGGAAGCAAGTTGTGTGTAGAAACCATTACCCTACTTGTACAGTGTTGTTATGAGATGTTAATCTACCGGCCAACCTCATAGTTTTGGACATGTATGATTTTGATGTCATATTAGGCATGGATTGGTTAGAAGCATATCATGCCACCATGGATTGTATTAGTAAGACCATCACATTCAGATTCCAAGGACCGCAAGCAAAATTGATATTTCAGGGAAATAGGAGAAAATCTCAGGCAAGGTTTATTTCAGTGTTGAAGGCAAGCAGATTAGTTCAAAGTGGGTGTCAGGCATTTATTGCGTTTATCACGGAGGATAAACAGTCCCAAGGGGTGGAGGATATCCCCATTGTGTGTGAATTTCCAGATGTTTTTCCAGAAGAAATCCCGGGTTTACCACCAATTAGAGAAGTTGAGTTCACAATTGAGCTCCTTCCAGGGACAGCTCCGATCTCGATTGCACCATACAGGATGGCTCCAGCAGAAATGGGTGAGCTAAAGCTCCAATTGCAGGATTTGTTGAGCAAAGGTTTTATTAGGCCAAGTGTTTCACCGTGGGGAGCACCGGTGTTGTTTGTGAAAAAGAAGGATGGAAGTTTGAGAATGTGCATAGACTACAGGAAGTTGAACCATGTGACAGTGAAGAACAAGTATCCATTGCCAAGGATAGATGAATTGTTTGACCAATTGCAAGGAGCAGCCTATTTTTCCAAGATAGACTTGAGGTCAGGGTACCATCAGTTGAGAGTTAGAGACTCAGATGTTCAGAAGACAGCCTTTAGAACAAGATATGGGCACTATGAGTTCTTAGTGATGCCCTTTGGTTTGACAAATGCACCCGCAGTCTTTATGACTTTGATGAACAAGGTCTTTGCACCTTATTTGGACCACTCTACAGTAGTGTTTATTGATGATGTCCTTGTGTATTCCAAGAGTAAGAAGGAGCATGAAGAACATTTGAGGACAGCGTTGCAGATCTTGAGGGACAACCAATTATATGCAAAACTCAGTAAGTGCGAATTCTGGTTAGAGCAAGTTGCGTTTCTAGGCCACATCATCTCCAGAGAAGGTTTAGCAGTTGATCCAGCAAAGATAGAGGCAGTTGTTAGTTGGGCAAGGCCCAGCAGTGTGACAGAAATTAGAAGCTTTTTAGGGTTAGCAGGCTACTACAGAAGATTTGTCCAAGGTTTTTCGTCCATTGCAGCCCCGTTGACAAAATTGACTAGGAAGAATGTCTCATTTGTGTGGACCGATCAGTGTGAAACCAGTTTTCAAGAGTTGAAAGGAAGGTTAACCACAGCCCCAATCCTTACATTACCATCTGGCAACGGCGGATTTATTATTTATACAGATGCTTTGAATGTGGGACTAGGTTGTGTATTGATGCAGGAGGGCAAAGTGATTGCTTATGGCTCGAGACAGCTGAAGGACCATGAGAAGAATTATGCGACTCACGACTTGGAGTTGGCAGCCGTTGTTTTCGCATTGAAGATGTGGAGACACTATCTCTATGGAGAGAAATTTGAGATCCATTCAGATCACAGAAGTTTACAGTATTTGTTCTCGCAGAAGGATTTGAACATGAGGCAGAGACGGTGGATGGAGTATATCAAAGATTATGACTTTCCGATCAAGTATCATCCAGGCAAAGTGAATGTGGTAGCAGATGCTTTGAGTAGGAAGTCAGTGGCTATGGCCAATTTGAGAGGAATGAGTGTCTTACAGCAGTTTGAAGAGTTGGGTGTTGAAGTGCAAACTCAAAAATTGTGGTCGACCGAGACCACTGCCTGAAACAGCCCAGAAATTTGACAATTGAGAGAAACTTGAGGCTTATGAGGGCACCTTCCAAAGGACTTTCAAACACATCTACCAAGCATTAAATCATGACTAAAAGAAGATGAAAACTAAGAATTTAAAGCCATGAAAACTCCAAAACACAATAATGAATTTAAAGCTAGAAACTTTGGAAAGCTTGGAAGGAGTTTTGAAATCAAAAACTCTATGAACTGAAGAGGCAACCTGAACAAGTAAACCATGCATGATATTTGATAAAACAAAGATTCAAGAAGAAGAAATATGCATGATGCTCCTATGAATAAAGCCATGTATGAATGAGAGAACAAGCTATATGAAAGTGAATGCATCCTATCAAATTGCAACAAAACTAAAACTCTAACAATCTCCCCCTTTGCAATTTGATGGCTACTCTTGAAGCTTGAACTCTCTTTCAATTTTCTCTTCAGCTTGAACTCTTGAAGCTTGAACTTTTGAAGCTTGAACTTTGGATAATTAAGGAGCTTTGGATAATTAAGGAGCTTTGGACATTTGGGAGCATTTGGATCTTTTGGAGCTTTGGATTTTCCTTGTAGGAGCGACGACAAAAGACGACCAACCTAGAAGCTATACACAAAAAGCACTCTAGGCAAAGCTACTCCCCCTCAAACAAAGCAACCCTTTTTAAATCTTCTCCCCCTCACTTGGTGAGCTCTCTCCCCCTTTGACATCTAATTGCAAAGGAGCCTGCCCACAAAGATAAAACACATAACCTTGTTAGTAGCACCTGCTTATAAGAGATATAAAAATAAGATTAGAAACAGGTGAGAAGCCAACAAGAAGTTAGAATTAAGGGCAAGGGCCAATGCCCAATTGATGTCTCAATTTAATGAAACGATCATTTCCAAGGGGTTTAGTAAACAGATCAGCCAATTGGGTATCTGTAGGGACAAACAATAGCTCAATAGTGCCTTGGTCAGCATGATCACGCAAGAAATGATAGCGAATGTCAATGTGTTTAGTGCGTGAGTGCTGAACAGGATTTTTTGAGATACTGATGGCACTAGAGTTGTCACACATGATAGGCATGCATTGTTGTGGAACATTATAGTCTAATAAGGTTTGTTTCATCCACAACAGCTGGGCACAACAGCTACCTGCAGCAATATATTCAGCTTCTGCAGTAGACAAAGATACAGAATTTTGCTTTTTGCTATGCCAGGCTACTAAGCAATTTCCTAAGAAATAGCAGCAGCCACTAGTGCTCTTCCTATCATCTATGGATCCTGCCCAATCTGCATCACTATATCCAATTAATTGCAGAGTTGAGTCATGAGGATACCAGATACCATAATGAGAAGTCCCATTAATATATTTTATGATACGTTTAACAGCTTTAATGTGAGATTCTCGGGGGTCAGATTGATACCTCGCACAAATTCCTACGCTGAAAGAGATATCAGGGCGACTAGCAGTGAGGTAGAGAAGGCTTCCTATCATGCTCCTATAGAGTTTTTGGTCTGCTTTCTTACCCTGAAGGTCACTAGAGATTTTAGTAGAGGATCCCATAGGATTGCAACTAGTCTTAGATTCTCTTAATCCAAACTTTTTCACTATTTCTAGAGCAAACTTGGATTGACTAAGAAATATACCTTGATCAGTCTGACTAACTTGTAATCCTAAAAAGAACTGAAGGGGTCCTACCAAACTCATTTCAAACGTGGAGCTCATTAACTTAGAAAATCCTTGAGCAAGATGATCAGATGTTGATCCAAAAACAATGTCGTCCACATATATTTGAGCAATGAGAATATCTTTACCAACCTTTTTAATGAATAGAGTCTTGTCCACATTCCCACACTCATATCCATTTTCAAGTAAGTGACTTGTCAGCTTTTCATACCAGGCTCTTGGGGCTTGTTTCAATCCATAAAGAGCCTTTTTCAACTTAAAAACATATTCTGGGTGATGAGGATCCTCAAAGCCTTGAGGTTGAGTAACATACACATCTTCCTCAATTTCACCATTCAAAAAGGCACTCTTCACATCCATTTGAAACAGTTTAATCCTCATGCTGCTGGCATAAGCTAATAGAATTCGAATAGACTCCAATCGAGCTACTGGGGCAAAGGTTTCCTCAAAATCAACTCCTTCAACTTGAGCATACCCTTTGGCTACAAGTCTAGCTTTGTTCCTTATAACATTTCCTGATTCGTCCAGCTTATTCTTGAAAATCCATTTGGTGCCTGTCACGCCCCCGAACCGAAACCTCGGGGGCGGGAGATGGGATTAAGGTATAATTATATTTTACTTCTCCCAAGATCCGCGTGTGTGAAGACAACACATTCTGAATATTTTGCGGAAGCATTTGTGGCGTTGCGACCCGAAGTCCGTGGCCACCGGATTCCGCGTCGCACTCAACCTTTAGCCCATAGCTGTTATATCAAGAATCATACCAGACTGGAGTAACCATCATAATAATTTACAGAGCTGACAGTAACAGGATATTGCATTCCCAAATATGTTCAAGTTACAATTATCAATGTACATTAATTAAGAATCCCAAGAAAAAGGCTAATAAAAGCCATACAACAAGAAGCTATAAACTACTACCCAAATGTGACGTAGCTCCGATGTCAAGCTCAATGTCTATATGACATAGCCGACAAACCAACCTGTAAGGCATGGCTCCACAGCCAACAAAACACTCAACTCGGGACGAAGAAATCCGAACCTGAGTACCAAAAGTAGTGGGTCAGACACGACGGTCTGGCAGGTGGATGAAAAGATCACAATTATACTAAAGAATAAAACATATAATAAATCATGCTAATCGATCAAGTACTGCATATAATTAAACGGGTGCAAAGTCGGGAATCTCGGGGAAAACTTGTATTCATTTCAAGCACGGGTAAAACATGAACATCTAATAAAACATGTATTCATTTACATCATCTATAATCATAGATATTTGACAATCGGGTATTCGTCTAAAACATGTATAAATATAGTGGTTTGACAAAACAAACGTTCATTTGAAACTTAAGTAAAACACAAGTATACAACAAATCAGGTATCCATAACAGTCTAGCAAAACCAATGTCCATTTGAAACCTATGTAGAAATATGGATATTTAACAAACCGGATATCGTTTAAAACAGGTATAAACGTAGGGATCTTGCAAACAAATGTCATCTGAAACATATTTCAAAGCATGGATATTTAGAAATCGGGTAATCATTTAAATCATGTATAAACATGGGAATCTCACAAGTCAAATGTCATTTAAAACAAAGCACGGATATTTAACAATTCGGGTATTCCTTTAAAACATGTGAAATCATATAAATCTAGCAAAATCATTTATCGTTTGAAACATATGTAAAAGCACGGGTATTTGCCCAACCGGCATTCCTGTAAAACATGTACGTGTGCAAAGGACATAAAACAATATAATAGTGACTGAATTTACAATAGAGAGCATTAACACTTATCTAAATAACAACTTTCATAAAAGCAATGAATCATTTAACTGAAAACAAGTAAGCAATATAAACCATGTCGGGTGTCCAAGGAATCGGGAACTGGCAAGATGGCAATCACAAGAAGCTAAGTCCTCTATCACCGAAGTGACAAGAGCGGGACGTTGGTCTCAGTCACACAAGGTGAGGAGACTCAACGTAAATCATATATACAATAATAAATATACGGGAACGGGAACGGGACCACGGTAGCGAACCGGGTATCGGGACGGGACCACGGCAATAACCGGGTATCGGGATCCAAACTGCAGCTGGCGGGACGGGAGAGGGATTTCCAAGTCGGTGGATCAAACCGACAAGGTATCCAAGCTTAGTGATGCCGACTCATAGGTCAAAACCAATCGAGACATATGCAAGTAAATCAAGTACAGTAAATAAACGGGTAAAACGGGGGTGCTCAAGGGCACACTGTGAGAACCCGACCCCTAATCTCTTGGATTAGTGTTGTTTTATTTGTGGATTAGTTCTTTTAGTGGGATTAGTAGTTGTTGGGTTGAGTTTGTGAGATAGAATGAGTTTTCTTCTAGTTTTGGGCTTTTTAGTGCTTTGGTAGCTTATGGGGCCCTTTGGGGGTTCCCTTTTCGGCTTTGCATTTTCTTGTGAGATTTTTCCGATTGGTTTCGTATCGTGTTTTTGGCCCATTGCATTCATCTTGAGGAATCCTACAACTTTCATGTTGATCCCATATCCATTTGAGAACCCGAAAACCGATTTCTTGGCCTTGAGGGCAAAACAGTCTTTTCACACCAAATCTGTACCCAAAACTCGATATTCTCGAAATCCGTGAAACATATACTTTTTGGAAACTAGATATTTCGACGATCATTTCTTCCTTCTTCGTCGAATCCATCCTAGGTCCCGAATTAGATGATTTCAGCCACCCAAGTTCTTTAAGTTGTGGGACCCCTTCTCACTTGCTATAAGAGAACCCACCTCCCTTCTTCCCCATCTTCATTTCCAGCACAAATCAGCAACTATTGAGCCTAGGGTTCCTTGTGCTCTCTTCTTCTTCTTGCTTCTTCATCTCCAAGCCACACCAATAGTTCACCAAACTCGAAATGGAGACCGTCTTCTTCTTCCTCATCTTACAAGCTTTCCATTGGTACCATTTGTGAAGAGAACCCTCCATCACAAGACTTCCCTTGAGCTTGTTCTTCTCATTTGAAGGTCATCCAAGTAAGTGATTCTTCCCATCTTCTAGAATTGTAATCTACTAGCCTTAGAGAAGCTCCACCTTGATTATTGAAAGGTTTCATTGTCATTTCATTGTTTAACCCATTTTAGGGTTGTTTTGGGGGTTTTTGTAGAGATTGTGGATCTTGAGCTTGAGAGGTGATTAGGAGCTTGATTTGCTTGATTAGAGTCAAAGGCAAGTGGTTGATTGGATCGTTTTGATTATTAACATGTTTTGGTGAAAATCTTGATTTCATTGATGGTTTTGGTAATTTTAATAGTTGTTTTTGATATGATAAATATTGATTATGAGATGTGCTTATTGATGAGTTATTCTTTCTTGTTAAGCTCTTGAAAGTGCATGCATCCTATTGTCAAAATGAATGAGTTTTCTCCACTTTGAGTTTTATTGTGGATGGAATGGATGGAAAGGATGGAAATGGAGGAACTTGGAATGAGGAGCTCTTTAGCTCATTTTAATGTCTTGGAAACATGTGATTAAGTCCCCTTGTTTATAGTTTTATGTGATTGATTATATGTTGGAAGGAAAGGAAAGAAAAATGAAGAAAATCCAAGTCCCGGACCTGCACTGCGCCCAGGACCGATCGATCGGACGTTCAGACCGATCGATCGGTCTGTCAGTAACTGTAAGGGTTTTTGGACCGATCGATCGGGCCCTGTGTGGAAATTTCGACCGATCGATCGGTCCCTGTTCAGAAAATTTTGGCCGATCGATCGGACCTTTGGTCCGATCGATCGGTGGACTCAGTTTGAGTCCGGTGGATTTTGAGATTTTTAATTTTTCTTGGTTTTAGGTGGGACCTTGGCTACCCCTTTTGGACTGATTGGACTATGTGTGAGATGTCTTGAGCCGACACTCCTCAAGGTTGATTCGGTTGCATCGAAGTCCAATCAATTTCAATCTTGAACGGGATGGAACGACGCGATATCTTCCTAATATCTAAACACAAGTCTTTTTCCTTGGTTATCGCAAATTCTATTCCTTTCGATGACTGAATAGGTTGGTCGATGTTTCCAAATTAACGTCATGCCTAGGATGGACCGTCTATAACCTTGATTTTTCCTAGTATGAAATCTAGTACTACCCATAAGCTCATTTTAAGTTGTGAAAAATAGTAAAAGTGCATAAGGAGCCCGGAATGTCTTCAAACTCAAGGAGTACCAAGTAATTGTTATAATCGACATACGGGACCCCTATTCACTTAAATAGATCTTGAAATTAATACTTTTCCCGAAATTGTCATAGTTCATTGTTTCACCTCTTGTCCCGAGATTTGCATTACATGACTTGTTTTCCCGAAAGCATTGAAGTTACATTAGTAACAGTTACTTGTTCCGAAATGTATTGCCCGATATGATATGACAGTGTGCCCTTGAGCACCCCCGTTTACCCGTTTATTTACGTGCCCTTGAGCACCCCCGTTTACCCGTTTATTTACTGTACTTGATTACTTGCATATGTCTCGATTGGTTTTAACCTATGAGTCGGCATCACTAAGCTTGGATACCTTGTCAGTCTGATCCACTGACTTGGAGATCCCTCTCCCGTCCCGCCAGCTGCAGTTTGGATCCCGATACCCGGTTATTGCCGTGGTCCCGTCCCGATACCCGGTTCGCTACCGTGGTCCCGTTCCCGTTCCCGTATATTTATTATTGTATATGATTTACGTTGAGTCTCCTCACCTTGTGTGACTGAGACCAACGTCCCGCTCTTGTCACTTCGGTGATAGAGGACTTAGCTTCTTGTGATTGCCATCTTGCCAGTTCCCGATTCCTTGGACACCCGATATGGTTTATATTGCTTACTTGTTTTCAGTTAAATGATTCATTGCTTTTATGAAAGTTGTTATTTAGATAAGTGTTAATGCTCTCTATTGTAAATCCAGTCACTATTATATTGTTTTATGTCCTTTGCACACGTACATGTTTTACAGGAATGCCGGTTGGGCGAATACCCGTGCTTTTACATATGTTTCAAACGATAAATGATTTTGCTAGATTTATATGATTTCACATGTTTTAAAGGAATACCCGAATTGTTAAATATCCGTGCTTTGTTTTAAATGACATTTGACTTGTGAGATTCCCATGTTTATACATGCTTTAAATGATTACCCGATTTCTAAATATCCATGCTTTGAAATATGTTTCAGATGACATTTGTTTGCAAGATCCCTACGTTTATACCTGTTTTTAAATGAATACCCGAATTGTTAAATACCCATGCTTTGAAATAGGTTTCAAATGACACTTGTTTTGCCAGATTCCTATGTTTATACCTATTTTACATGATAACCGATTTATTAAATATCCGTATTTCTACATAGGTTTCAAATGGACATTGGTTTTGCTAGACTGCTATGAATACCTGGTTTATTGTATACTTATGTTTTGCTTAGGTTTCAAATGAACGTTGTTTTGCCATACCACTACATTTATACATGTTTTAGACGAACGCTTGTTTTATTAGATATTCGTGTTTTACCATGCTTGAAATGAATACAGGTTTTCCCCGAGATTCCCGACCTTGCACCCGTTTAATTATATGCAGCACTTGATCGATTAGCATGATTTATTATATGTTTTATTCTTTAGTATATTTGTGATCTTTTCATCCACCTGCCAGACCGTCGTGTCTGACCCACTACTTTTGGTACTCAGGTTCAGATTTCTTCGCCCCGAGTCGAGTGCTTTTGTTGGCTGTAGAGCCATGCTTTGCAGGTTAGTTTGTCGGCTATGTCATGTAGACATTGAGCTTGACATCGGAGCTACGTCACATTTGGGTAGTAGTTTATAGCTTATTGTTGTATGGCTTTTGTCAGCCTTTTCTTGGGATTCTTAATTAATGTACATTGATAATTGTAACTTGAATATATTTGGGAATGTAATATCCTGTTACTGTCAGCTCTGTAAATTATTGTGATGGTTACTCCAGTCTGATATGATTCTTGATATAATAGCTATGGGCTAAAGGTTGAGTGCGACGCGGAATCCGATGGCCACGGACTTCGGGTCGCAACGCCACAAATGCTTCCGCAAAATATTCAGAATGTGTTGTCTTCACACACGCGGATCTTGGGAGAAAAATACATTTATCCTTAATCCCATCTCCCGCCCCCGAGGTTTCTGTTTCGGGGGCGTGACACACACTGTCACTTCATATCGGGCAATACATTCGGGACAATTAACTGTTACTAGTGTAACTTCAATGCTTTCGGGAAACAAGTCAATCAAGTACAATAATTAAACGGGTAAAACGGGGTGCTCAAGGGCACACTGTCGTATCATGTGATGCAATGCACTTCGGGACAAATGACTGTTACCAGAGTAACTTCAATGCTTTCAGGAAAACAAGTCATGTAATGCAAATCTCGGGAAAAGAGGTGAAACAATGAACTATAACAATTTCGGGTAAACATATTGGTTTCAAGATCTATTTAAGTGAATAGGGGTCCCGTATGTCGATTATGACAATTACTTGGTACTCCTTGAGTTAGAAGACATTCCGGGCTCCTTATGCACTTTTACTATTTTTCCAAACTTAAAATGAGCTTATGGGTAGTACTAGGTATTACAATAGCAAGAATCAAGATTATAAACGGTCCATCCTAGGCATGACATTACTCCGGAAACATCGAGCAACCGATTCAGTCATCGAAAGGAATAGAATTAGCGATAACAAGGAAATAGACTTGTGTTTAGATATAAAGAAGATATCGCGTCATTCCATCCCGTTCAAGATTGAAATGGATTGAACTTCGATGCCACCGAACCAACCGTGAGGCGTGTCGGCTCAAGACATTCTCACACTTGGTCCAAACAGTCCAAAAAGGGTAGCCAGGGTCCCACCTAGAACCAAGAATTAGTGCCTAGATCATCACCATTCTTTCTTTTAGTTCCCTAGTCTTAGAGACCTTAGATTAGGGTACAATTGGTCTTAACACTAAGGTATACACCTCTAGGACTCATAGAAAGCCCAAAGGTTTCCAAAAAAACACAATATCAAATTTCACTGGACTCAAACTGAGTCCTCCGATCGATCGGCCGAAGGGCCGATCGATCGGTCGAAATTTCTATACCAGAATGTACAGGGTCCGATCGATCGGCCGATCGATCGGCCCAAAAAGGCTTACAGTTACTGACAGTCCGATCGATCGGCCTGTAGGTCCGATCGATCGGACCTGGGTACAGCAGGTCCGGGAAAGCTGATTTTTCCTTCCTTTTTGTTTCCTTTCCTTCCAACACATGATCAACCACAAAGAACCATAAACAAGATGATTTAAATGCATGTTTCCAAGACAATAACATGAGCTAAAGAGCTCCTCATTTCCAATTCCTCTCTTTCCATTCTTTCCATTCACAACAAATCTCAAGGTGGGGAAAAACTCATTCATGTGAAACCATTTAAAACCTTGACAATATGATGCATACATTTTCCAAGCATGAACAAGAGGGAAATAACTCATCAATAAGCACATTTCGAAATCAACAATAATCATAGTGAAGACAACTACTAAAATCACCAAAACCCTTAATGAAACAAGATTTTTCTCACAAAACATGTTAATAATCAAAACAATCTATTCATCCACTTGCCTTTGACTCTAATCAAGCAAATCAAGCTCCTAATCCCTTCTCAAGCTCAAGATCCACAATCTCTACAAAAACCCCCAAAACAACCCTAAAATGGGTTAAACAATGAAATGACAATGAAACCATTCAATAATCAAGGTGGAGCTTCTCTAAGGCTAGAAGATTACCAATCTAGAAGATGGGACGAATCACTTACTTTGATGACCTTCAAATGAGAAGAACAAGCTCAAGGAGGGTTTCAATGTTGGTGGATTTCTCTTCTAATGGCATCTATGTAAAGCTTGCAAGGTGGAGAAGAGAATGGTGATCTCCATTTCTTGAGTGATGATCTCTTGGAGTGGCTTGGAGATGAAGAAGCAAGAAGAAGAAGAAGTTGCACAAGGGAAAACCCTAGGTTCAGCTGGAACAATGGTGAAGAATGAGCAATGAAGGAGATGGGTTCCTCTTATAAACAAGTGGGGTTTGGGTCCCACAACTTAAGGGACTTGGGTGGCTGAAATCATCTAATTCGGGACCTCGGATGGATTCGACGAAGAAGGAAGAAATGATCGTCGAAATATCTAGTTTCCAAAAAGTGTATGTTTCACGGATTTCGAGAATATCGAGTTTTGGGTACAGATTTGGTGAGAAAAGACTGTTTTGCCCTCAAGGCCAAGAAATCGGGTTTCGGGTTCTCAAATGGATATGGGATCAACATGAAAGTTGTAGGATTCCTCAAGATGAATGCAACGGGCCAAAAACACAATACGAAACAAATCGGGAAAATCTCACAAGTAAATACAAAGTCGAAAAGGGAACCCCCAAAGGGCCCCACAAGCTACCAAAGCACTCAAAAGCCCAAAACTAGAAGAAAACCCATTCTAGCTCACAAACTCAATCCAACAAATGCTAATCCCACTAAAAGAACTAATCCACAAATAAAACAACACTAATCCAAGAGATTAGGGGTCGGGTTCTCACAGTGCCAATTTGACTTTTGCCTTCAGGAAGAGGTACAAGATCCCACACATCATTTTTTCTAAACTGGTTTAGCTCATCTTGCATGGCATCAATCCATTCAGACTTGGTTTCTGCTTCAGAGAAATTCTTGGGCTCAATTTGTGAAACAAATGAATAGTGAGCACACAGATTATGAACCTGTCTTCTTGTCATGACTCCTTTTGAGATATCTCCAATGACATTATCCAGATTATGATTTCTTAAAAGCTTTGTGGGCATAGTGGGGACTGAGGGAATTTCTTCTTCAATTTCAGATGAAATAGGCTGCTCAACTGAGATCTCTTCTTCATCATGAGGAGTTTTCTTAATTTGATTAGCCTCATCAACTACAACATGAGCTGATTCCATGACAGCCATAGATCTAAGGTTGAAAACTCTATAAGCCTTGCTTTTATCAGAATATCCTAAGAAGATCCCTTCATCAGATTTTGAATCGAACTTTTCAAGCTGCTCTCTATCTCTTAAAATATATCACTTGCTACCAAACACCTTAAGATACCCCAGATTAGGTTTTCTTCCAAAATACAGCTCATAAGGGGTTTTGTTAGTGTTCTTTGTCAGATAAACACGGTTAATAAGATAGCATGCGGTATTGACAGCTTCAACCCACAAGTTTCGCGGGAGATTTTTCTCATTAAGAAGGGTTCTGGCCATTTCTTGAATAACTCTGTTTCTCCGTTCAGCTACTCCATTTTGCTGAGGAGTTTTTGGAGCAGAGAATTGATGACTGATCCCATGGCTTTCACAGAAGTCTGCAAATCTTTCATTTTCAAATTCACCTCCATGATCACTTCTTATCTTCTTAATTTTGCAGTCCTTCTCAACTTGAATTTTCTTGCAAATCCTTATGATATTATCTACTGCATCTGATTTAGCATGAAGAAAGGCTACCCATCCAAATCTCGAATAATCATCAACCATCACTAGGATATACTTTCTCCCACCAATACTCTGAACATGTGCTGGTCCAATGAGGTCCATATGAATGAGTTCAAGGGGACGAGCAGAGGATATATCTTTTATACCTTTAAAACTTTTCTTGATCTGTTTACCCATTTGACAAGCCTTGCACAATTCAGATTTGTAATCATCTAATTTGGGTATTCCTCTAACAATTTCTTTCTTTGATAAGATCTTCATCAGTTTGTAATTTATATGTCCCATTCTTTGATGCCACAACTGATTTTCTTGAACTTTAGACATTAAACACATGGATTCATTCTCACTACATTCTTCTATGGTATAGATGTTATCTTTAGTACGTAATCCAGTGAGTAGAACTTTGTGGGATTTCTCATCCAGAACTTTGCAAGATTTGTTGTCAAAGACAACTTTGTTTCCTTTGTCACACAACTGACTTATGCTCAAGAGATTATGCTTTAAACCATCCACAAGGAAAACATCTTTTAATGTAGGCATTTGATCTCCTCCAACACAGCCTTTTCCTATAATTTGAGCTTTCCGATTATCTCCAAAAGACACATTACCTCCATCATAGTCCTCAAGAGTGATAAATCTAGAACAGTCTCCAGTCATATGCTTGGAGCAACCACTGTCCAAAAACCATCTAGAGTTTTCTTTAACTTTAAGAGCGGTTTGAGCAAAAAAATTCTTGACACTTTTCTCTTTTTCAATCCAAGTAGCCTTAATGAAGGTAGAGGTAGAAGTCTTGGGAACAAACTTGAAATGAGCTCTAGAACTAAGATTTTGAGACATCCTAAACTTAAAAGGATAGTTAGGAACTAGATGACCTATTTGATTGCAAAAATGACAAGTCCATCTAGAGGAAAAGAAGATTTTACCTATAGGTTTGAGATGAGTCCTAGTATTATGTTGAAAGCTATTCTTCTTGCTACTAGAGGAGCATTCATAACCTATACCATTCTTGTTACCAAAGACTTTATTCAAGCCTAACATTTGATAGAATTTGTCATTGCCTAAGGTAAATTTTTCAACAACATGTTTTCCCTTTTCAAGTTTCATTTGAAGAGATTCTGATTCTTGTTGACTAGATTCTAACAGACTTTGTAACTTATGAATTTCTTTTTCAGCTTTAGCAAGATTGTCATTAGACGTAGTCAACTTAGATTGAACATTTTTTATCTCATTGTCTTTCAAGATTAATTGATCTTTTAAAACATCTAGATCATTCACAAGCCTTTTAGATTCACTTTTTATGCTTTTATTTTTCTTGGTTATGACTTCACATAGTTCATATAGTTCCTCATAGGCTTGATGAATATCATTGTCACTATTCTCTTCATTTACTTCTTCTATTAATATGTTATGATCATTGTTTTCTTCAATGGGAGTGAAGAGAAGCCAAGAAGTGGAATTATCATTATCTTCATCATTTTGAGGTTCATTATTGTCACTACTTTCATCTTCATCATCATCCCAAGTTATGTTTAAGACTTTCTTTCCTTTCTTATCTTTCTTTTCAGATTCCTTAGGGGAGGGACAATTTTGAGCAATGTGACCAAAGCCTTTCCAATTATAACATTGCACATCCCTTTTGGTAAAAGATCCCCTTGAGTTTCTTTGAAATTTTTCATTTTTAGAATCTTCAGAATATTTATAGTTCTTTTTGTTCTTAAGGAAATTCTTGAACTTCTTAGCAAGTAAAATAGTGTTTTCATCATCACTCTCACTCTCATTGTCATTTTCTTTATGTTGGGAGCTAAGAGCTACACCTTTCTTCTTGCTAGGGGCTTCAAAGTCTAATTCATAGGTGAGAAGATTTCCTCTAAGTTCTTCTATTTTGATCTTGTCCACATCTTTGCTTTCGGTTATAGCAACTATCTTAGGTTTGAACCTTTTGGGAAGAGATCTTAATATTTTCCTAACAGCTTTGGACTCATCCATCTTCTCTCCTAGACCTATGAGGGAATTGACAATCTCCATGAATTTAGTATAGAACTCATCAAATGTTTCTTCCTCTTGCATTTTGAGTTCCTCATACTTAGTAGACAACATTTGGATTTTAGCAACTTGACTTGATTGGTCCCTTCATGAGTGGTCTCTAAGGTATCCCACACTTCCTTAGCAGTAATACAATTTACTACCCTATTGAACTCTTCTTGGGACAAGGCACAAAACAAGGAATTTTTTGCTTTAGCATTTAGATTTGCCCTATCTTTCTCTCCTTGAGTCCAATCTTTCTTGGGCTTAACTTTGATAGCAATGACATGTCCTTCAGAATCTTGTTCAGTGATAATGGGATCATGATACCCTTCTTCAATGATACTCCAAACATCTAGATTTTGAGATTCAAGAAAGACTTGCATCCTAATCTTCCAATACCGGTAATGAGAGCCATTGAACAAGGGAGGTCTATTGGTGGCATGGCCTTCTCCTAATTGGGATTGCATGATGACAACAAAGGCTAAAACTCACTCTAAGGATTCTAACTCTAGGTGGTTAGACCTAAACAAGAGCACCTAGGCTCTGATACCAATTGAAAGTCCAAGATCGAATCCTAGAGGGGGGGGGGGGGTGAATAGGGTGAGCTCAAAGCCCTAGACCAATTTTAATTCTTTTAACTCTTAAGTCACTTATGCATTGGAGAATAATAATGAAATCAACTAAACAAGCATAATCCATAAAATGAAAGCATAGAGGCAATCACCATAACACAAGCACGTATAGTGGTTCGGCCAAAATTGCCTACATCCACTCCCGGTACACCTACCGGTATCCACTAATTCCACTTAAGGTTTAGGATCACCTCAAACCTTACAAACAACACTATGCTTTTCAAGGCTTAGCATAAACCTTTACAACATATGCTTTTCAAGGCTAAGCATGAACCTTTACAACATGGAACTTTTCTCTTAAACAATATGCCTAATAATGCATGGATAAAGAGAACAATGAAGTGCAAAGAAATGCCTCTTAATAGGCTAGTTTGAAAATGAAGCTCAAGTTCTAGAACAATGCATGAAAATGACAAAGTCTATGTGAAATGCATTTTCTAAAAGATTACTCTTTCTCTTTTAAAAGATATGAACTTAAATGATGCAAAGATGTTTAACATATATTTGAGAAAGAGTTGTATGTCTAACACAAGTGATTCATAATGAAAAACAACTTGTTTTCAAAAAGATGATCTAAAGGCTAACAAGTTAATTTTTGAATCAAGAAACTAAAATCATGTGTAACTTAGACAATATGTTGCATTCATAAGTCTCATGTGATTTTTAAAGAACTAAGCATGTTATGAAGGTCAACATCTTAATAGGAAAGCAACTTGTTTATCATGCATTGGAAAATAGATCAAAGATTCAAAACAAAACATGATTTTGAAAAGAGTAGGATTAAAGGAAGCACACCCATTTGAAGATCAAAGGTTGAATAAGAGGAATGGCTTCATAATCCTTGTGAAAATGCTCCTAAGAAGTTGCTTAGCCTTGGCCTCAAAGGTCTCTCAAATATCAGCACCTTTCTCCAACAAAAAAGCCACTTTTTATAAAGATAAAGTTGCCAACGGCTAGTCCTCGGTCGACCGAGAAACAGGTCTCGGTCGACCTAGAAAGCACAACGGATATAAATCTGACCGTTGGAGCTTCAGCTCAGAATTCTGCAGAAATGACCTGCAGTTGTCTCGATCGACCGAAAGGCAGGTCTCGGTCGACCGAGACCACTGCCTGAAACAGCCCAGAAATTTGACAATTGAGAGAAACTTGAGGCTTATGAGGGCACCTTCCAAAGGACTTTCAAACACATCTACCAAGCATTAAATCATGACTAAAAGAAGATGAAAACTGAGAATTTAAAGCCATGAAAACTCCAAAACACAATAATGAATTTAAAGCTAGAAACTTTGGAAAGCTTGGAAGGAGTTTTGAAATCAAAAACTCTATGAACTGAAGAGGCAACCTGAACAAGTAAACCATGCATGATATTTGATAAAACAAAGATTCAAGAAGAAGAAATATGCATGATGCTCCTATGAATAAAGCCATGTATGAATGAGAGAACAAGCTATATGAAAGTGAATGCATCCTATCAAATTGCAACAAAACTAAAACTCTAACAGTGAATATGTTCTGAAAGTCATAGCAAGCTTCACTTACGGCGTGCATTTGAGTATGTTATGGCCCGCAAATGCGCGTGTTAATACACATATCCTTTTACGGCTGGAGCTTTTACGGCACGATACTTTGCGCCGTGAAACTTAGTTTACGGCTCAAAATGCGCGCCGTAAAAGACCAGGTTTGGTGTAGTGTGAGAAGAAGATTGCCAAGTTCCTAGAGGGACTTAACCCTTTCATTGAGAGATATGCTACCCGAGTGGTGCCACCTGCAACTTTCGATGAAGCGGTCAAGAGGGCCTATAAGTTTGAGAACTTTCACAACAAGATCCTTAGAGTCCAAGGCAAGGGGCAAGCTCATAAACAGAACTACCAGAACATGAATCATCAAAACAAGAAGCAGAGGATAGAACCGAATATTCAGAATCCATTGGTGTGTGCCCATTGTGGGAAGAATCATGTCAGTGCGGAATGTCGTACACTCACAAGAGCGTGTTTCAGATGTGGTTCCATGACCCATCAGATGAGAGACTGTCCAAGGCAGAATAGATAGAATCAACAGCAGCAGCAAGGGGCACAACGTCCAGCAGCACCACAGAATGACATTATTGTCCATAATCTGGCAAGGCCACTACTGCAACAAGCACCACAACAGCAGCATCATAGACCACAATAGCAACAACAACAGGCTCGTCAGCAGGGACAGAACCAAAATCAGCGTGCACCGTAGCAGCATAGGAATGCACAACAAGGCAGGCAACAATAAGCTCCAAATAGACCACAACACCGGGGGAAAATCTACGCGGTCAATAGAGCTGATGCAGACGCAGCAGGAAATGTAGTAAAAGGTACACTTCTTGTTTGTGGGATAAAAGCTAGGATTTTATTTGACCCTGGCTCTACACATTCCTTCTTATCCCATGAATTTTCTAAGTTGATTGATATGAATGCTAGAGAACTTGAGTTCATTTTGACTGTGGCAACCCCAGTAGGCAAACAAGTTATTTATAGAACATATTACCCTAGTTGCACAGTTCAGATAGGAGAAGTGGTTCTAACTGCATATCTCATTCTATTAGAGATGTTTGATTTTGATGTCATCCTAGGGATGGATTGGCTGGCAGGATACCATGCCACAATGGATTGTTTCAATAAGACCCTGACTTTCAAGTTAGATGAGACACCAGCAGGGGTGTTGTTTCAGGGAGAGTGGAGGAGTCCTCGTGCAGGGTTGGTCTCAGTATTGAAGCCTGATAGACTATTGAGAAGTGGTTGTGAAGCATATTTGGCGTTTATCACAGAGGATAAACGGTCTAAGGGGTGGAGGAGATCCCAATTGTTTGGAAATTCTCGGATGTTTTTCCGGAGGATATTCCAGATTTACCACCCATCAGAGAGATTGATTTCACTATTGAGTTATTACCAAGGACTGCTCCGATATCTATTGCACCATATAGAATGGCTCCAGTAGAGTTGGGGGAATTGAAGACCTAGTTGCAAGAATTATTAGACAAAAGATATGTGAGATCGAGTATTTCACCATGGGGAGCTCCAGTCTTGTTTGTCAAGAAGAAGGATGGTTAGATGAGAATGTGTATAGATTATAGAATATTGAATCAAGTGACCATTAAGAACAAGTATCCATTACCAAGAATAGATGAATTGTTCGACCAATTGTAAGGTGCATCATACTTTTTGAAGATTGATTTGAGATCCGGTTACCATCAGCTGAGAGTCATAGAATTAGATGTGTTGAAAACAGTTTTCTGGACAAGATATGGCCACTATGAGTTCCTAGTGATGCCATTTGGGTTGACTAATACACCGGCAGTGTTCATGGCATTGATGAACAAGATATTTGCAGAGTATCTGGATCAGTTTGTTGTAGTATTCATAGATGACATTTTGGTGTACTCCAAGACCAGAGAAGAGCATGAAGAGCACTTGAGGATAGCACTGCAACTCTTGAGAGAGAACCAGCTGTATGCAAAGCTCAACAAGTGTGAATTTTGGTTGGAGCAAGTAGCATTTTTAGGGCACATCATCTCCAAAGAAGGATTGTCAGTAGATCCGTCCAAGATTGAAGCAGTTATGAGTTGGAAAAGACCAAAGAATGCATCAGAAATTAGAAGTTTTCTGGGATTGGCAGGTTATTACAGGAGGTTTGTGTAGGGATTCTTGTCGATTGCATCACCTTTGACGAAGTTGACAAGGAAGAATGTGTCATATGTGTGGACAGATCAGTGTGAAGATAGTTTTCAAGAGCTAAAGAAGAGATTGACTACAGCACCAGTCCTTACTTTACCATCCGGAAGCGATGGTTTTACCATTTTTACTGATGCTTCGAATGTTGGACTCGGTTGTGTCTTGATGAAAGAAGGAAAAGTGATTGCATATGGATCTCGACAGTTGAAAGATCACGAGAAGAACTATGCCACCCATGATCTTGAGTTAGCAGCGGTTGTTTTCGCGTTGAAAATGTGGAGACATTACCTTCATGGAGAGAAGTTCGAAGTCCACTCCGACCACCGCAACTTACAATATTTATTTTCTCAGAAGGAATTGAACATCTGGCAAAGAAGATGGATGGAATATATCAAGGACTATGATTTTCCAATCAAGTATCACCCGGGGAAAGCTAATGTAGTTGCCAATGCCTTAAGTAGAAAATCAGTAGGCTTGGCAAATCTAAGTGGCACTTGTATTTTTGAAACATTTGAAGAGTTGCGTATAGATCTACAACCACTAAGGAATGGTGTTTTGTTAGCTAACATGTCAGTGTCAGAGCCTTCTTTTATTTAGAAGATCAAGCATAGTCAGTTGCAAGATCCAGAGTTGGCCAAGATTTCAGAGCATATAGCAGACCGTCCTGACTTCCATATTGTTGATGGAGTTTTGTACTACCGTGACCGTCTATGTGTACCAAATATTGAAGACTTGAGGAATGATATTATGACCGAAGCTCACAGTACGAAGTACTCTATGCATCCAGGCAGCACGAAAATGTATCAGAATTTGAAGGGCAGATTCTAGTGGAATAACATGAAGAGAGAGATTGCGGCGTTTGTCTCCCGTTGTATGACTTGTCAGTTGATAAAGGCAGAACATCAGAGGCCTCCAGGATTGTTACAACCGTTAGAGATCCCGGAATGGAAATGGTAGCACATTACTATGGACTTTATTTCGGGACTACCGAGGACTAGCAGAGGCGACGATGCGATATGGGTCATTGTGGACCATCTCACCAAGTCAGCTCATTTCATTCCTATGAGGACAGGGAAGAAGATGCACATGCTACCTTTAGCAGAGTTATTTGTCAACGAGATCGTCAGTCGACATGGGCAACTAGTTTCTATCACTTCTGATAGAGATAGCAGATTTGTCTTGAGGTTTTGGAAGACGCTACATGAGTCTAAGGGTACGAAACTACAGTTTAGCACGACTTATCGCCCGCAGACAGACGGTCAATCAGAGAGGACAATTCAGACCTTAGAGGATATGCTCCGTGCTTGTGTGTTAGATTTCAAGACTTAATGGGATGAGACTCTACCGTTGTGTGAGTTTGCTTACAACAATAGTTACCACTCGAGCATTGGGATAACGCCTTTTGAGGCTTTGTATGGCAGAAGGTGTAGGACACATATTTGTTGGGAAGAGGTCAAAATTCGCAGTTTCCATGGACCGACCATAGTGAGTGAAACCAGTGACAAAGTGAAGTTGATCCGAGAACGTCTGAAAGTAGCCCGGAGTAGACAAAAAAGCTATGTAGATTCTCATAGAAGGGATTTACAGTTCAAAGAAGGAGATAAGGTTTTCCTGAAGGTGTCACCTACGAGAGGAACTTTGAGATTTGGACAGAAGGGCAAGCTATCACGGAGATACATTGGACCATATGAGATTGTGAGCAAGATCGGTGACGTGGCTTATAGATTAGCCCTACCACCTGAGCTATCAGGAGTACACAACGTCTTCCATGTGTCTATGTTGAAGAAGTATGTTCCCAATCCTTCACATGTACTCCGGCACGATCCATTGGAGATCAGAGAGGATGCTACCTATGTTGAGAAGCCCGTTCAGATCATTGATACGAAGGAACAAGAGTTGAGGACACTGACTATTCAGTGGATGAAAGTACTTTGGGAGAATCATGGATCGGAAGAGACGACATAGGAAATACGAGACCAAGTACAGAAGAAGTATCCACATCTACTACCTGAGGTGAGTTTTATATTTCATTTGGAGGACCAAATGCCCTAAGGGGTGAAGGATGTAAGACCCCGACCCGAGTGAACCCGATTAGTTTTGATTAAGTTGTGTGTTAGTCTTAAGCGTGATTGGTAGTCTTTGACTAAGTTGGGCTTGGAATAGCTTTTGATATAGATTTAGGGAATTTTGATTGCGTTGTGATTAGTCGGGCCCTTTAGGGGTTCTTTTTTACGACTTTGCATGTGCTTGGAGATTTATCGGAGATTTTGCATTCATTGTTTTAATCCCGTTTTATTTGTATTGTTAATCCCTACAACTTTTATGTTGATCCCGTGCCCGTTCGAGACCCCGAAACCCGATTTCATAGCCTTGAGGGCAAAACAGTCATTGTGCGCTAAATCTGTACCTAAAATTTGATATTACCGAAACCCACGAAACATATACTTTTTCGAAACTAGATATTTCGGTGATCATTTCTTCCTTCTTCGTCGAATTCATCCGAGATCTAGAAAGACATGATTTCAGTCCAAAAAGTGTCTTAAGTAGTGGGACCCATTCCCATTTGCTATATAAGGAGAACTCATCTTCCTCATTTCCTTTCTCCAGCACAAAAGGCAGCCTAGGGTTTCCTGCAACCTTTCTCTTCTTCTTCTTGCTCTCTCCATCTCAATTTCCTACCAATCTTGCACCAACATCAAAATGGAGGTTATCATTCTCTTCCTCATCACTATAGCTCTCTTTTGATACCATTTGTGAAGGAAACCGTCCATTTCCAAGACTTCCTTTGAGCTCACCTTGCCCATTTGGAGAACCTACAAGTAAGCAACCTTCCCCATCTCTTAGATTTGTGTTTCTTTGATCTTGAAGAAGTCCCATTCTCATTATTGTAAGGTTTCCTTTTCTATTTCATTGTTTGACCATTTTAGGGCTTGTTTTTGGGGATTTTGTTCATAGCTTGGATCTTTCGCTTGGAAGAGTATAAGAGTTTGATTTCCTTGATTAGAAGACCCAGGGCAAGTGGATGAGTTAATATTATAAGCTTTCAATGGTTTTCATGAGAAATGTGGTTAAGTTGTCATTTTCATTCATATTTATTGATTTGCATTGATTGTTGAAATAAATGCTCTGAATGAACTTTGCTAAGTCATTAAATGTTTTGGAAACATATTGGTTTGGTATTTATTGTCTTTTGGATATACCTTAACTGAATGTTTGTGATTTGGTTTCTCTTTCCTCTTGTGGTTGTTGTGGTTAAGAAGGAGGTGATGGAATGAACACATAATGGGGTTTTGGAGAAGTGTAGATGGATGTATTAGAAGAGCTCTTAGCTCAGTTTTATTGCAAGGATTAATGGAAGTGAGGAGAATGGTTTTGAGGAGGAAAAATGACTCAAATCTGAACACAGTGGGTGTTTCCCGCACCTGGCGGTCGGCCAGCGGTCAGCTGTCGGCTAGCCGTCTGGTGTCTGGCGGCTAACCGCCAGCTAGCCGAACAGTCGCGGTTACTTTTCCAGAGAGCAACATTTTCCTCCTGAAAACACAGTCAGCCTCACGGTTAGCTAGCGGCTGACCGCCAAACCCATCGGCGACCAACCGCCAGGCAACCGATCCATTCGGTTACTTTTCCAGAGAGCAACATTTTCCTCCTGAAGGCACGGTCAGCCTCACGGTTAGCAAGCGGCTGACCGCCGAACCCATCGGCGGCTAACCGCCAGCCAACTGAACCATTTCGGTTACATATCCAGTAACCTGTCTTTCTGTCAGGCCAACCGCGGTCAGCCGCGCGGTCAGCCAGCGGCTAACCGCCTAACCCAATGGCGGCAAACCGCCATCTGACCGCTAGGTAACCGAAATTACCCAGACAACCATTCCAGAGAGCTCCTTACTTGAGTGAACTCTCTGGTTCGTTCAAGCGACGAGCTTTGTTGGTGAAAGGAGATTCACTAGGCAATGTATGAGGCCATTCGAGAAATAAACCATATCACGAAGATGTCATTCGAAGTTTTGAAAAATTCAAAGTGTATAAGGAGCCCGGAATGCCCCCAAACTCAAAGAGTACCAAATTATTAATAGATCGACATACGAGATCCCTATTCACTTCAATTAAATCTTGAATCCGATACTTTACCCGAAATTTCAATTCTTTATTGTACATTATCGATCCCGAGATTTATACTACATGCCTTGTTTTCCCGTAAGCATTAAAGTATACTTACAATAGTTACTTGTCTTGAAGTGCATTGCACCACATGAAACGACAGTGTGCCCTTGAGCACCCCCGTCCTGCCCGTTTATTTACTTGTACTTGATTTACTTGCATATGTCTCGATTTGTTATTTGACCTATGAGTCGGCACCACTAAGCTTGGATGACCCTGTTGGTCTGATCCACTGACTTGGAGATCCCCCTCTTGTCCCGCCAGCTGCAGTTTGGATCCCGCTACCCGGTTATTACCGTGGTCTCGTTCCGATGCCGCAGATTGCTACTTGTTAGGTTCTTGTTTGTTGCAATTTTGATGGATGCACATTCACCTTCACTATCAAATGATCACACACTCATGCTATTAGTTTTTGACTTTGGAATCTAGGATTCTATCTTGCACGTGTGCATATGTTTGTGAAATGAATTTTTCATGCATGTTTTTAGAATTCAAATTCGCTTTTGAAAACCTAATTCTTTGTGCATATTTTTAGAAAATCAAATTGAGAATTTAGGTTTGTGTCTTGCATACATCTTTCATTTTTAGAATCATTTTTGTACGCATGGAACACACTGGCCTTGAGTTCCAAGTTGCAACTTTGAGATTTTGAAAAATCTGTAGGAACTCATCCTAGGCCAGTTTGGTCGGTCGACCGGCCCAACTGGCCTGCTGGAAAACAGCCAGTGTACCCGGTCAACCGAGCCAGGCCCAGGTCGACCGGGCAACTAGCCGTTGGGCCAGGTTGACCCGGGGGTCATGGGGTCGACCGGGCCAACTAGCCGTTGGACTGTTTTTTGCTTTAAAGTTTATTTCATTCCATCCTTTCTAAGGGCTTGATTTTTGAATCTTTGAGACTCCATTGAAGCCAAAAGAAGTGGAATAAGCCAAGAGAGCTAGAAGACAATTGGAAATCAAATGTTTGAGTTTTTAAAAGGTATATCTTACTTGTTATTTTGATTTCCATTCAAATTAAAATCAATGCATGTTTAAATCTTTCTATTTTCATAAATGCATGATTTCTAGCTTTCAAAAGAGACGTTTAGCAAACTCAATATCATCTTTGGAATATTAGATTGTTTTGCTAACGTCCTCGTCTAAATCACATGTGCTCTTAGTAGTTAATCTTCATACAACTTGTTTAGTTCCTTCTTTCAAGTTGCTTGAATCTTTCATGTGATTAGCATAAAACTTCAATCTTCATTTTTCTGAAATTAGATTTTAAAATGCATCAAGCATTCATTTAAAAGCTTCATTTTAGAATTTGATTAAAGTAATACACTCATACACTTTGTTCACACACTTTAGTAATTTGTTGTGTATGTACATTGATTTACACTTTAATTTCAGCCTATTTAAGAGGCATTTTAATTGTGCTTAAATTGTATCTCTTAGAGTGTTTTTGAAGAGACACCTTCTTAGAAAAATTCTTCATTTGTAAAGGTTATTGCTGAAAGTCCACGAGGATCCTAACCCTAGAGGGGGGGGGGGGGGGGGGGTGAATAGGGTGAGCTACAACTATGACCAATTTAGACCAATTTTAAATTCTTAATTTAAACTAGTCACATGTGATGATAAACAATCAAAATGCGGAAGCTAACAATACCATCATCACAAAGCAATCACCACAACACAATATTTATAGTGGTTCGGCCAACGTGCCTACATCCACTACCGGCTTGTGCATCCAACACCCCACCGGATTTCCACTATTTATGCTTTTTACTAGGCTAAGCAATAACCCTTACAATGTTGCTTTTCAAGGCTAAACAACAACCTCTCAATGTGCTTTTATAGGCTAAGCAATAACCTTTACAAAATGCTTTTCAAAGGCTAAGCAATAACCTTACAAGATGCTTTTCAAAGGCTAAGCAATAACCTTACAAGATGCTTTTCAAAGGCTAAGCAATAACCTTTACAAATATAGATTTCTCTAAGAAAGTGTCTTTCCAAAAGATCACTCTAAGAGATTACAATTTAAGCTCAAATAAATTGCCTCTTGAATAGGCTAATATGAAAGTTTAAAACAACTCACACAAACACTCTATGAATGCAAAAGTGTATGCTCATGATGTGTGTGTGTGATGACTTCAATCAAGTTTAAAAAGAAAGCTTAATCAAATATATGCTTAAAGCATTTGAAAGTTTAAGACACACAAAAGTTTTGATTGAAGTTTGATGCAAATCACATGAATAATAAACAACTTGTTAATGACATGAAATTCAAAGAATCACAAGTTGTATGAAAAATAAAGTTTAAGAAAACATGTGATTTGATAAGAGTGATTGCAAACTAATCTAATTTACCAAGAAAGATATTGAGCTTGCAAATCAACTCTTTAAGGACTTGAAATCATGCATAAATGAAAATACAAAGGATTTGAACATGCATGAATTTCAATTGTATGGAAATCAAAATAACTTAGAAGATGTACCTTTTAAAAACTCATGAGTTTGATTTCCAAATAGCCCTCTAGCCTTTCCAACTTCTTCCCCTTTATTTGGCTCCAAAATGCTCTCAAAAGTTCATGTATCAAGCCTTGAAAAAGGTTGGAAATGAATGGACTTTATAGCCAAAAAGTTGCCAACGGCTAGTTCTCGGTCGACCGGCAAAGAGGTCTCGGTCGACCGAGAAGGCACAACGGTCAGATTTCTGACCGTTGGGGCTTCAGTTCAAAAAACTGTCCACTTGCCCTGCAGTGGTCTCGGTCGACCGAGACCCAGGTCTCGGTCGACCGGCGACACTGCCGGGACACCCCCAAAAATTCCAACTTTTGCATTTTGAAGATTTTCTTTGTGGAATTTTGTGGGTCACTAAACCAAGCTTAAAAACATGTTTTAAAACATTTAAAAACATGAAACACACAAAGCCTAAAATGATTCAAAGGTTTAAAACCAAAGGCTAGCTTGATTTGATAAAACTCTTTTCAAATGAAAATGCATACAAAAATGATTCTTTTTGTGAAGAATGTATGCAAGGCTCAAACCTACAAACTCAAGATGATTTTTCAAATATAATGCACAAGGATATAGGTTTTCAAAAGAGTTTGGGTTTCAAAACTAATGCATCCAAGTTTAAAACCAAAACATGCATAAAACAAGAACTTTTCCAAATCTTAAAAGCTATGCATGTATGAAACTAAATTTCAAGGTTTTCTAAAACAATGCAAGTGTGAGAATTCAAATGATGCTAAAGTGCAAATGCATCCATCAAATTGCAAATACAAAATCCCTAACAATCTCCCCCTTTGCAATTTGATGGCAACTTACTCATCATTGAAATAACACACCAAGTCTTCAGCTCCCCCTAAGCTGGACAAGTCTTGAAATCTTCTTGGATGCTTCTTCTCTTAGCTTGGGCTCTTGGGCTCTTTTCTTCAATCTTCTTGATGCTTGGAGCTTGATCATTCTTCAAGCTTTCTTTCCATCTTCCTCTCTTTAGCCAAGCATCTTCTTTAGCTCCAAGCTTTCTTTCTTCTATTTGCTCTCCCCCTTTGACCATGCTTCTTTCTCCTCTTGAGAACTTGAAAGCTTTCTCCCCCTTTGATGAGTAGGAGATCTTTGAGTACTTGAACTCTCGAACTCTCTCCCCCTTTGATGAGTAGGAGATCTTTGAGTACTTAAACTCTCTCCCCCTTTGACATTAAATTGCAAAGGTACCTACACACATGAAACAAGGAAAATACCTTTAGTAGCACCTGTTAACAAATGAAATCGAAAATGAAATACATAACAGGCTATCATGTATGGAAGTTAACTCTAAGGGCTCAAAAGCAATCCAAGGGTGAATTTGATCAAAACTAATTCTTCCTATGAAGGTTTACACTCCCCCTCAATCCATTCTCTTCTTTTGTCAAGCTTTTGACAAGATATAACTATTAGATTCAAGAAGTAGATGGTTTAACCAAGTGAGGGTCAACTTCAAGGAAAGGATTAGATTCATATAACTATAGGGCTCATATGATCAAATTACCAAAAGAGAGCAAGGCTCATGAGAGAGACGATCATGGATACCAATTGAAATAAACATATCAATTGAGATTAAAGGATGTGACTATTAACACAATCACTCTAAAATGGATTTAAGAATATTACTATTAGGAAAAATCCAAATAAGAGCTATCCATGATGCAATGGGGTTTACTCAAACATAGCATCAATCAATATAACTTATGAAAATCATATGCTATGTAAGTTTTGAAATCATTTCATTCAAACAATAAATGTTACTATTAATGTGCAAGAATGAGTGAAATGAATTTCAAGCATGAAGCCAACCTCAACTAATAACCAACCAAGATTATGAATACATAAATATGGTGGTCATGAGATATACCTATAAGAGCAAGAGAGGTGGCAACATGAACATTATGATGCTAATGGTGTGTGACATGGAAAAAATATATTACTATCAAGTTCAATCCAATGTACACAAGGTCTATCACATACACAAGATAAGATATCAATTGGATATGAAATCAATGGAAAGTTATACCAAATGAAACCAATTGAATATGATAACATGAATAAAAGCAAGGATGTGACAAACTTCCATCAAGCATCATTAATGCATATTCATCACTTTTAAGGATATGACTATTGAGCAAAGTGATGAATAAGAGAAATTGCAATGCAAAAGATATGACTAGACAAAGCATGCAATTTCTTAAGTGTCTAGATCATATGAATTCAACACTAAGATATCCATCAAACAAGAGATATAACTATGAAAAAGGAATGGATTTCAAAGAGGTTCATATGACCAAGAGCACTACTATGAAGTTGAAACATGTATAATGATGACAACATTAAGAAGGTATACATGAATCAACATCATAACCATCCATTTAAAAGAAATGACTATAAGGCATAGAGGATGGATTTGGGTTCTAGTATGGTTTATACAAGTGTAACTAAGATCACAACCATACATGGAACCAAAAGTTATTTGCATATAAAGAATGTAAATAAACAAGCAAGGATGCAAACAACATACATTTCCATTTCTAAGATAATGAAACCAAAAGAAAAGGAAATGAATACATGGAACATGCTATAGAAGAATATAACTAATGATGTTATAGGCAATTCCATTCAAACAATCTTCAAATCATTTTAATGAACAAAATCCAACAATGAGCATAAAAAGAATGATTTAGAAGATCAATTTTCAACATTGTATTTTAAAAGATATAACTTAATTGAAACACATACAAGTTGATTTTTCAAAACAATGTTCTCCGTATAAAAGTATAACTTAGGAATCCATGGAAAAACTTGAATTGATTCAAATCATTTGTTCAAAAAATCTTACTATGACATCTACACAAATGATTCAACAACAATTGATCATGAATGAATTAGCTATGAAAGCTTTTAACAACACAATCAATTAATCATGTAGAAATGCAATGCAAAACATAAAGCTAAATGTGTGCAAAAAGCAAATCAAACATGATGAGATTATAATCAAAAGATTTTGAAAACCATGATATGTAACTTAGAATGGCGTATGAAAACAAAATCAATTGATCATAAAGAAGCAATGCATTTAAATAAATGTAACTAAAAGAAAACAAAATGCAAATGCAACTTGACCAACATGGAGATTTAACTATAAAGAATAGGTTGGTCAAGGGGTTCAAGGCCTTAAGGTTTGTCTAAGTAGATAACTTTAGAAATCCACCTAAGGTCTTGGGAGGGTTGAACTTTGAGGTCTAGTTTGGACTTCTCACCAACTATAGGAGATTTAACTTGATAAATTTTCAATTTGAACTTATCACCATGATATTTAGATTTTACTAAATTTGGCTTAGAATGGTGATTAGTCTTTTGATGTTGGTGAGTTTGTTTCTTTGGGGATTGTTTCACTTTTCTTTTCTTCTTACTTTCTCCCTTTACTTGACTTTTGAATTTTAGATTTAACTTAGCAACTTTCTTCAAAAGTTCTTTCATGGGTTCATATAAGGGAGGTAGGTTGAGAAGCTTTTTGTTAATAGATTCTTTTAAACTTGGTTTGACTTGTTTAACCTTTTTAGAATCTATCTTAGGAGACTCCTTTTTAATAGATTTAACTTGTTTAGTCTTTTTGGAGTCTTCCTTTGTTTTTAGTGTCTTACCCTTCAAGTTTGATTTTACTTTCTTGAGTTCAAAGATGGGTTTAGACACATAGCTTCTTTTCCTTAGTTTGCACTCAAATGTAAAATGCCCTTCAATGCCACAATAATTACATTTTGTTTTGGGCAAGGGAGAAAGAGTGCTAGAGAAAGAGGACTCACCTTTCACAAATGTGTTGGTGAATTTAGGGTCATAAGACATATTCCTATTAAATCCAATACCCGTCCTATCTCCATGAGGTTTACCCAATTTAAATAATTTTTCAAGTCTATCTTTACTTTGGGTAAACTTGCACTCATCCTTTTGTTTATACTCTTCAAGTTGAGCGACTTGGGTTTTAAGGGTTGAATTTTCATTTTTAACTTTTGTTAGTTCATTTTCAATTCCCTTAAAATTGTTTAGCTCTTCATAGGCAAGTTTTAACTTAGATTTAAGCTCATTAACAACATTTGATCCAAGTTCTAAAGTTTTTAAATTACTTTGAGCATTAGACAAATTTTCATTGGAAATTGTCAACTTGGATTTTAAATAGTTAATGTTTTCATCTTGTCTTTTAATTGTATCTCTTAGGTTCAAATTTTCATTTTTAAGCTCATCACAATTTATCTTAATCTCATTTAATTCATCTTGAGTATTAGATAAATTTTCCTTAGAGATAGTCAATTTAGATTCAAGATTGTTAAAGTCTTTATCTTGCCTTTTTACTTGATCTCTTAGAATTAAATTTTCCTTAATGACATTATCATAATCCATCTTTAATTCATTTAGTTCATCTTGAATGTTAGATAGATTATTCATAGAGATCATGAACTTAGATTCTACACAATTTATTACTTCTTCTTTCTCTCTAAGTTCATCTTTTGAAGAGGCTAGCTCTTTGTTTAGCTTATTAGATTCTTCTTTTAAACTTCTATTTCTTTTATCAAGCTTTGAGGATAATGTATATAATTCATTATAGGCTTGTTGAAGATCATCTTCATCATACTCATTTTCTTCCTCTTTTGAGTCAAATTGATATTCATTTAAGTGAGGGTTTGAATCTCCAATAGAAGGAAGAGTGAGGGGTCTAGAAGAATCTACAAAGTCTAGCATAGTGGAGTCCATTCTAATGATTTTCAAATAAGGACAACTCTAGGTTTTTAACTCTAGGTTTTTACACCTAATCAAGAGTTCCAAACACTTGATCCTAAGGGATTAGAGCACTTGGCTCTGATACCAATTGAAAGTCCACGAGGATCCTAACCCTAGAGGGGGGGGGGGGGGGGTGAATAGGGTGAGCTACAACTATGACCAATTTAGACCAATTTTAAATTCTTAATTTAAACTAGTCACATGTGATGATAAACAATCAAAATGCGGAAGCTAACAATACCATCATCACAAAGCAATCACCACAACACAATATTTATAGTGGTTCGGCCAACGTGCCTACATCCACTACCGGCTTGTGCATCCAACACCCCACCGGATTTCCACTATTTATGCTTTTTACTAGGCTAAGCAATAACCCTTACAATGTTGCTTTTCAAGGCTAAACAACAACCTCTCAATGTGCTTTTATAGGCTAAGCAATAACCTTTACAAAATGCTTTTCAAAGGCTAAGCAATAACCTTACAAGATGCTTTTCAAAGGCTAAGCAATAACCTTACAAGATGCTTTTCAAAGGCTAAGCAATAACCTTTACAAATATAGATTTCTCTAAGAAAGTGTCTTTCCAAAAGATCACTCTAAGAGATTACAATTTAAGCTCAAATAAATTGCCTCTTGAATAGGCTAATATGAAAGTTTAAAACAACTCACACAAACACTCTATGAATGCAAAAGTGTATGCTCATGATGTGTGTGTGTGATGACTTCAATCAAGTTTAAAAAGAAAGCTTAATCAAATATATGCTTAAAGCATTTGAAAGTTTAAGACACACAAAAGTTTTGATTGAAGTTTGATGCAAATCACATGAATAATAAACAACTTGTTAATGACATGAAATTCAAAGAATCACAAGTTGTATGAAAAATAAAGTTTAAGAAAACATGTGATTTGATAAGAGTGATTGCAAACTAATCTAATTTACCAAGAAAGATATTGAGCTTGCAAATCAACTCTTTAAGGACTTGAAATCATGCATAAATGAAAATACAAAGGATTTGAACATGCATGAATTTCAATTGTATGGAAATCAAAATAACTTAGAAGATGTACCTTTTAAAAACTCATGAGTTTGATTTCCAAATAGCCCTCTAGCCTTTCCAACTTCTTCCCCTTTATTTGGCTCCAAAATGCTCTCAAAAGTTCATGTATCAAGCCTTGAAAAAGGTTGGAAATGAATGGACTTTATAGCCAAAAAGTTGCCAACGGCTAGTTCTCGGTCGACCGGCAAAGAGGTCTCGGTCGACCGAGAAGGCACAACGGTCAGATTTCTGACCGTTGGGGCTTCAGTTCAAAAAACTGTCCACTTGCCCTGCAGTGGTCTCGGTCGACCGAGACCCAGGTCTCGGTCGACCGGCGACACTGCCGGGACACCCCCAAAAATTCCAACTTTTGCATTTTGAAGATTTTCTTTGTGGAATTTTGTGGGTCACTAAACCAAGCTTAAAAACATGTTTTAAAACATTTAAAAACATGAAACACACAAAGCCTAAAATGATTCAAAGGTTTAAAACCAAAGGCTAGCTTGATTTGATAAAACTCTTTTCAAATGAAAATGCATACAAAAATGATTCTTTTTGTGAAGAATGTATGCAAGGCTCAAACCTACAAACTCAAGATGATTTTTCAAATATAATGCACAAGGATATAGGTTTTCAAAAGAGTTTGGGTTTCAAAACTAATGCATCCAAGTTTAAAACCAAAACATGCATAAAACAAGAACTTTTCCAAATCTTAAAAGCTATGCATGTATGAAACTAAATTTCAAGGTTTTCTAAAACAATGCAAGTGTGAGAATTCAAATGATGCTAAAGTGCAAATGCATCCATCAAATTGCATATACAAAATCCCTAACAATTGCTTAGTCTAAGAAAAGCACATGGTAAAGGTTATTGCTTAGCCTTGGAAAAGTATCTTGTAAAGGTTGTTGTTGAGCCTAGAAAAGCAACATTGTAAATGTTATTGCTTAGCCTAGTGAAAAGCATAATTAGTGGAAATCCGGTGGGGTGATTGGATCACAAGCCGGTAGTGGACGTAGGCATTGAGGCCGAACCACTGTAAATCCTTTTGTAGTGGTGTTTGCTTGTGGTGATTCTTTTGTTAGCTTCCGCATCTTGTTTGGTAAATCATCACTCGTGACTAGTTTATCTTGTAGAAATTAAAATTGGTCATAATTGTAGCTCACCCTATTCACCCCCCCTCTAGGGTTAGGATCCCAGGACTTTCACTACTGTGGTTCCCGATGCCCGGCTCGTTACCGTGGTCGTGTATAGTATATGTATATGTATTTTTAAGATTCACTGTTTCTCCTCACCTCGAGTGATTGAGATCAGTGCCTAGTTATTGCTCTGTCACTTTAGTGATAGAGGACTTAGCTTCGTGTGGTTGCCATCTTGCTTGTTTCCCGTTTCCTTGGTTACCTCACATGTTTTACAATGCATACTTGTATTTGAATAAATGTTTTATCTCGTTTATAGAAATTGTTATTTAAACAGGTTTAAATGCCTTTGAAGGTAAATTCATTTATTATCATATTGTTATTGTCTTTTACCCATTTGCCAAATCGTCGTGTTTGACCCACTCTTTGGTACTCGGGTCCCGTTGTTGGTTATCTCGAGAAGGAGCACGAGGAGGCGGTCAGAGAACCGCAGCAGTTAGTTGAGTGGCGTGCTGATGATGTCATTTAGACATCAGATTGCTAGAGAGAGCTAACATTTTGGGAGAACTTTTAACCATTCTTTTGGGGATTGGTGTTTTGTTTATATTGGCCTTTGTTGGCCTCTATTTTTAGGAAATGTAATTAAATGATCTTTGTATAAACTTTAACTTACCTTTAGGTAACATGCTAATGATCATTGCTCATTCTGATACAGTACTACACTTGTGTTATTATCTTTATGATTAGAGATGGATTGAACATTTGATTTGTTACACGCTTCCGCAATTAATAGAAATGTTCATATATGGTTGTGATATCCTCACCGCGGACACCTGTGAGAAATTAAATAAATGTACGACATTAAACCGATGTGGTACATTATTATCATCATTAGTGTCCCGATCCCGGATTAACCCTTCGGGCACGGTCCGGGGTCGCGACATATCATTTCAAATTTTTTAAGCTCTTGCCCATCTATATATCCCTAAACTCCTCAATCTGTATTCACCACATTTAACAGTTTAACAATTCTGAGGAAATCATAAGCAAATAATAAATATAAAACCATATAGTAACTGATAAGAACATGAAGGCTATATTGAGGTACCTTGTATAGCTTAAATAATCTTCAACAGGAAGAAAAGTGCCCTTTCTCCAAAAGAAAAGTAATCTTAAGAAATCGATCCTTGAATGTCATACATAAGCCCACATACGCACCACATCTCTTTCTGTTGACTCATCTTGCATGACTCGTGTATTTTTTAAGTAAACGTATGAAAAGCCTGCAGGCATACCTTCAAACATACGGATCCGCTCATGCAAGCGAAGACTTGAAACCTTTACATATCCAAAGCAAAGGCCATCTATTTCCACTAAATGACAAGAATATGTTCTCCACTATTGACTCATGTGCATGCATAAGATATCAATAAACTGAATAAAATACCCATAATTGACTATATAACAGTAGTTCAAATCAAAACAGGATGATATTTCCAAATCTATCTATCCAATAAAAACCGTAAGTGTCTTCATTCATTCTATCCAACAAAACATAAAATACCGTAAGTTCTTACATATCCTTCCCATAGAAGTAAAATTAAAAAGTTCTTACATTCATTATAGAATGCCAAAAAAGAAAACCCTAGTTCTTTTATCCATGCCACGGTTTTCAATTGAAACTTCTCAATGCCCATCTTCAATGATCATATCCGGCCAATAGACGGGCTTCATCACTCTAAAACGACATCCAAATATCTCTATTGTCTGTCTGTAAATGCATTCGTGGGAAAATAACACAAGATCGATCTCTCTTCAAAATGGAAATACATTATTGCATGGTGGCACCTTGCTTGCTTCTTCTTCAAGTGCAGCACTAAATGCTCAAAGTTATCATCAAATTTACTATTCCTAATATCCTTTTTGCTCCTTGAAGGACAAGGACATTTTCACCTAACATTTGTCATTTGCTCTTATGTTCCATCCTCAGAAGAGTTTTGTGTCACATCATTTTGGGTATTGCCAATATCAGGTGATGGAGAGTGAACATGCATTCCCAAATCTTCTGGAAAAGAACCAGAAGAGGGTGTCCAGGTTTCTTCCACCCTAGTTTAGGTTCCTCCAAAGAAAATACCCATTTCTTCTACGAAGGACAATGGTCTAATTCGTAAATATCTTTGCCTCAGGATGACCCTGCATTAAATGGAACTAATTTTTTTACTATACAATATAAAATAAATTAAAGATATTAATATTATAAAATATAAAATGATATTACCTTTTTGTATTCTTCCCATCTCTCAGGCTCCATTGTAATTGTTTGAGTTTCTTCATTGTATCATATACCAGTTTGCCCACGTAATGTTGTCCAAGCATTATATTCATTTCTCATGAAATCCTATTGAATTCTTAATTGTTTTTGTCCATATAAAATCCCAGTTTTCTTCTTAAAAGCCTCAATAATTCTAGTCCATGATTGCGATTTTAAATTTGAACCCGGTCTTCTGCCCCGCAATACTTCTTCAATGCATTGGTTTAAGATAATACCTTTAGAATTCAAAATATCATTTATCTGTATGATCATAGAAGAAAATCCTTTGACAACACCTGCTAGCTTGTCAAGCAAATAAAAGATAAAACGTACCCAAACTCATTTTCTGTAGGAAATCATGTGGCCCGCATGCCACGGGTCCCACGTCAGATCAAGCAGGGTTGATGCCAACAGAGAATACAATCCCACTTAATGTAAGACTTGACCTGGTCCCACTAATAAGACTCCCAATAGGATTAGTGAATGTGAGATTCTTGGCAAAGAAGTCTTTGGTAAGTGTGACTCTTTTTTAGGACTTGTCTATAGAAGATAAGGGAGCTCTAGGGTTGATTATTATTCCATCCCATAGGAGTGACAAGAGGCGAAGAGATCCACGGAGCTTCCCAATCGCCGGAACGCACATATATAGATCTTCGACCGTTTGTTGGAGTCTCTACATCTAATCCATCAATTGGTATCAGAGGCTAGTACAATGATTGGTTTGGATCGTGAGGTTACGATTTAGATAAGAGTAAATCTAAGGCTCTTGTCGGAACCCAGCTTCTATTTCTCTGCAACCCAACGTTCACAAAGAAGACCAGTTCATCTTCTATTGTGCATGCAAACCAATAAAGAGTTTCTTTTTACTCTTATTTTTTATTGTCAACAAAAGCCTCTTTCTTTCTTTGGACTTGTGCTTGTCGCAAAGGTGAAGGAATCAAGGAAGGCCATTGTCTCCTTTTCCAGTGCAAGACAGCAGTACATGCTCATTTTCTGCCCTCGAGATGCGTGCTAGAAAGGAAAGAAAACCAACTCTCTTCATTGCAGGTTGGGTCAGATCAAGACCTGACCCAGCTGTAGTCCGGTCCATCTACCAGTAAGCGTTGGTACAAGCAGTGATGCAAGCACAACGCGAACTAAACGCATGTGTGACGTCAGCAACTACACAGAGATCGCATGGCTAACTGAGGCCGAGTGATTTTTAACCATCAAACTTCGTACTGCGATATCTAGAGCATCCGGACTCCGATCTATGAGCAGAATGGTCTTACAGAATACTTGCGGGCAGATCTATGTAGTGGCAGCAAGAGGAAAACGATCCAGCGATTTAAAAAAAGGTTGATTATTATTCCATCCGATAGGAGAGACAAGGGGCGAAGAGATTCGCGGAGCTTCCCAGTCGCCGAAAGGCACATAGATCTCCAGCCGCGTGTCGGAGTCTCTGCATCCAAACCCATCATTTCCAAATACCCATTTCCATACCCATTTGTAAATACCCACCTCTCTCTCTCTCTCTCAACATACCCACACCCATTTCCAAATACTTGCCTCTCTCTCTCAACATACCCATCTCTCTCTGTCATTGAACCAAACTCAACCATCTCCTTGGAGCAGTATTCTTGGTTTAGAACGAGAGATGGAGAGTGGGCTCGGGTATAGGGCATCGAGTTAATCGGAGAGAAACCACATGTATGTTGGTATGGTTTGAAAATGGGAGAGAGACGAAGAGAGAGATGGAGAATGAGAGATTAGGAGAAAAAGATACAATTATAGAGAGAGAAAGACAAAAAGAGGGAGGTGTATACCGATCTCAGCCGATTTTGGGTACTTTCTGATGGGGGCTCTGACCTTTCGTCCTCTCCTTCCCACCCCTGGGGTTGCCGGGAGTATGGCGGAGGAGGAAAAGCGAGTCATCAACATTTTCTGTACGGGTATGCCAGATTTTCTATTCTACTTGGAATTTGAAGTGGTAATCCGGAGATTCACCTTCACAAATAGAAAGGAAATCAATTCTTCTTTCTAACTTTCCATTGCACATATATTTTAAGAAAGAGACGATTTTTTAAATGCCATGAGTGGCGATTTCATTTTGTTTGCCATGAAAGGTGATTTTGTGCCGTAGAAGATGATTTATGCCGTGAAAGGCGATTTACAAATCTTATCAATGAAGAAAGACAACAAATGTGATTTTTCGTCTCTTTACAAATAATAAAAAATACAAAGAAAAGTAAGAAAATGCATCTAACTTCTTAGGAGATTGTGAGGACTCATTAAGATCGACGGTCGCAAGTCATGTATGGACTTTGCCATCGTCCTTCAGATGAGAACACTTGATGCTTTAATTCTTTGCCTTGGCTTGGACCTCAGTTTTTTAGAGGATACGGACCAAAGAGAGGTCCTAGATCCAATGAAAATCCGAGTAAACGGGCTGAAGAGCCACGTTTAGGCCATGTTGGATGGATGGAAAGAGGTGGCCTTGGGGGGTCGCCCCCCCAAGGGACTTCGATCACCTTGTGGTGTTTTAGCAGCAGAGTACAGGATTTCTTCAGAGTTCTTCTTCCTTGCTTGTGAGTATGGATCTCTCTCTATCCGTGTGTATCTATCCGTCTCTCTTGGAATTACCCCATTTTTTTATAGGCTCTTGGTAGCCATGGGGTGATTTATGAGATTGATGACCTATGATGGGAGCTAAGATTTTTAATTCTTGATTTTGTAACTCCTTTTTCTTGGCTTGTGATTGGCCGGTGGAGAATGATGGGCATTTAATCACCCTTAATCTCCATGATGAGGGGAGTTTCATGGTTTTAATGCCATGATTACTTGGATTTGTAACTCCCATTTGCTTGATTTTGATTGGGTCGTCCAAAATAATAAGTTAATGACCGCATTAAGTTGTCATAAAACGGGTCAATTAACGACATTAAGTGGTCGCCAGGGCATTTGAAGAGTCGCGGGCCATGCTGCGTCTTTTGGAATTCTTCTTGTGATGATTGCCGATGGATCCGCATGTTGTTTGATGTCGGATGGTGATGCTACTTCAGACATTGGTTGATATCAGTGGGCCGGTGACATCTGTCTTGTCGATTTCTCGATCGGTCGAACAGAAAGTGTACATTCTTGGTCAGCCGGTTGGTGATCTTGGAGCGATCAGTAATGATCTCATGCTCTTGACGGAAGATCCGAGATGTTGATGAAGATCAGTCGATTTCGAGCATAAAAAATCAGATTTTCAGGAAGTTACAGGGGCTAGAACTCCCGAAACGTGAAAAGGGCGGAAAACAGGTCACCCGGCGACAAATCCGGCGACCCGGATTTCCATGGGCCCCGAGTGACCATGGACCCATGGCTGCTGGCGACCATGGGCTGGGGTTGCCGCATGTGCCAAGGTCGCCGGCGACCATAGGCCATGGTCGTCGCCGGCGACCAAGGGGATTGTTCCCCTTCTCGGTCGCCGTTTCTCGGTAGTTTTTCGGTCTTTTTTTATGCTTTTTTCTCCTTTATTTTTCTTGAGATTTTCCTCATTTATTGGCTTGATTCTTTTGAAGAAAACCTAACGAGAAGCCATACAAATCGATGCACAAAGTTTCCTATTTTTTTGGAAAAGCCATAGACTTTGTAGCCGATTTTCCGTAAGGAGTTGAAACTAGGTCAAACGATGTCAGAATGACCTGAAATTTGAGGTGAAGCCTTCAGACCAGTAGATAGGACCGGCCATGGGCTTTCGCTTGAGTTTTGAAGCCGTGTCGGGCCCCGTCGCCATTAGGCTTGATTTTGCTGTGGGGAAGATGTTGCGCGTTGATGTGTGGTCAACCGATGTCCGATCGACTTAAAATTTGACAGGGAGCTTATTGGAGTCATGTTGAGACGATCTGTTGGCTCCGTTTTGGATGTCATGGTCCCGGGGTGCTTCGCCACCGGTAGCCTTGATTTTGTTTCGGAGCGTCAAAGTTGGGTCAAACGTTGTTAGAATGCCCTGAAAATTGACATGCAACCTTTTGGAGGCATGTTGAAGCCACCTATGTGCTCTGTTTGATGAGTGGCAGTCTCGATGATTCTCGCTACCAAGAGGCTTGATTTTACTGCTCGAGGGTTGATGGAGGGTCAAACGTTGTTGGTTTGACTTGAAATTTGACATGGATCCCTTTGGTGGTATTTTGAGACCATCCGTAGGCTTTGATTGAAGTCTTGATGTCTTCGACGCCGTCGCCGCCAGGAGCGCCTGTTCAGCTGCCGGAGGAATGAAGTTAGGCCAAATGATGTTGGAATGGCCCGAAACTTCATGTGAACCCCTCTTTTGACTGTCTTGAAGGATCTTGCAGTTTTTTGTTGACTCTACCAAGATCTGATGCTTGAAGTAGCATTGCCTATTTTGTAGTAGGATGCGGCTTCATGTGACTTTTTTATGTTGAAGATGCAAAGTGACATTTTTGGTGTCAACAAATGCCCCCTCGAGGTACAACGACGAGTAGCTTTTGGAGTCGATGTGCCTCGAAGAGAAACTTGAAGAAGAGCTTTTGATTTGACCAAGAGTCTTTGAGCCTTTTTTTTGTTTTTTTGAATAGCCTTCTGATATTCCAAGGGGATTTTTATGGTAGTGAGAGGGATCACGTACCATCTCAAGGCAAAGTTTTGAAAATGACATGAAGGAGTTGGATTTGGGTTTTGGATTTTGTTTTTGACCTTGTGGACCTAAGGGCTGTATGTGGCACATTAGGCGGTCAAGAGGCTTTTGGTTTTTTTTTTTTTTTACCTTGTGACCTAACAAGTTGTATGTGGCAGGTTAGGGGGTCGGAGTTTGATTTTTGATTTTGACCTTGTGACCCAATAAGTTGTATGTGGCAAATTGGGATATCAAATTTGGTTTTGACCTTGTTACCTAACAAGCTGTATGTGGCGAGCTAGGGGGTCATGATTTTTTTTTTGTTTAAGCTTTATATGACCTAAGAAGCTGTATGTGGCGAGTTAGGGGACCAGAGTTTGGTTTTTGTGGAATGTCAATTTCACGATTTTGGCTTAATTTGGTTCATGAGGTTGGATGGTTTGGATTTTTGGAAACTCATGAGGCTTTTTTTTTCTTTAATGGTTTAATCGACTCAGGAGAGGCATGGAGCCATTTTGTATGCTCTTGGCAAATGAGTTCTTTTTTTTTTATAAGAAGCCCTTTTTCGTGCCTAGGTGGTCAAACCTGACTCATGTGGGCTAACCCATGGGATCTTAAGCTTTGGAGATGGCTTAGATCTCATGTGGTGTCATTTTGTAAAGAATATTTAAAAATATCTCTTATAGGTAGAGAATATCTAAAAAAAATCCTTACTTGGAGAGAATCGCTCATGTCTCCTGTTTTTTGGGAGAGATTTTCTCAAAGTATCTATCTTTGGAGGGAATATTTCTCATTCCCTTTCTTTTTGGAGAGAATTTATCAAAGAATCTTCTTTTTAAGAGAGAATATCTCAAATCTCCTTTCTTTTGGGAATGTTGCTAGTTTTTAGCACTTACTTCCTTGGTTTTCTCCTTGTTTCCTCTTTTGGTTTGCTCTCCTCTATAAAAGCAAAGGAGGTTGGATCTCTTGCCCTTATTGCTTTCTTTTTGCAAAAGTCTTCAAAAGTGCTCCAAGATCAAGAACTCCTTTTCCTTTTCAAGAATCTTCAAGTTCTCTTTCTTCTCCATCCATGGCATCATGTAAGTTTTCTTCCTTCACAAGAAACTCCATTTAGAAGTACACATTTCTTTCTTTTCTTCTTTTTTTTTCTTTCGTTTTCTTTTCACTTTTTTTTTCTCCACGTGTTTTCTCTTCTTTTTTTTACACGTGCTACTTTTTTTTTCTGTTGACTTCTTTTTTTTTGCACGTTTTTTTTTTGGTTTTTTTGCAGTACGGACCTGGCCGTATTCCACGTGGCAGTGGGCCACGGCCTACTGGCCAGTCCAAAAAATCTTTTTTTAAGAGATTTCTCTCTCTCTCTCTCTCTCTCTTTTGCTTTCCCTCTTTTGTTCACCATGATAATGAAGTTTATGCAATCCAAGATGTTCATGCATTTTTTTTTTTTTTTTTATGCATCAAGATAGAAGGCCAGAGTCTCTAGGTCAAGTCAACATGATTTTTGACTTGGACAAAGTTTGATTGGTTTTGACCAAGTTGGGTTGGAATTGGTCAAACTTTGGATAAAGTTTTCCTAGCATTTAATGCATGATGATTTTTTTTTATGCATGATTTTTAGTAAATTGATTGGGAGCATGATGATGCATACCTGTAAATCTTTTGTAAGTTTTGAGATTTGGAGCTCGCAGCAATGCTGAGCCCTTTCTTAATCTTGCTGGATTTTGAGGAGCTTTGCAAGTTTTGGAGTTCAGAGCTCGCAGCAATGTTGAGCCCTTCTTCAAGCTTGTGGAGATTTGATAAGGGTGGTTTGATCTCGCAGCAAAGTTTGAGTTCAAACCTTCTTTGAGGATGCTTCATTGACTATGAGCTTGCAGTGGTGTTGAGCTCATTTTCAAGCTTCCTATCTTTTTTTTTTTCGGGATGTTTCCCTTTTCTTCGGAATTTTCCCGGAATCATGCCAAAATTTCGTTAGAATTTTTTAGCAAGATTCTGTCATTTTGATGGTTGATTTTTTTTATTTTCCATCCTTTGCAGGGAGTTCCTCCAGAACGAACAAGGGCAAAGAGCCTGTTACTGATGCACCTCTCCAGTCTACCAGGTCTCCTAATGTGGCCGTCCAGTAGGCCTGGGAGAAGGTCCAGTTTGTGGAGAGAAACTTGGAGGAGTGCGACTCCCTCAACCCTGATGAGATGAGACAGCGATCACTACAACAAATGGGATTTTCAGCGACGAAAATATTTGCGACGCAACCCAAAGTGTCGCAAAAAATAAATTTTTTGCAACATAAAATTAGACCCGTCGCAACAAGTTAAGTATTTGCGACACAAGGCTCCATGCGTCGCAAATAGGTACTTTCAGCAATGAATATAGTACGTCGCAAACAAATGCGTCAAAAAATCATTGGCGCCAAATGGCGGTAAAATTATTTGCGACGCCAGATAGTCATTTGCGACACAATCATCTGTCGTAAATAAGTGTCTCTATTTGCGACGCAATCCCCGTGTCGCAAATAATTTTTAGTCTGAGTTATGTCATAGAAAAGTTAAGGTTTTTTGCAATAGTTTCCTTTTGTGTCACACATAATATCTTATTCGCGATGCTGATATATTTGCGTCGCAAATAATTAGTATTAGCGACCTCCATCATATGGTGTCATAAAAATTTTAAGCAAAAAAAAAAAACTATTTATTTGTGACGCAATTTTGACGTCACAAAAAAATATTTAATTGCGACAGTATACATGCTGCGTCATAGATCATGTGTTTTTCTGCAACGTGCCTTTAAATGCGTCGTAGATAATAGTTTTATTAGCGACATTGTTTTATAGCGTTACAAAAAAAAAAAAAGTCTCCCAATTATTTCCATCTCCCGCCTTTTGTTTTGTTTTTTTTGTCACTACAACAATATGCACTTTTAGCGACGCTTTTCCAAATTCATCGGTAAAGATTACATTTTACCGACGTATATCATTTCGTTGGTAAAGATAGACTTTTACCGACGTTTTATAAAAAATGTCGGTAAAAAGTATCTTTATTAGCGACGCTTTTCTAAATTCGTCGGTAAAGATTACATTTTACTGACGTATATCATTTTGTCGGTAAAGATTACATTATAGAAAATGTCGTATCTTCACCGACGTTTTTAAAAACGTCGGCAAAAGTCTTTAACTTATTCTTTAGGGAAAATAAAATATATGCACTTTTACTGACGAAATATAAACATCGGTAAAGGTTAATATTACCGACGTTTTTAAAAAAACGTCGGCAAAAGTCTAAATTAAAAAAAATTATGGACTTTTACCGACGAAAAGAAACGTCGGTAAAAATGTTTTGATAAATTTTTTATTTTTACTTATTATTAACGAGAATCTCTTTTACCGACGAAAAAAACATCGCCAAAAGTTTTTATAATTTTTTTATTTTTATTTATTATTAACGAGAATGTCTTTTACCGACGAAAAAAAATGTCGGTAAGAATTTTAATAATTATTTTTATTTTTATTTATTATTAAGGTGAATGTCTTTTACCGACAAAAAACAACGTCGGTAAAAGTTTTTGATAATTTTTTTAATTTTTATTTATCATTTTACCCACAAAAAATAATGTCGGTAAAAATATTTTTATATTATTTATTTTATTTCTTATTTTACCGACGAAAAAAAACGTCAGTAAAGTTTTTTCACTTATTTTTTCCCACCCCCGCCTCCAAAACCCTATTTTGGCTCCCACTGACTTTCTCCTTCCAGAAGCCCTTTTCCTCTGTTCTCTTTTCTCATTCTCGCTCTCTCTGTTGTTATCTCACTCTAGCTCTCTGCTCTTCTCTCACTCTCGCTCTATCTTCCCTCAAAAGCCCTCTTTTCCCTCTTTTCTCTCTTTCATCTCTCTCTCTCTCCACGCTCTCTCGATCTCGATCTGCTCTTCTCTCTCTCGCTCTTCTGATTTGGTTTGGGGTTTTGGGGAATTTGGGTTTTTTGTTTTTAATAGTGTGGGAAGTAGAGATGACTTTTAAGTAGTGCCGTTTGGCACTGATTATCAGTATTATTTCTTCTCAAGGGGGCTGTCACTGGGTGAGCAGTGGCGGAACCCTAAGCCTTCCTTTTGGGAAGATATGCCTTTACCAATGCACGATGTGCGTGGAAGTTAAATGATATGGGTTTTTGGTGAAACTGAAATTGAAGGGAAAATATACTGTAGATTATGTCCCTGACTAATTCATGGCTGAATATTCTTGTGTGTTTTGTTGCAGAGGCTCTGCCTTCAGATTGCAGTGAACATCTGTGGCTCCTAAGTCTGTACTAAAGATTCCATTTGTTTCCTTTGTGGCCTTGAGAACTCGGAAAATGAATTGTTTTGGTTTCTCGTGTTTGTTTGTGCAGCCGAAGTTTGATTCAATGGCCTCTCCAGCAAAGACAATAACAAGCCCACTTTCTCCTCCACGCTCTCCTGCCATGTCACACTTAAATGGGAGTTTAGTTGGTACTAACTTGAAGGTAGCTCCTACTTGAAGGTATATGTTCTTGGGTACTTTTCCTATATGATGTTGGTAATTTCACCTGAAGAGGAATCTGATTTTTGATTTTTGATTTTTGATTTCATTGCAACAACTTGCACTTTGATGGTAAGATTCTCCAAATGGGTTTTTCTTTAGACCCTAACTGAAGTGGTTTGGTTTAAAAAATTATATATTTTTCTGTGGGGTGTTCAATAAAATGAAAGTGTTTGTTGCTTGCAATGTGTTTGATGAAATGCCTGAGAGTGATTTGTTCTGTGGCATTTGATGACTGGGTTCTTGGGTGGTGGTGGGGGTGGTGGGGCTTGTATTTGAACTGCAGAGTTGTTAGGAAAAAAAAAACACTTATATTTTAATGATAGAAATGGGATTTTAATTTAGTGATTTGGGGCTCTTGTGTCTGTTTCATTTCTTCCTGGAAACTTCAGTTGAATGTGCAGTGATTTGTGTTCCGGAACTAGCATATCACTTTTGCTTATGCTAAGAATTCCATTTCAAGATGGTGGGCAGTTGGTTTGACAGACGGCGGTCATTTTTCAACTTTAGTGAGGCTGGAGCCAATTTCTTGTGAACCCATTGAGCGCAGAAGGGGTGAAAAACCACTCACTTTAGTGCTATTGCAAATTCTTCTCCTTATTTTTTCTTCTTATCTTCCTCTAGCAATCAGCAATGGCTATACCTGCTGAAACCAAATTCCATGTTCTAGTTGTTGATGACAGCCTTATAGACAGGAAACTGATTGAAAGGCTTCTCAAAACCTCATCTTATCAAGGTATATTGTTATTCACTGATGATGAGGAGAAAAAAAATCTCAACTCTGTAATTTTTTTTTGGTCTTCTTCATCTGGGGTATTGGATTTTCTGTTTTTCTTTCTGGGTTTTGTGTTTTTATAGTTACAGTAGTGGATTTAGGGAACAAGGCTCTGGAGTTCTTGGGCATACATGGTGAACAGGGAACCTCACCTTCTGGATCTTCAGAAAGTCAGGTAATTGAAAGATTTCTTTATATCTGGTTTCAACTTGCAATTATGGCTCTGCCTAGTGAAACCCGAAACAAGTCATCTAACTCACACCAAGTGCATCCAGCTCTCAATGAAAGAATACTTTCAAGCTTTTCCAGACGGGAAGTTGCAGCGCACCTTTGGCATGATCTGGAGATAGGTACTGAATAACCTCGTTTTCTACTTCTTTGCCCCCCGTCCCCTCCTCTAAATGGCTTGTTATAATCTCTTAGACTAGTTATTATACTGAATTAAATGATGAAGTTTTAGAATGACTTTTCGTTTGCGTATGAAGTGAGAGTTTATGATGATTCAGCTATTGCTATGCTATACTTTAGTTGTTCTTTCTTGTTTTGACTTTGCAATTATGGATGCAGGACCTGGAGCTCCATCAATATTCAATTGTGTAAGATACTAAACTCATTTTGTTCAAACTAACAGAAAGATACTTGTAGTTAGACACTTTGATGGTAATCTGTTATGCCCAGGCTCCTGAATATTACCGTTGGAGTCTATTGGCTGGCTTCAAGCCATTGCATGCTGGCCATGCCATCCTTATCATATTTACTAAGAGTGAATTGAAAAAAAAAAACCGGAAGAAGGGAATGATGTCTTAAACATTTCAAATATTGGAGTCCCTAGAATTTATTAGTTAACACATTATGCCTGTACTTGTTGATGACAGCCTCACAACTACGGTTTCATCCCTCAGACTCTTTGTGGGGATAATGGCCCAATGGATGTCTTGGTCCTCATGCAGGTATCCATTTCTCTTGCTACATGATTTCCATTTTGAAATTTATATTTGCAACATAGGTCTTCATGCAGTCACCAAGACACATAAGAGGTATTATTATAATGCCATCCTGAATTACAGTGTTTTCATATGGGCCTAGCATTCTGTATGATTGGAAGCCCTTTTTCAGCAATATAAATCCTTCATTTTTGAGCTTCACCATAATCAGGAACTGGTGATTATTAATGCCATGCTATTTACATCAAATATTTGAATTATGTATTTGTTCTTTTAAATCTGTGTAGCTTACATAAGCCTTACTGTAGCCAACGCCATACCTTACCTCTCTTATGCTCATAGGTCTGATAGCTTGTCAAACATACTTGGCCAAGCCTTTAGTTTACATAGAGTATCACATGAGATTTTATTCCACTTTCTATTTTCTGTTGGTTTCTAATCTCTATTTATTGTGCACCTTCAAGTTCTGCTAAGGAGGCCTGACCTTATTTATCAAGTTATTCCAGCTTCCTGTAATTATATGTTTTATTTATTTTCTTCTGCAATGCTTCTTCATATTTTCCATTAGGTATTCCCTGGAGCATGGACAGCGATCTTAGTCTCACTTGACAATGTTGGAGTCTGGAATATTCGTGCAGAAAATCTCGATACTTGGTATCTTGGGCAGGAAGTGTATGTAAAGATAGTGAATCCAGAGAAAACTAACAAAACTGAATTGCCTATGCCAGATAATGCCCTCTTCTGTGGTGCCCTTGCACATTTGCAAAAGTATGTAGCCAGTATCTCAACTCTGTGCTTCTATCTATTCAATCATCTCCAATGAATGAACTCATTCTATATTTCAATTTTTCAGGCCACAGCATCACTCTACATCTTTTGCATCATCAATTGTGGCTGGAAGAGCCAAGTTATTCACACCTGCGCTTCTCTTGGCCACAATTTCAATTCTATTTTGAGCATCACTCAAACAGTACAGTCTGCTGAAAGGTTTTGGGTTAGAGGTGAATTAGTTGCTTGGGTTAGTTTCTGTTGTAATTGTTAGATGTGCGAACCAGTCCTGTTTATATGAGTTTTTCAATTGTTTCTGTTGTAATACAGTTCTTGCAGATTTACCATTCTTTCTTGTTTCAGCTTTACCATTCTTTCTACAGAAAAAGTTTATGTATCAATGATTCACCGTTTTCAATCCTATTTACTTGCTTCTACCAGATTCATTTATCTATACTTCAGGTGCCCACTATTCACACGTGTTAGCTAATTTACGTGCCGATATATTGTTTAATAAGTTTGGATTTGCTCTCTTGCAACTAATTCAGTGACCTATTTCTTGTTATAGAGTTTTCTTAAAGAGGTTAATAGGCAATTCCTTGGTAACTTCATTCATATATGGTGTCTATACTCTGCAATTCAGACTAATGTGTGCTCAGGTTTTTGTTTGGATTGAGTAATGTAGTGGAAAAAGTTTGAACCAGAACACAATTCTTGCAATCTAATTTCTCCTGTAAGGTGTGGAACCCTTGTTGTGCAATGCTTCCATTTAGATTTCTGTGCGAAGAACAAGACAACTGCAACGTGTGGCTGACTTATCTAAATGCACGAACCTTCATTTTTTTTTTCATTATTTGTATTCAGATACATCATGATGTGAATGTGATGTTGGTTTAATGATCCATAGACAACGAGGCTCACAATTTTAAGTTCTGTTTTTTTTTTGTTAATCTAAATAATTATTGCTTGGGCAAATATAAAAGTATCCCAAGTTTCTGCTATGGCTATCCTTTCATTCTCGTTTCTGTCAGGTGGTTCTTTATGTGGAATCAGCTTGTTGGTTCTTGTTTTTGCAGGATGATGATCCACGCCTATCCTGTTTTGGGCTTATGAAAAATAGTAGGGATGGGAAAAGTTATAGCACAAATCTTGCTTATACACCTCCAGAATATCTAAGAAATGGTATTTACACTTATCCAAAGTTCACTTATGTCCTGGTTGCAATATAATTACAGATATTTCTAAAAATTTCGTGAATTCTCTCTCTCTCTCTCTCTCTCTCTCTCTCTCTCTCTCTCGGTTGGAAGTATCATCATATCATATTAAACTAACATATACCAGCAGTGCTTATACAAATGTACAGGTAAGAGCAGTTTGCTGTGCCCATAGGCCATGGGATGTGAAAGATTATACCCATATGCAGGACAAACCCAAAATGCTCAAAGGTTTTTTAAATCTAATTTATTTTATTAATAACATTTAAATTTGGTTGTCTATCCTTATTATGCATATTTAAAATGTTGATTAATTATATTGCCAGTGGTTATAGTTTAAATCTGCTACACTAAACACTTTATATATATATCACTTACAACCCTCCTGGTGAGGCCATCAAATATCACATCATTTTTTCTATTGGTACGATATCACATCATCTACCATCATATTATCTTATTCTTATTTTTTTCCAGGAAGGATTACTCCTGAAAGTGTAATATTCAGCTTTGGCAATGTCCTCTTGGATCTTCTTAGTGGAAATCACATCCCCCCAACTCATGTATGTTCCTTCTCTATGATACAATCATTGGCTACTGAATCTTTTATTATTATATTGGTACTGGTATATTTAATCTGTAGAGTATGTTTTATTTCTGTTCTAATGTATTTTATTCTTCTAGAAGTACAATGATTTTTTTGTTATCCTTGCAGTTGTATTATTATTTAGTATTATAAATGTGTAAATAAATGCTGATAAATAAATAAATAAATATGAAGGTGTTTAATAGTGAATTTTACTTGCACCTGTACCTGTTGATGTATATATTTTATGATTCTCATTAAATGGAGTTCCCAAAATCATTAATGTATTATATAGTAATCCTTCATCAATAAGATGCTCAATCAGAGAAGTAAGATTTGTAGTAGACTATTAGAGATGCATCAATGCCGAGGGCAGTTAATCGGATGCATGGATGAAGATACTTAGGATCTCCTTTGAGTAGAGTTCCATCTCTTGGACTTGGCTTTAACAACGCAAATTAAGACCGGAGACTTTCAAGTGAAAGAATACTTATAATTAAGACCGGAGACTGGCAACACATTCATATTCTGTTGGGCTCTCTTATTTTCAGAAATCTGACATGCACGAAGTTACTAATGAGAGAGAGAGAGAGAGTGTCAGCTGCTTTATGTAAGGACACTTTTTTTAAAAGTTTCATCTAATTAATTATTTCTTTTGTTCTTCAGTTTTTCTATACATTTCTAAATATTTATGTGATTTTTTTCCTTTTTTAGGATAACATGATTACACTCCAGTCGCAGCCCACAGAAGAAGATTCTCCCCCATTGACAGATGATGAGATATGCAAATGAGTGTTGGGTACAAGGCCCGGATATGTCTAAGGTCTTAGGCATGGCGTTGTGGCCCCTCCATCCTCTTCAACAGGCCTTCACAATAATCAGCAGGTGGAAGAGCTTACTAAGAAGACAGCTTCAGCTGAAAGAGAAGCTCAAGAGTTGTCTCTTGGAAGAGCTTATTCGTTGTCTCTCCGTGATACATATCGAAGACCGCATTTCGGTTATTGTTTCTATGTTATATTGAGGCCAACTATTATATAGTTTTATGTTTAACATAATTTTTTCAATATCTTCAGTAATAATTTGTGATGAGGACAACTGTTTTATTGCACTCAAATTCAATGAATTAATTTAGTTTATGTTTTTACATCAATGGAGTGTTATTTTCGTACCTGAATTGCTACTTGGAGATATATATGATTGTGATGATCACCTAAGGATGACTTTGCAGTATAGATTTGTGAATGGATGTATTGTGAATGAATGATGAGATTATATTTGTATTGATTGGGTATAAAAAACAGGATTTTTTTTTCTTTTTTTAAAAATATAAAAAAATATTTTTTTGAGAAATTATTATTTGTGGCGCTTTTATTGCGTTGCAAATAATTAAATGTAACAAGATAAATATTATTTACCACACCACATAAGCGTCGCAAAAAAAAAATATTTGCAACTTTATATGAGCGTCGCCTTTAATAATTTATTAACGACCTTTTAGAATCGTCGCAAATATAAATTATTGGTGACGCAATTTTACCGTTGCAAATAAATCATTATTTGCGACGTTTATAATACGTCGCAAATATAAATTAATTAGTGACGCAATTTTACCGTTGCAAATAAATCATTATTTGCGACGTTTATAATACGTCGCAATTGATACATAATTAGCAACGCTTTGAAACCGTTGCAAATACTCTCTTATTGCCACGCTGCAGTCTTTAGCGTAGCTAATCTTTTTGTGACCCCATTATTTGCGACCCCTTTGCGACGCCTAGTTTTTTGCGTCGCAATTACTTATTGCGACGCTTTTTATATTATTTGCGACGCTTTTTTAGCATCGCAAAAAAGCAAAATTGTTGTAGTGATTGATCGCTCTGAAGGATGAAGAGTTTTACAGGATTATGGTAAACAATCGTCCTTGGGTCATTGACGATCAGAGCATTGTGCCCATGCCTACCTTTTCTTTGGTGACGCAATCCCTGACGACTTGACATACCAAAGGAGATGTTTTCAGTTCTCTTACACGGCAGATGGTGACGAGAGGACTATTTCTACCTGGTCGACCTTTGATCGCACTATCTCGATCATGAGTCTTTCTCCCACGTGTCTTAAGAGGGAAGATCCTCCGAGCTGGGTGAAGAGGACTAATGTGATCAAGACCGGGGTTTTTGCTGGTGGCCTTTCTAGTTATGTAGAGAAGCCACCTGTCCGCATGGACATGTTGATGCCAGCCAGCGGTTACCAAGGTTCTGATCATCCATCGGTCGATTTGAGACCGGTGGGCCTTGGCATTTTTCAGGGTGACAGCAGCAATTAGGTGAAGCCTTTTCGACTTCATGGCCGTTTCAGCACTGACTCAAGCTGGGAGTCATGGATTGATCACATCCTGCAGGTTGCCGGGGCCCTTTTGAAGGAGGCCGAGATTTTTTATGCGGTTTGCGTTTTTCGGTAAACCGTAGTTTTCTCCGATGAAGCCTTCATGGCCATGTTGGAGTCATTCCTTCCACAAACCAACACCTTCATAGTCACGAATGGTGAGATTGGTTTTACTTTGAAGGAATTAAGCACTATCACCGGGCTGCCTGTCCTCGGCAAACTTTATGAGGAGTTTATGCCTATTGACAACGTCCTTGAGGAACAGTCTGAGGAGTTCAGGCTTTTATACTTTCAGCTCGTCGCCTTCTATAATTTTTTTAAGGAGAAGGAGGGCTCGAAAGTAAGGTCTAGCAGTTGGAGGAGTTTTGGCTCTTTGTTCCCTAACTTCTTTGACAGCAGAGAGTCTTCTGATAGCACGACCCAGGAGGCCAGAGCTAACACTCCAAGTTCGAAGGAAACTTCTATCATGCGAGGAGACTTGAAGGACTTCTTTATGAGCACAGATGCCATTTATTCGGACATTGCGTTGCATTACCTCACCTATTGGATGGGTGAGGCTGTTTTTGCTGGAGGAGATGGTAAGCACATTAGGCCCCATTGTATTTTTCCGGCATGTCAGATGGTGTTTGGAGAGTGGCTTGCTTTGGTTCCTACTCTTTACTCCTATCTGTGTACCGAACTGCAGGTTGCCACTTTTCTTGTTTGACTTGGGCTCCCTATGAACATGGTGTTTTCAGCCCATATTTTCTATTTGTGGTATGTATACCACTGTCTCGACTTTCATTGCTTAGGAGTTGCACAGGCTGATGACCCTTTCATGATTTGGTTAGCTAGAGGGACAGCCGTTTCCGAATCTCTTTTGTCTGCCCGTTTGAGGATCCAACGGTTCAAGGACGTCGAGATTGGGCAATCTTCAGTGAAGCTTTCTTTAGGTTTGTGGAAGAAGGCTTTTGATTTTGGTGTCTCCCGTGATTCCACCAGGGCAGGGTCGAGAAGACACTATTCTTTGACTAACGCAGAAAAGAGAAGGCTTTTTAACATACGTGTTGGTACGATAGTGTACCGGAGACATCTTTCTGTTGATATCCAACTGTATGTTTCCTAGCGTTTCGCGCTGCAGTTGAGCTTCTCTCAAGGCGTTGTTGGAGCGCCTTCGAGCATGGTGAAACGTTTTAGAGGTTTGCAGGATGGGAGGAATGCATAGGCTTTTAACAGTGCGGAGGACACACCGCCATGATTTCCTATCCCGAACTGCCCACTTTCCAGACTGCTGGCTTTACGAAATGGTTTGTATAGGGCTTTTTAGTGTATCGGGGGCTTTCCAAGAAGGAGCTTGATGTGAAGCAATCTTCTGGGAAAGGTCTTGGTAGATCACATGGAGTCCGTCGAGAGGAAGTTCTTGCCTTCCTTGCTAGTGAGAAGCACAAGATAGGCTTTCTCGGTGAACATGACATCATCAGATCAGGAGCTGCACAAGAGATACCTAGTGAGGTCTTGAGACAGCTAGAAGAGGAGGAGGCCGAGATCGACGCTTAGATGCAAGCGGAACGAACGAAGGCTTCCTTGGAGTCCACTGGGAGGAGTAGACCATCCAGCGAGGAGTCAAGCAAAGGTCCTGACTTTGATGATGTGACGGGTACTTCAAGTAAACCGGCCCATAGAAACAAGAGGAAGAGAGGGCAGCGCCATAATAAGAGACGACACAATGACTCTCTTGATTCAGAAGTCCCTCCCGCCATTGCTGCAGAGATGTTGGGGGACATTGATGAGCCTCCGGAAAAGAGGAGTCAATAGGAAGAGACCGTTAATGAAGGTATGATTCCTCCTCTTTCTCTTTCCGTTTCTTTCATTGTGATTTCTTTTGTTTTTTATTTTCTTTCTCTCCCCTTTTTAATGGGAGATGATGATTTGGTGATGACTGAGGTTTCGGCTGATAGAGCAGTGACGGATCCGATTGCGACATCTGAAGAAGAACCGAGGGACTCTGGAGTGATTCCAGAATCTTCACCTGGTACGATTTCTTCGTGTTTTTTTTGTTGTGCCATCATTTGCTAACATGTTGCTTGTTTTCTTGTCAACTGGCTTGCCATAGGATTCTGATGATTTCGAGCCATCCATGGATGCGACCTTCGACGATGCTTCAGATGAACTCCTAAAGGCAGAAAGTATTCCGCAGGTCGTCGAAGAAGGTATTTGCAGCAATAACCCTGATGATAATGATTTTTTTCAACATGATCATATTCATACCTTTTTTTGTTTTATTTCGCTGGCAGGTTGTGAAGTAACAGGAGAAGTTCCTCCATCTTTCTCAGTGCCAGAGCAAGGGATGCCTGCAGTTGAACCAGAAGTAGGGACTTCTTCTTCCAGTTTCAATGCGGCAGAGATGAAATCTTCTGAGAAGATTCCATCGCCAGTGCCTCCGATTAGAAAGAGTCTGATGATCACTCCTCCAACAGGGCATGACACGGGCAATTGACCAATGGAGAGGGACGAGCCTTCATCCGGGCCATCTCTTGAGTATGTGAAGAAAGTGTTGAAAAGTGTTTTGAGCTCATGGGTCAAAACTCTTTCTTCTGACCATTTAGAAGCCGGCTTTGGCATGATTAAGCATGTATAGGACATCCTTACTTTATAACGAAGAGGTCGGTCTGGACATTGCAGGTGCGAAGGCTTTCATTGATGAAGTCATAACTCTAGCCAACAAGTGGAATAAGACCAAGAACTTCCCAAGTGGTGACTTCTTCAATGAGATGCTTTTGAAGCCTTCTGGCGAGGTTAAGTCTGAGCTGAACAAGATCTCTCAGACTCGGAAGCAATTCGTTTGGGAGAGGAACTTCATCGAGTTGGCTATCATTGAGCTAACAGAAGACCTGCACCGTGTTGATAAGGTGGTCGTTGAGACCAGGCATCGTCTTGAGCTTTTGGAGGAGCAAGCTGCTGTAAAATGGGCAACCATTATGGAAGCTCATGCTAGAGAAGGGACTCTAATTCGCCAAGTCGAGGAAGCTGAGAGCAATCTCCGGAGGAAGACTAAAGAGTACGGGCAATGGCATATTCTTTGGGAAGAGCTTCCCTGTGCTGCAGATGGGTCGCGACGTTCTGCCGCATTTTATGGAAAGATTTTGAAGAAGCGTGGCCTGGAAGCTTTAGAGGCTAAGGCCAAGAATCTACTTGAGGAGTTGAATCTTTCGTTGAATACCATGTTAGACTGAGCTCCTGACTTTTGTAGCAAACTCCTATTTCTTCTTCTCTTTTTGGTACCTCCATGTAAAAACATTTTTTGTACTCTTTATACTTTTTACTCAGATTCTTTTTGATGAAAATAAGCAAAAGTTGGATGTTTGTTTGTTTGAAGATTTGACCAAAAGGTTGTCATTTTGTGAAAATCTTTTGTTAAAGGGTTGTTTTGGGCATGAAAGCCAGATTTTGTGGCGAAAGCCTGGTTTTTTTATAGCATGAAAGCTGGATTTTAAGATGGCATGGGAGCCGAATTTTGTGGTGTAAGAGCCAAAATTTGTTTGTGGCATGGAAGGCAAAGTTTTTGAGATGGCATGAAAGCCGATATATATATATATTTTTTAGATGGCATGAAAGCCGAATTTTGTGGCGTAAGAGCAAAAATTTGTTTGTGGCATGAAAGGCAAAGTTTTTGAGATGGCATGAAAGCCGAATTTTTGAGGTGGCATGCAAGCTGGGCATGAAAGCCGATTTTTGAATTGGCATGAGAGCCAGGTTTTGTGGTGTAGGAGCCGATTTTTTTTGCGGGCGTGAAAGCAGAAATTTGGGATGGGATGGAAGCCAAAAATTTATTTGTTGGCGTGAAAGCCAGATTTTTGAAAATCAAGTTTTGTTTTGTCGGCATGAAAGCCAAATTTTAGATTTTTGGCATAAAAGCCGGGTTTTTGGATTTTTTCGCATAAAAACCGAAATTTTGTTTTTAGCGTAAAAGCCGATTTTGGTTTTTTTTGGCGTAGAAACCGATTTTTGTTTCTAGTGTAGAAGCCAGGTTTTGGTTTTCAAAATGCAAGTATTGACTAAAAGTCGCCTCCCTGCTGAATGGTATTACAAGTATTGATGGAATGTCGTCTCCTTGCTCATTTGGTTTGCGAGTATCGATGGAATGTCGCCTTCTTGCAAATTGGGGTGCAAGTATTGACTGAATGTCGCTTCGTTGCTTTTTCAAAATTTTTGGTTTTCCAGGTATCGACCGAATGTCACTTCCCCACGATTTTTGAAATTTGAGGCTTGAGAATTTTGGTTGTGGATATCAACTGGAATGTTGCATCTCCACGATTTTAAAGTTTTGCGAGTATCGACAAAGTGTCGCTTCCTTGCGATTTTGAAATTTTGGAAGTATCGAATGGGGTTTATATCCTTCCGATTTTTGGGTTTTACGAGTATCGACTGAGCGTCGCTTTCCTGCGGTTTCTTAAAAACCATCTTTTGTGTAAAGACATGAGGGTCATAAATTTTGACTTAAAACCATTTTTTGTTGTAAAAGTCGGGGTGGACTAGGGTGAAAATTCCCGAGTCCTGATTTTTGTTTCAAACCATGAATTTTGGGTTCAATGATAGAAAGTTTTGGTTAAGTCTGGGAAGAGGCTCCTAAACTTGGATTTTTGGATTTTTTTTAACAATGAAACTATGAAAGTAAGCATTGTTTTGAGGTTTTTTCTTCTTTTCTTTTTTTTTTTTAGAAATTTAAACATAAGGATGAAAATTCTAAAAGGGGTGGTTTGACGAGCAAGTACCTGAGAATAGGCTTTGGCCGTGCAGGCGTTGCTCTGACCCAGTGGCGTAAGTCTTCAAGGGTAGTACCGCTTCAAGAATTTGTCGTTGATGGGCAGCATACATCTGTCACCCTTCATGTTTAGAAGATCTTATGTGCCGTTGGAGAAGACTTTGTCGATGACGAAGGGTCCCTCCCATTTTGGTTCGAATTTGCCTTTGGGTTTGTGGGCGAAAACCATTGGCCTTTTTACTGCAAGAACAAAGTCACCCTTTTTATAGGCGCGTTGCCTGACCTTTTTGTCGAAAGATCCTGCCATGCGTGCTCGGTATAGCTCAATGCTTTGTAGAGCTTTAAGCCGTCTTTCATCAAGATTAGCCAGTTCTTAGAGTCTCAATTTGACATTGTTTTCTTGCGTCATGTTATTTTTCAAAGATACCCTTAAGGAAGGAATTTGTACTTCCAAAGGGACAACAACTTTGCATCCATAGACCAAAGAGAATGGTGTACTATGGGTTAGTCCTAGAACGGTGGTTTGATAAGCCCACAAAGCTTCGGGTAGTTTGTCGCCCTAGTCTCTTTTGTGACTAGAGACCATTTTCTTGAGAATTTTGCATAGTGTCTTCTTGAAGGCTTCTGCTAGTCCGTTCGCCGCCGACTTATATGGAGTCGAAGGACAACTTTGGATCTTGTACTTATCATAGAACCTGTAGAATTTGTGATCCCGAAATTGTGGTCTGTTATCATGGATGAATCTTTTAGGCATGCCGAAGCGACAGATAATGTTGATGCGCAAGAATTGAATGACTGATGAGGTCTTCATTTCGCTGAGCGCAAATGCTTCTGACCACTTGGAGAAATAATCCGTAGCGGCGAAGATGAAGCGATGACCTTCGCTTGGTGAGGGAGAGATAGGACCTATGATGTCCATACCCCAGGCTTCAAAAGGCCATGAGATCACTGTGGGATGTAGCCATTCTGGAGGCATGTGGACATAATCTCCATGAACTTGGCATTGTTGGCAGCGTTTCACAAATTGCATAGCGTTTGCTACCATGGTAGGCCAATAATAACCTAACATTTTTATCTGATCGTAGAGCTTAGGACAGGCCTGATCAGCTCCATAAAGACCAGCATGCACTTCTTTTAGGGTTTCCTTGGCTTCTTGTTATGACCAGCAGCGTAGAAGTACTCCATTGAAGGATTTTCAGTAAAGCATTTTTGAAGGAATATCCAAATGAAAGTTTGGGGCTCGTCTTTGAAGGCTTACCCATTCTTTTGGATCTTCAGGTAGGATTCTGAACATAATGTAATCAATGAACGGATCCCTCCAATCGCCGATCGGAGGTTTGAGGATGGACATCCGACTTCCAACCACTTGGTGGCATTCAACAACTGCTTGGTGTGTGTTAAGAAGAGGGAGAATCCTTCTTTGACACACTGTGATTTGCATGTTTTCCCCTTTTTGGATTGCCATAGATGCGGCCAGGGCATCTGCACGGATGTTTTCACCTCTGGGGATGTGGGTGATGTGACAGATGTCAAACTTTTGTCGAAGCGATTGCGCCTTGTTGTAGTAAGGCAACAGATCAGGCTTCCTGACTTCAAATTTCTGATTCATCTGGTTGACGATCAGTTGAGAGTCCCCAAAAGCTTCTAGTGTGGTGATGCCAGATTTGAGGGCGAGTTCCAATCCTATAATCAGGGCTTGGTACTCAGCTGCGTTGTTTAAACATGGTTCCAGCAGCGAGAAAGCATGTGGAATCATGTATTGGTCAGGACTGACAAAGAGGATGCCAATTCCCGATATTTGCTTTCCTTTTTCATTTGTCCTGGTTGCACCGTCAAAGTACATGTCCCAGGAAGCATTTGATAAGGAAGTTTCCACGTTGTAGACAAATTCGTCTAGGAGATCATCCCTGAGGGGAGAATCCTTAGGCAATAGGTACTCTGTGAGAAAGTCTGCTAGAGCTTGGCCTTTGATTGCCTTTTGTGGTACATACCTAATATCGAATTGCGACAGAAGGATGAACCATTTTGGCTATTGGGCATTGAGAGAACCTACTTTTGTGACAAGGACTTTTAAGAGATTGATCCTCGAAATTAGGTATATTGTATTGGACAACAGATAGTGACGCAACTTTTGTACAACGAACATCACTGCAAGGCATTCTTTTTCAACTGAAGAGTAGCGATGCTCTGCACCTACCAACATGCGGCTGAGGTAATATAGAGCAGCTTCTTCTCCCTCGTCGTTTTCTTGTGCTAGTAGAGCACCCAAAGAGTAATCGAGAGCGCTTGTGTACAAGATGAATGGTTTTCCAGTTGTGGGGGCGGCCAACACTGGAGGTTTGGTCAGGCATGTCTTGATGTCTTGAAATGCGGCTTCAGATTCAGCATCCCAAACAAAGTCCACACCTTTCTTCATTAGGCGAGAGAATGGACGGCACTTCCCTGACAGATTGAAGATGAACCATCGAATGTATGCCAACCTTCCTTGAAGCCCTTTTAATTCTCTTAGGGTTCTTAGAGATCGCATTTCTAGGATAGCCTTGACTTTGGTGGGGTCAAGTTCTATTCCTCCTTTCCGAACTATGAATCCAAGAAACTTATCCGATGAAACACCTAAGAAGCACTTTAGTGGATTCATCCGTAGTTTGTATTTGAGAAGTCTAAGGAAGACTTCTCAAAGATCTCTGAGATGGTCTTCTTTTCTTCTGCTTTTGACGGTGAGGTCATCAACGTAACATTCGACCGTCTTGTGCTGCATATCTTGGAATATCTTCATCATAGCCCTCTGATATGTTGCACCAACATTTTTCAGGCCAAATGGCATGACAGTGTAGCAATACACGCCAAACGGAGTCTGAAATAATGTGTCTTTCATCTTCAGGATGCATCTTTATCTGATTGTAGCCAGAGAATCCATCCATGAATGTCATTCGCTCGAATCCATAGGTGTTGTCGATCATCACCTCTGGTATAGGGAGCATAAATTCATCTTTAGGGCATGCATTATTCAGGTCTCTATAGTCAATACAAACCCTGATCTGCCCATTTTTCTTTGTCATGGGGACGATGCTGGCCAACCACTTAGGATGCTGTTCCTCGCGGATGAAGCCAACGCGTTTGAGTTTCTGAATTTCTTGTTCAATTTTGTCCATCACATCAAGACGAAATTGTAAGACCCCGACCCGAATGAACCCGATTAGTGTTAATTAAGTTGTGTGTTAGTCTTAAGCGTGATTAGTAGTCTTTGACTAAGTTGGGTTTGGAATAACTTTTGATATAGTTTTGGGAATTTTAATTGCTTTGTGATAGTGGGGCCCTTTGGGGGTTCCGTCTTTATGACCTTGCAGGTGCTTGAGGATTTATCGGAGATTTTTGCATTCATTGTTTTAATCCCGTTTTATTTGTATTGTTAATCCCTACGACTTTTATGTTGATCCCATCCCCATTCGAGACCCCGAAACCCGATTTCATAGCCTTGAGGGCAAAACAGTCATTGTGCCCTAAATCTGTACCCAAAACTTGATATTCCCGAAACCCGCGAAACATATACTTTTTAGAAACTAGATATTTCGGCAATCATTTCTTCCTTCTTCATCGAATTCATCCGAGATCCCGAAAGACATGATTTCAGCCCAAAGAGTGTCTTAAGTAGTGGGACCCATTCCCATTTGCTTATATAAGGAGAACCCATCTTCCTCATTTCCCTTTTCCAGCACAAAAGAGAACCTAGGGTTTCTTGCAACCTTTCTCTTCTCCTTATTTCTCTCTCCATCTCAATCTCCTACTAATCTTGTACCAACATCAAAATGGAGGTCATCATTCTCTTCCTCATCTTGAAGGCTATCTTTTGATACCATTTGTTGAGAAACCTATCAACTTTGAGACTTCCTTTGAGCTCACCTTGCCCATTTGGAGAACCTACAAGTAAGCAACCTTCCCCATCTCTTAGATTTGTGTTTCTTTGATCTTGAAGAAGTCTCATTCTCATTATCGTAAGGTTTCCCTTTCTATTCCATTCTTTGACCATTTTAGGGTTTGTTTTTGGGGATTTTGTTCATAGCTTGGGTCTTTGGCTTGGAAGAGTATAAGTGTTAGACCCCGACCCAGACCAAGTCGATTAGAGTGCGATTAGTATGTGTTTAGTCCTAAGTGAGCTTAGTTGTTGTTGGGTTAGAAGTAATTAGTTTTAGTCTTGGACATAGCTTTGGGAATTTTGAGAACGTTCAGTATTAATTAGACACACTCAGGAAGGCCTGAGTGCACGTGTAAGCTTGGGAAGATCGTATCGATTTCCGTGTGAGTGTGATTTTGATTTCATTTGAATGATGTTTCGACATGTTGCAACTTTCGTTTTAAGCACATTCATGTTTGAAGCCCAAAAACCTATGTTTTGGCCCAAAGAGGGTAAAGTTGTCTTTCTTGTACAAATCTGGACACAATTTTCGAGATCTCAAAACCATGTCAAAAATATACTTTTTAAAAACTAGATTTTTCGACGATCATTTTATTCTTCTTCGTCGAAGTCATCCGAGGCTCCCAAGATCGTGTTTTGACCATTTCAAAGTTCAGGTTATTTGGGGCCCATTTCCTCACTAAAGCCCCATCTCCCTCTCTTTTCATTCACTTTACCAAATCTCTGCAACTTTCTTGACCTAGGGCAAGGAAAACCCTTTCTCTTTCCATCTTCCCCCTCTTACTTGATCTAGCTAGAAGACTCCAAAGAAGATTTCAAGAATACCATTTTCTTCCTCTCATCCTAAGCTCTCCATTGATACAATTTTCTTGAGGTTTCAAGTTGGGAGAGCTCTCCATTCTCTCCCATCTCTCTTGTTTGACCTTCTCTAGGTAAGAGCTTTCACTCATATCTTTCATGGAGTTGTTTTGGTTCCTTAAGATCATTTTTTTTCATGTTTTCAAACCCTTTTTATGAAAATGGGTTCCTTGCTTTCATCGTGTTAAGTTTGGTATGGTTTCTCTTGGGTTTTCTTGTAGTGTTGGCTTAGCTTTTGAGTGAAGTGCTTGGAGAGGATTATTAGCATTTGGGCAAGGCAAGTAATCTCTATAGGACCATCGTGCATGTGTATTTTAAGCTACATTGTTGTTTTTGGAAATTTTGCATATGAAAATGTTTATAAGCTTCATGATCATGTTTTCCTTGGATTGGATGTTTGGGATTGTGAGAAATGTGTATTTTATCCCTTGGAGAGCATGGAGGCTCAGGGAGTGCAGGTGGAATGAAAAACAAGAAGAAGAGAAGAAGGAAATATGGAAAATCTGCACTAAACTGTACTTCCCGTGCAGTTTCGGTCATCTGGCGGCTAGCCGTAATTCCCATTTCGGTTAACCGCGAGCCAACCGAAATCAGCGGTTCCTTTTCCAGTAGCTGACTTTTGCTTCAGGGTCCTGCGGTCAACCCTGCGGTTAGCTCACGGCTAGCCGCCAGTTCCCTTGCGGCTAACCGTAAGCCAACCGAAATTATTACGGTTGCTTCTCCAGAGAGCGGCATCAGATCTGGGTTTTCAGCGGTCAGCCCTACGGTCAGCTTACGGCTAGCCGCCAGTTTCTATTTCGGCTAGCCGCCAGCTGACCGCAAGCTGACCGAAATTGACCAATTCCTAGTTTTGAAGAAGTTTTGCAAGAGTGAAAACTAGAACATGTTAAGTGACCTTTAGCTTGATATTGTGTACTCGAAACTCGAGATGTCTTGAACTTCCGGGACACCAACTCTATTCCAAATTCCAACATTTGGGCTTCGAATACACAAAGATCAATCAAGGGTCCTCACATGTGCTTGATAGGCTTTGTGTTCGTACCTTAGTTTGATATAATGAATATCATCGTGTACTCGTTTTGAAGTTTAGTACAAGCTAGTTTTGAAAATGTGTTCCAAGAAAAAGGGGATCACTTCCTAAGCGTGTTATGCATATTAATTATGCCCGTGCTAGTCGTGTTCATCGTGTTTCGATAAGTGATTTCCCCGTTCTTTTTTTTATCTCGACGTGTTTAGACCGTGTTTCGCGTGTTTTGTGCATTCATGAATTAAGTAAACACCACTGAGCTTAGACTGCCCTTTTAGTCTGATCCACTACCTGGGGGTCTTTAAACATGTGGACTATCTGCAGACTGGTCGTGTATTTATTACACATCGTGCGTGTCCGGTTCCGCGGCCGGAATTCCCGTCTTTGTGGGAAATCGTGTCGTGCTTATATTATGTATATCATGCTTGTCGTGCGTGCTTGCTCTTTTCATTATATAAATGATAGAGAAAGGATGGGCTCTTTGTGGATTGTAACTATTCATGATATTATATGTATTCATGCTAGTTTGTGTTAGTATCTCAGCTCGATTAAGTATTTTTGCAAATGTACCGCAGTCATTACAGTATTTCAATTGAAGGATTCGCTTACATGTTTTCTCTAAAAGTCATTGTACATGTTCATGCCTAAATTGATTACCTGCCAAACCATCGTGTTTCACCCTTGTTTGTTGGTGCCCAGGTGCATGAGACGTTACCTTTGAGGAGGAGCGTCAGGAGGAGACTTGTGAGCCAACCCCTGTGAGAGAGTGGCAGCCCGACAATGTCATCTAGATGTCGGGCGGGTTCTCGAGTTTCGTCACCTTTTGTCTTGGGTTTCTTTTGTTGTTTGAGGAGTGTATTGGCCTCTATTGGCCTCTCTTGGAATTGTAACAAAACTTAACTTGTTTTAGTATTAGTCCTATTACTTGAATATTAATGGGAATGCTTGTTAGCTTCTTTCTTTGATACTATGTTTTGATATTAATTGTCATGAGCACTTAAACATCGTATAGGTGCTCATCTTGATGTGTTTTGCTACACGCTTCCGCATACGTGATTGTGTGAGTCAGATTCCGCTTGTCCTTGGAAATCCTCACCGCGGGAACCTGTGGGAAAGTATCATCTACATCATCATCTACTGTGTCGCGGGCCCGGGATCCGTTCCGGGGTCGCGACAATAAGAGTTTGATTTCCTTGATTAGAAGACCCAAGGCAAGTGGATGAGTTAATATTATGAGCTTTCAATGATTTTCATGAGGAATGTGGTTGATTTGTCATTTCCATTCATATTTATTAGCTTGCATTGATTTTTGAAATAAATTCTTTGAATGAACCTTGCTAAGTCATTTAATTTTTTGGAAACATATTGGTTTGGTACTTGTTGTCCTTTGGATATGTCTTAAATGAATGTTTGTGATTTGGTTTCTCCTCCCTCTGGTGGTTGTTGTGGTTAAGAAGGGGGTGATGGAATGAACACACATTGGGGTTTTGGAGAAGTGTAGATAGATGTATTGGAGGAGCTCTTAGCTCAGTTTTATTGCAGGGATTAAATGGAAGTGAGGAGAATGGTTTTGAGGAGGGAAAATGACTCAAATCTGAACACAGTGGGTGTTTACCGCACCTGCCGGTCAGCCAGCGGTCACCTGTCGGCTAACCGCCAGCTAGCCGAACAGTCGCGGTTACTTTTGTAAGTCCATGGGGATCCGAACCCTAGAGGGGGGGGGGTTGAATAGGGTGAGCCCCAATTATGACCAATTATGACAAATTTTAATTTCTTTAAAACAAACTAGTCATAGGTGATGATTATCAAACAATATGCGGAAGCTAATAAAAACAATCACCACAAAGCAATTACCATCACACAAGGATTTATAGTGGTTCGGCCTCAATGCCTACATCCACTACCGGCTTGTGAACCAACACCCCACCGGATTTCCACTATTTATGCTTTTCAATAGGCTAAGCAATAACCTTTACAATATGCTTTCCAAGGCTAAGCAATAACCTTTACATTGATGTTTTTCAAGGCTTAACATCAACCTATACATTATGCTTTTATAGGCTAAGCAATAACCTCTTCAACCACAAGGTTGGTTATCTCACTAAGATAGTGTCTTTAATACACTTGATGGAGATTCAATTAAGCTCATTACATTGCCTCTTAATTAGGCGGATATGGAAGTGTAAAACTAATACACACTCACACTATGAATGCAAAGATGAAAACACATGAAGTGTGTGTGTGTGGTCCTCAATCATTTTGAAAATGAAAGTTCATAAATGTATGCCAAGGCTTTTGAAAATTTTAGCTCATAAAACATTTATGATTGAGGATATAATGCAATCACATGTTAAAAGTAACAACTTGTTAATGATATCAAAGTTACACAAGTTGTATGAAATGGATTAGCTCTAAACATGTGATGCATAGGGATGTCAATCAAATCATCAATGAAGCTCAAAACATAAAAATAGATTTGATTGAAATTAGGGGACAAATCATATGTAATTATAAAGACAACTTGAAAATGATTTACCAATCAAAGTAAGGCAAGTTGTGAAACATTAAAGCAATAATACACATGATTTGTAATGATGTTGAATCCAAAACATAAGATACATTTGAAAGAGATTTTCTTATGATGGAAAACAACAACCAAAGATTCAACAAAGTATATGAATCATGTTACATATTTCATTAACATGATCTACTTAGATTTACCAAAGATAAAGTACTACTTTGATGAATCAATGGTGATGTATCCAAAACAATAGATCTATTCAAAATATAACACATGCTAAGGATACAACAAATCATAGATTAACATGTTACAAAGATTTACCAATGATAAAACAAAACATGAAAACATATGATTTGTAAAGAAGTTGAATCCAAAACATAAGTTAGTTTTGAGAGAGATGTTCTTATGATGGAAAACAACAACCAAAGATTCAACCAAGTATATGGATCATGTTACATATGATTTCAAAGGTTCTTTCATTAACATGATCTACTTAGATTTACCAAAGTTAAGTACTACTTGGATTGAATCATATGGTGTTTTATCCAAAACAATAAATCAACTCAAAACATAAAACATGTTAAGGACACAACACAAACATAGTTTAACATGCTAGAAATGATTTACCAAAAATAAAACAAAGCATGAAAACATATGATTAAGGAAGGAAGAGCCTACTTGGTGGTTTAACTTCATTAATCCAAGCTTTAGCTTTCCTAATCATCCCCTTCATCCCTTGGTTCTTTTCCCTTTTGATATGCCTCAAATCCTCTCAAGGAGGGGTTAAAAATTCCCAACTTTTGGCAAGGGAAAGAACTCATATTTATAGCAAAAAGTTGCCAACGGCTAGTCCTCGGTCGACCGGCACACAGGCCTCGGTCGACCGAGAACACACAACGGTCATATTTCTGACCGTTGGTGCTCCCAGGCAAATTTTGCCTGCAGTTGTCTCGGTCGACCGAGACCTGTATCTCGATCGACCGGCGACACTGCCGGGACACCCCATTTTTGCAAAAAATGCAACTTTTGCATATTTGAAGGTTTTGCTTGGGGGACCTTTTGGCCACTAAATCAAGCTTGGAAAACATGTTTTAAAGATTCTAATGGTTTTTAAAACATGACATAAAAAGCCTAAAAAGATTCAAAACTTTTAAAACAAAGGCTTGCTTGATTTCTTGTAAACTCTTTTCTAAAACAAATGCATCCAAGATTTAAAACCAAATCATGCATAAATCAATACTTTTACAAATCTTAAAAGCAATGCATGAATAAAACAAGATTTCAAGTTTATTTAAAACCAATGCAAGTGTGTGAATCAAATGATGCTTGAATGATTATGCATCCATCAAATTGCAATCTACAAAATTCCTAACAACTTTTCCAGAGAGCAACATTTTCCTCCTGAAGGCACTGTCAGCCTCACGGTTAGCAAGCGGCTAACCGCCTAACCCATCGGCAGCTAATCGCCAGCCAACCGATCCATTTCGATTACTTTTCCAGAGAGCAACATTTTCCTCCTGAAAGCACGGTCAGTCGCACAGTTAGCAAGCGGCTAACCACCAGCCAACCAAACCATTTCGGTTACATTTCCAATAACCTATCTTTCTGTCAGGCCAACCGCGGTTAGCCGCGCGGTCAGCCAACGGCTCACCGCCATTTGACCGCTAGGTAACTGAAATTACCCAGACAACCATTCCAGAGAGCTCCTCACTCGAGCGAACTCTCCGGTTTGCTCGAACGATGAGCTTTGTCGGTCAAAGGCTATGTTTGGGACAATGATGAACTATTTAAATGCTTTGGGACTATTCATTGAGAACCCCTCTATGTCAATGAGATTTACTAAGCAATGTATGAGGCCATTTGAGAAAGAAACCATATCACGAAGATTTCATTCGAACTTTTGAAAATTCAAGTGTATAAGGAGCTCGAGATGTCCCCAAACTCAAAGAGTACCAAATTATTACTAGATCGACATACCAGATCCCTATTCACTTCAAATAAATCTTGAACCCGAAACTTACACTAAATCTCAATTGTTTATTGTACTTTATCGATCCCGAGATTTATACTACATGCCTTGTTTTCCCGAAAGCATTGAAGTACACTTACAATGGTTACTTGTCTTGAAGTGCATTGCACCACATGAAACGACAGTGTGCCCTTGAGCACCCCCGTCCTACTCGTTTAATTATTTGTACTTGATTTACTTGCATATGTCTCGATTTGTTATTTGACCTATTAGTCGGCACCACTAAGCTTCGATAACCCTGTTGGTCTAATCCACCGACTTGGAGATCCCCCTCTTGTCCAGCTGCAGTTTGGATCCCGCTACCCGGTTATTGCCGTGGTCTTGTCCCGATGCCGCAGATTACTACTGTGGTTCCCGATGCCCGGCTCGCTACCGTGGTCATGTATAGTATATGTATATGTATTTATAAGATCCACTGTTTCTCCTCACCTCGAGTGACTAAGATCAGGGCCTAGTTATTGCTCTGTCACTTTTGTGATAGAGGACTTAGCTTCGTGTGGTTGCCATCTTGCTTGTTTCCCGTTTCCTTGGTTACCTTACATGTTTTACAATGCCTACTTGTATTTGAATAAATGTTTTATCTCGTTTATAGATATTGTTATTTAAACAAGTTTAACTGCTTTTGAAGGTAAAATTTATTTATTATTGTATTGTCTTTATATTTTACCCATTTGCCAAACCGTCGTGTTTGACCCACTTTTTGGTACTCAGGTCCCGTTGTTAGTTATCCCGAGGAGGAGCACGAGGAGGCAGTCGGAGAATCGCAACAGTTAGTCGAGTGTCATACTGATGATGTCATTTAGACATTGGATTGCTAGAGAGAGATAACATTTTGGGAGAACTTTTAACCATTCTTTTGGGGAGTGGTATTTTGTTTATATTGGCCTTTGTTGGCCTCTATTTTTGGGGGAATGTAATTAAATAATCTTTGTATAAACTCTAACTTACCTTTGGGTAACATGCTAATGATCAGCCCATTTTGATACAGTACTATACTTGTGTTATTATCTTTATGATTAGAGATGGATTGAATATTTGATTTGCTACACGCTTCCGCACTTAATAGAAATGTTCATATATGGTTGTGATATCCTCACCGCGGACACCTGTGGTAAATTAAATAAATGTATGGCATTAAACCGATGTGGTACATCATCATTATTAGTGTCCCGATCCCGGATTAGTCCTTCGAGCCCGGTCCGGGGTCGCGATTAAAATCTTCTTTGGCCTTGTTTGACAGGCTTGATGTATTTTTGCAGATTGAATTTGTGGACTGCTATTTTGGGGTCTAAGCCAGGCATTTCAGCATAAGACCGTACAAAACAATCAACGAACTCATGAAGAAAAGCGATATACTCGGGTAACTCATCATCCTTTATATTCTTACTTATGAATATAAGATGTGGGTTATCAGGTGTCCCCAAGTCTATCTTTAGAACAGGATCTTCTGTTGAAAGGTTTGAAAGTGGTTCCTCCACAATGTTTTTGGAGGCTTCCAACTTAACAATACCTTCTAGAGTTCCAAAGGCATTTACAGATGTGAGAACCCGACCCCTAATCTCTTGGATTAGTGTTGTTTTATTTGTGGATTAGTTCTTTTAGTGGGATTAGTATTTTTTGGATTGAGTTTGTGAGCTAGAATGGGTTTTCTTCTAGTTTTGGGCTTTTGAGTGCTTTGGTAGCTTGTGGGGCCCTTTGGGGGTTCCCTTTTCGTCTTTGCATTTTCTTGTGAGATTTTCCCGATTTGTTTCGTATTGTGTTTTTGGCCCGTTCCATTCATCTTGAGGAATCCTACAACTTTCATGTTGATCCCATATCCATTTGAGAACCCGAAATCTGATTTCTTGGCCTTGAGGGCAAAACAGTCTTTTCACACCAAATCTGTACCCAAAACTCGATATTCTCAAAATCCGTGAAACATACACTTTTTGGAAACTAGATATTTCGACGATCATTTCTTCCTTCTTCGTCGAATCCATCCGAGGTCCCGAATTAGATGATTTCAGCCACCCAAGTCCCTTAAGTTGTGGGGCCCAAACCTCACTTGTTTATAAGAGGAACCCATCTCCTTCATTGCTCATTCTTCACCATTGTTCCAGCTGAGCCTAGGGTTTGCTCTTGTGTTTCCTCTTCTTCTTCTTGCTTCTCCATCTCAAATCCTCACCAATCTTGCACCAAACTCGAAATGGAGACCGTCTTCTTCTTCCTCATCTTGCAAGCTTTCCATTGATACCATTTGTGAAGAGAACCCTCCATCACAAGACTTCCTTTGAGCTTACCTTGTCCATTAGAGGACCTTCCAAGTAAGTGTTCTTCTCCATCTTCTAGATTTGTAATCTTCTAGCCTTAGAGAAGCTCCACCTTGATTATTGAAAGGTTTCATGGTCATTTCATAGTTTAACCCATTTTAGGGTTGTTTTGGGGGTTTTTGTAGAGATTGTGGATCTTGAGCTTGAGAGGTGATTAGGAGCTTGATTTGCTTGATTAGAGTCAAAGGCAAGTGGATGAATGGATTGTTTTGATTATTAACATGTTTTGTGAGAAAAATCTTGTTTCATTAAGGGTTTTGGTGATTTTAGTAGTTGTCTTTACTATGATTAATATTGATTTCGAAATGTGCTTATTGATGAGTTATTTCCCTCTTGTTCATGCTTGGAAAATGTATGTATCATAGTGTCAAGATTTCAAATGGTTTCACATGAATGAGTTTTCTCCACTTTTGAGATTTATTGTGAATGGAAAGGATGGAAATGAAGGAACTTGAAATGAGGAGCTCTTTAGCTCATTTTAATGTCTTGGAAACATGTGTTGAAGTCTCCTTATGTATAATTCTATGTGATTGATTATATGTTGGAAGAAAAGGAAACAAAAAGGAGAAAAATCAGTGTCCCGGACCTGCTGCACGCCCAGGTCCAATCGATCGGACCTATCGGCCTGTCTTTTAACAGTAAGGCTTTTTGGGCCAATCGATCGGCCGATCGATCGGACCCTGTACATTTCTGGTACAGAAATTTCGACCGATCGATCGGTCCGAAACCTTTGGGCTTTCTATGAGTCCTAGGGGTATATACCTTAGTGTTAAGACCAATTGTACCCTAATCTAAGGTCTCTAAGACTAGGGAACTAAAAGAAAAGAATGGTGTTGATTAGACACTAATTCTTGGTTTTAGGTGGGACCTTGACTACCCTTTTTGGACTGTTTGGACCAAGTGTGAGAATGTCTTGAGCCGACACGCCTCACGGTCGGTTCGGTGGCATCGAAGTCCAATCCATTTCAATCTTGAACGCGATAGAACGACGCGATATCGTCTTTATATCTAAACACAAGTCTATTTCCTTGTTATCGCTAATTCTATTCCTTTCGATGACTGAATCGGTTGCTCGATGTTTCCGGATTAATGTCATGCCTAGGATGGACCGTTTATAAGCTTGATTCTTGCTATTGTAACATCTAGTACTACCCATAAGCTCATTTTAAGTTTTGGAAATAGTAAAAGCGCATAAGGAGCCCGGAATGTCTTCAAACTCAAGGAGTACCAAGTAATGATTATAATCGACATACGGGACCCCTATTCACTTAAATAGATCTTGAAATTAATACTTTTCCCGAAATTGTTATAGTTCATTGTTTCACCTCTTTTCCCGAGATTTGCATTACATGACTTGTTTTCCCGAAAGCATTGAAGTTACACTAGTAACAGTTAAGTGTCCCGAAATGTATTGCCCGATATGAAGTGACAGTGTGCCCTTGAGCACCCCCGTTTTACCCGTTTATTTACTGTACTTGATTTACTTGCATATGTCTCGATTGGTTTTAACCTATGAGTCGGCATCACTAAGCTCGGATACCTTGTCGGTTTGATCCACCGACTTGGAAATCCCTCTCCCGTCCCGCCAGCTGCAGTTTGGATCCCGATACCCGGTTATTGCCGTGGTCCCGTCCCGATACCCGGTTCGCTACCGTGGTCCCGTTCCCATTCCCGTATATTTATTATTGTATATATGATTTACGTTGAGTCTCCTCACCTTGTGTGACTGAGACCAACGTCCCGCTCTTGTCACTTCGGTGATAGAGGACTTAGCTTCTTGTGATTGCCATCTTGCCAGTTCCCGATTCCTTGGACACCCGACATGGTTTATATTGCTTACTTGTTTTCAGATAAATGATTCATTGCTTTTATGAAAGTTGTTATTTAGATAAGTGTTAATGCTCTCTATTGTAAATTTAGTCACTATTATATTGTTTTATGTCCTTTGCACACGTACATGTTTTACATGAATGCCGGTTGGGTGAATACCCGTGCTTTTACATATGGTTCTAACGATCGATGGTTTTGCTAGAGTTATATGATTACACATGTTTTAAAATGAATACCCGAGTTATTAAATATCCATGCTTTGGAATGTGTTTTAAATGACACTCGTTTTGTTAGATCCCGATGTTTATACATGTTTTAAGTGAATACCCGAATTGCTAAACATTCGTGCTTTGTTTTAAATGACACTTGTTCTGCCAGATCACTATGTTTATACCGGTTTCAAATGAATACCCGATTTGTTAAATATCCCTGTTTTGAAATATGTTTTAAATAACACGTGTTTTGTCAGGTTTCTATGTTTATACCTGTTTCAAATGATTACCCGAGCTATTTAACATCCATGCTTAAGAATATGTTTTAAATGACACGCGTTTTGCCAGATCCCTATGTTTATACCTGTTTTAAAGGAATGCCCGATCTGTTGAAGATCCATGCTTTGAAATATGTTTAAATGAACGTGGTTTTGCCAAACTTCCATATTCATAATTGTTTTCCACGAACACCCGATTGTCAAATATCTATGCTTTTATAGATGATGTAAATGAACATATGCTTTATTAGATCTTCCTGTTTTAACCATGTTTGAAAAGAATACATGTTTTGTCCGAGATTCCTGAGTTTTCACCCGTTTAATTATATGCAGCATTTTGAGCAAATAGCATGATTTATCATTTGTATTATTATCCGCGATATTGTGTTCTTTTCATCCACCTGCCAGTCCGTCGTGTCTGACCCACTACTTTTGGTACTCAGGTTCAGATTTCTTCGCCCCGAGTTGAGTGTTTTTGTTGGCTGTGGAGCCATGCCTTGCAGGTTGTTTTGTCGGCTATGTCATGTAGACATTGAGCTTGACATCGTAGCTACGTCACATTTGGGTAGTAGTTTATAGCTTATTGTTGTATGACTTTTATTAGCCTTTTCTTGGGATTCCTAATTAATGTACATTGATAATTGTAACTTGAACATATTTGGGAATGTAATATCCTGTTACTGTCAGCTCTGTAATTTATAGTGATGGTTACTCCAGTCTGATATGATTCTTGATATAATAGCTATATGCTAAAGGTTGAGTGCGACGCGGAATCCGATGGCCACGGACTTCGGGTCGCAACGCCACAAATGCTTCCGTAAAATATTCAGAATGTGTTGTCTTCACACACGCGGATCCTGGGAGAAGTAAAATACATTTATGCTTAATCCCATTCCCGCCCTCGAGGTTTCGGTTCGGGGGCGTGACAACAGACCAAGGCTTTGCTTTTATCCATGGGTCTTCTTGACCGGTATTCTTCTCAAGACTGGCAATGAGATGATCCCAATCACCTGTTGAAACTGGGTCGAAGTGGGGTACTTCTTTCGGAGACGATGGTTCTTCCGGGCCGAAAAATCGTGCATCTGTGTCATCGGATAATTCCCCTTCATTTTCAGAAAAATCATACCAATTGGAAGAGCTTTTCGAATCTTTTACGGGTGACTCCTCAAAGAGATATTCAGGAAGATTAATGTCTTCATGGACATGAGATGTTGAGGCTTGGTCGGCAAAACGACTATGGAGCCTTTGTGTCAACTGTCTCATGGGAGCATCAGGATCATACCCTAACCCATATGAAGACTTGTCTATGTGACGATGGAGTTTCTAATCCTCCAGTTGACTTTTGGTCAGGGTGGGTTCCAATGGTTTGAGAATACCACGGCCGCCTCCTAAACCAATTGGATTTTGAGCATCATAGCCCATTTTCTTCATGATAGCTTGTACCATTGGACTATATAGGAATAGTTGAGGCATACCTTCATTTTGGAAAGGTTCAAGTGAAGAATTTGGTGAAGAGGCTTCTGATTTGTGGAAGAAGATCGTATTTTCTTCTGTCGGAGTTGCCAGCACGATGAAGGAAACAGACGTAGGGTCTTCTACGTCGGCAGGTGTCTCCAATGGTATGAGAGCGGGCTGAACTTGTTGAGTATCAGCTTGGCTTGACGATGTATCGTCTTGTGGCTCTAAATCCGAATTCGTGTCCTGCATAATAGACACAAAGGGGACAGTGAACTTGCCCCCAGACTTTTGTTTTGTCTTCTTTGCCTTAGTGGTGATTACCAAAGGCTTTGAGGGTTTAAGGGAGACGACGAAGGGAGAATGACTGCTCTCTTCGGTTTCATTGGAAGGTTTGTTTCCTTCCGATGATTGCTGAGGAGCCTTACCTTTATCTTTCTGGAGATTTTTGGCAAAGGGCGTTGTTTCTTCCTCCTTTTCTTTTTCTTCATCTTTGTACATCTGAGCATCTTCAAGATGAACGTCTTTCCCTTTGAATGGCTTTTTATCTGCAAATACTTGATGTATTAAGCCGTCGTTGCCAACGAATTTGATGCACTAATGTAGAGTTGAAGGGACAACATTGTTCTTATGTATCCAGGGGCGTCCAAGGAGGATATTGTAGTATGAAGGGGTTCTTATTGCGTACACAGTGACTTCAGAGATAAGATCACCGATTTGTAACTTGAACCTGATTTTACCGATAGGCCTTTGAGCGCTCCCATCGTATCCAAAGATGGATACAGACGTGTGACTCAGCTTGCTAGGTGGGATACCTAGCTCTTCGAGTACCGAAGTAGAGATGAGGTTGAGTGCAGAACTTGGGTCAATCTGGACTCTGTGTATTGACATTTCTTTGATGTACCCTGTGAACTTGGGTCGGTTGTGCTTTGTCTCGTTCTAAGAGGATGCCATCCTTATCAAAGGCAATTGTTGCACTTACTGCCTTTTGAATTGAGAGGCATTCAATGCCTGATCCCTCAGTTTTCTTCTTTTCTCCCTTTGAGGAAGTATTGATTTTTTGACCCTATAGTCCATTTCAATTTGTAGGACTTGTGGGGCATATTTGTCGACATCCGCATTCAGCCTTTGCAGTTTTGAAATAAGACTATCACGAGTTTGTGGAGACATTCGTAATAAGTCAAGGATGTGCAGTCGTGCAGGTATGTGCTTGAAGTGCTCAATCAAGTCATACTTGAAAGCGTCCTGTAGGCCTGCATTTTCATTATTATTGCCACTTGGGGCGTTTACAATTTGTGTTCCTGAAGGATTTACATAGGAAGAAGAAGGTTGGTTGTAATTTTTACGGTAATCCCGGCCAGAGCGGGCACCTCTACCAACTTCAAGAGCTTCCGGAGAAGAGCCTTCTTTTGGAAGATCAATCTCGGGATCAAGGGGTTGATCCTTGTCATTTACTGAAGACGTCTCTGTAGCAGTATTACCGTCTTCAGTGATTGCGTTGCACTGAGCATTTTTCGGGAACAAGTCCTGAACAACATCCAGCAACCACTCTTCTTCGTTGAGTAGTTTATTGGTCAAGACATCGCCTATGAGGTCGGGTATCTGGGACCAGTTGACTGAATTTTCATTGAAGAAGACTTCATTGGCGGGAGCTTCTTCAAGATGATCCATCGGAAAAGTTTTGAGTTCTGACGTCATAGTTTCAGGGGACGAAGGCTGAGAAGATGATATCTCTGTGAGAGTCACCTGAGGAGATGTAGCTCCAGAAGATATGCTACAAGACGTAGTCGGAGAATCTGAGGCCTCGACAGGCGAAGCTTTTGAGGTATGATCATCCCAAACTATCGCATTGCAAACAATGCACTGCTGAGATTCAGACTCGTCTTCAGATGTGATAAGATCATCAATCCAACAGTTTTTTTCATTTTCCGGGGTTACTGGAGGAGATGTCTGTGAATCTTCCGGGATTTCCGGTTCTGGATTTTGATTTTGATGAAGCTCATCGATGCTATCTCGCTCCCGCTCTATGGCAAAGCGTTGCAAGATTTTTGCATATTCTTCGAGATCAGGCATAGGGGCCAAATCTTCTCCGTCATTTGCTCCTTGTGTTTCATCATTGTTGGGTTCCACTGGAGTGTTTGCTTGTGCTGGATCAACAACACTTTCTTGAATAGGCTCTTGGTCTTCTTCATCATCAGACCATCATCCTTATGGTTGATATGGGTTATACCAGATTACTGGCATACGATGAGATTCGGGAATCCATTCCTCATCAGAGAGGTATTCTCCTGTTTCAAGGGATTCTTCCCACTCATTGGTATCACTGGCAGTATCACTGGACTCGTATCCATCCATGAAGAATCCAATTACTGAGTTGTAAGAGTATGATGCCCCCTGCGTAGTTTCATTTCTGTAATGAGGTGGCATGAAATCGTCAAGGGTAAATTTTCTTAACACCTTTGAAGCCTTGGACTCTTCCGTTGCCCCCAGCAAAGCAGCATAAGAGGTCTCTGCTTTTTCAGGGACTTCTTGCTTTGATCGAGCTTTCTCCTGCTGTTTGAGCTTGTAGAGTTGTCTCTTGGCTTGCTTTCGCTGTTGAGCGGTAGACTTTGTTTTGACGATCTCCCAATTTTCATGTTCTAGGAGACCGGGATGTACCCATATGGGTTGTTGTCTGATGTTGGATAAGGAACTAACTCTTGGGATGTTTGAGTCATTTTTATCACCTTGAAGGAAGTAGAGATCTTCTCCTTTGGTGACTTGGAAGTTTGTCCATATGACACCATGTTGACAGAGGGAGACCCATAATTTTTGTCAAAGGTGATGACTCCATTTTTCCACATCTCGTTGATCTTCTCTCTCACAACAAAGCATTGATTGAAAGGATGCGAGACCATCTGGTGCTATGGACAATATCGGGGATCATTGGTTTTGCCAACATCTCCTGGTCTTTTGGGCTCAGGTAAGATAAGTTTATCATTTGCTACAAGAGCCTCAAAAAAAATTTCAACGTCTTCATCGAACGGGTATTTCTTCTCTACTCATTCTCTGAAGGCTTCAGAGAGCTCAGGTTTCTTACATGCAGTTTTGTTTACAGCTTTCTTTGGCTGCTGAGGAGCTGACTTGGTTTGTACCTTAAGAAACTCCTTTTTCTTCAGTTTCGAGGTTGTAATGGCAGTCAGCTCTTTCTTTGATGATTTAGTGACTGTTGAGGTCTTTAATCACCGTTTCAGCCTCCATTGTTGCTTTTAGGAGTTCTCCCAGGTTTTTTTTATTTGTTGACGATAATCATGGAGCGGATCCTTGCTCTCATGTTGTTACGACAGATGTCGACCATTGACGCTTGTGGCAGTACATCTGAGCACTTGTACGCCGTCGCCTTCCACTTGTGAATGAAGTCATTTGTTGACTCATTCTCTCCCTGCTTTTGGCTGCAGAGTTGTGCCATAGTAATAGGGTGATCTTCACCATTGAAGTCGGTGAGGAAGCGTGTCTCTAGCATGGCCTAGTTTTGTATGGAGTCCTCCGGTAGAGTGGAGTACCAATCGAAGGCTGTACCTTTTAAGGTACTTGCAAAGAGATGGATCTTAAGGGCATCTTGATCCGCGATAGCTCCCGTAAGGATTTTGAAGTGGATGGCATGCTGTCTGGCTGAACCTTTCCCCGTATATGATTGGAGAGTAGGTTGTTTGAATTTTGCAGGGAATGGAATCGAGTCCATCCATAAGGGATATGGTGGCTTGATGCCATGTTCCTTCAATGTATCCTCTTCTTTTGCTTTGGCGAGGATATCGTCAACATCCTTTTTAGTGACGGCGCGTGACTCATTGTTTTCCTCGTCATCTCGATGACTCGGAGGAGTTTCATTGTTAGGCGGACGCTGGAAAGTGAGGAGGAGGTTTTCCACTAGAGCCTCAATTCTCTGTTGTCCTTGCTCCCACTAATGGATACGTGCTGCTACGTCATCATGCTGTGGGGGTTGCTCAGCGTTTGTAACCAGGACGTTCATATTTAGAGAGTCGAATGAGGATATCATCTTGGTATTTGAACTGGAGCTCATTCTTTTGGATGAAGAGTCAGAGGAATGGTTAGTTCGATGTCCTTGGCTTGAAAGAGAGGGAGAATCCTCTTGATGTCTTCGTATCCAGGAGATGTTGCGAGTCTTCGTATCCAGGAGACGCTGCGAGTCACCGGTCGTCTGACATGAATTTTTGTTGTTGACTTCTGACTTCTTCTGGTTTTACCAACCATATAGACAGCAACAGCTTGGTCGGGCCTTTCTTTTTCGACCCATTTTTTAGAGACTTGAAGGTAGAATGCTGGGTTCTTTGCTTCTCTAGTCTCTTTTGTCGATATGCCGCACAGCGACGCATACGGCGAACAATTTGAGCTTCAGTTAGCTCTGGTTGTGCCCTGGCAATGAAGGATGTAGTCCCCCGTGAGTAGCAACCGAGCTTGTCTTCTTTGAAGCTGGGCATGGATAGGATTTGGACGTGGTCCTTTTCCTATCGTTGTGAGGCTTTGAATTTTGCGAGTTCGGCCCCTATTGAGATGAAGGGTTGACTCACATGAGTGTAGGCCTTAGCAGGTTCTTGCAGTGGCTTGGTGATGCGTGACTTGATTTTGGGCTTATAGGAGCAAGCCGGCTCATGCTGAGTTGATTTTTTTGTTTGGTGGAGGGTAGGTCTCTCTTTTTTCATGTGAGAGAGAGGGTAGAACCGACTCTCCTTGAGAGGGGCCAGGCACCCTGGCTTTGTAGATGTTTGGGACCTCCTTTGTTTTAAGGAAGGTCTTGGGGCAGACTTGGTTTCTTGGAGGTTGAGGCTTCGTGGGAGTGCCACGGGCTTCAGGCTTCTTGATTGTTGCCCTTGGTGTCAGAGTAGCGACATGTTAAGGGGCAGTTTTCTGCTTCTTGGCAAGTGTAGTTTCTTCTACGGGGAGTGGGAATGGTCCCGACGACCCGAAGACGATGGTCCGGGGAGTAGATGTCGACCCGATTTGAGAGTTGCTGAGGGAGGTGATGCTTCGGCAGCTGCTAGGGCGCTTGTGAGTACGCTTGCTTTGCTTCTCTTGAAGTAGGAGTTGTTACTTGTTCTCATCGAAAGTGATGGTCAATGAAGCTGCCATTGTTAGTTTGGAAAACTTCTAAAACAAGACCAGATCCATTAGTAATCACAAGAATGTAGTGATCATGAATGGAAAATAACTATGGTTTTGTCTTTTCAAATTGCTTGAGGGGACATGGCCAAGCCCAAGTAAGATGAAAGAGGCAAAAAGCCATAGAGGGTACAATTCTTCTAAATGCAAGTATGGTAGGCTCAGGGCAAGCGTTCCAGTGACTGCTAGAAGCAATTGTGATCCTTAATTCAAATTTCCGAGAAGCAAGGCTCACTCGAGGTAAGATGATATAAGGTTGGAGATACAAATGTGTCGGTCGCGAATACAGTAGACCCGAAAGGGCATACTAGCACTGCTAGACACAAATGTTGTAAATCGCATCCTTGGAAAGGACATGAGATGGGATTTTTTTTAAAAGGTCAATATTGGATTCATAAATGTAACATGATTCCTATACTTGGTTGAATCTATGGTTGTTGTTTTTCATCATAAGAAAATCTCTTTCAAATCTATCTTATGTTTTGGATTCAACAACTTCACAAATCATATGTACTTTTGTTTTAAAGTTTCACAACTTGCCTTGCTTTGATAGGTATATCATTTTCAAGTTGAATTTATAATTACATATGATTTGTCGACCCCTAACTTCAATCAAATCTATTTTTATGCTTATAGCATGCACATATTGAGCTATATTGTTAATTTGATTGACATCCCTATGCATCACATGTTTTGTTCTTATATTTTCACAACTTGTTTGGAATACATATGTATATCTTTTACAAGTTATTTTTAACATGTGATTAACATTCTTTCATCAATCATAAATGTTGCTAAAACTTTCAAAAGCCTTTGGCATACATTTATGAGCTTTCATTTTCAAATTGATTGAGGACATCATACATACACATTGTGCATTCATAGTGTGTGTGTGTGTGAAGTAGATTTTCACTTTCATATCCGCCTAATTAAGAGACATTGTAATGAGCTATTAATTGTATCTCCATCAAGTGTATTATAGACACTACTTAGAGAGATAACCAACCTTTTGGTTGAAGAGGTTATTGCTTAGCCTAAGAAAGCATAGTATAGAGGTTATTGCTTAGCCTTGAAAAGCATATTGTAAAGGTTATTGCTTAGCCTATTGAAAAGCATAAATAGTGGAAATCCGTTGGGGTGTTGGATAACAAGCCGGTAGTGGATGTAGGCACTGAGGCCGAACCACTATAAATCCTTGTGTGATGGTGCATGCTTTGTGGTGATTGTTTTTGTAAGCTTCTGCATTTATTTACTTAATCACCACTTGTGACTAGTTAATTTTAAAGAAGTTAAAATTGGTTAAAATTGGTCACTAATTGAAGTTCACCCTATTCACCCCCCCCCCCCCTCTATGGTTCCGATCCAGGACTTTCATAGGATAAGCCAATCATACTATTTTTCCGGGTCTCGATGGAGTTTGATCCCTAGGATGTAGCTAGCTCTCCCAAGTCCTTCATATCAAAAGTCTTGGCTAACCAAACTTTTACTGTTAACAACATTCCCACATCTTTCCTAAGGAGTAGGATTTCATCGACATATAAAACCAGAAAGATTACCCTGTCACCTTCACTTTTCATGTGTACACATGACTCATCCGGATTTTAAGAAAAACCAAATGACTTGATTGCTTGGTCAAAACGGAAGTTCCAGCTTCGGGATGACTGCTTCAGTCCATAAGTAGACTTCTGCAACTTGCAAACTTTTTGCTCTTGGTTTTTAGCTACAAAATCGTCTGCCTGCACCATATAGATGTCTTCCTCAAGATGGCCGTTGAGAACGCCGTCTTGACATCCATTTGCCAAGTCTCGTAATCGAGATGTGCTGCAATGGATAAGAGTATCTTGATGGACTTGAGCATGGCTACCGGCGAGAAGGTTTCCTCATAATCGATACCCTCTTTCTGAGTATACCCTTACGCAACAAGCCTCGCTTTAAAGGTCTCCACTCTACCATCTGTTCCTCTTCCTCTTTATCTCTTGTAAACCCACTTGCACCCAATAGGATTAATATTGGCAGGCAAGTCCACAAGTGTCCAAAATTGATTGGAGTACACAGAATCCATCTTAGCTTTCATAGCATCTTGCCAACGTCCCGAATCTATGTCATTAATTGCTTTATCATAGTTACAGGGATTTTATTCCAGTTATTCCGGGACTGCCTCATAAGACTCTCGCAAGAATGAGAACCTGTCAGGGGGTCTGACAATCCTCCCACTACGACGAGGCACTGGTGTAACTACTGGGTCCGGTAAGGGCGGTTCTTCCTCAAGTTCGGTCATGCTTGGATTTGGAATTGTTTGCTCTTGAATTTCTTCCAAGATCACCTTGTCTAAAGATTTCTGGTCCAACATATAATCTTCCTCCAGAAAAACCGCATTAGTGCTCACCAGCACTTTCTGCTCTCTGGGATTGTAGAATAACCAACCTTTAGTTCCTTTAGGATATCCTACAAACGTGCACACTTCCGACTTCGTTTCCAATTTATCCATCTTAACCTTTAGCACATGTGCCAGACAACCCCAAATGTGTAAATGTTATAGACTAGGCTTTCGCCGGGACCACAACTCCCAGGGAGTCTTAGGTACAGACTTAGATGGTACGAGGTTTAGTATGTACATTGCAATATCCAAGGCATATCCCTAAAAGGATATAGGTAATCTTGAGAAACTTAGCATAGACCTAATCATATCTAAAAGTCTTGTTCCTTCTTTCTGCTACTCCATTCTGTTGAGGCATACCAAGAGCAGACAACTAGGATAGAATCCCGTTTTCTGAAAAGTATCCCATGAAATCAGCAGAGAGATATTCCCCTCCTCGATCTGATTGAAGAGTCTTGATACTCTTACCTAATTGCTTTTCCGATTCCGCTCGGAATTCTTTGAACTTTTCAAAAGCCTCGGACTTGCGGTGCATAAGGTATATGTATCCATATCTTGAGTAATCATCTGTGAAAGTGATGAAATACTCATATCCACCTCTGTCCCTGACATTAATGGGTCCACACACATTAGTATGCACTAATTCCAATAAATGTTTGGCCCTATTGCCCTTAGATGAACAGGGTCTTTTGGTCATTTTGCTTTCCAGATAGGACTCGCAGATAGGCATTGGTTCTACCACTAATGAAGGCAAGATACCATTTTTCACTAGCCTGTCAATCTCGTTTAGGTTTATATGACCTAGCCTCAAGTGCCAAAGTTTTGTTGGATTAGATGAAGGTGACTTCCTCTTTAATGATGGTCTATAAATTGTTTCAGTATCATGTATCTCATACATTGTACGAGTTAACAAATAAAGCCCATTAGTTACCTTGCCAGAACATATAAAAGTACCATTCCTCCTTATGACAACTTCAGTACCAAAAGTAATGGAATAACTTTTATTCACCAAACTAGAAACTGAAATTAGGTTCCGCCGTAAAGACGCTACAAATAACGTGTCAGACAAAACCAATTAATTATTTGAAAAACATAAAGTAATGACTCCCATTGAAACAGCCTTTGCCTTCGCATCAGATCCTAGGTTGACAATGATTTCTTCGACATTGAGCCTCCTGGTTTCCCTGAACCCCTGCAACGAATTACATATGTGATTAGTTGCCCCAGAGTCCACACACCAAGATTCTGAAGTACCAGTTACAAAACTAACTTCAGAAATAAGTGACTCAATCATACCTGAGGTCTTCTTCTTAGACAGATTCTCTAGACAATTCCTTTTCCATTGTCCTGTCTTTACCACAATGGAAACACTTTCCTTTTGACCCTGAACCCTTAGCCTTAGCCACGCCACCATTAGGACCATTCACCACCTTAGGATCCTTCAAAATTGATTTCTCTTTACCTTTCCGCCCTTTTCCTTTCGGCTTGGACTTGGTATCTAACTTTTCTGTCACTAGGGCAGTTGGCTTCTTCTTCATAATCCCTTCAGTCATCACCAGCTGGCTAGACAGCTCAGCTAGAGTCAGATTCATCTTATTCATATTATAATAAACCTTGAAATTGTTGAATGACTCTAGCAATGATGCAAAGATTATGTCGATCTGCGATTATGCATCAATCGCAACTCCAAGTACATCTAACTCATTTAATGAGTCCATCATTTTTAACATGTGTTCCTGTACGGATGTACCTTCAACCATCTTAGTGCTAATGAGCACCCTCATAGTTGCCTGCCTAGCAGACCTGCCCTATTCCGCAAACATCTCCTTCAAGTTCGATATAATATCGTATGTAGTCTTATAAGATTAATGTTGGTGTTGCAAAACACTAGACATGGATGCCAGAATGTAACATCTGACCATCTCATCGTCTTTGGCCAATTTGTTATAAAGTTCTTTTTCTTCTTCCAATGCATCCGGGCCAGGCTCATCAACGGGGGTTTTGGTAAGGACACATTTATATCCTAAAGCAGTCAGGACAATATCCAGGTTCCGTTTCCAGTCTAAATAGTTGGATCCCACCAACTTTTTCTGGTTGAGGTTGGTCGCAAGTGGATTGAAAGTAATTGAATTCATGCTTGAAATACTGCAGCACATAACCATACATTCAATTAATGAATTTAAATGACATTAGGGTTTAGTATTCTACCAAATTTATATGGGAATCCTCATAACCACTAAATTTAGAATACATCAAAATCCCAATCCCCGGGGTATGCCTCCTTCGGGAGTGCGAATACCACCTAGATTCGTGCAGATCAAAGTTGGTCAAAATTAGGATTAAGACTAACTATCCATGATCCCCTTCATCCATTATTATCTAGGTATCTCATACCAAATAATGAATGACTCCCAATTAGCTTCGGTTTCTAAAATATATGAGGCAAATCCTTGGGGATACTGCATCATTATTTTAGTTAAGTGTGACCCACCAACTAGCATTGCATGACAACCGTTGCGAGCAGCTCCTCTTTGGGGAGTGGGCCCCCGCCCTGTCTCACCAACACTATCCATAGGAGATTCATATCTAGTATAACCAAACAAGTAAAAGCCCTCCATGGGGAACGACCATTCTCAAGATGGCACGAGGCTAATACTTTCCTTACAATGGATCTATGGTGGAAAACCATGGGGATTTCTAAATATAAATGCCCCGCTCCCACTTAATATTTTAGAATTGAGGATTTCTTATTAGGTATATGGGTCCACAAATATAGACATCAAATCATCTCATGATATGACTATTGATTGGTTCCAATTCAAGTTATTTTATGGAAAGTCCAGTTTCTTAAATTATTGTTACCAATGGATCCATCTCATGGGCCCATTAACTCTAATTAGAACTCTTTCCAAAAATTAATTTGATTTGAACAATTTTGGAAATTTCCTATGTTTGATTTAGATTTGGAAACATTCTATAAAAGCAACCATTCACAAATAGAAAGTGCAAAAATAGAAACTAGTCCTCTCCACATGGCCCAAATGGAGTAGGCTTCTTGGACTTCTAGAATTTCCAACACTTTGGGATTCCTCAAACTCTTTGGGCATCTCCAAAACACCTTTTGGTAATCTTCAAACTCTTTGATTAGGAGTCCAACTTCACTTTCCTTCTTTGTCTCGAACATCGCCAGAATTTACAAATTTAGAAAAAATTACATAGATTCCTATGCCTCAATAATGAGACTTACATGGTAATCTAAAGAAAGTAAATTCACCATGCCTTGCCCTTTCTTGGGAAACCAAGGAAACCATGATGCCCTTTACAAGTAGCCCAAAATAACCATCAACCATATAAAGAAAGTAAAAGACTTGTGGGCCATAAGGAGAGGACAAGATCACCTGCATGTCAGTATCTCATACAACCATACAAATCACAAAAATAGGCTGCCAAACAATGCCAGAAAAATAGAAAACCAAAAAGGATCCGAAACTTGAAAAATCTGAAATTCTGCACTTGTTCTCTGTGTACCCGGTCGACCAGCCAGAGGGCTCAGTCCACCGGCCCTACAGGCACCCGATCGACCGAGCATGAGGCCAGGTCGACCCGCCTAACAAAGGCAGAAAATTGGGCTTTCTCAATTCGAGTCCAAACACCTCCAAAATATTTCTGAAGGCTCTCAATGGCTTCCTACCATCCTTCCTTCATTATTAAACCATTTTGTGACAATCCAAACATGGATTCACTAATAAAAAAAACAAATCCATCAAAAACTAATCCGTACATAGCCCTTGCTCTATCCTCTTCGCATCTCATGCAAAGATTAGAACAAGCTTGCTGATCTAACATGATTAAAGATGAGGTATGGCTCTGATACCAATTGTTGGAAGTAGGAGGGCCTCGTGGATAGATTTTCAAAACTTTTTGACCAATTGTTGGAAGTAGGAGGGCCTCGTGGATAGATTTTCAAAACTTTTTGACCAATTGTTGGAAGTAGGAGGGCCTCGTGGACAGATTTTCAAAACTTTTTGACCCACTTGACTCAGAGATCAAGTACCCATAAGGCCATAAACCATACACAGGATGCAATCCCTCTATCTTATGAATCAAGTATAGCAATAAAACTTTATCTAAAAGATAGAAATCAGCAGCACCATGCAACCAAGATAATCCACAATAAAAGGAGAAACAAATTATACCTTTGGAGCCCTGTAGTGCTCTAATGGAGGAGAAGACAATCAACTAGATCATGAACTCTTCTTGAAGCAATTAGAGATCTCCAAGACCTTATTGTCTTCCATGCTATGACCAGTTATCAGATCTCTTTTCTCAAGAAGATTGGGGGAAACTTCAAGAGAAAACCCTACTAGAAACTCCAATGAACTATAAGAGAACTAGAGGAGAAGGAAGAATTGTGCAACTCTTGCACTAGAGGAGGGTTGGGCGTGCTTTTCTTGTTATTGACGTCCAAGGGGATGTTTTCCCTTATATAGCCCTCAAGCAACTTCCTCTCTACCTCTCTTACTAATTGAATTAGAAGTCTCACTTCCACACACACTAATTAGTAACATACTACTACCACTATTAGAAGTCCCACTTCAAATAAAAATAGTAACTTTCTAATTCATTACTGTTAGAGTTCAAGTAAGATTAGTATCTAATAACTTGGGCTAGCGTGTGGACCACTAGGGATTCCATAGAAAGCTGGCTCCAACTGGGACACCGCGACCCCACATCTCATGTGCAATCCGGGCCCACAGTTAATTGCAAATAACACCACTATATAAATGTCATTACACTCCAGTCTTTGGAATAAATTACAATGAAGACCCAAAACTTCTCAATTACCACAAGTAGGCCCCTTTATCAATATCCATGGATCAATTGTAATAAATCTGTCTCATCCAATCTTAGATCCAGATCTTATTATCCTTGAGCCCCAATTAATCACAATGATCATCAGTACTATCCAATTAACTCTTAATCGAGATGGGTGCGCACTTACTAACGACAAATCCATTAATTGGCACAAGGGGATAATATAGATAGATTCCTTCTTGACCATTGGATGTTCCAACAGTCATATTACCACGTACCCAAGACACCGAGGTGTTGACTTACAGTTGGCCTCACTCATTGGTGATTCAAAGAAAATGAATAGATAAAAACTTGAGTTCATCAATGTCCCAGGATTGAGAGCCTATTGTTATGGAATTATGAGAACAAACCTTAAAATCGAGACAGTATTCCATAAGGTGCTTCTCATGGTCCTTCAATACATCCAATGTACCAGCATCGTGATCCAGAATCTTACATTCTGATGATCGAGACAAATCACACTATCTCATAGTGATCAAAGTGCTGCAACCTTATCAGATGAGATGCCCAGTCTCGTCACTGGTTGTGAAGATATTTTAATGTATAAGATTTGTGACACATGTCTCCTGTATGTGGATCTCATCCATATACATATATCACATCTAATATAGTAATGGGAACCGATTCATCTCATGAACCATTATGTCATACGCATTGGTCATGTGCATTAAGTAATAAAACACCATTCATTTGATGAAAGGAAATCATGATTTTATTGATAAATAAAGAAATTAATCACTTTATTACATCAACTGATGGATTGAGACCATACAATCTAACAGAGGGAGATCGCAGGATTTGTCTCCCGATGCATGACTTGTCAGTTGATAAAAGTAGAGCATCAGAAGCCTCCAGGGTTGTTACAACCATTAGAGTTCCAGGAATGGAAATGGGAACACATTACCAAGGATTTTATTTTGGGACTACCGAGAACTAGCAGAGGTAACAATGAGATATGGTTCTTTGTGGACCGTCTTACAAAGTCAGCTCACTTCATTCCTATGAGGACAGGGAAGAAAATGCACATGCTACCTTTGGCAGAATTGTTTGTCAACGAGATTGTCAGTCGATATGGACAGCTAGTTTCCATCACATCCAACAATGACAGTAGATCCATCTCAAGATTTTGGAAGACATTATATGAATCTATGGGTACGAAGCAACAGTTCAGCAAGGCTTATCACCCCCAGATAGATGGCCAGTCAGAGAGAACAATTCAGACCTTTAAGGATATGCTCCGTGCTTGTGTATTGGATTTCAAGGCTCAATGGGATGAGACCTTACAGTTGTGTGAGTATGCTTACAACAACAATTACCATTCGAGCATTGGAATGGCGCCTTTCGAAGCTTTGTATGGCAGAAGGTGTAGAAGACCTGTGTGTTCGTAAGAAGTTAGCATTCGCAGTTTCCATGGACCGGACATAGTGAGCGAGACTAGTGATAAAGGCAAGTTGATGCAAGAACGCTTGAAAGTAGCCCGAAGTAGACAGAAAAGCTATGCAGACTCTCACCGAAGGGATTTACAGTTCAAAGAAGGAGACAAGGTTTTCTTGAAGGTGTCACCTACCAGGGGAACATTGAGATTTGGGCAGAAAGGCAAACTATTCAGGCTGTACGTTGGACCGTATGACATTGTGAGCAAGATTGGTATGTGACTTATAGATTAGCCTTACCACCCACACTCTCCAGCATACACAACTTCTTCCATGTGTCAATGTTGAAGAAGTACGTCCCCGATCCATCACATGTACTTGTCATGAACCCTTGGAAATCCGAGAGGATGCTACTTATGTGGAGAACCCTGTTCATATCATCGATACAAAAGAACAAGAGTTGAGGACACAAACTATTCACTGAGTGAAAGTGCTTTGGGAAAACCATGGATAGGAAGAAGCAACATGGGAACTACGAGATCAAGTTTAGAAAAAGTATCCACATCTACTACCTAAGGTGAGTTGTATATTTCATTCGGAGGACCAAATGCCTTAAGGGGTGGAGGTTGTAAGATCCAGACCCGAGTAACCTCGATTAGTGTTAATTAAGTCGTGTGTTAACTCTAAGCGTGATTAGTAGATTTTGGTTAAGTTGGGAATAGAATAGCTTAAGATATAGCTTTGGGGAGTTTTGAGTGCCTTTGTAATTACTGGGACCCTTTGGGTGTTCCTTTTTGTGACTTTAAGTGTACTTGAGGGTTTACTTAAAGTTCCAATATTTCGTATTTCAATCCCGTTAGTCTCATCTCATTAATCTCTACAACTTTCGTGTTGACTCCATCCCCGTTCGAAACCCCGAAACCTGACTTTCTCAACATCGAGGGTAAAATAGTATTTTTACACCAAATCTGGACACAAAATCCAATATTCCCGAAGCCCTTGAAATATATACTTTTTGGAAATTAGACATTTCGGTGATCATTTTTCCCTTCTTTGTCGAACTCATCCGAGGTCCCGAAAGCGATCATTTCAGCCCAATGAGAATTATTAGAAGTGGGGCACATCTCACTTGTTATATAAGGAGAACCCTTACTCTGTTCTCCCATTTCCAGCTCAAAAGCTTGAACCCCAAGCTAAGGTTTCACCTTTTTCTTCTTCTTCTTCCTCTTGCTCTCCCAATCTCCACCAAACTTTTGCCAATGGAGAAATGCATGTAATCACATTCTTCCTCTCCTTGAGAGCTCTCTAGTGACACCATTTGTGGAGGGAGTCACCCATTCCAAGATCCTCTTGGAGCCATTCTTGTCCATTTGAAGACTCTACAAGTAAGCTTCTCCTTCAATCTGTTAGATTTGTGTTCTTATTGTTGGAAATAGGTGGGCCTCGTGGATAGGTTTTCAAAATTTTTAACCCACTTGACTCAGGGATCAAGTACCTATAAGGCCATAAACCATATCTAGGATGCAATCCCTCTGTCTCATCAATCATGTACAGCAATAAATTCTATCTAGAAGATAGAAATCAGTAACACCATGCAACCAAAACAATCCACAACAAATAGAGAAGTAAATTATACCTTTGGAGCTCGGTAGTGCTCTAATGGAGAAGAAGACAATTACTTGAACAAGAACTCTTCTTGAAGCAAATTAGGATCTCCAAGACCTTGTTGTCCTCCCGCTATGACCCGCTATCAGATCTCTTTTCTCAAGAAGATTGGTGGAAACTCCAAGAGAAAACCCAACTAGAAATTCCAAGGAACTAAAAGAGAAAGAGAGGAGAAAATTGTGCAACTATTACACAAAAAAGGGGTTGGGCGTGTTCTCCTTATTGTGGATGTCCAAGGGGGGTGCATCCCCTTTTATAGCCAGTGTGTGGAGAAGAAGACAAGTATAAGATTTGTGACACATGTCTCCCGTGTGTGGATCTCATCCGTACGCATATATCACATCTAATATACTAATGGGACCCGGTTCAACTCGTGAACCATCATGTCATATGTATTGGTCATGTGCATTACGTAATAAAACATCATTCATCTCATGAAAGGAAAGCATGATTTTATTGATAAATAAAGAAATTAATCAATTTATTACATCATCTGATGGATTGAGTCTATACAATCTAACACTCATAGCCTTGGAGAAAGTCCTTCTCTACTATTACAAGCTTTCTTCTTCTTGTTCTTGACTTTGACCATTTAGGGCTTGTTGTTGGGGGGTTTTGTTTGTAGCTTTGAACCTTTGGCTTGGAAGAGTGATTAGAGCTTGATTTTCTAAGCTTGGACCTAAGGCAAGTGGATGATTAGATATTTTGAGCATTGAATGGTTTTTATGAGAAATATGGTTGCTTGTTATTTCTATTCATGCTATTCTTGACTTGCATTGATTTTGAAATAAATGCACATGAAAGAGTCTTATTAGCTCATTGACGCTATGCACATCGCCAAACCAATCACTGTCATCGACACCAAGGAGCAGGTAATCCGAACTCGAACCATTCATTGGGTGAAGGTTCAGTGGGAGCATCACACTCCAGAAGAGGCTACTTGGGAGTTGCGAGACTAAGTGATGAAGGACTACCTGCATCTTCTACCTCAGGTATGTTCTTACTTTGTTTTTACATTTGGGGACCAAATGTCCTAAACAAGAGAGAGATGTGAGGCCCATCCTTGGTGAGCCCTCATTTTGAATTTGAATACTATTAATTACGATAATATAGAATAATTGTACTAATTAATAGGGATTAGTAAGGGTAGATAGATATTTTCCTATTTTTAGCTTATTTTATAGGATTTAGGCCTATTATGTATTTTATAGATCTATAGGGCATTTTTTTATAATTTTTGTAGGGTTTTAGGTGTTGAAGCCCTTACTAGTAAATAGGTTTTTATAAGGGGGGTTTTCCACACTTGAGAACATTCTAGAACCTCTACCGAAGGACCTAAATGCCCATGTCCTTATCCACACCCCTATACAAACTAAAAGGCCCTTTTAAGCTAAACTATTCCATTGGAAATTGAACCCTAAATTCACTCTCATTTATCCCTTATTTGCCTCTCATTTCACAAAACCCAAGAAAAAATCCTAACCCTAGAAACCCTAAGTCCAAAACCCTAGTTACAAAAAGAAGGAGGCGATAAGAGATGAGGTGGCTTGGACTGCCGTCAAGATAGATTTCCTCAATAAGTTTATTCCAGCTCATGTTAGGGAGCGTAAGCTCAGGGAGTTCCAGACTCTTTTCCTGGGCAGTATGACTATCTATCAGTATGAGCTCCGTTTCACCAAACTATCCCGCTTCGTAGAGGCACTGCGTACGTCCGAGGCAGAGAGAATCCAACGGTTTGTCGACGAACTGAGGGAGGAGATCTAGCTAAGTATGTCTTGTATCAAGCTACCTACCTACGAGGAAGCCTTGAGGAGAGCTTACTAGGCAAAGGAGCGTCTTCAGCGGTTGGAGGTCACTCATTAGTAGAAACGGTTCCGAGCCGCCCATTGGTTTTGTTCCGGGCCGCCCATCTATCAGTATGACCTAGCCTCAAGTGCCAACGTTTTGTTGGATTAGATGAAGGTGACTTCCTCTTTAATGATGGTCTATTAATTATTTCAGTATCTTGTATCTCATACATCGTGGGTGTTAATAAATAAAACTCATTGGTTACCTTGCCAGAACATATAAAAGTATCATTCCTCTTTATGACAACTTCAGTACCAAAAGTAATAAAATAACTTTTATTCACCAAACTAGAAACTGAAATTAAATTCCGCCGTAAAGACGGTACATATATTGTGTCTGACAAAACCAATTTATTATTTGAGAAACATAAAGTAATGACTTCCACTGAAACAGCTTCCGCATTAGCGTCAGATCCTATGGGTTGACAATGAATTCTTCGTCACTGAGCCTCTTGGTTTCCCTGAACCCCTACAACATATTACATATGTGATTAGTTACACTTGAGTCAGAACACTAGGATTCTTAAGTACCAGTTGTAAAACTACCTTCAGAAATAAGTGACTCAATCATACCAGAGGTCTTCTTCTTAGAAAAATAATCAGAACAATTCATTTTCCAATGTCTTGTCTACCACAATGGAAACACTTTCCTTTTGTCCCTGAACCCTTAGCCTTGGCTGCACCACCATTAGGACAATTCTCCACCTTAGGACCCTTTGGAACTAATTTTTTTGCCCTTTTCGCCCTTTGCCTTTCGGCTTGGACTTGCAATTGACATTTTCATCATCAGGGCAGTTGGCTTCTTCTTCATAATCCCTCGGTCACTACTAGCTGGTTAGACAGCTCAGCTAGAGTCAAATTCATCTTATTCATATTATAATTAACCTTGAATTGTTGAATGACTCTGGCAATGACTCAAGGATTATGTCAATTTGCGATTCTGCATCAATCGCAACCTTTAGTATAACTAACTCATTCAATGAGTCCATCATTTTCAACATGCGATCTTGTACTGGTGTGCCTTCAACCAACTTGGTGCTAACAAGCACCCTCATAGCAGCAGGCCTGCCCTGTTCCGCAAACATCTCCTTTAAGTTTGATATAATATCATATGCAGTCTTATAGGATTGATGTTGGTGTTGCAAAATACTAGACATGGATGCCTGAATGTAACATCTAGCCATCTCATCATCTTTGGCCCATTTGGTGTAAAGTTCCTTTTCTTCCTATGATGCATCCAGCCCTAACTCATTAAGAGGGGGGGGGGGGAGTTTGGTAAGGACATATTTATATCCTGAAGCGGTCAGGGCAATATCCAGATTCCGTTTTCAGTCTACATAGTTGGATCCCACCAACTTATTTTGGTTGAGGATGGTCGCAAGTGGATTGAAAGTATTTGAATTCACTCTTGAAATACTGTAGCACATAACCATACATTCAATTAATGAATATGAATGACAATAGGGTTTACTGTTCTACCAAATTTATGTGGGAATCCTCCTAACCACTAATTCAGAATACATCGGAATCACAATCCTCGGGTTATGCTTCCTCGAGGAGTGCTAATATCACCTAGATTGGTGTGGATCAAAGTTGGTCAAAATTAGGTTTAAGACTAATTATCCATGATCCCCATCATTCATTATTATCTAGGTATCTCATACCAAATAATGTATGACTTTCGATTTGCTTTGGTTTCAAAATACTTGAGGCAAATTCTTGGGGATACTATATCATTATTTTAGTTAAGTGTGACCCACCAATTAGCATTGCATGACAACCGTTGCGGGTAGCTCCTCCTTGGGGAGTGGGCCCCCACCCCGTCTCATCAATACTATCGATAGGAGATCCATATCTAGTAACCAGACAAATAAAAGCCCTCCGTGGGGAACAATCATTCTCAAAATGGTGCGAGGCTAATACTTTCCTTACAGTGGACCTATGGTGGAAAACCGTGGGGATTTCTCAATAAAATGCCCTGCTCCCACTTAATATTTTAGAATTGAGGATTTCTTTAGAGGTAGATGGGCCCACAAATATAGATATCAAATCATCTCATGACATGACCAATGATTGGTTCCAAGTCAAGTTATTTTAAGGAAAGTCCAGTTTCTAAGACTAGTGTTGCCAATGGATCCATCTCATGGGTCCACCAACACTAATTAGAACTCTTTCCAAAAATTAATTTGATTTGACCAATTTTGAAAATTACCATGTTTGGATCAGATTTGGAAACATTCTATAAAAGCAACCATCCACAAATAGAAAGTGCAAAATTAGAAACTATTCCTCTCCTCCACTTGGCCCAAGCGGAATAGACTTCTTGGACTTCTAGACTTTCCAAAATTTTGGGATTCCTTAAACTCTTTGGGCATCTCCAAAATCCTTTTGGTAATCTTCAAACTCTTTGATTAGGAGTCCAACACCACTTTCCTTCTTCGTTTCGGACATCGCCTGAATTTACAAATTTAGAAAAATTACATAAATTCCTATGCCTCAATAATGAGACTTACATGGTAATCTAAATATGGAAATAAAAGGGCTATAGGGAAATTCACCATGCCTTGCCCTTTCACGGGAAACCATGATATCCTTTACACTTAGCCTTAAATAAACCAATAACCATAAAAAGAAAGTAAAAGTCTTGTGGGACATATGGAGAGGACATGAACCTGCAAAGTTAGTATCACATACAGAATAGGGACTAAGGTTAGGAAGCCACTATTCATCATCTCATGATGAACAAACCCGGATAGCAACACCAAAAAAAAATGCCTATAGCAGGGGCCGGGGGCCGCCGGAAAAAGGTTGTAGCCACCGGTAAAAGTCTGTTCTAGCCGCCAGAAAAAGTCGACCACTTAACTCGGGGTTTTTACTAAAAACCACGATTTTACATGAACTTGTCCCTTCTAGTGTATTTAGAAAACATAATAAATGTAGAAAAATACCAGAATTGATCCTTACATAGCCCTAGGTCTATCCTCTTCGCATCTTATGCAAAGATTAGATATAGACTACTGATCTAACATGATTAGAGATGAGGTATGGCTCCGATACCAATTGTTGGAAGTAAGTGGGCCTCGTGGATGGGTTTTTAAAACTTTTGACCCACTTGACTCAGGGATCAAGTACCATAAGGCCATAAACCACATCCAGGATGCAATCCCTCAAACTCATCAACCATGTACAGTAATAAACTCTATCTAAAAGATAGAAACCAGCAACACCATGCAACCAAAATAATCCACAACAGATAGAGAAGTAGATTATACCTTTGGAGGCTAGTAGTGCCTAAAGGAGAAGAACATAATTAGCATGAACAATAACTCTTTTTGAAGCAAATTAGGATCTCCAAGACCTTGTTGCCTTCCACGCTATGACCCACTATCAGATCTCTTTTCTCAAGAAGATTGGTGAAAACTCCAAGAGAAAACCCAACTAGAAAGTCCAAGGAACTAGAAGAGAGAGAGGAATTGTGCAACTTTTTATAATGGATAGCTTAGGCATGAATCCCTATGTTGGACGTCCAAGGCGGTGTATCTCCTCTTTTATAGCTTAAAGACACCTCCTTTTACTAATTAAAATAAAAGTCTAACTTCCATTACTAATTAGTAACTTTCTCCTCCCTAATTATTATAGAAGTCTCACTTCCACAATAATTAGTAACTTACTATTACCACTATTAGAAGTCTGATTTCAAATAGAAATAGTAACTTTCTAATTCCTTCCTCTTAGAGTTCAAGTAGGATTAGTATCTTACTAATAACTTGGGCTAGCGGGTTGACCACTAGGGATTCCATAGAAAGCTGGCCCCCAACTCGGACACCACGACCCACATCTCATGTGCAATCCGGTCCCACAGTTAATTGCAAATAACACCACTATATAAATGCAATTGCACTCCAGTCCTAGGACTAAATTATAATAAAGACCCTAAACTTCCCAATTACCAAAGTAGGCTCCTTTATCAATATCCATGGATCAATTGGATTAATCATGTCCCTTCCAATCTTAGATCCATATTGTATTATCCTTGAGCCCCAATTAATCACAATGATCATCAGTACCATCCAATTAACTCTTAATTAAGATGGGTGCGCACTTACTAACGACAAATCCATTAATTTGCACAAGGGGATAATATAGATAGATTCCATATTGACAATTGGATGTTCTAACAGTCCTACTACCACGTACCCCGGACACCAAGGTGTTGAGCTATAGTTGGCCTCACTCATTAGTGACTCAAATCAAATGAATAGACAGAAACTTGAGTTTATCAATGTCTCAGGATTGAGAGCCTATTGTAAGGGAATTATGAGAGCAGACCTCAAAATCGAGACAGTGTTCCATAAGGTTCTTCTTATGGTCCTTCAATAAATCCAATGTACCAGCACCATGATCAAGAATCTTACATTCTGATGATCGAGACAAATCACACTATCTTATAATGATCATAGTGCTACAACCTTATCAGATGAGATGCTCAATCTCATCATTGGTTGTGAAAATATTTAAGTATAAGATTCGTGACACATGTCTCCAGAATGTGGATCTCATCCATATACATATATCATATCTAATATACTAATGGGACCCGATTCATCTCATGAACCATCATGTCATATGTATTGGTCATGTGTATTAAGTAATAAAACACTATTCATCTCATGAATGGAAATCATGATTTTTTTATAAATAAAGAAATTAATCAATTTATTACATCATCTTATGGATTGAGTCCATACAATCTAACAATCAGCTTTCTAAACAGCAGAGGGTGTGTGGATCGTTGTCTTCAGGGACTTGGATGTCCAATTTCTGCCGCTCGACGACAGAGTTATGCTTGCTACCATGTCCGCATGGGAACTAGAGTTGCTAGGAAAGGTCAAGGACAATCAACGCAATGATCCCAAGCTTGTCAGCGTGATCGAGCAGATTGACCAGAGGCCAGAGTTCAGATTGATTGGTGGAGTACTCGACTATCAGGACAGATTGTGCATGCCAGATATTCATGAGTTGAAGGAAGAGATCTTAGCAGATGCGCATCACAGCAGATATTTGATTCACCCAGGCAGCACCAAGATGTTCCAGAACCTGAGTAGCTACTACTGGTGGAACAACATGAAGAAAGAGATCGCAAACTATGTTTCTAGATGCTTAACATGTCAGCAGATCAAGGCCGAACACCAGAAGCCGCCAAGGCTACTACGTCTGTTTGATATACCCAAGTGGAAGTGGGAACACATTACCATCGACTTCATCGCAGGACTTCCGATTACCAGGAGACGCCATGATGGCATATGGGTTATCATCGACCTACTGACTAAGTCAGTTCATTTCTTGCCAGTTTCATTGAGAGCAGGACTCGACGTCTTAGCTAAGATGTACGTGGACAAGATCGTCTCTTTGCATGGAGTTCCAGCATTGATCGTATCAGATAGAGACCCACGTCTCACTTCTCACTTCTGGGAGAGCCTACAGGAGGCTTTGGGCACTAAGTTGAGCTTCAACACCGCCTACCATCCACAGACGAACGGACAGACTGAGCACACCAACCAGACATTAGAGGACATGTTGAGAGCTTGTGTCTTGGATTATAAGAAAACTGGGAAGACTGTCTACCACTTTGGGAGTTTGCCTACAACAACAACTACCATTCGAGCGTCAAGATGGCACCTTTCGAGGTGTTGTACGGCAGGAGATGCAAAACCCCAGTCTGTTGGGAAGAAGTTGGTGTCAGGACTTTCCATGGACCATCCTTAGTCAACGACACCAGCGAGAAGATTCGGTGGATAGTAGAGAATTTGAAGATTAGCCGTAGTCGCCAGAAGAGCTATGTAGACAACCGATGCAGACCTCTCGAGTTTTAGAAGGGAGACAAGGTGTTCTTGAAGGTTTCCCCAACCAGAGGTACCCTTAGGTTCGACGAGAAGGGTAAGCTAGAGCGGAGATACGTCGGGCCGTTTGAGATCAGGTCCAGGATCAGAGACGTTGCTTTCAAGCTTCACCTACCGCTAGAACTGTCAGGAGTACACGATGTCTTCCATGTCTCTATGCTGAAGATTTACGTGGAGGACCTTACACATATTCTTCATCATCAGCCACTCGATATTCAGCTAGACACTACACACATCGCCAGATCAGTCGCTGTCATCAACACCAGGGAGCAAGTACTACAGACCCAAACCATTCATTGGGTGAAGGTTCAGTGGGAGCATCACACTCCATAAGAGGCTATGTGGGAGTTACGGGACCAAGTGATGAAGGACTACCCGCATCTTCTACCTCATGTATGTTCTTACTTTGTTTTTACATTTGGGGATCAAATGTCCTAAAGGAGAGAGATGTGAGGCCCCCACCCTTGGTGGGCCCTCATTTTTGAATTTAAATACTATTAATTACGGTAATATAGCATAATTATACTAACTAATAGGGATTAGTAAGGGTAAATAGATATTTTTCTAAGGTTTAGCCTATTTTATAGGATTTAGGCCTATTGTGTATATTATAGATCTATAGGGTGTCTTTTTATAATTTTTTTTGTAGGGTTTTAGGTGTTGAGGCCCTTACTAGTAAATAAGTTTTTATAAGGGGGGTTTTTCCACACTTGAAACCATTCTAGAACCTCTACCAAAGATCTAAATGCCCATGTCCTTATCCACATTCCTATATTAACAAAAAGGCCCTTTTGGTAATTATCCTAACCCTAGCCCATATAAGCTAACTATTGCAATTGAAATGAAACTAAACCCTAAGTCTATGCCTCTCATTTCACAAGACCCTAACTCTGGAAACCCTAGCTAAAACCCTAATTCCCCAAAACCCTAATTTTAAGAAGAAGAAGGGGGTCACCACCTACCTATTGTTTCTACAATCTCCTAAGGACTCTCTCTTACCAATCTCTTCTTCTTCTACAACTCAAGGTGAGCCTTCTTCCTTTGCTCAATTTCCATATAATTCTCTAGAATTCCCTCTTTCTCTTTAGATTCCTTTCTAAGTCTTGGTTCTCTTGTGGAATGGGTCTAGGTTTGGTAGATTGGATTTGGTTTCGATAGCTCGGATTGCTTCTCGTTGTCTATTTTTCCTTGCAAATCTGGATTTGAGGTAAGTGCAATGTACATACTTAGCGTAGAATGCATGTTTACTCTTTATCTTTATTTATTTTTTTGAAGATTTTATTCATATTATGATAGAAATGCTTAGATTTACTCATGAGCTTGTTTCTTTGGGTTTTTGGCAATTAATGGGGATTTCTTGCTCATTTAGAAGGTTGATGGGTCAATGGTGATTGTGATAGGTCGATAGAGTTGGATTTCACTCAAATCCACCCATGGCAGTAAGAGAAACGACCTGTAATAGTTCCCGGGCATGGAAACTGTGAGGGCCTGATTTTTCGCATTGATACCGGGACCCAGGTGGGCTACCCAGTGGCCAATTTTATTTTTGGATCCGAAGGAGGACCCACGAGCGACCTAATAGGTGGTGGACCCGTGCAAGGTGGGCCTTGTTTGGCCGACCATCCAACACTTGTTGAGAAAGAGAGGAACTATAAGACCCCAACCCGAGTGACCTCGATTAATGCTAATTAAGTTGTGTTTTAGTTCTAAGTATGATTAGTGGATTTTAGTTAAGTTGGGATTAGAATAGCTTTTAAATAGCTTTGAGGAATTTTTAGTGCCTTCTTGATTTAGTGGGACCCTTTGGGGGTTCTCTTAGTGAACTTGCGTGTGATTGGGGGATTATTTGAGTTTCCAATAATTCTTGTTTTAGTCTCGTTTTACTTATCTCGTTAGTCTCTACAACTTTTGTGTTGATCTCATCCCTGTTCGAGACCCTGAAACCCTACTTCTTTAATGTTAGGGGCAAAACAGTATTTCTACACCAAATCTAGATACGAAATTCAATGTCTCTGAAACCCACAAAATATATATGTAAGACCCCGACCCGAGTGACCTCGAATAGTGCAAATTGAGTTGTGTTTTAGTTCTAACTGTGATTAGTGGATTTTGGTTAAGTTGGGATTAGAATAGCTTTTAAATAGCTTTGGGGAGTTTTGAGTGCCTTCTTGATTTAGTGAGACGCTTTGGGGGTTCTTTTAGTGACTTTGCGTGTGATTAGAGGATTATTCGAGTTTCCAATAATTCTAGTTTTAGTCTTGTTTTATTTATCTCGTTAATCTCTACAACTTCGTGTTAATCCCGTCCCCGTTCGAGACCCCGAAACCTTACTTCTCTAATGTTAGGGGCAAAACAGTCTTCTTACATCAAAATCTGGACACTATTTTCAATGTCTCCGAAACCCGCAAAATATAGACTTTTTAGAAACTAGAAATTTTGGCGATCACTTTTCCCTTCTTCGTCAAACTCGTCCAAGGTCCCGAAAACCATGTTTTTAGCCCAACAAATATTGTTAGTTGTGGGACCCACTTCCACTTTCTATATAGAGGGAACCCATTTCCTTCTTCCCCTTCTTCTTTTCCAACTCAAAAGTGGCAGCCACCTAGGGTTTTCTTTCCTTTCTTCTTTTTCTTTTTGCTTTCTTCCTCCTTAATCCACCACCAACCTTTGTCAAAGAGAAATGGAGGTCATCTTCTTCTTTTCCACCTTGCAAGCTTTCCATGGATGCCATTAGAAGAGATATCCACACACTCTAGAGTCTTCATTGAACTAACTTTGTACATTTGAAGGACTCTCAAGTAAGCAATCTTCTCCATCTTCTAGATTGGTGTTCTTATTGTTAGTTTTATGGTCTCAATACCAAGTATATGATGTAATAAATTGATTAATTTCTTTATTTATCAATACAATCATGCTTTCCTTTCATGAGATGAATGGTGTCTAATTATATACTTGCACATAACAATACGCATGACATAATGGTTCATGAGATAAACCGGAGTCCACAAGTATACTAGATGTAATACATGTGTATGGATGAGATCCACATACAGGAGATATGTATTGCAAATCTTATACTTAAATATCTTCACAACCAGTGATGAGATTGGACATCTCATCTGACAAGGTTGCAGCAATTTGATCACTATGAGATAGTGTGATTTGTCTCGATCATCGGAATGTAAGATTCTGGATCATGGTGCTGGTACATTGGATGTATTGAAGGACCATGAGAAACACCTTAACTACATTGTCTTTATTTTAAGGTCTGCTCTCATAATTCCCTAGCAATAGGCTCATAATCCTGAGACATTAATGAACTCAAGTTTCTATCTATTCATTTGCTTTGAGTCACCAATGAGTGAGGTCAATTGTAGGTCAACACCTTGGTGATTTGGGTACGTGGTAGTAGAGCTGTGGGAACATTCAATGGTCAAGATGGAATCTAACTTTAATATCCCCTTATGCCAATTAATGGATTTATCATTGGTAAGTGCGCACCCATTCCAATTAAGAGTTAATTGGATCGGTACCAAATGATCATTATAATTAATTGGGGCTCAAGGATAATAAGATATGGATCTACTTTGGTGGACAGGTCCAATTGATCCATGGATATAGATGGAGGGGCCTATTGTGGTACTGTGGAAGTTTTAGGGTCTTCATTGTAATTTATTCCTAAGACTGGAGTGCAATTGCATTTATATAGTGGAGTTATTTGCAATTAACTGTGGGCCCGGATTGCACATGAGATGTGGGGTCGCGTGTCCCAGTTGGAGCCAGCTTTCTAAGGAATTCCTAGTGATCTCCATGCTAGCCCAAGTTATTAGAAAGATACTAATTCTACTTGAACTCTAAAAAGGAAGGTTACTATTTCTATTTGAAGTGAGACTTCTAATAGTGGTAATGGTAAGCTACTAATTATTAATGGAAGTAGGACTTCTATTTTAATTAGAAAGGAGAAAGCTACTAATTGTTGTGGAAGTAAGACTTCTATGGCAACTAGCAAGGGAGAAGTTTACTATTTTGTAATGGGAGTTAAACTTCTATTTCAAATAGGAAAAGAGGTGGATTGGAGGGCTATATAAAGGGGAATAAACCCCTCTTGGTCGTGCATAATACATAGAGCAAACCCAGCCCCTTTGTGCAAGTGTAGCACAAGTTCTCTTCCTCTCTAAGTTCCCCTCTCTTTCACCTTTAGTTCCTTAGAGTAACTAGTTAGGTTTTCTCTTGGAGATTCCACCATCTTCTTAAGAAAAGAGATCTAATATGGGTAATAGCGTGGAAGATCAAAAGGTGTTGGAGATTCTGAATTGGATAGTGAAGGTGTTCATCATCAAAGGAAAGAACTCAAATTCTCCATTAGAGCACTACAAAGCTCCAAAGGTATATCTACATCCTTGTATGCTATAGATTTCGTGGTTACATGTTTAGGTGTTGTTTTCTATCTTTTAGATAGTATATATTGCTGTACATGATTTATGAGTTTGAGGGAATGCATCTTGGATTGGGTTTGTTGCCTTCTAGATTATTGATCCCTGCATCAAGTGGGTCAAAAGTTTTTGAAACCTATCTGAAAGGCCCACCTATTTTCCAACACTTATGACCCTAGAGGAGCTCCATCTCCATTCTTGGAAGCTCTCTCTTCCCAAGGCAAGTGGATGAATAGATATTTTGAGCATTAAATGTTTTTTTTTATTATGAACAATGTAGATGATTTCACTATTCATCTTGACTTGCACTGATTTTTGAAATAAATGTTCATGAATGAATCTTAATAGTTGCTTAACTCTTAATCAAATAGAGTCATTTGGCTTTTATTTCATACTTGATTTTTGGTACAATGAATTTTTGTAAATGTTGAATTTCTTTTCCCTTGGTGATTGAATGTGAAAAGAATGGAGGTGTTTGGGAGAAATTTGAATGATGAGGAATGGAAGTGTTAAATGAGGAATTGGAGGAGCTTTTTAGCTCATTTCATTATAGGGAAATGAATGGGAGATGAAGGGAATGGTTTTGAAGAAGAAAAGAGCTCAAATCTGAACTCAAAGTGAATTTCCCGCAGCTGGGCGGTCAGTTGGCGGTCACTTGTCGGCTAGCCGCCTGGTGACTGGCGGCTAACCGAACCAATTCGGTTACTTTTCCAAAGAGCTATTTTCTGTTCTGAAGAAGGCAATCAGCTAGTGGTCACCTAGTCGGCTAGCCTACCAGTGATCGCCAGCTGACCGAATTGTGGTGGTTACAATTCAAGTATGTTGCATCTTGTCAGGAAACCCGCGGTCAGCCAGATCGGCGGCTAGTCACCTGCTAGCCGCTAGGTGACCGACCTCCTAGAATTTTTTAGGAATTGAGAAGGAAGAAAAGAACTATTTCGACCCATATGTTCATGAAATGGGTAGGAAGGACTGATTGGGAATTTAAGGGAGAAAAATCTCACCCAGGAAAATACGTTGAGGACTCTTGACTTATCAATCTGTATGGGATGCTTGAAATGTCCTTTTATTGAGTGCCAAGCCATTGACAAAATTGACATATGGGACACTTGCACACCTTGATTTAAATTTTAAATCCTCAATGCAGGGTCTGATATCTTCTGAAAACCCTTTTTGTGTTTTCATGTATCTAGATTTCGTATATACTCGCCTGTTTTAAAGTGATATCATTAGCCCTACTCTAGAAATACTAATCTGTACACTTTAAGTTTCTGGCTAGCCCGTATATGCTTGACCAGGCATGAAAGTGATTTATGTGCCTATGTGAACTTGCCCTGCCTGCTAAGGTGTTATACACCTTCCCATATCTATAAATATGTATATGTCTCGATTTCTTGCTTGTAACCTATAAATCGGCACCACTAAGCTTGGACAACCTTGTCGGTTTGATCCACCGACTTGGCGTCCCTATCTTGTTCCTGCCAATTGCAGTCTGGATTCTGCATGTCCTGTTACCCGGTTCCACGGCCGTGGTCTTGTCTAGCTACATGTATTTATATAATTAGTTGGTTCTCATTACCTCGAGTGTCCGAGACCAACGCCTCTAGCATGCTCTCATCACGTTAGTGATGGAGGATTTAGCTCAGTGTGGTTGCCATCTTGATAGTTTCCTTTTCCTTGGTACCTTTACATGTTTTATATTACAATTGTGATTTCAAATAACTTATGCATTGTGTTTCATGACAATTATTGTTTTAGCAGGTTTTTAATGTTTTCCCAAGGTACTTTAAATATTACTATGCTGCTTTATCTTTTCACCTACCTACCAGATCGTCATATCTGGCCCACTATTTTGGTACTCATGTCCAAATGCCCCCTTCCTTGAGGAGGAGCCAGAGGAGACGGCAGGAGAGCCGCTGCAAGTAGGAGAGTGGTAGGCTGACAATGTCGTCTAGACAGTCGGTTAAGCCTTGAGACTTGTAATATTTTGGGGATTGTGTTTAACCCATTCTTTTGGTTGTACTGGCCTTTGTTGGCCTTTATTTTTGGTGAGTGACTAATTAACCGATCTTTGTATAAACTTTAACATTTTTTTTATTTGGGAACATGTTAATGATGATCGCTCACTCTGACATCAAGGTGTATTCACGTGTTATTAGTCTCATGATTTTGAAATGAATTATTAATTTGATTTACTACACGCTTCCGCACTTGAATGAAATTATTATGTTGGTGTGATATCCTCACCACGGACACCTGTGAGAAATTAAATAAATGTGTGCATCTTATCACCACACTTTGACACATTACTTAGCCCTCCTCCAGGACTAAGCCCATGGGCCCGGTCGGGGGTCGCGACAATATACTTTTTAGAAACTAGAAATTTCGGCGATCACTTTTCCCTTCTTCGTCGAACTCGTCCAAGGCCCCGAAAACCATGTTTTAACCCTGACAAGTATTGTTAGTTGTGGGTCCCAACTCCACTTCTTATAAAAAGGAGAGCCCTTTTTCACTTTGCTCTTTCTAGCTCATTCTCAATGAAGGCTGCCTATGGTTTCTTCTTGCAATCTCTTATTTTCCTTCTTGCTCTTCCATCTCCAAATCACCACCAATCTTGCACCAATCAAGAAATGAACTTCACCTTCTTCTTCCTCACCCTACAAGCTCTCCATTGATGCTCTTGGAAGAGAAATTCATCAACTTTGAGGCCCTCATTGAGCTAACTCTTTCCATTTGGAAGTCATCCAAGTAAGCAATCTTCTCCATCTTCTAGATTTGTGTTCTTATGACCCTAGAGGAGCTCCATCTCTATTATTGGAAGATTTCTCTTCCTATTTGAATGTTTTGGATCATTTAGGGTCTCTAATGAGCTCTGTTTGGGGGTTACGTAGAGCTTGGTGATTTTGAGCTTAAGAGAGTGATTAGAAGATCAATTACTAGCTTCGACCCAAGGCAAGTGGATGAATAGATATTTTGAGCATTAAATGGTTTTTATGAACAATGTAGATGATTTCACTATTCATTTTGACTTGCAGTGATTTTTGAAATAAATGTTCATGAATGAATCTTAATAGTTGTTTAACTCTTAATCATATTGACCCATATGGCTTTTATTTCATACTTGATTTTCGTACAATGAATTCTTGTAAATGTTGGATTTCTTTTCCCTTGGTGATTGAATGTGAAAAGAATGGAGGTGTTTGGGAGAAATTTGAATGATGAGGAATGGAAGTGTTGAACGAGGAATTGGAGGAGCTTTTTAGCTCATTTCATTACAGGGAAATGAATGGGAGATGAAGGGAATGGTTTTGACGAAGAAAAGGCTCAAATTTGAACTCAACATGAATTTCCCGCAGTTGGGCGGTCACCTGTCGGCTAGCCGCCTGGTGACTAGCGGCTAACCGAACCAGTTCGGTTACTTTTCCAGAGAGTTGTTTTCTATTTTGAAGGAGGCGGTCTGTTGGCGGTCACTGGCCAACTGAACGAATTATGGCAGTTACAATTCCCGTATGTTGCATCTTGTCAGGAAACCCGCGGTCAGCCAGTAGCTAACCGCCGATCCCAACAACTGCTAGCCGGCTGCTAACCGCCAGATGACCGACCTCCCAGAAATTTTTAGGAATTGAGAAGCAAGAATAGAACTATTTCGAATCATATGTTCATGAAATGGGAAGGAATGTTTGAGAATTTAAGGGAGAAAATCTCACCCCGGAAATACGTTGAGAACTCTTGAATTATCAATGTGTATGGGATGCTTGAAATGTCCTTTTATTGAGTGCCAAGCCATTGAAAAAACTGACATACGGGACACTTATACACCTTGATTTAAATCTTAAATCCTCAATGCATGGTCCGGAATCCTGTGAAAACCCTTTTTGTGTTTTCATGTATCTAGATTTCATATATACTCGCCTGTTTTCATGTGATTTCACTAGCCTTGCTCTAGAAACACTGATCTGTACACTTTAAGTGTCTAACTAGCCCGTATATGCTTGACCAGACATGAAAGTGATTTATGTGCCTATGTGCACCATGTCCCGCCGGCTTAGGTGTTCCACACCTTCTTGTATATATATGTCTATGTCTTGATTTCTTGCTTGTAACCTATAAGTCAGCACCACTAAGCATGGACAACCTTGTCGGTTTGATCCACTGAATTGACGTCGCATCTTGTTTCTACCAGCTACAGTCTGGATCCTGCCTGTCCTATTACCTGGTTTCGCAACAATATCAGAACCTACCCTCATCCAGAAGATCAAGGAAAGTCAGTTGCAAGACCCGGACTTGGCAAAGATAGTAGACCATATCGCAGAACGTCCAGATTTCAAGATGGTGAATGGGATACTGTACTTTCATGACCGGTTGTGTGTACCAAATGTGGATGGCTTGAAGAACGATATAATGAATGAAGCTCACAGCACAAGATATTCCCTACATCCGGGTAGCACGAAGATGTACCATAATTTGAAGAATAGATTTTGGTGGAACAACATGAAGAGAGAGATAGCAGCTTTTGTGTCCCGTTGTCTGACTTGTTAGTTGATTAAAGCAGAACATCAGAAGCCCCCAGGGTTGCTACAACCGTTGGAGATTCCGGAGTGGAAATGGGAGCACATCACCAAGGATTTCGTTTCCGGTTCCCGAATACCAAGAAAGGAAATAATGCAATTTGGATTATAGTAGATCGTCTGACAGAGTCTGTTCATTTCATTCCGATGAAGACAGGGAATATGATGCACATGGCACCACTTGCAAAGTTATTTGTCGATGAAATTGTTAGTAAACATGGTCAACCTGTCTCCATCACTTCAGACAGAGACAACAGGTTTGTTTCAAAGTTTTGGAAAACACTTCATGAGTCTATGGGTACCAAACTCCAGTTCAGCACAGCATATTATCCTCAGACCGGTGGTCAGTCAGAAAGGACGATACAGACTCTTGAAGACATGTTGCGTGCTTATGTATTGGATTTCAAGGTTCAGTGGGATGAGTGCTTACCGCTTTGTGAATTTGCTTATAACAATAGCTACCACTCTAGCATCGGTATGGCACCTTTCGAGGCACTCTATGACAGAAGATGCAGAACTCCGGTTTGTTGGGAAGAAGTCGGTGAGCGTAGTTTTCATGGACCGACAATAATTGGAGAGACAAGTGACAAGGTCAAGCTGATTTAGGAACGTTTGAAAATCGCCCGATGTAGGCAGAAGAGTTATGCAGACACTCACCGAAGAGAATTGCAATTTCAAGTGGGTGATAAAGTGTTCTTGAAAATCTCACCAGTTAGAGGAACTTTGAGATTCGGACAGAAAGGCAAATTGTCAAGGAGGTTTATTGGTCCGTATGAGATTTTAAGCAAGACTGGGGATGTCGCATATAGACTTGCGTTACCAATGGAACTCTCTAAGGTGTACAATGTATTTCATGTTTCCATGCTCAAGAAATATGTTTCTAGTCCTTCACATATACTACAGCATGAGCCCTTGGAGATTCGAAAAGATGCCTCGTATGTGGAAAAGCCGATCAAGATCATTGATACCAAAGAGCAAGAATTGAGAAATCAGACTATTCATTGGGCCAAGGTACTTTGGGAAAATCAAGAGCTAGAGGAAGCCACGTGGGAATTGAGAGATAAAGTGCAGAGGAAATATCCACAGCTTTTACTAGAGGTAAATGTTCATTTTATTTGGTGGACCAAATATCCTGTGATTAGTATGTGTCTAGTCCTAAGTGGGTTTAGTTACCGTTGAGCTAGAAATAATTAGCTTTAGTCCTGGATATAGTTTTGGGAATTTTGAGAACGTTTAGTGTTAGTTAGACACGCTCAGGAAGGCCTGAATGTACGTGTAAGCTTGGGAGGATCGTATTGGTTTTCCTTTTTTAACTGTGATTTTGATTTCATTTGAATGGTTTTATTATTTGTTATAACTTTCATTTTCAGCCCATTCGTGTTTGAAGCCCAAAATCCAAGTTTTGGCCCAAAAAGGGTAAAATTGTCTTTTATGCACAAATATGGACACAAATTTTGAAATCTCAAAACGATGTCAAAAATATACTTTTTGGAAACTAGATATTTTGAGGATCATTTTATCCTTCTTCGTCAAGTTCATTCGAGGCCCGAAAGATCATGTTTTTGTCAACGCAAGGTTTAGGCTCATTGGAGGCCCATTTACAAGTGTTTAAAGTCAACCCTTTCTCCTTCCCTCTTTCCATTCCCAAACCCTAACCCTAGAGCACCAAGAAGAGAAAGCCCTTTTACTTCCACTTCATTTCTCTTAAATGCACAAGCTAGAAGACTCCAAATGAAATTCCAAGACCATCATTTTCTTCCTCTCATTCCAAGCTTTCCATTGATACGAGTTTCTTGAAGTTTCTAGTTGGGCAAGATCTCAATTTTCTTCCTTCTCTCTTGTTTGGCCATTTCTAGGTAAGAGCTCCAACCCGTCTTTTTAATGTAGCCTTTTTGGTTCCTAAAGATCTTGTTTTTCATGTTTGCAAACCCTTTGGTGAAAATGGGTTTCTTGTTTTCAAGTTTGAGTGAGTTTTGAATGGTTTTCATGGGGTTTGTTTTTGTAGTCTTTGGCTTAGCTTGAGTGGAAGTGCTTGAAGAAGGTTTGTGGCATCTTGGACCAAGGCAAGTAAACAATCTTGGATGGATGTTAGCTTGTGTGCATTTGGTTTGTTTTCTTTACATTCTCTTCATTTCATTGGAAATCTATGTCTTGAATGGAAATTGTGGGGATTTTATTTTAGATTGGAGAATGGGAATGAGATGTTTGCTTGTATATTTATGTTTAATCCCTTGGAGAGCTTGTAGGCTCAGGAAAGTGCAGGTTGAAGGAGAAATAAGAAGAAGGGAAAAAGAAATGTAAAATTTGACTTGAAATGCACTGTCTACGCAGTGTCAGGCAGCCGTCGGTCAGCTGTCGGCTAACCGAAATTTCCACTTGGGTCGACTGACAGCCAACATAACTCAGTTCCGCTCCTTTTCCCTAGACCTGCATTTCACCAGGGAGATTTCGGTCAGCTGTCGGCTAACCGACGTTTCTCACCTTGGTCGACCGACAGCCAACCGAAATCAGTTCGGTTCCATTTCCCGAGAGCTGAGATTTTCTGGGTCAATCTGTCGGTCAACTCATTGGTCAGTTGTTAGCTAACCGACAGGTGACCGAGAGGTAACTGAAACTTCAGTATGAGCTGTTTTAGAAGGATTTCTACATAAATGAAAACTAGAATATGTTATGGGGCTTTTAGCCTGACATTGTGTGATTGAAATCTGAAATGTCTTTAACTTCGGGGCACCCAATTCTCTTTGCAGTTTTAACATTTGGGTTTCAATTATACAAGGGTCAACCGAAGGTCCTTACATACACTTGATAGACTTTGCTTTCGAACTTTAGTTTTGATACGACAAGTATTATCGTGTACTCGTTTTGAAGTTAAGTATAAGCTCGTTTGAAAATTGTTTCAAGGATAAAAAGGGGTCACTTCTTAAGCATGTTTTGCATATATATACTTATGCCTCTTGCTAGCCATGTCTTGTTTAGTTCTGATAAGTGATTTCTCCCTTTAAGCTTGATTTGGTTTAAGACGTGTTTCGCTATGTTTTGTGCATTCAAGAATTTAAGTGAACACCACTGAGCTTGGACTGCCCTTTTAGTTTGATCCACTGCCTGGGGGTCCTTAAACATGTGGACTATCTGTAGATTGGTCGTGTGTTTTATTACACATCGTGCGTGTTAGACCCCGACCCAGACCAATTTGATTAGTGTGCGATTAGTGTGTGTTTAGTCCTAAGTGGGTTTAGTTGTTGTTGGGTTAGAAGTAATTAGTTTTAGCCTTGGACATAGCTTTGGGAATTTTGAGAACGTTTAGTATTAGTCAGACACACTCAGGAAGGCCTGAGCGCACGTGTAAGTTTGGGAAGATCGTATCGGTTTCCGTGTGATTGTGATTTTGATTTCATTTGAATGATTTTTCTATGTGTTACAACTTTCGTCTTAAGCCCATTCATGTTTGAAGCCCAAAAACCCATGTTTTGGCCCAAAGAGGGTAAAATTGTCTTTTATGCACAAATCTGGACACAATTTTCGAGATCTCAAAACCATGTCAAAAATTTACTTTTTGGAAACTAGACATTTCAAGGATCGTTTTATCATTCTTCGTCGAAGTCATTCGAGGCCCACAAGATCATGTTTTGGCCATTTCAAAGTTCAAGTTAATGGGGCCCCATTTTGCTAAGGTCTTAAGCCAAAACCCCATCTACCTCTCTTTTCATTCATTTCCCCCAAATCTCTGCAACTTCTTGACCTAGGGCTGAAAACCCTTCTTTCTTTTCCATCTTCCTCATCTTGCATGACCTAGCTAGAGATCTCCAAATTAAATTCTAAGGATATCATCTTCTTCCTCTCCTTGCAAGCTTTCTAATGGTATAAACTTCTTGGAACTTCTGGTGGGATAAGCTCTTTATTTCCTTCCTTCCCCCTTGCTTGACCATTTCTAGGTAAGAGCTTCAATCCATGTTGTGCATGAAGTCCTTTTAGTTCTTAAAGATCATGTTTTTCATGTTTACAAACCCTTTTGTTAAAATGGGTTCTTTGTTTTCATTTTTGTTGAGTTTTGAGTGGATTTCTCTTGGGATTCTTGTAGTGTTGGAATAGCTTGAGTGAAGTGCTTGAAGAGGATAGTTAGCATTGGACAAGGCAAGTAATCTCTATAGGAAATGATGCATGTGTATTTTGATTACATTGTTATTTTAGAAATTGTGCATGTAAACTTGTTATAAACTTCATGATCTTGATTTTTATTGGATTGAATGTTTGAAAGTGTGAAAATGAACCCTTGGTGAGCATGAAGGCTCAAGGGATTGTATGTGGCTTAAGGAGGAGAAGAAGAAGTGAAATGTGTTGGAAGTTGTACAAGAGAAAGGCATTTTCTCCACTCAGCGAGCACATATAGAAGCTTGTTCGCTCGAGCGACCAAGCCTCTGTTTGGTCCGAGCGCAGACAGAGAGCTGTCCGCCCGAGCGACCTTATTGTCCGCTCGAGCGAACTGTCTCGCTCGAGCGAAGTGTCAACACCTTACAAGGTCCGCTCGAGCGAACCTGCCAGATTCAGGAAGAATTATTATTTCATTTGTGTATTTTCTGAAGGGTTGAAAAACTAGACCATGTTAAGGGTTTTGACTTGACATTGTGTAAATGGAACTTCGAAATGCAACCCAACTTCGGGGACACCAATTCTTGTATATTCCGACATTTAGGGTCCCAATTGCACAAAGGTCAATTAGTAGCCTTAACACATGCTTGACAGATTTTGTAATTGAATTCCGTTTTGGTACGATAAGTACCATCGTGTACTCATTTTGGATTTCAAGTATAACATTGTTTTGAAGTTTTGTTTCAAGAAAAAGGGGATCACTTCCTAAGCGTGTTATGCATATTAATTATGCCTTTTGCTAGTCGTGTTCGTCGTGTTTTGATAAGTGACTTCCCCCTTGTTTATCTCGATAAGTTTTGATAGTGTTTCGCTTGTTTTTTGCATTCATGAATTAAGTGAACACCACTGAGCTTGAACTGCCCTTTCAGTTTGATCCACTGTCTGGGGGTCCTTAAACATGTGGACTGTTTGCAGACTGGTCGTGTATTTATTACACATCGTGCGTGTCCGGTTCCGCGGCCGGAAATCCCCGTATATGTGGGAATCGTGTCGTGCTTATATTATGTATATCGTGCTTGCCGTGCGTGCTTGCTCTTTTCATTATATATATGATAGAGAAAGGATGAGCTCTTTGTGGATTGTAATTATTCATGATATTATATGTACTCATGCTAGTTTGTTTTAGTATCCCAACTTTATTATGTATTCTCGAAAATGTATCTCAGCTATTGTAGTATTTCAAATCAAGGATTTGCTTACATGTTTTCTTAAAACGTTTATGGTTTCATGCTTGCACCTAAATTGATTACCTGCCAAACCGTCGTGTTTGACCCTTGTTTGTTGGTGCCCAGGTGCAGGAGACGTTGCCTTTGAGGAGGAGTGTCAGGAGGAGGCTCTTGAGCCACCCCCAGTGAGAGAGTGGCAGCCCGACGATGTCAATTAGACGTCGGGCGGGTTTCTTGAGTTTCGTCATTTTGTCTTGGGGTTTCCTTTATTATTTTGAGAAGTGTATTGGCCTCTGTTGGCCATTTATGGGTTGTAACTAAAACTTAACTTACTTTTGAGTTAGTCTCATAACTTGAATTATGTTGGGAATGCCATGTTAGCTTCTTTCTTTTGATACCATGTCTTGTTATTATTGCTATGGCACTTTAATATTTTATGGGTGCTTATCTCGATGTGATTTGCTACACGCTTCGGCATACTTGATCGTGTGGGTCAGATTCCGCGTGTCTTTGGGAATCCTCACCGCAGGAACCTGTGGGAAAGTATATCTCCAATGTAAACAACAACCGTCGCGGGCCCGAGGTTCCGTTCCGGGGTCGCGACAGTGAGTGTCCGGTTCTGCAGCCGGAATCCAGTATATGTGGGAATCGTGTCGTGATTATATTATGTATATCGTGCTTGCTCTTTTCATTATAAATGCTAGAGAAAGGATGGGCTCATTGGGGATTGTAACTATTCATGATATTATAAGTATTCATGCTAGCTTTGCTCGTATTTTGAAATGTACCTTAGTCATATAACTGTTTACAATTCAGCAAAATGTCTTTACATGTTCCTTTGAACATTTACTTCTTATATGCTCATGCCTAAATTGATTACCTGCCAAACCGTTGTGTTTGACCCTTGTATGTTGGTGCCCAGGTGTAGGTGACATTGCCTTTGAGAAGGAGCATCCGAAGGAGGCTCTTGAGCCACCCCCAGTCAGAGAGTGGCAACCCGATGATGTCAACTAGTCGTTGGGCGGGTTCCTGAGTTGCGCTTCATTTTGTTATGGGTTCTTTTGTCATTTTTAGAATTGTATTGGCCTTTATTGGCCTCTTATGGGATGTAACTGTTAGTTTTATGGTCTCAATACCAAGGATATATGATGTAATAAACTGATTAATTTCTTTATTTATTAATAAAATTCATGTTTTTCCTTTCATGAGATGAATGGTGTTCTATATACTTGCACATAACCAATACAAAAGACATAATGGCTCATGAGATGAACCAGAGTCCATGAGTATACTAGATGTAATACATGTGTATGGATGAGATCCACATACAGGAGACATGTATTGCAAATCTTATACTCAAATATCTTCACAACCAGTGATGAGATTGGACATCTCATCTGACAAGGTTACAACACTTTAATCACTATGAGATAGTGTGATTTGTCTCGATCATCGGAATGTAAGATTTCGGATCATTGTGCTGGTACATTGGATGTATTGAAGGACCATGAGAAGCACCTTATATACATTGTCTTTATTTTAAGGTCTGCTCTGATAATTCCCTAGCAATAGGCTCATAATCATGAGACATTAATGAACTCAAGTTTCTATCTATTCATTTGCTTTGAGTCACCAATGAGTGAGGCCAATTGTAGGTCAACACTCGGTGATTTGGGTACGTGGTTGTAGAGTTGTAGGAACATTCAATCGTCAAGATGGAATCTATCTTTAATATCCCCTTGTGTGAATTAATGGATTTATCTTTGGTAAGTGCGCACCCATTCCAGTTAAGAGTTAATTGGATCGGTACCAAATGATCACTATAATTAATTGGGCTCAAGGATAATAAGATATGGATCTAGTGGACAGGTCCATTTGATTCATGGATATAGATGGAGGGGCCTACTTATGGTAATGTGGAAGTTTAGGGTCTTCATTGTAATATATTCCTAAGACTGGAGTGCAATTGCATTTATATAGTGGAGTTATTTGCAATTAACTGTGGGCCCGGATTGCACATGAGATGTGGGGTCGCGTGTCCCAGTTGGAGCCAGCTTTCTAAAGAATCCCTAGTGGTCCCCACGCTAGCCCAAGTTAGTAGAAAGATACTAATTCTACTTGAACTCTAAAAGGAAGGTTACTATTTATATTTGAAGTAAGACTTCTAATAGTGGTAATGGTAAGCTACTAATTATTAATGGAAGTAGGACTTCTATTTTAATTAGAAAGGAGAAAGCTACTAATTGTTATGGAAGTGAGACTTCTATGGAAACTAGCAAGGGAGATGTTTACTATTTTGTAATGGGAGTTAAACTTCTATTTCAAATAGGATAAGAGGAGGTTTGGAGGGCTATAAAAGGAGGAATAAACTCCTCATGGTCGTGCACTTTACATAGAGCAAGAACAGCCCCTTTGTGCAAGTGTTGCACAAGTCCTCTTACTCTCTAAGTTCCCCTCTCTTTCACCTTTAGTTCCATAGAGTTACTAGTTAGGTTTTCTCTTGAAGATTCCACCATCTTCTTGAGAAAAGAGTTCTAATACGGGTCATAACGCGGAAGATGAAAAGGAGTTGGAGATTCTGAATTGGATTGTGAAGGTGTTCATCATCAAAGTAAAGAACTCAAATCCTCCATTAGAGCACAACAAAGCTCCAAAGGTATATCTACATCCTTGTATGTTGTGGATTTTGTGGTTGCATGTTTATGTGCTATTTTCTATCTTCTAGATAGTATTTGTTGCTGTACATGGCTATGAGATTGAGGGATTGCATCCTGGATTGGGTTTAATGCTTTCTAGATTATTGATCCCTACATTAAGTGGGTCAAAAGTTTTTGAAACCTGTCTGGACGGCCCACCTATATTCCAACAATTGGTATCAGAGTCATACCTCATCTCTAATCATGTTAGAACAACAAGCTTGCTCTGATCTTTGCATGAGATGCGAAGAAGATGAAGCAAGGGCTATGTAAGGATCAGTTTTGATGAATTTACTTGGTTTGATAGTAGATTCATGTTTGGATAGTCACAAAAGGGTTTAATAATGATGGAAGGATCATAGGAAGCCATTGGGACACTTTGGAAGTGATTTGGGGAAGAATGGACACGAAATAGAAAACCCAAGTTGTAGAAATTCGTCAGTCCGGTCGACCTGGCCCCATGCTCGGTCGACCGGCTGACTTGCAGGCTTGTCGACATGGCCAACTGCATAGAATGCTGCAGAAATTGGTTTTTCCAGTTTCGGGTCTTCTTTTACTTCCTATTTTTCCAGCATTATTTGGCAGCCTATTTTTGTGATTTGTATGGTTGTATGAGATACTAACTTGCAGATGATTATGTCCTCTCCATATGGCCCACAAGTCTCTTGCTTTCTATTAATGGTGATTGGTTTATTTAAGGCTAAATGTAAAGGGCGTCATGGTTTCCTTGGTTTCCCGTGAAAGGGCAAGGCATGATGAATTTCCCTATAGCCCTTTTATTTCCATGTTTAGATTACCATGTAGGTCTCATAATTGAGGCATAGGAATTTATGTAATTTTTCTAAATTTGTAAATTCTGGCGATGTCCGAGACGAAGAAGGAAAGCGATGTTGGACTCCTAATCAAAGAGTTTGAAAATTACCAAGAGAGTTCTGGAGTTTCCCAAAGAGTTTGAGGAATTCCAAAGTTTTGGAAGTCTAGAAGTCCAAGAAGTCTATTCCGCTAGGGCCATGTGGAGGAGAGGACTAGTTTCTATTTTTGCAATTTCTATTTATGGATGCATGCTTAATTAGAATATTTCCAGATCTGATCCAAACATAGCAAGTTACTAAAATTGGTCAAATCAAATTAATTTTTGGAAAGAGTTCTAATTAGTGTTGATGACCCATGAGATGGACACATTGGTAACATTAATTTAGAAACTGGACTTTCCTTAAAATAACTTGACTTGGAACCAATCTTAGATCATATCACGAGATGATTTGATGTTCATATGTATACATGTGGGCCCTAATACCTTACAAAGAAATCCTCAATTCTAAAATATTAAGTGGGAGCGGGGCATTTATATTTAGAAATCCCCATGGTTTTCCACCATAGATCCATTGTAAGGAAAATATTAGCCTCGTGCCATCTTAAGAATGGTCATTCCCCACGGAGGGCTTTTACTTGTCTGGTTACTAGATATGGATCTCCTATGGATAGTGTTGGTGAGACGGGGCGGGGGCCCACTCCCCAAGGAGGAGCTGCTCGCAACAGTTGTCATGCAATGCTAGTTGGTGGTGAAAGTCCTGGGATCCTAACCCTAGAGGGGGGGGGGGGTGAATAGGGTGTGCTACAAATATGACCAATTTAGACCAATTTTAACTTCTTAACATAAACTAGTCACAAGTGATGATAAACAATCTAAATGCGGAAGCTAATATAAACAATCACCACAAAAGCAAGCACCACAACACAAAGGTTTATAGTGGTTCGGCCTCAATGCCTACGTCCACTACCGGCTTGTGATCCAATCACCCCACCGGATTTCCACTAATTATGCTTTTTACTAGGCTAAGCAATAACCTTTACAATGTTGTTTTTCTTAGGCTCAACAATAACCTTTACAAGATGCTTTTCAAGGCTAAGCAATAACCTTTACAAGGTGCTTTTCTAAGGCTAAGCAATAACCTTTACAAATGAGGATTTTTCTCTAAGAAGGTGTCTCTTCAAGAACACTCTAAGAGATACAATTTAAGCACAAATAAAATGCCTCTTAAGTAGGCTGATGTGAAAGTATAATTCAAATTACAAGAAGCTAAAGAGTGTGCACAAGTGTATGAATGCTTTACTTGAATCAATTTCTACAATGAGGCTCTTAAATGAATGCTTGATGCATTTTAAAATCAAAGCTTAGAAAATGATGATTGAAGATAAATGCTAATCACATAAAAGATTCAAACAACTTAAAGACATGAGCTAAAACAAGTTGTATGAATATTAAAGTCTAAGAACACATGTGATTAAGACAAGAGAGTTTGCAAATCATTCTAATGTTCCAAAGATGATAATGAGTTTGCTAAACATCTCTTTAAAAGCTAGAAATCATGCATAAAAGAAAATACAAAGATTTAAGCATGCATAGATTCTAATTTGAATGGAAATCAAAATGACAAGTATGATATACCTATTTAAAAACTCAACATTTGATTTCCAATGGTCTTCTAGCCTTCTTGGCTTTTTCCACTTCCTTTGGCTCCAATAGGGTCTCAAAGATTCATTAGTCAAGCTCCCAAAAAGGTTGGAATAGAATGGGTTTTAAAGTGAAAAGCAGTCCAACGGCTAGTCCCCGGTCGACCCCATACAGGGCTCGGTCGACCTGGCCTTCACAACGGCTATATTTCTGACCGTTGGTGAGGCTACTGCTCAAAATTCCCTGATGACCTGCAGTGTGCCCAGTCGACCGGCTAACTTGGCCCAGTCGACCGGCCACACTGGCAGGAGTGCCCAGAAATCTGAAAATTTATAAAAATGCAACTTTGGAGGGCACCTTTCCAGGGGACTTTGAGGCACATATCCAAGCATGAATTCATGACACAAAAGAGATGAAAACTGAATTTCTAAAGTCATGAAAACTTCAAATCAAAATAATGATTTTAAAGATAGAAACTTTGGAAAGCTTGAAAAGTTTTGAGCTTAAGGTTAAAACATATGAAAGAAAGAAACATTTAGCTCAAACCTTCATGAAACTTAAGACATAACTGATTTGATAAAATTCTTTTCAAATCAAATTGCATAGATTCTAATAATGACGAATGTATGCAAGGTACAAACCTAAAAACCTCAATTTGATTTTTCAAACATAATGCATAAAGAATTAGGTTTTCAAAAGAGTTTGGATTCTAAAACATGCATGAATCAAATTCATTTCAAAACCATGTGCAAATGCAATAAAGAATCCAAGATCCAAAAGTCAAAAACTAAGAGCTCATGTGTGTGATCATGTGATAGTGAAAGTGAGTGAATCCATCAACAATTGCAACAAACAAGGGCCTAACAGGTGGGTCACACTTAACTAAAATAATGATGTAGTATCCCCAAGGATTTGCCTCATGTATTTTAGAAACCGAAGCTAATCGGGAGTCATTCATTATTTGGTATGAGATACCTAGATAATAATGAATGAAGGGGATCATGGAAAGTTAGTCTTAATTCCGATTTTGACCAACTTTGATCTGCACCAATCTAGGTGGTATTCGCACTCCCCAAGGAGGCATACCCCGGGGATTGGGAATCCGATGTATTCTGAATTTAATGATTATGAGTATTCCATATAAATTTGGTAGAATACTAAACCCTAGTGTCATTTAAATTCATTAATTGAATGTATGGTTATGTGCTACAGTATTTCCAGGATGAATTCAAATACTTTCAATCCACTTGCGACCATCCTCAACAAGAATAAATTAGTGAGATCCAACTATGTAGACTGGAAACGGAACCTGGATATAGTCCTGACAGCTTCAGGATATAAATATGTTCTTACCAAACCCCCCCTTGATGAGCCATTGCCGGAAGCATCACAGGAAGAAAATGAACTTTATACCAAGTGGGCCAAAGACGATGAGATGGCCAGATGTTACATACAGGCATCTACGTCTAGTGTTTTACAACACCAACATCAATCCTTTAAGACTGCATATGATATTATATCAAACTTAAAGGAGATGTTTGCGGAACAGGGCAGGCCTGCTAGACAGGTTGCTATGAGGGTGCTTATAAGCACCAAGATGGCTGAAGGTACACCAGTACAGGACCATATGTTGAAAATGATGGACTCATTGAATGAGTTAGATGTACTGGGGGCTGCGATTGATGCAGAATCGCAGATTGATATAATCCTTGAGTCACTACCAGAGTCATTCAACAATTTCAAGGTCAATTACAACATAAATAAAATGAATCTGACTCTGGCTGAGCTGTCTAGCCAGCTGGTGGTGACTGAAGGGATTATGAAGAAAAAGACAACCGCCCTGATGACAGAAAAGTCATTTGCCAAGTCCAAACCAAAAGGCAAAGGGCGGAAAGGCAAGAAGAAATCAGTTCCGAAGGATCCTAAGGCGGAGAATGGTCCTAATGGTGGTGTTGGCAAGGCTAAGGGATCAGGGACAAAAGGAAAGTGTTTCCACTGTGGTATGACAGGACATTTGAAGAGGAATTGTCCAGAATATCTGTCTAAGAAGAAGACCTCAGGTATGATTGAGTCACTTGTTACTGAAGTTAGTTTTGCAACTGGTACTTCAGAATCTTGGTGTGTGGACTTCGGGGTAACTAATCACATTTGCAATTCGTTGCAGGGGTTCCGGGAAACCAGGAGACTTAGTGACGGCGAAATCATTGTCAACCTAGGATCTGATACTAAGGCAGATGCGGTCTCAGTAGGAGTTATTACTTTATGTTTTCAAGATAATAAGTTGGTTTTGTCAGACACTCTATATGTACCGTCTTTAAGACGGAATTTAATTTCAGTTTCTAGTTTGGTGAATAAAAGTTATTCTATTACTTTTGATACTGAAGTTGTCATAAAGAGAAACGGTGCTTTTATATGTTCTGGCAAGGTAACCAATGGGCTTTATCTGTTAACTCCTACAATGTATGAGATACATGATACCGAAATAATAAATAGGCCATCATTAAAGAGAAGGTCACCTTCATCTAATCCAACAAAACTTTGGCACTTGAGGCTAGGTCATATAAACCTAAACAGGATTGACAGGCTAGTGAAAGATGGTATCTTGCCTTCATTGGTGGTAGAATCAATGCCTGTCTGTGAGTCCTGTCTGGAAGGAAAAATGACCAAAAGACCCTTTTCGTCCAAGGGCAATAGGGCCAAAGATTTATTCGAATTAGTGCATACTGATGTGTGTGGGCCCATTAATTTTAGGGCCAGAGGAGGATATGAATACTTCATCACTTTCACAGATGATTATTCAAGATATGGATGCATATACCTTATGCACCGCAAGTCCGAGGCTTTTGAAAAGTTCAAAGAGTTTCGAGCGGAAGCGGAAAAACAATTAGGTAAAAGTATCAAGACTTTTCGATCAGATCGAGGAGGGGAATATCTCTCTGGTGACTTTATGGCACACTTAGCAGAAAATGGGATTCTATCCTAGTTGTCTGCTCTTGGTTTGCCTCAACAGAATGGAGTAGCAAAAAGAAGGAACCGGACTCTTTTAGATATGATCAGGTCTATGTTGAGTTTCTCAGGATTACCTATATCCTTTTAGGGATATGCCTTGGATACTACGATGCACATATTAAATCTCGTACCATCTAAGTCTGTACCTAAGACTCCCCGGGAGTTGTAGTCTGGGCGAAAGCCGAGTCTATAACATTTACACATTTGGGTTGTCCGGCACACGTGCTGAAGGTAAAGACGGATAAGTTGGAAACGAAGTCGGAAGTATGCACGTTTGTAGGATTTCCTAAAGGAACTAAAGGTTGGTTATTCTATAATCCCAGAGAGCAGAAAGTGCTGGTAAGCACTGGTAGTGCTGTCGCCGGCACCCAAATATAATAAAACCTTTACTCCAAAAATAATAAATGTAGTAGTGCGAGTAAGGATCGTTCCCACGGAGAGTGTTTAGTCAATTTTTATGCTATGTGATCAAAGATGGGGGTTTTGATTATACTGAAAGCAAAAATAAATAAAAGCAAATAAAAAGCAACAAAGTAACGAGTTCAATCAAATGAGAAAGCATTGGTCAAAGTTAACATCCACCATCGGAAATTCAAAACTGATCATTGATGCAAAAATAAATCAAATAACACTTTGAATATTCATCGTTGGAATTAAATTCCTACCTCCTTAATTAGTTAATTAGAAAACACGCGCTCTAATTAACCCTAATTACTAAACAACCTAAGACAAGCGCTATAGATTTAATTTAGTAAAAGCATTAAAATCAGAGAGATCGATGAACCCAAATAATACAAGCACACGCGGTTGCATTTAATTTAGCCAAGTGTTCTTCCTAATATCTAATAATTACTAACGTAGTAAATTATTAAATATCAGTTGCTTCACAAATTAGAGGGATCAAACAATTACGGATTTGATTTCTAATTTAGCATTAGATTGCAACGAAAAATATACTAGTATGCATCCTAGCAATTAAACGAAACAATCATGATAACAAATTAAGCATAGAAGAACAACCCATATTCAAAGCATAAATTGAACAATGAAAATAAATTAGATCTCACAGTATTTATTCCGAGGCTTCAGTCTTCTTCAACCAATTACAAAAAATTAGCCACGTAGGGCCATACTAACTTGCAAAATAAATTAAATGGAAAAAGAATGGAAAAAGGATGGAGAAAGAAGAGAGAAAGAGAGAGAGAGAGAGAGAGAAATCGTTGGTGCAGAGACTTCTCCGTCTGAATGGTTTGGGATCAGAATTTATAGAGATGGGTTAGGTTATAGATGGCAGCAGAGAGAGGAGAGAAATAAGGTGAGGTGGCATTGGAGTTGGAATAGGAGAGAAAAAATTGGTAAGTGGGCCCACCTGATGGAGAGAAAACGTTGGATGGGGTTTAGAGAGAGTGAAAAATTAGAAACTCTGTATCCCAATCATGGAAGGAGAGTGACGTGAGGTAGAAATTGAAATGGCTTGGGATTGGAGATAGAATTTAATAAAATAAATAATTAAATTCTAACTTAGTCAAAATCTTCTTCTTGACCATATCTTCTCATTCGGGTTTCTGTTGGACTCGACCCAAGAATTAAAGTTGCACTATTTTTCGTTCTGCACAATATGAGTCCAATATTGGATATGTTTCGACGAACTTCTGATTTCTTCAAATTTACCATAATGCAATTCTGCTTGATTTTTTCACCCATTTAGCATCAAGTACGAGCACCTCTCTTGCAACTCAGATCTTGAGGCAGCCGATATCTCTCAAAACTCAAAACATGAAAGTTGTAGATCTTTTTCTTGGCGTTCCATAGCATCTTGAATCATCTCAATTGGAGCTCAGATGAGAGAGTTATGCCCAACTTGCGAAGCAATGCGAAGATTGTCTAAAATTGCCCAATTAGCTTCGTTTAGCAATTAACACCTCCATTTGCATCCTAAATCAAAATATAAGAACAATGAGTACATTTAGGCATCAAATGAGTATAAAGGACTAAACATTAAGGGAGAAAAATATAACATTTTACATTCTCATCAAATTCCCCCACACTTAACTTTTGCTCGTCCTCGGGCAAACTCAAAATTTTTTTTTTTTCAAAAATACCAAGGTTGTAACGCCATCAATAAAGAACAACCAAACTCTTCAAAACTCATAACATATCATGAGCAAACATTTTTAAACAACTTACAATTACTTAGTAAGCATTTTCACTCGACTATGGAGTAGACTAAATACATAGACCCTCACGGATATAAACACTCGACTCTCATTTGTTTAAAGGGTATCTGGTTCACTCAAATTCATTCCAATGGACATGATCTACCATAGGCTTGCATATCTTCTCATTCTCCACCACTGGGATCACATGCATAACACGAATCATAAGGTCTTTTCAAGGGTTGTAACGGGGTTTAGGATCAAGGTGGGGATATTTGGGAATGTAGCTCAAGAGCCATCAAAACTAGTGAAGCAAAAAAAAAATGAACCAACTTCAAGCTTGAATATAGAAGACATAAAACCAATCACTCCATTCAGCAGCTCTTTCAATTTGGCCTCAAAGCATTCAAACCATGTAAAACTCTTGTATTGAAAAAGAGATCGTTCAAAGGGAACACTTTTCATTTGCAGCAAGGAACGATCCTTCGCAACAATTTCCACCTTTGTATGTATCACATATGAACATACCCTTCTTTTGGAATTTTAGGAGGATTCATGAATATGGACAGCAATTTCCTCCATCACTTCATAAACTTTTTTTCTTTTTCTTTTTTTTCTTTTTTTTTCTTTTTTTTTTTTAGAAGAACCAATGGAACTCATAAATTGAGAATGAACACATGTTCCATTACACTAGTCATAGTCATACTGCAAATTCCGACACCCCCACACGCACACCTATCATAATGATGAATAATGCTCCACTAGCTCTACGGCTTAGGTAAAGGTATTTTTTTTTCAGGTTCAGAGCTTGTAACGTGGGTTTACAATAAATGAAAGATATAAGCTCAAAGGGGTTCAACAAGGGAAAAATTAATTGCAAGGTAGGCTATTTGGCTTATGTAGCTTATAACAACGATGGCCTTAATCATGTTCATGCATGCTTGTGTCTATGTAACCTCGAAGAGAATCAAGGCAAGTTCTAGAGAAACAGATCTATGGAAGAATATCTCTCATAAAAGAAAATAGTGAGACTGATATGGATGTGTCAGTCGAAAGGCTCAAAATCTCA